>JBBGZY010000470.1:1923392-2540357 GCA_037952925.1 Lithobates clamitans
GAGATGCAGTTGGGAGATGGGAGTAAGTTGTAGAAAGTCAACCATCACTGCAGCCCTCCACCAGTCGGGGCTTTATGGCAGAGTGGCCCGACGGAAGCCTCTCCTCAGTGCAAGACACATGAAAGCCCACATGGAGTTTGCTAAAAAACACCTGAAGGACTCCAAGATGGTGAGTAGGGATGAGCCGAACACCTCCCGGTTCGGTTCGCACCAGAACCTGCGAACGGACCGAAAATTTGCGCAAGCTTTAGAACCCCATTGAAGTCTATGGGACTCGAACGTTTGAAATCAAAAGTGCTAAATTTAAAGGCTAATTTGCATAGTCCTAAAAAGGGTTTGGGGACCCGGGTCCTGCCCCAGGGGACATGTATCAATGCAAAAAAAAGTTTTGAAAACGGCAGTTTTTTCGGGAGCAGTGATTTTTAATGATGCTTAAAGTGAAAAAAAGTGAAATATTCCTTAAAATATCGTACCTGGGGGGTGTCTATAGTATGCCTGTAAAGTGGCATGTGTTTCCGGTGCTTAGAACAGTCCCTGCACAAAATGACATTTTTAAAGGAATAAAAATAATTTAAAACTGCTTGCGGCTTTAATATAATGTCGGGTCCCGCAATATGGATGAAAATCAGTGAGACAAATGGCATGGGCACCCCCAGTCCATTACCAGGCCCTTTGGGTCTTGTATAGATGCAAGGACCTATGTACCCCCAGGCCATATGTACTCTGAACAGCAGTATATTTTTAAGCTTTTTGGAAAACATGGGGAAGGGTTATCACCCCTGTGACATTTGTTTGCACCTCTTCAGAAGATTTCACCTCATGTTCTGTCCCAATGACAAATGTTTTTTGACAATTTGGGGTTTTTAGTGAAACAAGGATTGGTGATAAAGCATCAGTGGAGAGGAGACACGCTTTTCCCATATTAACTCTTACAGGAGAGAATTTCCCTTCCTAGGGGTAGATTTCATCTCACTTCCTATTGTCTCCTTCTGTTTGCAAGTAGGAGTCGTTTGTAAGTTGGATGTTTGAAAGTAGGGGCCTGCCCTATATACTCTGCAGAAATTGCGGCCTTAGGTGTTGGTGTTGCCACAACACTGTAAGCCCTCACAGTTACTGTTGGTGGGCGCAGGAACGGGCTCTGCTGTGAAATATTAGATCAAGAATTGTAATTACATGCCCCTGTTAAACAGGGTCAGGAAAATTGGGCCTTTGGTGGTGGTGGTAGTGGTGCTGGTGCCACAACACTGTAAGTCCTCACAGTTATTCTTGGTGGGCACAGAAATGGCCCTGATGTAAAACATTAGATCAAGAATTGTAATTACATGCACCTGTTGAACAGGAGCGGAAAAATTGGGCCTTTGGTGGTGGTGGTGTTGCCACAACACTGTAAATCCTCACAGTTACTCTTGGTGGGAGCTGGAACGGGCCCTGCTGTGAAATATTAGATCAAGAATTGTAATTACATGCACCTGTTGAACAGGAGCGGAAAAATTGGGCCTTTGGTGGTGGTGTTGCCACAACACTGTAAGTCCTCACAGTTACTCTTGGTGGGAGCTGGAACAGGCCCTGCTGTGAAATATTAGATCAAGAATTGTAATTACATGCACCTGTTGAACAGGGGCAGAAAAATTGGGCCTTTGGTGGTGCTGGTGCCACAACACTGTAAGTCCTCACAGTTACTCTTGGTGGGCACAGAAACTGGCCCTGCTGTGAAATATTAGATCAAGAATTGTAATTACATGTCCCTGTTGAACAGGGGCAGAAAAATTGGGCCTTAGGCACTGGTGTCACAACACTGCAACCACTCACAGATACTCTAGTTGGAGCGCAGGAATGAGCCCTCCTGCAAAATATTGCATCAAAAATTGTAATTACATGCCCCTGTTAAACAGGGGCTGAAAAATTGGGCCTTAGGCACTGGTGCTGGGGCCACAACACTGCAAACCCTCACAACTGTAATTGAGCACAGCAACAAAACCTCCTTGCAAAATATTGCATCAAAAATTGTAATTCCACGCCCCTGTTAAACAGGGGCTGAAAAATTGGCCCTTAGCCACTGGTGGCGGCACCCAGAACCAAAAATATTCTTACAAGCTATCAGCATGATCATTGAGGAGGAAGAGGATAGTCACTCAGCATAACAGGATAGTCAATCAGCATAGGCAGTCTTGAGGAGATCTGACATTTCAAAAAAAAATTCGGTTACATCAGCATCAGGTGCTTGGTAGCTGGTGGTGATCCAAGACTGATTCATTTTTATGAAGGTCAGTCGATCGACCGAGTCGATTGACAGGCGCACTCTGTGATCGGTTACAAAGCCTCCAGCAGCACTGAATGTGCGTTCCGAAAGAATGCTGGATGCAAGACAGGCCAGTAGCTCAATTGCATACTGTGCAAGCTCTGGTCAGTGATCCATCCTCAAGACCCAGTAACCCAGAGGATTTTCGGTGGGAAAGGTGTCCAAGTCAGATCTTGCCCCTAGGTATTCCTGCACCATGTAAAACAGACGCTGGCGATGGTTTCTGGAACCAATCATACCTTGGGGCTGCGGACTAAAAAATTGTCTAAACGAATCGGTCAGATGGCCACCTTCTCCACCGCTCCTTCTTTGACTGACCGAAGCCTCAGCAACACGTTGTTAAGGAACAGGAGTTTGTAACCTCCCAGTCTCTGGGAACGCGTTGCACAGACCTTTCTGCAAGGCCTCCCGAAGATGTTTCATCCTCTGCTCCCTCTGCGCCGGCAAGATAAGGTCCGCAACCTTACCCTTGTAACGTGGATCAAGGAGGGTTGCCATCCAGTATTAATCCCCTCCTTGATACCACGAATACGAGGATCCGTACGCAGGCTTTGCAGGATCAGGGAGGCCATGCAGCGTAGGTTTGCTGAGGCATTCGGTCCGGAGTCCTCTGGGTCACTAAGGATGACATGATCCGCAGCCACCTCCTCCCAGCCATGTACAAGTCCATGGGTTTCTTGGGACTGTAAATGATCCCTTAAAGACTGCTGCTGATGCTGAGTGCCAGGCTCCACCTCCATGCTGACACATACCTCCTCTTCCTCCTCCTCCTCCTCGTCCTCTTCCTGTGTGATCAGCGGGCACGCAGAAACACTGTCTGGATAAAGGAGGCCTTGAGAGCTAAGGAAGTCCTCCTCTTCCTGCCTCTGTTCTGCCTCAAGTGCCCTGTCCATTATTCCATGCAGCGTGTGCTGCAACAGGTGGACAAGGGGGACAGTGTCACTGATGCATGCGCTGTCACAGCTCACCATCCTCGTGGCCTCCTCAAATGGTGACAGGACAGTGCATGCATCCCTGATCATGGCCCACTGGCATGGGGAAAAAAACAAGCTTCCCTGACCCTGTCCTGGTGCGATAGTCGCACAGGTACTCATTGATGGACCTCTGCTGTGTGTGCAGCCGCTGCAGCATGGACAACGTTGAGTTCCACCTGGTGGGCATGTCACAGATTAGGCGGTTCTTGGGCAGGTTAAATTCCTTTTGGAGGTCAGCCAGCTGAGCACTGGCATTATATGACCTACGGAAATGAACACAGACTTTCCTGGCCTGCCTCAGAACATCCTGTAAGCCCGGGTACCTGCCTAAGAACCGTTGCACCACCAAGTTAAGGATGTGAGCCAAACAGGGCACATGGGTCAGTTGTCCCTGCTGGAGGGTGGAGAGGAGGTTGGTGCCATTGTCGCAAACCACCATACCTGCCTTAAGCTGGCGTGGCATCAACCACCTTTGAACCTGCCCCTGCAGAGCTGACAGAATCTCTGCCCCAGTGTGGCTCCTGTCCCCCAAGCACACCAGCTCAAGCACCGCATGGCATCTTTTGGCATCTTTTGAACGCCTAGAGGGCACCGCTGGTTCCAAAGACAAATCAGCACAGGAAGAGGCCATGGAGGAAGAAGAGGAGGGGGCGGAGGAGAGAGGTGTGGCAGAATCACCACTAGTAGTATTTTGGAGGCGCGGTGGCGGAACAACCTCAAACACTACTGCACCCTGTCCTGCATCCTTCCCAGCTGCCAGAAGAGTCACCCAGTGCGCGGTGAAAGATAGGCAACATCCTTGTCCATTCCTGCTGGACCATGAGTCAGCGGTAATATGCACCTTACCGATGACCGCCCTGTTCAACGAGGCCAAAACATTGCCTTCCACATGCCAGTAGAGAACCGAGATCACCTTCAGGTCTGGTATGGATTTTAAGGGGAACCCCGCGCAAAAAAAACAAAAAACGGCGTGGGGTCCCCCCAAAAATCCATACCAGACCCTTATCCGAGCACGCAACCTGGCAGGCCGCAGGAAAAGCGGGGGGACGAGAGTGCGGCCCCCCCCTCCTGAACCATACCAGGCCACATGCCCTCAACATTGGGAGGGTGCTTTGGGGTAGCCCCCCAAAACACCTTGTCCCAATGTTGATGAGGACAAGGGCCTCATCCCCACAACCCTGGACGGTGGTTGTGGGGGTCTGCGGGCGGGGGGCTTATCGGAATCTGGAAGCCCCCTTTAACAAGGGAACCCCCAGATCCCAGCCCCCCCTGTGTAAAATGGTAAGGGGGTACTTACCCCTACCATTTCACTAAAAACCTATCAAAAATGTTAAAAATTACAAGAGACAGTTTTTGACAATTCCTTTATTTAAATGCTTCTTCTTTCTTCTATCTTCCTTCCTGCGAACAGCCAATGTTCGAGTCGAACATGAGTTCGACTCGAACTCGAAGCTCATCCCTACTGCTTGCCTATGGTATTAATAGGAGCAGAACAACAGCAATTGTCTCCAGGTAGCTTTAGGTGCACACTGTGCAAAGGACGCACTACACTAACTGTAAATACTGTAGCTGTCTGCCTGTGGTATTAATAGTAGTAGGAAGAGAATAACAGGAATGGATCAGCTAAACTAAATACAGTGTATATATATATATACAACACCTAGGATGTGTATATATATATATATATATATATATATATATATATATATATACACAGTACACTGTAAGTGCAGCTAACTGACTTGCCTGCCTACTCTATCTAACTTAAATCAAATGACACTGTCTCTCTGTCTATCTATCTCTCTCTCAACACCGGAACACACTACACAGGGCCGCCGTGCAGGCGGCCTTATATAGTGTGGGGTGTGTACTAAACCCCCTGAGCCATAATTGGCCAAAGCCACCCTGGCTTTAGCCAATTATGGCTCTATGTACAGACGGTACTGTGATTGGCCAAGCTTGCGGGTCATAGTGCATGCTTGGCCAATCAGCTAGCAATGCACCGCGATGCCGCAGTAAATTATGGGCCGTGACACGCCACTCGAATTTGGCGCGAATGGCCCATATCGTTCGGAATTCGGTGAACGACTGAACGGGCAATGTTCGAGTCGAACATGCATTTGATTCGAACATGAAGCTCATCCCTATTCCAGACATACTAATGGTCTGCAGTGAGATGTAGCTGCACAAAGCTGGGATGTATATATATGTACTGATACTGCAGCTAGCAGAATCAACTGCCTGCCTGTAGTATTATTATTATTAGTATGAGAACACCAGCAGTTGTCTTCAGGTAGCTTTAGGTGCACACTGTGCAGAGGACGCAGTACACTAACTGTAAATACTGTAGCTGCCTGCCTGTGGTATTAATATAGGATCAGAAGAACACCACCAATTTTATTCAGGTAGCTTTAGGTGCACCATGTGCAGAGGACGCAGTACACTAACTGTAAATACAGTAGCTGCCTGCCTGTGGTATTAATATAGGATCAGAAGAACACCACCAATTTTATTCAGGTAGCTTTAGGTGCACACTGTGCAGAGGACACAGTACACTAACTGTAAATACTGTAGCTGCCTGCCTGTGGTATTAATAGGAGCAGAACAACAGCAATTGTCTTCAGGTAGCTTTAGGTGCACCCCGTGCAGAGGATGCACTGCAGTAACTTGTAAATACTGTAGCTGCCTGCCTGTGGTATTAATATAGGATCAGAAGAGCACCACCAATTTTATACAGGTAGTTTTAGGTGCACACTGTGCAGAGGACGCAGTACGCTAACTGTAAATACTGTAGCTGCCTGCCTGTGGTAATAATATAGGATCAGAAGAATACCACCAATTTTATTCAGGTAGCTTTAGGTTCACACTCTGCAGAGGACACAGTACACTAACTGTAAATACTGTAGCTGCCTGCCTGTGGTATTAATAGGAGCAGAACAACAGCAATTGTCTTCAGGTAGCTTTAGGTGCACCCCGTGCAGAGGATGCACTGCAGTAACTTGTAAATACTGTAGCTGCCTGACTGTGGTATTAATATAGGATCAGAAGAGCACCACCAATTTTATACAGGTAGTTTTAGGTGCACACTGTGCAGAGGACGCAGTACGCTAACTGTAAATACTGTAGCTGCCTGCCTGTGGTAATAATATAGGATCAGAAGAATACCACCAATTTTATTCAGGTAGCTTTAGGTTCACACTCTGCAGAGGACACAGTACACTAACTGTAAATATTGTAGCTGCCTGCCTGTGATATTAATAGGAGCAGAACAACGGCAATTGTCTTCAGGTAGCTTTGGGTGCACACTGTGCAGAGGACACAGTACACTAACTGTAAATACTGTAGCTGCCTGCCTGTGGTATTAATATAGGATCAGAAGAATACCACCAATTTTATTCAGGTAGCTTTAGGTGCACACTGTGCAGAGGACACAGTACACTAACTGTAAATACTGTAGCTGCCTGCCTGTGGTATTAATAGGAGCAGAACAACAGCAATTGTCTTCAGGTAGCTTTAGGTGCACCCCGTGCAGAGGATGCACTGCAGTAACTTGTAAATACTGTAGCTGCCTGCCTGTGGTATTAATATAGGATCAGAAGAGCACCACCAATTTTATACAGGTAGTTTTAGGTGCACACTGTGCAGAGGACGCAGTACGCTAACTGTAAATACTGTAGCTGCCTGCCTGTGGTAATAATATAGGATCAGAAGAATACCACCAATTTTATTCAGGTAGCTTTAGGTTCACACTCTGCAGAGGACACAGTACACTAACTGTAAATATTGTAGCTGCCTGCCTGTGATATTAATAGGAGCAGAACAACGGCAATTGTCTTCAGGTAGCTTTGGGTGCACACTGTGCAGAGGACACAGTACACTAACTGTAAATACTGTAGCTGCCTGCCTGTGGTATTAATATAGGATCAGAAGAATACCACCAATTTTATTCAGGTAGCTTTAGGTGCACACTGTGCAGAGGACACAGTACACTAACTGTAAATACTGTAGCTGCCTGCCTGTGGTATTAATATAGTATAAGAAGAACGCCACCAATTTTATTCAGGTAGCTTTAGGTGCACACTGTGCAGAGGACGCAGTACACTAACTGTAAATACTGTAGCTGCCTGCCTGTGGTATTAATATAGTATAAGAAGAACACCACCAATTTTATTCAGGTAGCTTTGGGTGCACACTGTGCAGAGGACACAGTACACTAACTGTAAATACTGTAGCTGCCTGCCTGTGGTATTAATAGGAGCAGAACAACAGCAATTGTCTTCAGGTAGCTTTAGGTGCACCCCGTGCAGAGGATGCACTGCAGTAACTTGTAAATACTGTAGCTGCCTGCCTGTGGTATTCATATAGGATCAGAAGAGCACCACCAATTTTATACAGGTAGTTTTAGGTGCACACTGTGCAGAGGACGCAGTACGCTAACTGTAAATACTGTAACTACCTGCCTGTGTTAATAATATAGGATCAGAAGAATACCACCAATTTTATTCAGGTAGCTTTAGGTGCACACTGTGCAGAGGACACAGTACACTAACTGTAAATACTGTAGCTGCCTGCCTGTGGTATTAATAGGAGCAGAACAACAGCAATTGTCTTCAGGTAGCTTTAGGTGCACCCCGTGCAGAGGATGCACTACAGTAACTTGTAAATACTGTAGCTGCCTGCCTGTGGTATTAATATAGGATCAGAAGAGCACCACCAATTTTATTCAGGTAGCTTTAGGTGCACACTGTGCAGAGGACGCAGTACACTAACTGTAAATACTGTAGCTGCCTGCCTGTGGTATTAATATAGGATCAGAAGAATACCACCAATTTTATTCAGGTAGCTTTAGGTGCACACTCTGCAGAGGACACAGTACACTAACTGTAAATACTGTAGCTGCCTGCCTGTGGTATTAATATAGTATAAGAAGAACGCCACCAATTTTATTCAGGTAGCTTTAGGTGCACACTGTGCAGAGGACGCAGTACACTAACTGTAAATACTGTAGCTGCCTGCCTGTGGTATTAATATAGTATAAGAAGAACACCACCAATTTTATTCAGGTAGCTTTAGGTGCACACTGTGCAGAGGACACAGTACACTAACTGTAAATACTGTAGCTGCCTGCCTGTGGTATTAATAGGAGCAGAACAACAGCAATTTTCTTCAGGTAGCTTTAGGTGCACACTGTGCAGAGGACGCAGTACACTAACTGTAAATACCGTAGCTGCCTGCTTGTGGTATTAATAGAATCAGAAGAACACCACTAATTTTCTTCAGGTAGCTGTAGGTGCACACTGTGCAGAGGACACACTACACTAATTTGTATATACTGCAGCTGCCTGCGGTACTGTACTAATAGGATCAGAAGAACACCACTAATTTTCTTCAGATAGCTTTAAGTGCACACTGTGCAGAGGATGCAGTACACTAACTTGTAAATACTACAGCTGCCTACGATACTAATAGGATCAGAAGAACACCACCAATTTTCTTCAGGTAGCTTTAGGTGCACACTGTGCAGAGGACACACTACACTAACTTGTAAATACTGCAGCTGCTTGCGGTACTGTACTAATAGGATTAGAAAAATACCACAAATTTTCTTCAGGTAGCTTTAGTTGCACACTGTGCAGAGGACGCACTACACTAACTTGTAAATACTGCAGCTGCCTGCGGTACTGTACTAAAAGGATCAGAAGGACACCACTAATTTTCTTCAGGTAGCTTTAGGTGCACACTGTGCAGAGGATGCACTACACTAACTTTTAAATACTGCAGTTGCCTGTGGTACTGTACTAATAGGATCAGAAGAACACCACTAATTTTCTTAAGGTAGCTTTAGGTGCACACTGTGCAGAGGATGTACTACACTAACTTGTAAATACTGCAGCTGCTTGCGGTACTGTACTAATAGGATTAGAAGAATACCACAAATTTTCTTCAGGTAGCTTTAGGTGCACACTGTGCAGAGGACGCACTACACTAACTTGTAAATACTGCAGCTGCCTGCGGTACTGTACTAATAGGATCAGAAGAACACCACTAATTTTCTTCAGGTAGCTTTAGGTGCACACTGTGCAGAGGACGCACTACACTAACTTGTAAATTCTGCAGCTGCCTGCGGTACTGTACTAAAAGGATTAGAAGAACACCACAAATTTTCTTCAGCTAGCTTTAGGTGCACACTGTGCAGAGGACGCACTAAACTAACTGTAAATACTGTAGATAATAGGACTAATAGGATCAGAAGAACACCAGCAATTTTCTTCAGGTAGCTGTAAATACTGTAAAAACACCTGCCTGCCTGTCAGTAGGAAGAGAATAATAGGAACAGATCTAGCTAAACTGAATACAGTGAATATATATATATATATATATATATATATATATATATATATATATATATATATACACAACACCTAGGATGTATATACCTGTAGCAATACTGCCTCACTCATATGTCTATTTCCCAAAGAGACAACCTCTGGACATGACGCTGAGCATGTGCACTCAACTTCTTTGGTCGACCATGGCGAGGCCTGTTCTGAGTGGAACCTGTCCTGTTAAACTGCTGTATGGTCTTGGCCACCATGCTGCAACTCAGTTTCAGGGTCTTGGTAATTTTCGTATAGCCCAGGCCATCTTTATCTAGAGCAATGATTCTTTTTTTCAGATCCTCAGAGAGTTCTTTTCAATAAGGTGACATATTGAACTTCCAGTGACCAGTATGAGAGAGTGAGAGCGAGTTATTTTGAGGGGACAGCAAATTTACACTGTTATGCCCCGTACACACGGTAGGATTTTCCGATGGAAAATGTCCGATCGGAGCGTGTTGTCGGAAATTCCGACCGTGTGTGGGCTCCATCGGACATTTTCCATCAGATTTTCCGACACACAAAGTTTGAGAGCAGGAGATAAAATTTTCCGACAACAAAATCCGATCGCGTCATATCCGACCGTGTGTGGCCTGTTCCGACGCACAAAGTGCCACGCATGCTCAGAAGAAATTTCGACACGGAACAGCTGGTAAAATTAGCGTTCGGAATGGATACAGCACTTTCGTCACGCTGCAATGTTAAAAATGGTTTAATATAGCGCACTCTCTTCTTCTTTATAATGTAACAAGAATTAAGTAGTTTTGCTGCTCATATTCACACACACTTCTCACAAACTTATTTCTTTACTATTTATCGGGATTCCCTCAATATATTTTGATTTGTCACATCTGACATCATTATTTTGGTGTTTTTTTGTTTTTGTTTTTAAGGCCGAATAATTTTTTTTGGTTTGTATTTTTTTCAAGGCGTATTTTTTGTTTTTGGGATTTTTATTTGTTCTCCAGAAAATTTTTGTGTGTGTTTTTTGTGTCAAGTTACCACAACACCATTGATATGTTGTTATATTTAATCTGTAGGAGATTGTTTGGTGTTGTTGTCCCTTGTTAATTTCACATTTTATGTTAGAAATGTACCTGAATCGTCACCAACAAACTGTCATTTTTGGATGAAAACACACAGGAGAGTATAATTTCCCCCCCAAAATTTTTTTATTAAGGGCTCACAACTAAACAAAGAGGGAGGCAACGCTGGAGAAACTGCAGAAATTGGTGAAGCCTTGGACCCCCAGGGCAGACATCAATAATTTTCAAGCAAAATTGGTGGCCTGAAGAGTCCATATCTAAGGTAGTGCAGTCTGGTCCAGAAGTCCCAGAGATCCGGAAAGCAGCAGATGACATCTGTGTCCCCAGGCTGTGGTCATACGAGAGACTGCAGCTTTTGTCAGATCAGACTGAACCCAGGGCAATCACTCTCTGGTCTTCTTTCCACGCTTCCTTCCATGCTGTGGCTGTGGTGGTGGAGTTGTGGCAGCAGGAGGAGGAGGAGGAGGAGGATGATCCAACTCAATCACGCCATTCTTGGGTGTTAGTTCCCCACTCACCCCCTTAGTTAGGACTTTACAAACAAGTTGCTCACACAGGAGGTGTTGACCCTCCTGCATGCCCTGCAGTTTTCTGGCAGCCATGCAGGCAAAGGCCTCTTCAGGAGTGGGTAAGGCTCGGAGGGATGCAGAAGCCTCCTGAATGAGCCTGAGCGCAGAATCCTGCATGGGAGTCGTCTTCCTCGCCCTTTTGTATGGAAGGCGGAGGGGAGGAACCTGCGATTCGGTCAGGCGGCGACTTGTCCCAGGCTTATCTTGGCTGAAACTTAGCCCCGCCTCCTCCTGGCTGCAACTAACCCCCGCCTCCTCCTGGCTGCCACATTGCACAGCCTCCTCCTGGCTGAGGTCTTCCTGTGTATGAAAAAGGGACATAGTTTTAGTTTTTTATTCATCAATTACACACAATTTTCACCTCCTGACTTTTGCAAATTGAATGTTAACAAATATAACAGACTATCCTTCTAAACCCAGCAATTTTTAATTCTTGTTACAATTATTTTTGCCCACTACTGTCTATTGATATGTAAAACACTTTTTTCAATCAGCATTAGTGATCAATAATAACATCTAGTAAACATCATTTATTTATTGACCAGAAATCTGTAGAAGAATGCTATACCTGGCTCCAGCTGGGCTCCTCCACTTCTTCCTGGCTGGAAGGCCCAATTTGGACATCGGAAGCCTCAGCTGGGGTGGAAGGAAGAGTGGAGAGGGATTCCCTGACTTCAGTGTGGTCTGACAGAAATCTCAGTCTCTCATAGTACCACAGCCTGGGGACATAAACATCATCTGCTGCAGCTCCGGATCTCTGGGAATCTGTGACCTTCTTGCGCTCCCTAAGTTAAGTGCTCCTCAGGCCACCTATTTTGGTTTTTAAATAGGGGATGGTTGCTGTGGGGACCACCGGCTTCACCAACTCCAGCAGTTTCTCCAGCGCTCCCTGCCTCTTTTGTTTATTGTTTTAATAGGGATGTCCCACTTGCCACAGACAGGAAAGCTCCCTGTATTTGTCTATGAACAGGGGGAGGAAGTTGTGGTCATTGAAGCCATCCATTATATCTGCAAGACACAACACAAGACAAACCCTAATGTCAGTCGAAACTCTCCTAATATAGTTACAATATAGGCCTCAATTTCGAAGCAGTATAGGCCCAAGTTTAGATCTTACCTTCGTTATCACGATTGGCGCTTTCGATGCTCCTTCCTCTTCTCACAGATCGTACGTAATACGCACGCATGTTACGCTTTAAACACACTGCGCATGCGTGTAACTCCGCCCGCCTCTGATGTTCTTTCTAGTCTATTCCTCGCCCCTTTTCATTCTGCGCAGTGGGGGAAGAGCACATGGCGGATACACAGCAGGATCATGCTAATTATAGCAACGAGGAGAAGGAGGAAAGCCCGGAGCCGGAAACATCCCGATCCAGAAGGAGATTTAAGGCCTCAAATATGTCCTTTGGGGAGATGTTGGAGATGGTTGACATCCTGAAGAAGGCCGACTATGATGGAAAGTATGGACCTTACCCCAACCCCAATATCAGAAAGGCCAAGATAATTGCGAAAGTGGTCAAAAGTCTGCACCGGAAATTCGGGGTACGACAATCAAAAGATCAGCTCAGGAATCGGTGGTCGGACCTCAAATTAAGAGAACGTGAGCAGTACAGAAAGATCCGGAGAGTGCTGCAAAAAAGTAAGTAGTTGTCCTGTGTTCCTATTCTTTTTATGTTTCTTACGTTAGTGCTGCTCCATGTGCTTTTCTTACAAGTGTACATTTGTAAATGGCAACTTTCATGTTCATGGGCACATTATTCGTTCGTATCAAAGATTTTTCTTTCGGCCTATAAAACACCATTGTTTAGGCCATATGCATTTGGCCACAATTTTTACGCCCTACTTGTCAGAAACTATTTTGGTTGTGTAGATGGCTTTTTTACTAGAATGAAATGCAAACTAGATTCTGTGTAAGGAGAGGACACCGAGCAGCTGTTTTCACATCTGGACACTGGTGCTCCAGTGTATACTATGGGGGGTCTCCATCTGTGAAGCTTGTACCAAACAGGTAAAGTATTGAAGCTTGACAAAGGACACTGAAAACGCTACATTTTTTAACTCTGCCAAAATAGACAATTGTACCCCACTTCCAAGCAATGTTTCCTATTTATAGTTCTGCCATCAAATCACTGTGTGCTAAGTATAGCATTTTTGTTTTACATAGGGGAGAAAAGACTCGGAGGACACCCCTCATCCGAGGAGACCAGAGACCCCCCACCTCTGGAAGAAGGGGAAATTCCCCCAACCCAAATAGTGCAGGAGGATGAAGAAGACGTGGTGGAACTAGTCACCACAACAGGTGAGTGTCTGCTACCACAGGCTCAGGTAAGAGATGGATGCGGGCATATTTTTGATACCTGTTTTTGTTTGGTTTATCTATTTTTAGGTGATCGTGATGTTGGGGATACAGATCCTTTCACATCAGAAAGTGCTCAGATCCTGATCGGGGAGATCATGGGGTGTAATTTACAATTGGAAAACCTCAAGAAAAACATCAATGATGTTATTCTAAAAAATAAAAACATGATTGATGTTTTGGGGCGAGTTTAAAACCCCTCCCAATCCCTTGGTTTTTTGGTGTGCTCCAATGTTCAAAATGTTTGAAAGATTTGTAGAAAAGCCTAATTTGTAGGATGCACACAGTGTGCCAACATGTGCTATCTGCCATCATGGTAGATCAATGGACGCGTTTTGGGGGTGCAACCCCTTACTCAATAATAAAGTGGCCGAGAAACCCCTTCCTCTCGGCTACTTTATTATTGAGGAAGGGGTTGCACCCCCAAAACACGTCCCTTGATCCCCCGAGATGGCAGGTCGCACATGTTGACATTGGTAAATTTGTGTGCATCTTCCAAATTTGCCTTTTACTGGGGTGACTTCACCCCATCTGAACGCAATATCAAACAGAGTTCCTAAATACTCATGTCTGATATTGCCTTCAAGTTCTACCAAATGTGAACTTTGTAAGTTCAAGATTTGTGTCTTTCTTGTTGGTTTTACACATGCCTGTTTTAGCTTAATAAATGGACCTTTATCTGTTTTATAATGCTACCCCAAAAATGTAAAAACAACAAACGTGGGTTTGTTAGAAAAACCTTTTCGAAATGCACATGTGATTGTGCAGGTATTAAAGAGATTGTTAAGCAAGAATGTGTGGATTATTGTGTCAACGCTAATAAAAACACTTTGTTGGTGATGTAATTGGTGTTTTCTGTGAAAATGGGGGTTATTTCCTAAGGGCAAATCCTCTTTGCACTACAAGTGCAGTTTCAGTGCAGTTGCAAGTGCACTTGTAGTGAAAAGTGTCTTTGCCTTTAGTAAATAACACCCAAGAGTGCTTTGTATAAGGTTACACAATCACGCCATTTTCTGGACTCAACACATTTCTGTCAGGGTCAGCTAAAACAAACACAAGCAGTAAATGTCCACAAAGAATTTATTTTTTTTGCTTTTTTATTTGATAAAGGCTTCACAAATTTGCTGGCATATTGATGGCCCCCCTACCCGCAAAGAACTCCAGGTATCGTAACCGGACATCACGGGCACTCAGGGAGGGCAAGCCAGGACGGCCACTTTCAAGCGCCGTCAGTGTTGTTTCATGTATCACTCCGGCCTCAGGCCCAACTGAGCCAGCATATTTAGCCGAATGTTTCCGTAAAAAGTTATGGAGAATACAGCACGCCATGATTATATGATTAAGTTTATACTCCGCCATATGGATGGGTGTCAGAAATAGGAGGAACCGGCTGGCCAGGATTCCAAATGTGTTCTCCACCACTCTTCTGGCTCTGGCCAGCCAGTAATTAAAAACCCTCTGTTCCGGGGTGAGGGTCCTCATAGGGAATGGCCGCATAAGATGGTCCCCCAGCGCAAACGCTTCATCAGCAACGAACACGAATGGGAGTCCTTCCACATTGTCCTCTGGAGCTGGCAAGTCCAAGCTGCCATTCTGGAGACGCCCGTAGAACTCCGTCTGGGCGATGACTCCACCATCAGACATCCGGCCATTCTTCCCCACGTCCACATACAGGAAGTCGTAATTAGCCGACACCACCGCCAACATCACAATACTATTGAACCCCTTGTAGTTGAAATAGTATGACCCCGAGTTGGGTGGTGGGACGATGTGGACGTGTTTCCCATCAATTGCCCCTCCGCAGTTAGGAAAGTCCCACCGCTGGGCAAAGTGGGAGGCCACAGTCTGCCATTCCTGTGGCGTGAAAGGAAACTGTTGAGGAAAACAAAAATAAATTAATATTTTTGCACATAAACATGGCAAGCAGATTAGGCACAAACATTCTGGGGCAACCTCCAGATAGCATTTATTAAGGGGAATTTAACAACACCAAAGTATAAGGTACACCTATCATATTCCCCCTCCCCACCCCTCTCATGGGCCATTTCTAACATTATGGGGGTGGGGAAATCTTGGACAGGTAACCCTCTTCACTTCATTGAGAGATGAATGCCTAAATACAGGGTATTACTTGGAACAGCCCCTCCTTAGTTACACTATTGGCAGCCCATTGGACAGGTAAGAAGTGTCATAATACAAAGATATAAATACACACTGTACACATTTGAGGCCATTTGGACATTCTGCTATTACCTGTCTCAAGATAATAATAGGATCTAAAAAGTTTAAACAGTACCATTTGAAAGTATACAGGCAGGCCCTTGCACTACATGCTTTGGGTAATTCATCCATACATCTGAGCACTAAAGAGATGGCTATAGTGTGTATGGGTTTGGCAAAGTCAGCAGATAGATGATTGAGGATAGATAGAGAATTGGGATCAGCTGACTTACCAGTTGGGGGGAGGGAGGGTTAATAAAAATGATTTGGGGACACCACAAAAAAAGTCTATGGCACTCTGCCTGACTTTAAAGCACAAATCACATTTCAAAACATTTTAGGGGGTGTTTGGGGTAAAGCCCCACTATGGAGCTGATAAAATACATTGTTAAGTGACTACATGAGGTGAAAATAGGGCAGGAGAACATGCTGGGGAGGTTATTGAAGGGCAATCTGTATGAAGGACTAAAAAATTAATTACATACAAATCCAGCATGCATGAGGACAAAGGTAACATTCACAGCATATTCAAATCATGGTAATTAGGGAATGAGGAAAGAAATATAATATATTATCAATCATTAAATACAAAAAATGTGAGATTAAAGGATACAAATCTTACCTTCATATACTCCTTCTGCAGGACCTGGATGATGGCAGAACAGGTCTCTGGGATAATGATCCCCAGAGCCTGGGGGGAGATGCCTGTCGAGAACTTCAAGTACTGCAGACTTCTCTCTGTCGCCAAATACCGCAGGGTAGCGACGAGCCTCTGCTCCGGAGTGATGGCTTGCCTCATGCAGGTATCCTGCCTGCTAATATAAGGGGTCAGCAAAGCCAACAGACGGTGAAACACGGGGTCCGTCATCTTGAGAAAGTTCCTGAAATCATCAGGATTATTCTTACGGATCTCACGGAGCAAAGGCATATGAGAGAACTGGTCACGCTGAAGCAACCAATTCTTGGTCCATGAACTCATCCCCACCCTGTTCATGGACTGGACTTGTGTCAAGGTCAGGACCCCAACACCGAGCCCCCGCACAGCACGAACTCTACGAGGAGTACGTATATGCAACATGGCTAGAAAACGTTTGGCTGCTCAGAACGAAGTAACAGAACGCACTGAAGAACAGCAAGGCCTGTGAAGAGCGACCTGAAAAACAGTAACGAATGAACAAGAACACAATGACTACTTAAAGTCACGCGGAACTTGCTTGCACGCACTGAAGAGCAGATACAAACCCACAAGCACAAACTGAACGGCAGAAAACGATCTGAAAACCACGAGTCTGAAAAAGTGCGAATCGTCTCTCACCAAACTTTTACTAACACGAGATTAGCAAAAGGAGCCCAAAGGGTGCCGCGCTTGGTTCTAAAATGGCCTTTTCTAGTCTCGTCGTACATGTTTGACGTCACCGCGTTGTTAGCGATCGGAAATTCCGACAACTTTGTGCGACCGTGTGTACGCAAAACAAGTTTGAGCCACCATCCGTCGGAAAAAATCCTAGGATTTTGTTGTCGGAATGTCCGAACAAAGTCCGACCATGTGTACGGGGCATTAGACAAGCTGTACACTCACTGCTTTACATTGTAGTGTCATTTTTTCAGTGTTGTCACAAGAAAATATATAATAAACTATTTACAAAAATGTGAGGGGTGTACTCACTTTTGTGTGATATATTTTGACCAGAGTTAGTTGTAAAAACAGCTTTCTTACTGTATTTGTACTAAAATTGTTCCCTGAGTTTTATTTATCATTGAAAAAAATGAATGAAAACTAAGTATTTGATGGTAAAGTTTATAAAAAAAATGATGGTTAAAAAAACAGCAGAAAAAGAATAGCTAAGGGGAGAAAGGGAGGACATGTTAGTTAGGGCTGATTAGGGATAGCTAAAGGGTTAAACAGGAATATATTTTTTATAAGAAAACTGATGTCATATGCAGATCAAAGGTCCCAGCTTTACATTTCTACATATGCATGTAATAGTAAATACCATGTACAATACATTGTTACACTGTATTACTCAATAACCCATGTAGACTGTTTGCAAGTGTGATTTTACACAGGAACTCCTCATACTTTTTCTTTCAATGTGTGCAGTGGTGGTGCAGCTGTTTACAAAGCCACTGCACATCTATGGGAGGAGATCAGGATAAGCAAGAAGGGACTTGGTTTTATATAATGTCAGACAACACCCCCATAAACGCTTGGAGTCTGTTTTCCATACAACTATCAGAAACTGCTGCAGTGGGGGTGTACAGTGGGACTGATGAAAATGAAGTGGTATTAGGCACTCCGTTTTTTTGTCTGTACCCAGCAAAAGAAAACCTAAAGCTACCTGAAGACAATTGCTGTTGTTCTGATCCTATTAATACCACAGGCAGACAGCTGCAGTATTTACAGCTAGCGTACTGTGTCCTCTGCACAGTGTGCACCTAAAGCTACCTGAAGACAATTGCTGTTGTTCTGATCCTATTAATACCACAGGCAGGTAGCTGCAGTATTTACAGTTAGTGTTCTGTGTCCTCTGCACAGTGTGCACCTAAAGCTACCTGAAGAAAATTGGTGGTGTTCTTCTGATCCTATTTGTAAATACTGCAGCTGCCTTCCTGTGGTACTAATAGGATCAGAAGAACACCACCAATTTTATTCAAGTAGCTTTAGGTGCACACTGTGCAGAGGATGTACTACACTAACTTTAAATACTACAGCTGCCTTCCAGTGGTACTGTTAGTGTAGTGCATCCTCTGCACAGACTTTAAACTCTCTCCAAAGGTTTTCTATGGGGTTGAGATCTGAAGACTGGCTAGGCCTCTCCAGGACCTTGAAATACTTTTTACGAAGCCACCCCTTCATTGCCCGGGCGGTGTGTTTGGGATCATTGTCATGCTGAAAGACCCAGCCACGTTTCATCTTCAATGCCCTTGCTGATGAGAGGAGGTTTGCACTCAAAATCTCACGATACATGGCCCCATTCATTCTTTCATGTACACGGATCAGTTGTTCTGTTCCCTTTGCAGAAAAACAGCCCCAAAGCATGATGTTGCACACCCCCATGCTTCACAGTAGGTATGGTGTTCTTTGGTTGCAACTCAGCATTCTTTTTCCTCCAAACACGACGAGTTGTGTTTCTACCAAACAGTTCTACTTTGGTCTGACCATATGACATTCTCCCAATCCTCTTCTGGATCATCCAAATGCTCTCTAGCAAACCACAGATGGGCCCAGACACGTACTGGCTTAAGCAGGGGGACACGTCTGGCACTGCGGGATCTGAGTCCCTGGTGACGTAGTGTGTTACTGATGGTAGCCTTTGTTACGTTGGTCCCAGCTCTCTGCAGGTCATTCACTAGGTCCCCCCGTGTGGTTCTGGGATTTTTGCTCACCGTTCTTGTGATCATTTTGACCCCACAGGGTGAGATCTTGCGTGGAGCCCCAAATCGAGGGAGATTACCAGTGGTCTTCCATTTTCTAATTATTGCTCTCACAGTTGATTTCTTCACACCAAGCTGCTTGCCTATTGCAGATTCAGTCTTCCCAGCCTGGTGCAGGTCTACAATTTTGTTTCTGGTGTCCTTCGACAGCTCTTTGGTATTCACCATAGTTGAGTTTGGAGTGTCACTGTTTGAGGTTGTGGACAGGTGTCTTTTATACTGATAACAAGTTCAAACAGGTGCCATTAATACAGGTAATGAGTGGAGGACAGATGAGCCTCTTAACCCTTTCATGACTAAGCCTATTTTTGAAATTTGGTGTTTACAAGTTAAAATCCGTATTTTTTGCTAGAAAATTACTTAGAACCCCCAAACATTATATATATTTTTTTAGAAGAGAATCTAGAGAATAAAATGGCGATTGTTGCAATATTTTTTAGCACACGGTATTTGTGCAGCGGTGTTTTAAACGCACATTTTTGGAAAAGTGACACTTTCATGAATTTTAAAAAATCCAAACAGTAAAGTTACCCCAATTTTTTTGTATAATGTGAAAGATGATGTTACGCCGAGTAAATAGATACCAAACATGTCACCCTTTATAATTGCACGCACTCGTGGAATGGCGACGAACTACGGTACCTATGAATTTCCATAGGCGACGCTTTAAAAATTTTTTACGGTTACCAGGTTTGAGCTACAGAGGAGGTCTAGGGCTAGAATTATTGCTCTCGCTCTGACGATTGCGGCGATACCTCACATGTGTGGTTTGAACACCGTTTACATATGCGGGCGCGACTTCCGTATGCGTTTTCTTCGCTGCGCGAGCTCGCGGGGACAGGGGCACTTTAAAAATTTTTTTTTTTTTTTTTATTTATTTTATTTATTTTTGTACTTTTATAAATTGTGTTTTAAAATTTTTTTTTTTTTTTTTTTACTTTTATTGCTGTCACAAGCAATGTAAACATCCCTTGTGACAGTAATAGGTGGTGACAGGTACTCTTTATGGAGGGATGGGGGGTCTAAAAGACCCCCCATCCCTCCTTTACACTTCAAAGTATTCAGATCGCCGAAAACGGCGATTCTGAACACTGTATATTTTTTTAAATTCGGCGCCATTGGCAGCCGAGTAAACGGGAAGTGACGTCATGACGTCGCTTCCGCGTTTTCAACAAGAAGGCTGGAACGAAGCCGCTCGCAGCTTCGTTCCAGTCCGCCCCCAGCCGCCGATCGCAGCCGAACGGACACCGGGACTCCCGATTGCACGGGAGGCCCGGTAACAGCGGCGGGAGGCGGCGGGAGGGGGGGGATGTCCCCTCCCGCTCCTCCGGTATAACAACCGAGCGGCTTTTAGCCGCATCGGTTGTTATACACGGGTAGCCGATCGCCCGCTGAAAACAACGGTACGGGATGATGCCTGCAGCTGCGGGCATCATCCCGGTATAACCCCGGAAAGCCGAGTACGCATATGTGCGTACGGTCGGCGGGAAGGGGTTAAAGAAGAAGATACAGGTCTGTGAGAGCCAGAAATCTTGCTTGTTTGTAGGTGAACAAATACTTATTTTCCACCATAATTTGCAAATAAATTCTTTCAAAAATCAGACAATGTGATTGTCTGGATTTGTTTCCACATTTTGTCTCTCATAGTTGAGGTATACCTATGATGACAATTACAGGCCTCTCTCATCTTTTTAAGTGGGAGAACTTGCACAATTGGTGGCTGACTATATACTTATTTGCCCCACTGCATTTACAGCTAATGTACTGTGTCCTCTGCATAGCGTGCATCTAAAGCTACCTGAAGACAATTGCTGTTGTTCTGATCATATTAGTACCACAGGCAGGCAGCTGCAGTATTTACAGTTAGTGTAGTGCGTCCTCTGCACAGTGTGCACCTAAAGGTACCTGAAGACAATTGCTCTTGTTCTGATCCTATTAATACCACAGGCAGGTAGCTGCAGTATTTACAGATAGTGTACTGTGTCCTCTGCACAGTGTGCACCTAAAGCTACCTGAAGAAAATTGCTGTTGTTCTGCTCCTATTAGTACCACAGGCAGGCAGCTACAGTATTTACAGTTAGTGTATTGCGTCCTCTGCACAGTGTGCACCTAGAGCTACCTGAAGACAATTGCTGGTGTTCTCATACTAATAATACTACAGGCAGGCAGTTGATTCTGCTAGCTGCAGTATCAGTATATATATACATCCCAGCTTTGTGCAGCTACATCTCACTGCAGTCCATTAGTATGTGTGGAAGGCCAACAAGGAGAGGCAGACAGTCACAAGCCAATAAAAGAGGGCAAGCAGGCTCTGCGTCTAGAGGTAACAGTACTAGTCGTGGAGACGGTGTCCTTTTTTTCGGCAGCTGACCGTGTTGAGCTGCAACATGCGGAGTGTTGCACAACTCTGCACAGTGTGCACCTAAAGCTACCTGAAGAAAATTGGTGGCGTTCTTCTGATCCTATTAGTACCACAGGAAGGCAGCTGCAGTATTTACTGTTGGTGTAGTGCATCCCCTGCACAGAGTGCGCCTGAAGCTACCTGAAGACATTTGCTGTTGTTCTGATCTTATTAATACCACAGGCAGGAAGCTACAGTATTTACAGTTAGTGTACTGTGTCCTCTGCACAGTGTGCACCTAAAGCTACCTGAAGAAAATTGGTGGTGTTCTTCTGATCCTATTAGTACCACAGGCAGGCAGCTGCAGTATTTACAGTTAGTTTAGTGCGACCTCTGCACAGTGTGCACCTGAAGCTACCTGAAGACAATTGCTGTTGTTCTGATCCTATTAATGCCACAGGCAAGCAGCTGCAGTATTTACAGTTAGTGTAGTGTGTCCTCTGCACAGTGTGCACCTAAAGCTACCTGAAGACAATTGCTGTTGTTCTGATCCTATTAATACCACAGGCAGGCAGCTGCAGTATTTACAGTTAGGGTATTATGTCCTCTACACTGTGTGCACCTAAAGCTACCTGAAGAAAATTCGTGGTGTTCTTCTGATCCTATTAGTACCACAGGCAGCTGCAGTATTTACAGTTAGTGTACTGCGTCCTCTGCACAGTGTGCACCTAAAGCTATCTGAAGACAATTGCTGTTATTCTGATCCTATTAATATCACAGGCAGGCAGCTGCAGTATTTACAGTTAGTGTACTGTGTCCTCTGCACAGTGTGCACCTAAAGCTACCTGAAGAAAATTGGTGGTGTTCTTCTGATCCCATTAGTACCACAGGCAGGCAGCTGCAGTATTTACAGTTAGTGTAGTGCGTCCTCTGCACAGTGTGCACCTGAAGATACCAGAAGAAAATTGGTGGTGTTCTTTTGATCCTATTAGTACCACAGGCAGCTGCAGCATTTACAGTTAGTGTACTGTGTCCTCTGCACAGTGTGCACCTAAAGCTACCTGAAGAAAATTGGTGGTGTTCTTCTGATCCTATTAGTACTACAGGCAGGCAGCTACAGTATTTACAGTTAGTGTACTGTGTGCTCTACACCGTGTGCACCTAAAGCTACCTGAAGAAAATTGGTGGTGTTCTTCTGATCCTATTAGTACCACAGGCAGCTGCATTATTTACAGTTAGTGTACTGTGTCCTCTGCACAGTGTGCACCTAAAGCTACCTGAAGAAAATTGGTGGTGTTCTTCTGATCCTATTAATACCACAGGCAGGTAGCTGCAGTATTTACAGTTAGTGTAGTGCGTCCTCTGCACAGTGTGCACCTGAAGCTACCAGAAAACAATTGCTGTTGTTCTGATCCTATTAATACCACAGGCAGGCAGCTGCAATATTTACAGTTAGTGTACTGTGTCCTCTGCACAGTGTGCACCTAAAGCTACCTGAAGAAAATTGGTGGTGTTCTTCTGATCCTATTAGTACCACAGGCAGGCAGCTGCAGTATTTACAGTTAGTGTAGTGCGTCCTCTGCACAGTGTGCACCTGAAGCTACCTGAAGACAATTGCTGTTGTTCTGATCCTATTAATACCACAAGCAGGCAGCTGCAGTATTTACAGTTAGTGTACTTTGGCCTCTGTACAGTGTGCACCTAAAGCTACCTGAAGACAATTTCTGTTGTTCAGAACCTATTAATACCACAGGCAGGCAGCTACAGTATTTACAGTTAGTCTACTGTGTCCTCTGCACAGTGTGCACCTAAAGCTACCTGAAGAAAATTGGTGGTGTTCTTCTGATCCTATTAGTAACACAGGTAGCTGCAGTATTTACAGTTAGTGTACTGCGTACTCTGCACAGTGTGCACCTAAAGCTACCTGAAGGCAATTGCTGTTGTTCTGATCCTATTAATACCACAGGCAGGCAGCTGCAATATTTAGAGTTAGTGTACTGTGTCCTTTGCACAGTGTGCACCTAAAGCTACCTGAAGAAAATTGGTGGAGTTCTTCCTATCCTATTAGTACCACAGGCAGGCAGCTGCAGTATTTACAGTTAGTGTAGTGTGTCCTCTGCACAGTGTGCACCTGAAGCTACCTGAAGACAATTGCTGTTGTTCTGATCCTAATAATACCACAGGCAGGCAGCTGCAGTATTTACAGTTAGTGTACTTTGTCCTCTGTACAGTGTGCACCTAAAGCTACCTGAAGACAATTGCTGTTGTTCTGAACCTATTAATACCACAGGCAGGCAGCTACAGTATTTACAGTTAGTGTACTGTGTCCTCTGCACAGTGTGCACCTAAAGCTACCTGAAGAAAATTGGTTGTGTTCTTCTGATCCTATTAGTAACACAAGCAGCTGCAGTATTTACAGTTAGTGTACTGCGTCCTCTGCACGATGTGCACCTAAAGCTACCTGAAGACAATTGCTGTTCTGATCCTATTAATACAACAGACAGGCAGCTGCAGTATTTACAATTAGTGTACTGTGTCCTCTGCACAGTGTGCACCTAAAGCTACCTGAAGACAATTGCTGGTGTTCTCAAACTGGTGTTCTCATCGCCAGCATCTGATTCACATGGTGCAGGATTACCTTGGGGCAAGATCAGACTGGGACACCTTTCCCATCGAAACTCCTCTGAGTTACTGGGTCTTGAGGATGAATCACTGGCCAGAGCTTGCACAGTATGCAAGTGAGCTACTGGCCTGTCCTGCATCCAGCGTTCTTTCAGGAACGCACATTCAGTGCTGCTGGAGGCTTTGTAACCGATCACAGGGTGCACCTGTCCACCGAATCGGTCGATCAGCTGACTTTCATAAAAATGAATCAATCTTGGATCACCAGCTACCAAGCACCTGATGCTGATGTAACCGATTGATTTTTTTTTTAATGTGAGATCCCTTCAAGACTGCCTGTGCTGATGCTGAGTGACTATCCTGTTATGCTGAGTGACAATCCTCTTCCTCATCAATTTTCATGCTGATAGCTTGTAAGAACATTTTTGGTTCTGGGCACCACCACCAGTGGCCAAGACCCAATTTTTCAGCCCCTTTTTAACAGGTGGTGTTTAATTACAATTTTTGATGCAATACTTTGCAGCAGGGCTCATTCCTGCTCCCCATCTATAGTATCTGTGAGGGGTTGCAGTGTTGTGGCACCAGCACCAGTGCCCAAGGCCCAATTTTTCAGGCCCTGTTTAACAGGGGCATGTAATTACAATTTTTGATGTAATACTTTGCAGCAGGGCTCATTCCTGCGCTCCAACTATAGCATCTGTGAGGGGTTTCAGTGTTGTGGAAGCAGTGGCTAAGGCCCAATTTTTCTGCCCCTGTTTAACAGGGGCGTGTAATTACATTTTTTGATGCAAAACTTTGCAGCAGGGCTCATTCCTGCGCTCCAACTAGATTATCTGTGAGGGGTTGCAGTGTTGTGGCACCAGCACCAGTGCGCAAGGCCCAATTTTTCAGCCCCTGTTTAACAGGTGCGTGTAATTACAATTTTTGATGCAATACTTCACAGCAGGGCCCATTCCTGCGCCCACCAAGAGTAACTGTGAGCGCTTACAGTGTTGTGGCAAAACCACCACCACCACCAAAGGCCCAATTTTTCTGCCCCTGTTCAACAGGTGCATGTAATTACAATTCTTGATATAATATTTCACATCAGGGCCCATTCCAGCGCCCACCAAGAGTAACTGTGAGGGCTTACAGTGTTGTGGCAACACCAACACCTAAGGCCGCAATTTCTGCAGAGTATATAGGGCAGGCCCCTACTTTCAAACATCCAACTTACAAAAGACTCCTACTTGCAAGCAGAAGGAGACAACAGGAAGTGAGATGAAATCTACCCCTAGGAAGGCAAATTCTCTCCTGTAAGAGTTAATATGGGAAAAAACGTGTCTCCTCTTCACTGATGCTTTAGCACCAATCATTGTTTCTATAAAAACCCCAAATTTTCAAAAAAACATTTGTCATTGGGACAGAACGTGAGGTGAAATCTTCTGAAGAGGTACACAGACAGCAAAACAAATGTTACAGGGGTGATAACCATTCCCTATGTTTTCCAAAAAGCTTAAAAATTTATTTTTTGGCTGGAGCTACACTTTAAAAATGTTCAAAATTACAAACAGATTCTACTTAACAACAAACATACAGTCCCTGTCTTGTTTGCACCGCCTGTATACTGCTGTTCAGAGTATATAGGGCCTGGGGGCCCCACGCCTTTCCTTTTTTAATTTGGGTGTGAGGTTCCCCTTAATATCCATACAAGACCCAAAGGGCCTGGTAATGGACTGGGGGGGGTACCCATGTCTTTTGTCTCAATGATTTATATCCTTATTGCCAGGACCCGACATTACATTAAAGCCGCAAGCAGTTTTAAATTACTTTAATTCCTTTAAAAATTTCATTTTGTGCAGGGACTGTTCTAAGCAGGGGAAACACGTGCCACTTTATAGGCATACTATAGACACCCCCCAGGTACGATATTTAAAGGAATATTTCACTTTTTTTTCACTTTAACCACTTCAGCCCCGGAAGGATTTACCCCCTTCCTGACCAGAGCACTTTTTACAATTTGGCACTGCATCGCTTTAACTGCTAATCGCGCAGGCATGGAATGATGTACCCAAACTAAATTTCCGTCCTTTTCTTCCCACAAATAGAGCTTTTTTTTAATGGTATTTGATCACCTCTGCGGTTTTTATTTTTTGCGCTATAAACGGAAAAAGACCAAAAATTTTGAAAAAAAATGATATTTTCAAATTTTTGTTATAAAAAAAATCCAATAAACTCAATTTTAGTCATACATTTAGGCCAAAATGTATTCGGCCACATGTCCTTGGTAAGAAAAATGTCAATACGCGTATATTTATTGGTTTGTGCAAAAGTTATAGGGTCTACAAACTAGGGTACATTTTCTGGAATTTACACCTTTTAGTTTATGACTGCCTATCTCATTTCTTGAGGTGCCAAAATGGCAGGGCAGTACAAACCCCCCCAAATGACCCCATTTTGGAAAGTAGACACCCCGAGGAAATTGCTGAGAGGCATGTTAAGCCCATTGAATATTAAATTTTTTTTGTCCCAAGTGATTAAATAATGATAAAAAAAAAAGAATTTTACAAAAAGTTGTCACTAAATGATATATTGCTCACACATGCCATGGTTATATGTGGAATTGCGCCCCAAAAATACATTTATCTGCTTCTCTTGAGTATGGGGATACCACATGTGTGGGACTTTTTGGGAGCCTAGCCACGTACGGGGCCCCGAAATCCAAGCACCGCCTGCAGGATTTCCAAGGGCGTAAATTTTTGATTTCACTCCTCACTACCTATGAAAGTTTTGAAGGCCATAAAATGCCAAGATGGCACAAACCCCCCCAAATGACCCAATTTTGGAAAGTAGACACCCCAAGCTATTTGCTAAGAGGCATGTTGAGTCCATGGAATATATTATATTTTGACAAAAGTTGCGGGAAAATGACAAACTTTTTTTTTTTGCACAAAGTTGTCACTAAATGATATATTGCTCAAACATGCCATGGGCATATGTGGAATTACACCCCAAAATACATTCTGCTGCTTCTCCTAAGTACGGGGATACCACATGTGTGGGACTTTTTGGGAGCCTAGCCACGTACGGGGCCCCGAAAACCAAGCATCGCCTTCAGGATTTCTAAGGGCGTAAATTTTTGATTTCACTCCTCACTACCTATCACAGTTTTGAAGGCCATAAAATGCCAAGATGGCACAACCCCCCCCCAAATTACCCCATTTTTGAAAGTAGACACCCCAAGCTATTTGTTGAGAGGCATGTTGAGTCCATAGAATATTTTATATTTTTCCACAAGTTGCGGGAAAGTGACAAACTTTTTTTTTTTTTGCACAAAGTTGTCACTAAATGATATATTTCTCAAACATGCCATGGGCATATGTGGAATTACACCCCAAAATACATTCTGCTTCTCCTGAGTATGGGGATACCACATGTGTGGGAGTTTTTGGGGGCCTAGCTGCATACAAGGCCCTGAAAACCAATCACTGTCTTCAGGATTTCTAAGGGCATACATTTTTTATTTCACTCCTCACTACCTATCACAGTTTCGTAGGCCATAAAATGCCAAGATAGCACACAACCCCCGCCAAATGACCCCATTTTGGAAAGTAAACACCCCAAGCTATTTGCTGAGAGGCATGGTGAGTATTTTGCAGCTCTCATTTGTTTTCGAAAATGAAGAAAGACAAGAAAAATGTATTTTTTTTTCTTTTTTCAATTTTCAAAACTTTGTGACAAAAAGTGAGGTCTACAAAATACTCGCCATACCTCTCAGCAAATAGCTTTGGTGTCTACTTTCCAAAATGGGGTCATTTGGGGGGGGTTTGTGCCATCTGGGCATTCCATGGCCTCCGAAACTGTGAGAGGCAGTGAAGAGTGAAATCAAAAATTTACACCCTTAGAAAGCCTGAAGGCGGTGCTTGGTTTTCGGGGTCCCGTAAGCAGCTAGGCTCCCAAAAAGTCTCACACATGTGGTATCCCCGAACTCAGGAGAAGCAACAGAATGTATTTTGGGGTGTAATTTCACATATTCCCATGGCATGTTTGAGCAATATATCATTTAGTGACAACCGCAACTTGTGTCACAATATAAATATTCCATGGACTCGACATGCCTCTCAGCAAATAGCTTGGGGTGTCTACTTTCCAAAATGGGGTCATTTGGGGGGGTTTTAAACTGTCCTGGCATTTTATGCACAACATTTAGAAGCTTATGTCACACATCACCCACTCTTCTAACCACTTGAAGACAAAGCCTTTTCTGACACTTTTTGTTTACATGAAAAAATTAATTTTTTTTGCAAGAAAATTACTTTGAACCCCCAAACATAATATATTTTTTTAAAGCAAAGACCCTACAGATTGAAATGGTGGACGTTTAATTTTTTTTTACACAGTATTTGCGCATCGATTTTTCAAACGCATTTTTTTGGGAAAAAACACACTTTTTTCAATTTTAATGCACTAAAACACACTATATTTCCCAAATGTTTGATGAAATAAAAAAGATGATCTTAGGCCGACTACATGGATACCAAACACGACATGCTTTAAAATTGCGCACAAACGTGCAGTGGCGACAAACTAAATACACTTTTAAAAGCCTTTACAGGTTACCACTTTAGATTTACAGAAGAGGTCTACTACTAAAATTACTGCCCTCAAACTGACCTTCCTGGTGATACCTCACATGCATGGTGCAATTGCTGTTTACATTTGACGCCAGACCGACGCTTGCGTTCGCCTTTGCGCGAGAGCGTGGGGGACAGGGGTGCTTTTTTTTTTTCTTTTCTTATTCTTTTTGCTTTTTTATCTTATTTTTAAACTGTTCCTTTCATTTTTTTTTTTTTTTAGCATTGTTATTGTTATCTCAGGGAATGTAAATATCCCCTATGATAGCAATAGGTAGTGACAGGTACTCTTTTTTGAAAAAATTGGGGTCTATTAGACTCTAGATCTCTCCTCTGCCCTCAAAGCATCTGACCACACCAAGATCGGTGTGATAAAATGCTTTCCCAATTTCCCAATGGCGCTGTTTACATCCGGCGAAATCTAAGTCATAAAATGCTCGTAGCTTCAGGTTTCTTAGGCCATAGAGATGATTGGAGCCATTCTGGTCTCTGATCAGCTCTATGGTCAGCTGGCCAAATCAACGGCTGCATTCTCAGGTTCCCTGTTGGGACAGGAGAGCCAGAGAAAAACATGGAAGACGGTGGGGGGGCAATTCCCTCCAACTGCTTGTAAAAGCAGTCTAGAGGCTAATTAGCTGCTAGGATTGCTTTTACATGAAAGCCGACTGCTGGCTGAAAAGAATGGTACCAAGATGACACCTAAACCTACAGGCATCATTCTGGTATAACCACTTAAAATCCAGCAACATACCAGTACCTTGCTGGTCCTTGTTGGGCATATATTGTAAACTTTTTTTTCATGCAGCCTGTGGGCTGAACGAAAAAAAGAGATTGATCGGTGGGTATGCCCACCATTAGAATACCTCCCTTCATCCACCCACTTCTAATGATGGGCATATATGCACCGTTTATATATGCCGAAGCATGGGGGCATCCTCCTGCAAAAGGTAGGAGCAAATCGCTCCTCCACCCACTGCTGCCCCCACGCTTCGGCATATATGCTGAAGTATGTAACTGTGGTGGTAAAATCACCTCCGACAGCGCTGGAGTCACGGCTTTATGTATCGTGGGAGCAAACGCTGTTGCTGTCAAGATAAATAAATCCGCGCTGCAGCTGAATGGCGTACCTGAAAACAAAAAAATGGTTAACAATAAAACACAGTAAACTATAAAAAAATGACATACCTGAAATAGAAACATGATAAAACATAACAACAATAAAACATTGCAGAATAGAATACAGTAAAAAAGAGCAGAACAATAGAGAGAGAATAGAGAGAGAGAGAACAATAAAACGACAACTATTTTTGTTTTTTTTATTTTATATTTTTTTGTGTATTTTTTCTTTTTTTACTTTTTTTTTTTTTTTACATTTTTTTTTTATAACTGTAACTTTTATAACTGTAACTGGTACCAGGTTCGGGTCTCTCAAAATGCGATGGCATCTTGGGAGACCCTGTGAAAGTGTGTCCTAGTCTGTGCAATGCTGTACCCTACACTAAAACTCAACTAGTGTATGGTAGCGCTCAAAACATTACCAATGCATAGACCAGGATTGTCAGGACAGGAGGGACAATAATAGCGGGTGTCACGCCTATATCCGCGCTTTCTGCAGACACAACATTTTCTTTGGGGGGCTCGTTGGGTAGGGGTACTCGGGAGGACATAAGGAAAATGCCTCTCATGCAGCCGGCTTACTGCATTTTGTTGGGGAAGGTGAGGTGGAGCACCGTCTGGATACAGAAGGGATCTGACGATCTCTTCCTGGAATTTAAGGAAGGATCCAGTCTGTCCTGAAGCTCCGTATAGCACATGAGCGTTCAGCAAAGCCAATTGAAATAAATAGACACTTTTTTGTACCAGCGTCTGGCCTTACGGGCAACTAGGTATGGCGCCAACAACTGGTCGTTGAGGTCCACCCCTCCCATATTTTGGTTATATTCGTGGACACAGAGGGGTTTCTCCACAACACCAGTCGCCGTAGTAATTTGGACCGTTGTGTCTGCATGAAGGGAGGTAAGAACGAAAACATTCTTATTGTCCCTCCACTTCATAGCGAGCAAATTATTACACCACAAGCAGGCTCTCTCCCCCAGCCTAAGACGAGAATCTACAAGCCGCTGGGTAAAGCCCTGGCGATTAAATCGCATGGTGCCACATGCTCCAATTTGATGATCAAAAAGGTGACTAAAAAGTGGAACGCTCGTGTAATAATTGTCCACATATAAGTGTTACCCCTTTCCGAATAAGGGTGACACCAAGTCCCACACAATCTTGTAAGTGCTTCCTATGTAGTCAGGGCAGTTTGTTGGCTCTACGTGACTATCTTTGCCCTCGTAAACCATAAAACTACATGTGTAGCCTGTGGCCCTGTCACAGAGCTTATACATCTTGACCCCGTATCTGGCACGCTTGCTGGGAAGGTACTGTTTGAATGACAAGCGGCCAGAAAACTTAATCAGGGACTCATCAACGCAGACAACTTGATGGGGAGTAAACAAGTCTGAAAAACATTGGTTGAAGTGGTTTACAAGGGGCCAAATTTTGTAGAGCCGATCGCATTCAGGGTCTCCATGAGGGCGACAGAGTTCATTGTTGTTGAAGTGCATGAACCGCAAGATCTGCTTGTATCGTGCCCTGGTCATGGAGGCAGAGAACAAGGGCATATGGTGAATTGGGTCAGTGGACCAATATGACCGCAACTCACTCTTTTTAGTTATGCCCATGTTGAGGGAAAGGCCCAGAAAGAGCTTAAATTCGGAGACCGTAATTGGTCTCCAATCACCGGCAAGGGAGGACTGGGGAATAGTGGCGATGTGTTGACCAGCGTATAAATTGGTTTGGTCCACAATAGATCTATAGAGATCTTCGGTGAAAAACAGCGAATAAAAAATCCAGTGGCGTAAAATCAACTGTTTCCACCTGAATTCCGGATTGGCCAGTGAATGGGGGAAGTACGGGTGCTGCAGAAGTGGTGGGTTCCTAATTCGGATTGGCGAATGCAGCAGGAAGGGCACTATGGGCACGACGGGCCTGTGTTCGTCTTCTTGGTGGCAGCAGGACACTACTTGTGCTTGCCACCTCACCAGCTTGAACTGCACTTATGGGACTCGCCATGTCACCACGTGATACTGCAGTGCTGGATGTACGACCAGGGTGTACTAGGCCGCTGGTGCTTGCCAGTTCACCAGAAGGAATAGCGGCGCTAGTACTGCTCTGCTCCATACGAGAGCCCTGCGGTTCTTGCACTTCAAGGACAGAAGAAGGAGTTGGGGTCTGGTACGCCTGACCTTGGCAGGGACCACAACTCCGTTGTCAGTGCTATCTGTCATAGAGCCGCTGTCGTCTACAGGATCGTATTCTGAGCCTGAATCTGACAGATGAGTGACTTCCTCTTCACTATCTGTCATGCTCAGAAACATGTAGGCCTCTTCACTAGTGTACCTTCGATTTGCCATTTTGGGCTCTAAATTTAGGGGTACACTAGTGAGACTCACAGGTAAAAAAGCTCTTGACTGTCAGCGATTGTATCAAAACGCTACCAAAAAAACTGTTAGCGATCGCAGGGATCAGGCCTGACTCTGCGAACGCTGCAGTTATGTGTGCTTAGTGTTTTGTAAGTGTCAGTGATCGATCGATACTGCACTTGGCTGTATCTGGGCTGCTGGGGACGCTAGTATAGATCTGATCGGATCAGATATTGATCCGTTCAGATACTATAGCACTAAGGGAGGTGTATGCTACGTGCGTGGGTGTTAGCGTTACTGGCGCTAACCTGATGCTGCCTGGGGCGACGCAGACCTTATCTGACCCTAAAAACTTAACTTATATCACCGCGGGGCAATTAGGGGGTTAAACCTTTATAGGGTAATAAACGGCGGGTGCCCTGAAACTACAATAAACTATAATAAACAAACTAACTAACCAGCGTCACCCGTAACACTTATACGGTGATCACTGGTGAAAGGGTTAACTAGGGGACAATCAAGGGGTTAAAACCTTTATTAGGTAGTATATGGGGGTCCCTGTCGCTATAAAACACTGACGTGAACCTATATACTTACCTCCCTAACTAGTGTCACCAGTGACACTAATACAGCGATCAGAAAAACGATCGCTTAGTGACACTGGCGACGGGGGTGATCAAGGGGTTAACCTTTATTAGGGGGGGTTAGGGGGGTACCCTAGACCTAAAGGGGGGTACCCTAGACCTAAAGGGGGCCAACCCTAACTGCCCTAACACTTATAACTGTCACAAACTGACACCAATGCAAAAAAAACTGCTATTGGTGTCACTGTGACAGGGGGTACAGGGGGGTGATCAGGGGTGACTGGGGGGTGAAAAGTGTGCCTGCGTGTTCTACTGTAAGTGTAGTGTTGTGCAAACTCACATTGATGTCTTCTCTCCTCGGCGCCGGAACGAAAAGACCGGCTCGAGGAGAGATGACATCACTTCCTCCGCTTGTCATTCGCCAGGAGCAATCACGAGGGGGAGCCACGAATGAGTGGCCTCCCCCTCACCTTTGATCGCCCCTGACCTGAATCCAACCGCCGCAGGCACCCTGATCAGACCCCCCGCCCACGGGCAGGCAAGGGCGTACAGGTAAGTCCTTATGCCTGCCCGTGCCATTCTGCCGACGTACATCTTCGTGCGGCAGGTGGCAAGTGGTTAAGCATCATTAAAATCACTGCTTCTGAAAAAACGCACATTTTTAAAACTTTTTTGGCATTGATAATTGTCCCCTGGGGCAGGACCCGGGTCCCCAAACCCTTTTTAGGACAATAGCTTGCATATTAGCCTTTAAAATTAGCACTTTTGATTTCAAACGTTCGAGTCCCATAGACTTTAGTGAGGTTCTAAAGTTTGTGCAAACTTTTGGGCCATTCGCAGGTTCTGGTGCAAACCGAACCGGGGGGTGTTCGGCTTATCCCTATTCTCTACAGTATTTGTTTTTCTGTTAAATTTGGGCCTTGGCAGAGGCTCCCTATCTATGGCAGTATCTATTTTACTAATGCAATTTTTTTTACAATTACTAGCCTTAAAAATAACCATAATTTTGTATCAAGTTTGTTCCTCCATAGACTTGCTCTTAAGTTCTGGATTTGTGTATTACAAACATTGTGTTCAATGTCTGGTGGGCAGATCCATCTACATGTTTTATCCTGTAAATGATTGGAGAGAATAGTTGTGAAATGGCTATGGGACAAACAGCATAAAACCCTTTGCTCCAGGTGTGGATGTACTCCATCAAGTCACTACAGGTCAAAAAAATGCCTTGTTATTGTTACTGATAACATCATTTTGGCTCGTCTAACTGGTTGTGTATTTTTAGTATCACTCTTTGAGCCTCATTGTCCTGTTAACAAAGAGCTAGTATCTAGCATCATTATGATAATTATATACATTTTTTTAGACTTCGTTGTCAGTGCAGCTATTCACCTGCAGTGAAGCTCCAATCCCTCCCAGAAGATCACACACATTTATAAAGTATGGTGGACTGGAATTTCTAACCTTATCACTTTTTCATTAGATATTAAGGTCAATGTTTTTTTTAAATTACATTTAATTAAAAGTTTTAGAGAAAACATGTCCTCGTTCTAAATGAAAATAACAGAAAAAACAGGTACACTTTGAAAGTTTAGAATTCTAGGGCAACATCTGTGCTGATTTTACAACTTTGATATTGCTAGCTCATTGAAAATATAGAAAAGCTATTATATTTGGCCTCTCAGTGAGTTCAGCTTGACAGGTATGATTTAGTATAAAAATGCTAAAGCTTGAACCAATTTTCTATTGTCAGTGATCAATGAGTTCTACATTCAGAATATTTTCAGATGTATGTAAGTGAAAAAAGCAAGCAATGTAGAAATGCATCTTTTTATGCATAGTATACAGTACATTTGTTTTTTTTCACCAAGTATACAGTGTGTGCATCCAACATACAGTATATATACAAACTATACATAAGAACTGTATATATATATATATATATATATATATATATATATAATCTCACAAAAGTGAGTACACCCTCACATTTTTGTAAATATTATAATATATTTTATAATATCTTATATTATATTATATTATTTTAATATTTTATTATATCTTTTCATGTGACAACACTGAAGAAATGAAACTTTGCTACAATGTGAGGGATGTAATCATATTTGTGAGATACTGTATATATATATATATATATATATATATAATGCATATATATGCATTCAGTGTAGCCTATATATACAGTGCATTCGGTGGTGTATAGTTTCTAATACATTTCAGGTGGTGTACACAGTATATAATACAGTGTTTAACAGGGGCATGTAATTACAATTTTTGAAAAAATAGTTAAGCAGGGCCATTCATGCGCCTAACAATAGTAACTGTGAGGGGTTACAGTGTTCTGGCACCACCAAAACCAAAGGCCCAATTTTTCTGCCCCTGTTTAACAGGGGCATGTAATTAAAATTTTTGAAATAATCGTTAAGCAGGGCCCGTTCCTGCGCTTAACAAGAGTAACTGTGAGGGATTACAGTGCCCTGGCGCCACCAAAACCAAAGGCCCAATTTTTATGCCCCTGTTTAACAGTTACAATTTTTTATATAATATTTCACTGCAGGGCCCATTCTTGCGCTCAACAAGAGTAACTGTAAAGGGGTTACAGTGTTCTGGCACCACCAACACCTAAGGCCCAATTTTCCTGCAAAGTATATAAGGCAGGCCGTATAGTATAAAAACTGCTGTTCAGAGTATATAGTGCCTGGGGGACCCTTCTCCAGACTAAGGAAACCCCCCAGACACGATATTTAAAGGACTATTTCATTTTTATTGTTTCACTTTAAGCATTATTAAAATCACTGCTCCCGAAAAAATGGCTGTCTCCTGTGGCAGGTCCCGGGTCCCCAAACACTTTTTATGGCAATAACCTGCATATAAGCCTTTAAAATGAGCACTTTTGATTTTTCACGTGCGCATCCCATAGGCTTTAACTGTGTTTGCACAAATTTTTTGCCTGTTCGCATGTTTCGAGGAGCGTTCGGCTCATCCCTATCGCTGATCTTCTCCTCTCCCCACTGCTTTAAAACTAACTGATCTGTATAATATTCCCCTCTGTCACATAAAAAGCTGTGTCCTAGTGCCTATGCTTCATTAAAAAAAAATATTTCTACCTGTTTTAACGGTCTTACAGTGATCACATGACTCCAGGCTCTCTGCTCCTCTCCTCCCTGGCTGACATCAACAGGGGAATCTCGTCCCCGCCCACTGGAGATATTAGATGGGAGAGCAGACAGCCTGGAGTCATCTTATTGCTGGAAGACACTATTAAAACAGGTAGAATCTTCTTTTTTTATAAAGCACAGGCACTAGGATGCAGCTTTTTATCTGACAGAGGGGATGATATAAAGATGAGATAGTTGCTTAACAACCACTTTAAGCATATGCTCCTGTGATAGATTGAAATGCATCAGAGTAGTTGTCATACCATGTAGATTTTGTATGTTGTATCCTTAGTCTTCATAATACATTTACATTACATTTTATGGTGAGCATCTCTTTTTGAAAAATTTGAATGTGAATACAATTCAATACAATAGGATTAGAAGGGCCCTGCTTATGAGAGCTTACAATTTAAATGCAGAGGTAATTGATAATAAAAGTAATAACTGTGGGGGGTGAGTTGATGGAAAAACTGAAAATTTCCTATCAAATACTTAGCGTAATTTTCCTTTCCTGATGGACTCCATGACAGCCTACGTGTGGGTTTACCCCACCTCCTCTCCAATGCTATAGGACCCATTCCCATAAATGTGAGCTCACAGCTAGAGACTGCGTTCCGTAACTAGCCAACTCTTGATCCATGGGTGGGAACTCCGTCTGCCATGGAGTCCATCAGGTAAGAAAAATTACGCTAAGTATTTGATAGGAAATTTTCCGTTTTCCTGACAGACTCAATGGCAGCCTATGTGTGGGAAATAACTGGCCAAACCACACAGGCGGGTATGCTGATCAAAAAAAGAAATACTTTAATTTGCCCCATCAACTGACAGGGTACTTAAACCAAAGTTTACAAAAGATAAGGATTCAGGTTTCACACAATAATCTGTGTGAAAGGTGTTTACAGAGGCCCATGAGGCCGCCCTGCAGATGACATCTGGAGCCACGTGTCAGGCTGCCGCCCAGGAAGTAGCAATGCCCCTGGTTGAATGTGCTCTCACGGCCTCTGGAGGAGCCAAGCTCTTAGCCCTGTAGGTCTGCTGGATAGCCTGGACGATCCAGGATGTGACTGTTCTGGAAGAAGCAAGTTTCCCCTTATTTCTACCAGCGATTAAGACGAACAAGTGATCCGAGCACCTAAAGGAGGATGTAACTCGAAGGTAATCTTTTAGTGTTTCCCCTACATCTAGTGAATGAGCCTCCAAAGGCCCCTGGAGTTTTGAACATGGGCAGGACAATCTCTTGATTCTCATGGAAGACCAACGTGACTTTAGCCTTCAAGTTGAGCATGGGTATGAGCACCACCTGGTTTGAAAAAAATGTGAGAAACGGTTCTTTGTGGCCAAGGGCCCCAATCTCCGAAACTCTCTTGGCCGATGTGATGGCCACAAGGAAAGTGGCCTTCGCCAAGAGATCCTTAATAGAAGTCGGGTCAGATCCCGTGGTACTAGATACTGTGGGTGAGTCCAGGACAAGGGGAAGATCCCACTTGGGGAATCTCTGTTTTCTTTGGGGCCTAAGACTTGCTGCCCCTCTGGAGAACTCCCAGACCAGTGGGTGAATGGCCCAAGAAACTCCCAAGAAGGCCGATAGGGCTGAGACTTGGACCCTCAGGGAGCTGACCCACAGAGCCAGATCTAGTCCCGACTAAAAATTATAGGATGTCCTGTACTACCGGGTCTCCTTATGATTTTCCCACGGAGGAGGAGAACTCCACAAACTTGTCCCATATCCTTCCATAGACCTTATTTGTGCTCGCCCTCCTGGAACTCATGAGGGTGGAGACAACCCCTGAGGCACAGCCAAGGGCCTCCAGCCTCTCCCTCTGAAAAACCAGACCATCGGCTTCAATAGCGCTGGGCATAGGTGCGGGACTGCCCCCTGGGACAGAAGGTCCGGTCTGAGGGTGAGAGGTACCGGGTCCCAAAAGCTGAGCTCGGTCAGGAGGGGAACCATGGCCTGTTCAGCCAGTAAGGAGCAACTACCACTATCTTGATAGCCTCTGCACAGAGTCTCTGCAGGAATTTGAGAATGACCGGGAAAGGGGGAGAGGCATACATCCAGTTGAAGCAGCACTGATCTGTTAAGGAATCCACCCCAAAAGCCTAGCTGCAGCGGCTCCTGGTGTAATACTTCTTGATTTTGAAGTTGCAGGGGGATGCAAACAGGTCTACTTTGGGATCAGTTCCCAAGGACAGGATCCATTTGAACGTCTCCAAGTGGAGTGGCCACTCGTTGTCTAGTTGCACACGGGATATAATGTCCACCTGGATGTTCTGGGCTCCGGGAAGATAGACTGCTGAATGTTGGCCAGATTCTTCTGGGCCCACGCCGTTATTGGCTCGACTTCTTGGCGTAAGATAGAGCTCCACATCCCCACTTGTCTCTTCACATAGGAGACTGCTGTGGTGTTGTCCATTCTTAGCAACACTGATTCCCCTTTAAGGAGATGACCGAAAGCCCGAAGGGCGCAAGAGGTTGCTCGTAGTTCTAGGATATTCAAGCCTGGGTTGTACAGGCAGAGATCCCATCTGCCCTGCATCAGCTCTGATTTGCTGATGCTGATTTGTGGGCCCCCCATCTCACACCGCTGGCATTGGTTGTGACCATGACCCATGATATGGGGCGATGGAGTGGCACGTGAGCAGGTTCCTGTACTGTAGCCACCAAAAAGAGGCTGTTCCTCATGCCTGAGGTTATGTGGTTGAATTGGTTACTGTCGCCTGTGTCCCATTGCCAGAAAAACCCTCTTTGGAAGGGACGTAACCTCCAGAGAGCCCAATTGACCATAGGGGCTGTAGAGACCATTGTGCCAATAATTTTGAGGCATTGTGAGGTGCTCAGACGTGAGAATGTTAGGGCCAAGCTCACCCTGTCCCGTATGACCGGGTTCTTTTCCGCCGGCAGAGAGATGGTATTTTCGATTGTGTCGAACTGAGCTCTTAGATATACCAGGCATTGTACAGGTTCCAAATGGCTTTTTTCTAAGTTCAATAACCATCTGAACTCGAGCAGTGTCACGATGAGCTCTGTGGATCAGCAGCTGCTCCTTGTCTTAGGATAGTAACAGGAGGTCTTCGAAAAAATGGTATAGCTGTATTACTTTTGTTCTGATTAGGGCCACCACAGCCAGAAGAACTTTCGAGAAGACCCAAGGTGAGGTTATCAGCCCGAAAGGGAAGCAGGTGAACTGTAGTTGTTCTTGCCCAACCGCAAATCGGGGGTATTTGCGAAACCCTTCCGCTACAGGCACGTGGAAATAGGCATCTTTTAAGTCGATTGAGACTAGCCAGTCATCTAGTTGCATGGCTTGCTGGATGGTAGACAGGGTCTCCATTTCGAATCTTTCGCACTTTACGAACTTGTTCAGGTATGTTAAATCTATCACCGGGTGCCATGAGCCATTTTTCTTCAGTACCAGAAAAAGGGGAGAGTACACCCCCTGAAACTCTTCATTCTTTGGGACGGGTACTCCAGCTCCTTGCTTCACTAGTGAGTCCACATAGGACAGCAGCACCTGCTTCTGTTCTTCTGCCTGAGGTAGCAGTGTAGGGATAAACCCGAGGGGAGGAGTGTTGGTGAAGGACCACTTGTAACCTGAAGAAACTGTCTTGATAATTCAGTAGTCCGAGATCAAGTCCGCCCAGACGTGCCAGAAGAGAAGCAAGCGTGCCCTCACCTGACCCGCCTGGACGGGCCCAATCTCAAAACGACTTGGAAGGCTCGTGCCCACTGGACGTCTGATTCTTGGTGGACTTCTGGAAGGCCGTCTGCCCCCTCCTCCAGTTCCTTTTAAAGTCTCAGCCTGTAGGTGCATGCTTCCCTGGAGCACTCTGTGCTGCATCTCCTCTGCTGGGGCCTCTTCTGGCCAAAAAGGCGCTTGTCCTGGGGTAAAAAACCTGACTTCCCACCTGTGGCCTGGGCTATAGCTCTATCAAGCTTATTGCTGAATAATGAGGCCTGTTTTGACACCGTGTCAGCGAGCCAAGGGCACAAACACAGGGCCTGCTTAGCCATGGCCGAGGAAAGCATAACCCGGGCCAACAGATGGATAATGTCAATGGAGGCTTCCCCCAAGAAAGCCGATGCCAGCTTCAGCTCTTGCACAGCCGAGCCCCTGGCCACTTCTTCCGAGACACCCCTGAGCACCGAATCCACATTTTTCATCCAAACTTTCATAGCCTTTCACATAGCCATGAGGGCCAGAGCAGGCTTACAGGCCATACCGGCCAACCCATAGACTCTCTTGAGGTCTTGGTCAATTATTCTCTTAAGCCCATTCTTAAAGGACTCGGTGTCTTCAAGAGGAAGCATGACATGTTTTGCTAGACACATTAGTGCTGCGTCCACTAGGGGGCATTCTCCAGGTGCTTCACATCCTCGGCTTTATAGGGGTAGAGCCTTGAAGTCTTGCCTAACAGAGAGGTTTTTCTATCTACTTTTGCCCCACTCCTCCATGATGACGTCTTTCAACTCCATCAGAAGTGGAAAGTTGGAACGTTCCTTCCACAGATGCCTGAAGAATTTTTTTCTGTTTAGCTGGGGGTGTGATAAGTTCCTCCCATTTCAGGGCTTCCTTAAACGCTTTAATTAGTAGAGAGACCAGGGAGGACTCAAAGCCACCAAGGAATCTCCCTCCACCTCGCTATCTGAAGACCTGGGAAATGCATCATATGGCTGGGATGGGCCCGGAACCTCCTGGGCCTCGTCAGACAGAGAGCTCGAGACAGTGGTGGTCTGGCTCTGCGTGTGGGTTGTACCACATTCCTTAAGGGACTACTGCACCACACGTTTCACTAGAGACTCCATCTGTTGATTTCCAGTCTCTCTTTCTCCGACCACCCAGTCATAGCATGGTTCGCTTAATGACTTGCCTAATCATTTTGCCGATGTAGAATGCTCCACATCGGCAAAAGATAATATAGATGATCCACTTGGTCTGGCATGATATATGTTGCCGCAAAAGAGACCAGGTTGATCCCGGTGTTGACTTTGCGTTTTCAGATATTGACTTCGCACCAGACGATCTCTGATTGATCCAGAGCGTCTGTATGTTATCTCGGGTCGTGATCCCAAATATTTTGACAGTATGGGGTTGGCTGATAGAATATGCCAATGTTTCTGAATGACAGAGCGTATTGTATGATGTTGGTCAGAATATGTTGTGATAAGTCTTATGCCCCGTACACACGGTCGAGCTTTGTTCGGACATTCCGACAACAAAATCCTAGGATTTTTTCCGACGGATGTTGGCCCAAACTTGTTTTGCCTACACATGGTCGCACAAAGTTGTCGGAATTTCCGATCGCCAACAACGCGGTGACGTACACCACGTACGACGAGACTAGAAAAGGCTGGTTCAGAACCAAGCGCGGCACCCTTTGGGCTCCTTTTGCTAATCTCGTGTTAGTAAAAGTTTGGTGAGAGACGATTCGTGCTTTTTCAGACTCGTGGCTTTCAGATCGTTTTCTGACGTTCAGTTTGTGCTTGTGGGTTTGTATCTGCTCTTCAGTGCATGCAGTCAGTTCGTATCGGAGTTTTCTGTGTGATCTTGCCTGCTCGTTGCTGTTTTTCAGGTCGCTCTTCACAGGCCTTGCTGTTCTTCAGTGCGTTCTGTTACTTCGTTCTGAGCAGCCAAACGTTTTCTAGCCATGTTTCGTATGCGTACTCCTCGTACAGTTCGTGCTGTGCGGGGGCTTGGTGTTGGGGTCCTGACCTTGACACAAGTCCAGTCCATGAACAGGGTGGGGAGGAGTTCATGGACCAAGAATTGGTTGCTTCAGCGTGACCAGTTCTCTCATATGCCTTTGCTCCGTGAGATCCGTGAGAATAATCCTGATGATTTCAGGAACTTTCTCAGGATGACGGACCCCGTGTTTCACTGTTTGTTGGCTTCGCTAACCCCCTATATTAGCAGGCAGGATACCTGCATGAGGCAAGCCATCACTGCGGAGCAGAGGTTGGTCGCTACCCTGCGGTATTTGGCCACAGGGAGAAGCCTGCAGGACCTCAAGTTCTCGACAGGCATCTCCCCCCAGGCTCTTCTTTGTGGACATTTACTGCTTGTGTTTGTTTGAGCTGACCCTGACAGAAATGTGTGGAGTGCAGAAAATGTTGTGATTGTGTAACCTTATACAAAGCACTGTTGGCTGTTATTTACTAAATGCAAAGACACATTTCACTCCAAGTGCACTTGCAACTGCACTGAAACTGCACTTGTAGTGCAAAGTGGATTTCCCCTTAGGAAATTACCCCCATTTTCTCATAAAACAACAATTACATCACCCCAAAAGTGTTGTAGCATTGAGACAATAATCCACACATTCTTGATGAACAATCTTTTTAATACCTGCACAATCACATGTGCATTTACCAAAGGTTTTTCTGACAAACCAACATGTTTGTTGTATAACAATTTTTGTGGTGTCATTATCCAAAATCAAAATGTGCATTTTATAGAAAACAGGCCTGTGTAAAACCAACAAGAAAGACACAAATCTTGATCTTACAAAGTTCACATTTGGTAGAACTGGAAGGCAATATCAGACATGAGTATTTAGGAACTGTGTTTGATATTGCGTTCAGATGGGGGGAAATCACCCCAGGAAAAGCCAAATTTGGAAGATGCACACCAATTTCACAATGTCAACATGTGCGACCTGCCATCACGGGGGATCAAGGGACGTGTTTTGGGGGAGAAAGCCCTTCCTCACCGTTACTTTATTATTATTGCACATTGTAGCAGACAAAAGAAGAAAGTGATTTGGAGGAGTTTTAAACTCGCCCCAAAACATCAATGATGTTTTTATATTTTGGAATAACATCATTGATGTTTTGCTTGATGTTTTCCAATTGTAAATTACACCCCATGATCTCCCCAATCAGGATCTGGGCACATTCGGATGTGAAAGGATGTTCATCCACAACCTCACAATCACCTAAAAAGAGAGGAACCCCAAAATAAATTAGGTCGAAAAAAAATGCCGCCATCCATCTCTTATCTGAGCCTGTGGTCGCAGACACTCACCTGTTGTGGTAACTACTTCCACCACGTCTTCTTCCTCCTGCTCAGCTTGTGTTGGGGGGATTTCACCTTCTTCCAGAGGGGGGGGTCTCTGGTCTCCTCGGATGAGGGGTGTCCTCCGAGTCTTTTCTCCCCTATGTAAAACAAAAATGGTATAATTAGCACACAGATATTTGATGGCAGAACTAGAAAGATGAAACATTGCTTGGAAGTGGGGTACAATGATCTATTTTAGCCGAGTTCCAAGATGTAGCTTTTTTAGTGTCCTTTGTCAAGCTGCAATACTTTACCTGTTTAGTACAAGCTTCACAGATGGAGACCCCCCTATAGTATACACTGCAGCACCTGTGTGCCCCCCTAATAAAAATGGTGTTCTGGGGTCCCACACTAGTGCTCCAGTGTCCAGATGTGAAAACAGCTGCTCAGTGTCCTCTCCTTACACACAATCTAGTTTGCATTTCATTCTAGTAACAAAGCCATCTACACAACCCAATTCTTTGAAGACAAGTATAGGGCGTCAAAATGGTGGCCAAATGCATATGGCCCAAACAATGGTATTTTATCGTCCAAAATAACAATGTGTGATCCGAACGAATAATGTGCCCATGAACATGAAAGTTACCATTTTAAACTGTACAACAGTTCCTAAAAGCACATGGAGCAGCACGAACGTAATAAACATAAAGAATAGGAACACAGCACAACTACTTACTTTTTTGCAGCACTCTCCGGATCTTTCTGTACTGCTCATGTTCTCGTAATTTCAGGTCCGACCACCGTTTCCTGAGCTGATCTTTCGATCGTCGTACCCCGAATTTCCGGTGCAGACTCCTGACCACTTTCGCCATGATCTTGGCCTTTCTGACATTGGGGTTGGGGTAAGGCCCATACTTTCCATCATAGTTGGCCTTCTTCAGGATGTCCACCATCTCCAACATCTCCCCAAAGGACATATTTGAGTCCTTTAATCTCCTTCTGGATCGGGACGTTTCAGGCTCCAGCCTTTCCTCCTCCTCCTCCTCCTCGTTGCTGTACTTAGCACTATCCTGCTGTCTCTCCGCCATGTGCTCTTCCTCCACTGCGCCGAACAAAAAGGGGCGGGGACTAGACTAGAAAGAACATCAGGGGCGGGCAGAGTTATACGCATGCGCAGTGTGTATAAATCAAAACGCGCGCGTCTTACGTACGATCTGTGAGCGGAGGAAGGAGCATCGGAGACGCTGATCGTGCTAACGAAGGTAGGATCTAAACTTGGGCCTATACTGCTTCGAAATGGAAACCTATATTGTAACAAGATTAGGGGAGTTTGGCCTGACATTAGGGTTTGTCTTGTGTTGTGTCTTGCAGAGAAAATGGATGGGTTCAACGACCACAATTTCCTGCCCCTGTTCATAGACAAGTACAGGGAGCTGCCCTGTCTGTGGCAAGTGAGACACCCCCACTATAACCATAAACAAAAGAGGCAGGCAGCGCTGGAGAAACTGCTGGAGTTGGTGAAGCCGGTGGTCCCCACAGCAACCATCCCTTATTTAAAAGCTAAAATTGGTGGCCTGAGGAGCACTTATCTTAGGGAGCGCAAGAAGGTCACAGATTCCCAGAGGTCCGGAGCTGCAGCAGATGACGTTTATGTCCCCAGGCTGTGGTACTACGAGAGACTGCGATTTCTGTCAGACCACACTGAAGTCAGGGAATCCCTCTCCACTCTTCCTTCCATCCCAGCTGAGGCTTCCGATGTCCAACCTGGGCCTTCCAGCCAGGAAGAAGTGGAGGAGCCCAGCTGGAGTCAGGTATAGCATTCTTCTACAGATTTCTGGGCAATAAATAAATGATGTTTATTAGATGTTATTATTGATCACTAATTGCTGATTAAAAAAAGTGCTTTACATATCAATAGACAGTAGTGGGCACCCAAAATTGGGACAAGAATGAAAACTGCTGGGCTCAGAAGGATAGTCTGTTATATTTGTTAACATTCAATTTGCAGCAGTCAGGAGGTGAAAATTGTGTGTGATTGATGAATAAAAAACTAAAACTATGTCCCTTTTTCATACACAGGAAGACCTCAGCCAGGAGGAGGCTGTGGAATGTGGCAGCCAGGAGGAGGCGGGGATTAGTGGCAGCCAGGAAGAGGCGGGGCTAAGTGTCAGCCAAGAGAAGCCAGGGACAAGTCGCAGCCTGACTGAGTTTCAGGTCCCTCCCCTCCGCCTGCCATATAAACGAGCCAGGAAGGCCACTCCGAGTCCCGTGCAGGATTCAGCATACAGGCTGATCGAGGAGGCTTCGGCGTCCCTCAGAGCCTTCCCCAGTCCTGAAGAGGCCTTTGCCTGCATGGCTGCCACAAAATTGCAGGGCATGCAGGAGGGCCAACGCAAGATCTCTGAGGACCTGATTTATAAAGTCCTACGTAAGGGGTTGAGTGGGGAACTGACACACAAGACGGATGTCATGGAGAGGGACGATCCTCCTCCTCCTCCTGCTGCCACAACTCCACCACCACAGCCAAAGGCTGGAAGGAGGCGTGGAAAGAAGACCAAAGAGTGATGACCCTGGGTTCAGTCTGGTCTGACAAAAGCTGCAGTCTCTCGTATGACCACAGCCTGGGGACACAGATGTCATCTGCTGCTTTCCGGATCTCTGGGACTTCTGGACCAGACTGCCCTCCCTTAGATAAGGACTCCTCAGGCCACCAATTTTGCTTTTAAATAATTGATGTCTGCCCTGGGGGTCCAAGGCTTCGCCCACTTCTGAAGTTTCTCCAGCGTTGCCTCCCTCTTTGTTTAGTTGTGAGCCCTTAATAAAAAAAATTTAGGGAAATTCTACTCTCCTGTGTGTGTTTTCATCCAAAAAGGACAGTTTGTTGGTGAGGATTCAGGTACATTTCTAAAGTACAATGTGAAATTAACAAGGGACAACAACACCAAATAATCTCCTACAGATTAAATAGAACAACATATTAGTGGAGTTGTGGGAACTTGTCACCAAAAACACACACAAACATTTTCGGGAGTACAAATCAAAATCACCAAAAAAATAAAAAATAAAAAAGAGAAACACAAAAAAAGAATCTACATTAAAGTCCAAAAATAACTAAAAATTTTGTTGTCAGATGTGAGAAATCTAAATATATTGAGGGAATCCCGATAAATAGTAACGAAATAAGTTTGTGAGAAGTGTGTGTGAATATGAGCATCAAAACTACTTAATTCTTGTCACATTATAAAGAAGAAGAGAGTGCGCTGTATTAAACCATTTTGAACATTGCAGCGTGACGAAAGTGCTGTATCTATTCCGAACGCTACGTTTACCAGAATGAGCTGTCCCGTGTCGGAATTTCTTCTGAGCATGCGTGGCACTTTGTGTGTCGGAACAGGCCACACACGGTCGGAATTGACGCGATCGGATTTTGTTGTCGGAAAATTTTATCTCCTGCTGTCCAACTTTGTGTGTCGGAAAATCCGATGGAAAATGTCCAATGGAGCCCACACACGGTCGGAATTTCCGACAACACGCTCCGATCGGACAATGTCCATCGGAAAATCCGACCATGTGTATGGGGCATAACTCTATTGGAATCCTTGCTTTTTTACTCCTGAGAACAGAATCGCAGCCCTTGATCTGCCTTGGGCTTTTTTAAAGGCCTTTTTGAGGCAGGTTCTGCTATAGCCCCTTATCAATAAGCGTTTATACAGCAGATCAGCTTCATGTTTGAAGCTGATATCATCAAAACAATTCCTCCTTAGGCACAAATACTGGCCAAAGGGAATACTTTGAACCAGTGCATTTGGATGCGCACTTGATGCATGTAATATCGTGTTACCAGCAGTGGGTTTCTGATATAGTGAGGTATTGATGGTACCATCAGTCCCAATGCTGACAGTAACATCAAGGTACGCAATCCTGTTCTCATTTGATTCCATAGTCAATTTTAAATTATTGGTGTTTCTACTCATCTATGTAACGAAACCACCGTAACACATTTGATAACAGATCCAAATGGTCCTCATTAGAAAAAAGATCTTGTTCCCATCCCCCCAGGTACAGGTTCGCATATGAGGGTGCACAGCACATACCCATAGCGACCCCCTGTACCTGGAGGAAGTGGGACTCATCAAATGAAAACACATTTTTGGTAAGGATGTGGGACAAGAGCTGCGTACAAACTGATTGAGACCAGAAGACTTTGGGCCTCTTTCTCTTAGAAATATAGAAATGATTTCCATGCCATAGTTTTGCGGGATGGACGAATAGAGAGCCTCGATGTCGATAGCGACAAGGGGGCAACCTGGGGGTGCATATAGGCCATCAACATTTTTTAGAAGATCTGATGTATCCTTAATATATGAAGGAAGTGTAATTACATGAGGGCAAAGATATTCGTCTACAAATTTACTGGCACACTCCGTCTTAGAACCTACACCCGAGACAATAGGACGTCCTGTTTTTTTTTTAGGTTTTTGTGTGTTTTTGGAGCGCATAAAAGGTAGGTATTCTAGGATGAGCAACCTGTATGCCCTCAAAGATCTCTTTAGTGATCAAAGCCATCATTGATTAAATTTAGCGATGATATCTACCGAAATTGGTTTGTACCAAAGTCTGTTTTTCATGTCCCAGCACATATTTCTATATTGCAATTCGTCCATCACTACCACATTTCCACCCTTATCTGAGGGCTTGATCACAAAATCAGAATTATTACTAAGATTGTGAAGTGCAATTCTATGTGCATGACTGAGATTATGACTGCCCATTTTTTGGGGGATAGAAAGCTCAATTTCCTTAGTGGTCTGAACAAGAAAAGTCCAGATGTTAGGGTTTGTATGTAGGGATGGAAATAGAGTGTTTTTTTTCAAGACTGCAGGGCCTAATGTTTTTAACTCATTTTAGTATAGTGTGGTCTCTGTCCAACGGCCTATGGCTTCATCAGATTCGGGAATGTCTTCTCGAGTTATACCTCCCTCACTTTCCTCCAAAAGAAGGACTACATTTTTTAAGGCTCTAAATTCTGCAACCGCAAAGTCCTTCCAGATTACCTAGTCGGAGGCATTATTCTGTTTTTCTCGTCTATTATTATCAAAAATAAATTTATAAGTTAATTTTCTGGCAAATAAATAAAGATCTTTAATGATGTCAAATGTCTTTGGCAGGGAATTAGGAGAAAAGCTCAAGCCCAATTGAAGTAATTAATTTTCCTCTTTACTCTTTAGGGGGTGTGATGATAAATTAATAACTTCCAACTTCAAGCCATTTGGAGTAGGTTCCCCTGTGACTTGTTTTGGTAAATTTACTGAAGGAAGGGACAAGGGAAGGATATTTTCTATCGTAAGGTCACTATTGGCAACATTGGGAAAAAAATGGTCAATACGTCATCTCTTTTGGTCCTTTTTAATTGCTCCATCTGTGGCTGTACTAATGGGCCGTGTTGAAGCAAGTGATTGTGCACAATCAATGATATTGGATCGAATGTCCGGTTCTATGGTGGGAGTCAAAGTCATAGACAGACAGAGCTAATGATTCAGATTCCTCCACTAATTCTTATACTTCACAGAGCTCGTGGGTCTCTGACCGGGGACGTCAAAGAGGCCGTAATTTGAGGAAACGACAACAGACTGGTGGTGGTTACGAGACAGGTACTGATAAAAAACGACTAGTAGATGAATCTACTCAACCATCACGACGTGACCTCACTTCCTCGGCAAACAGAGGAATTTCTATGTTTTCGGGTCCTAAAACACCCCGTGTTCTCTCTGATAATCTTACTGCTGCTTTGACTTTGACTCCCACCATAGAACCAGACATTCGATCCAATATCATTGATTGTGCACAATCTCTTGCTTCATCACGACCCATTAGTACAGCCACAGGTGGAGCAATTAAAAAGGACCAAAAGAGATGATGTATTGACCATTTTTTCCCAATGTTGCCAATACTGACCTTACGATAGAAAATAACCTTCCCTTGTCCCTTCCTTCATTGGATTTACCAACACCAGTCACAGGGAAACCTACTCCAGATGACTTGAAGTTGGTGGTTATTAATTTATCATCAAGAGGAAAATGAATTTCTACAATTGGGCTTGAGCTTTTGTCCTAAATCTCTGCCAAAGACATTTGACATCATTAAAGATCTTTATTTATTTGCCAGAAAATTAACTTATAAATTTATGTTTGATAATGATAGACGAGAAAAACAGATTAATGCCTCCGAAGAGGAAGGACTTTACGGTTGCAGAATTTAGAGCCTTAAAAAATTGAGTCCTTCTTTTGGAGGAAATTGAGGGAGGTATAACTCGAGAAGACATTCCCGAATCCGACGAAGCCATAGGCCGTCGGACACAGACCACACTATACCAAAATGAGTTAAAAACATTAGGCTCTGCAGTCTTGAAAAAATCCACTTAATTTCCATCCCTACATACAAACCCTAACATCTGGACTTTTCTTGTTCAGACCACTAAGGAAATTGAGCTTTCTATCCATCAAAAAATGGGCAGTCATAATCTCAGTCATGCACATAGAATTGCACTTGACAATCTTAGTAACAATTCTCATTTGGTGCTCAAGCCCTCAGATAAGAGTGGTAAAGTGGTAGTGATGGACGAGCTGCAATATAGAAATATGTGCTGGGACATACTGAAAAACAGACTTTGGTACAAACCAATTTCGGTAGATACTATCGCTAAATTTAATCAAGAGTACAATGACACCATTCAGAGAGCATAAAATGATGGCTTTCATCACTAAATAGATCTTTGAGGACATACAGGTTGCTCACCCTAGAATACCTACCTTTTATGCGCTCCCAAAAACACACAAAAACCATAAAAAAACAGGATGTCCTATCAGGTGTAGGTTCTAAGACGGAGCGCGCCAGTAAATTTGTAGATGAATATCTTTGCCCTCACGTAATTACACTTTCTTCATATATTAACCACTAGCCTACCGCCCACTGTCATATGACAGCGGGACGGTAATGCTCTAGTTCTGGGCGGACGTCATATGACGTGAGACCATTTAAACAGGGCATGCACGCGATCGTGTGGGCGCAGCCCTGTACTGTCGGTGGTGGCGTGTCAACGAGACACCACTCGTCCCTGACAGGGGTGAACAGCCAATGGGAATGGCTGTTTACCACGTGATCAGTCGTGATGAAGTCACGGGCAATCACGGATGGTAACTCCCCCACTTTACACGGCGCATGCGCGCAATCGCGAGCACGCTGTGCATGTCCGTCGGTGGCAGCGTGTTCCCGGGAACACTGCTCGTCACCGACAATAGTAAACAGCCATTGGCCAGGGCTGTTTACCCCGTGATCGGCTGTGATCCATTCACAGCCGATCACTAAATGTAAACATAGAGCTGTAACTAACTGATACCAACTCTTCTCTCCTCACACCCCATTTCCAGTGTGAGGAGAGAAGAGCTAGGAGCAGTGAGTTACAGATCTATATTTAGTAGTGTCTGCACCAACACCATACCTGTCCCATCGCCCCCCACAATTGTCATCTGTCACCCAACAGTCACCCCATAAAAGTGCACCTGTCACATAAGAGATTGCCATCAGTGACCATCAGCGGTGCAACCGTCACCCATCAGTGACCATGCTCTATCACCCGTTACCCATAAGTGACCATGCCCTGTCACCCATCAGTGACCTGCCCTATCACCCGTCACCCGTCACCCATCAGTGACCGTGCCCTGTCACCTGTCACCCATCAGTGACCATCAGCGGTGCACCCGTCACTCATCGGTGACCATGCCCTGTCACCCATCACCCATCAGTGACCGTCAGCGGTGCACCCATCAGTGACCGTGGCCTGTCATCCATCAACTGCCACCCATCAGTGACCGTCAATGGTGCACCCATCAGTGACTGTGACCTGTCATCCATCACCTGCCACCCATCAGTGACCGTCAGCGGTGCACCCGTCACCCATCAGTGACCATGGCCTGTCACCCAGCACCCATCACGCATCAGTGAACGTGGCCTGTCACCCATTACCCGTCACTCATCAGTAACTGTCACCTGTCACCCATATGTGACTATCACCCGTCACCATCCGTGGCCTGTCACCCATCAGTGACCATCGCCTGTCACCCATCATTGACCATCGCCCGTCACACCATCATCACCTATCAGTGAACGTCACCTGCCACCCATTGCACAGCCCATCAGTGACCGTCACCTGCCACCCATCTGTCACCACACAGCTACCTGCCACACAGCCATGTTCAAAAGAGTATATAACAGTGAGGAGGTGTTCCAGATCCTCTCCATGACTGATGAGAGCACTGGGGAGTTCTCATCAGATTCCAATTGCAATTCTGATTCCGAATCAACATCTGCATTTGAAACGATCTAGAATAGTTATCATTCGGATGAAGAATGGGTCCCTCCTAAAAGGGCACGGCACTCTGGAAACCAGGCAGCCACCAGCAACCAGTATTATATTCCCAGGCCCAGTACCAGCGCTGCCGCCAGCAATAGGCCCCAGGAACAAAGGCCCAGTACCAGTGCTGCCGCCAGCGATAGGCTCCGCGAACAAATGCCCAGGCCCAATACCATCATGCCTGAGTACCAGCACAGGGAATTCAACTTCCCCAACTACTTGAGTGTCAAATCCCGCAAAAGAGGTAGGGCCACTACATACATGCCAGATGGTCTTGCCAACCCAACATGGCTGCCTTCCGACTCGGGATCACCAATTATTCCCCCTTTCACAGCACAGCCAGGTGTGCAGGCCAACACCCAAAATTTCACAGAGATCGATTGCTTTCATCTTTTTTTGCCCGACACTTCGCTGCAATTCATTGTGCACCAGATGAATTTATATGCCCAGCAGTATATTGCCAACAACCCCCAATCATCGTATGCCCGTCCCTGTGAGTGAAGAGATCTGAATTTGGAGGAGTTCAAATTGTTTTTGGGCGTTACCGTAAACATGGGGCTTACAAAAAAAAATGAAGAACATGCCTATTGGTCCACCAACCCCATCCACCACACACCCATGTATTCTGCCGTAATGCCCAGGTCCCGATATGAGATGATTATGAGATTCCTTCATTTTAACGACAACACCCAGTGCCCTTCCCGCAATCATCCAAATTCCGATAAGCTATATAAAATTCGCCCACTGATAAATTTATTTTACCAACGATTTGCAGAACTCTATGTCCCCGAGAAGCATATATATGTGGATGAGTCCCTGGTACCCTTTTCAGGCCGGCTAGGAATAAAACAATATATTTCTAGCAAAAAGGCCAAATACAGAGTAAAATTCTACAAGCTCTGTGAGAGAGTCACGGGATATCTTTATGTGTTCCGCATATATGAAGGAAGAGATTCCCAGCTCCTTGTGACTATGCCTCTGCCCACCGCTTGGACTGCTTGCATGTGAACTGACCCTGGCCTGTTTTATGGACTATGCTTTTGCCTACCGCTTGGACTGATCTGTTGCCCTGCTACTGTAGTACACAGGGGTCTCACATATGTGAGGGGCTACAGAATAGTTTTTCCGGATGGAGAAAACAATTTTTTTGTTTTCTCCAGGTTTCATAATTTCCGGACTAGGGTCTGGAGGCTTCATAGAGATTTGGGTGGGTTGAAGCCTCTACCCCTGTGCCCCTGTGCACAGGTCTTACCCGATTGCAACCCTCAGCCTGCTGCTGACTTACTGCCATCATGCCTTTGCCTGCCGCATGAATGGACCACACCTCTGCCTGCTACCTGGACTATGCAAATAATTAGCTGTAGCAAGAGGCAGTATGTTTATGAAGGGCTGGAGAGTGGTACAATAATGAGTGTCTGCAGGTAACAGTGTACCAGGACCAAAGTTATGGCTGTGCTGGTTGTCTCTGCCTGGACAATTTCTATGGACAAATACTTTGGCTGTGCTGACAATATCCTTGTGCTGACCATAGACAATATTCCTGCCTGCTGCCTGGATAATTACTATTGCTGTCGCTAAGCACATCCCTGACTGCTGCCTGGACCAGTGTTCTCTTCTGTGGACACTGCTAAAAGCACAGTAACACTTTTTTTTACCCTTTCAGCAATAGAATTTATTTTGGAGTGGAATTCTTGGTATGTAGATGCTATGTGTTAGAAGTATGAAGGGCCTTCAAAAATGATAGGTTGCCAGGAATGTAATATATGCTCCTAGAACGCCTGAAAGTGCTACTTGGATGTTGGGCCTCTGTATGTGGCCAAGCTGTGTAAAAGTCTCACACATGCAGTATCCCCATTCTCAGGAGGAGTAGCAGAATGTATTTTGGGGTGTCATTTTTGCTATGTGTTGGAAATATCTTATAAATGGACAACTTTGTGTAAAAAAATACGTTTTCATTTTTTTTCCACATTTTCCAAAAACTTCTGGAAAAAAATAACCGTTCAAAAGACTCAGTATGCCTCATAGATTATACGTTGGGGTGTTTGCTTTCCAAAATGGGGTCATTTTGTGGGCAATTCAATTGTCCTGGTGCTCCAGGGCCTTCAAAAGTGTAATAGGTTTGTTGAGAAATGAGATGTGCAATTTATGCTTGTGACTCGCCTGATGGTGCTACTTCAATGTTGGGCCTTTGTATGTGGCCAGGCTGTGTAAAAGTCCCACACGTGGTATTGCCATACTCAGGAGGAGTAGCAGAATGTATTTTGGGGTGTCATTTTTGCAATGTATTTGCTATGTGTTGTAAATATCTTATAAATGGACAACTTTGTGTAAAAAAAAGCGTTTTCATTTTTTTTCCACATTTTCCAAAAACTTCTGGAAAAAAATAACCGTTCAAAAGACTCATTATGCCTCATAGATTATACGCTGGGGTGTTTTCTTTCCAAAATGGGGTCATTTTGTGGGTAATTCTATTGTCCTGGTACTCCAGGGCCTTCAAAAGTGTAATAGGTGGTTGAGAAATGAGATGTGCAATTTATGCTTGCAGAACGCCTGAAGGTGCTACTTCAATGTTGGGCCTTTGTATGTGGCCAGGCTGTGTAAAAGTCTCACACATGTGGTATCCCCATACTCATGAGCAGTAGCATAATATATTTATATACCCAATTCTTTATGCTAGATATCACATGCGCTTGCTCCTGATGAGTGGCACCCCAGCCATGAAACGCGTAGAGCTACCAAATGTCGTGTTCTTTATTAATTTTACCCAAGCTTCTACTAATTTTACCTAACAGGATTTTAATGGCACTTGTCACGCAGGCAATACCCTATGTATTATGGTTTTATACTAAGGTTAATTTGGTGTACTGTGGAATACCCTTGTGTTCATATTATCATGTACCACTATTGCTATCATGTACAATGTTAATGTCTCTTATTATTTGTAACTGATACTATCATATTCATCATCATATGCATATTATACCCTTATGAACCAATTAAATCTTCCCAATTCTTCACCAATTCTACTTAATTGCAATCACGCACTTCATGTAAAGTCCCAGCCTCATTGCTCTCCCCACTTTCACTAGTACAGGGATGGAAACACATGACCTTACCAGGCCAAAGTTTCATCTGAAGTCCCAAGGGATGGAGATAGGTGGCCTTACCAGGACATAATTTCATGTAAAGTCCCTAAACCTTTTTTCAAGTATTTACTTAATGCCTTGGAATGTCTACTTTCTAAAAAGGGATCATTTGGGGGGTATTTGTACTTTTCTGACTTGTTAGTACCTCAAGAAATGAGATTCACCTGATGTACTGAAGGCCTGATCAGTTTTCAATTTTCAGTGATTGGCACCATAGTTTGTAGACTCTATAACTTTCACAAAGACCAAATAATATACACTAATGTGGTTTATTTTTACCAAAGATATATAGCAGTAAAAATTTTGGCCAAAATTTATGAAGAAAAATTACTAATTTGCTAAATTTTATGACAAAAACAAATAAAAAGGCAATTTTTCACAAAATTTACGGTCTTTTTTTATTTATAGCACAAAAAATAAAAAAAACATTAGTGATTAAATACCACCAAAAGAAAGCTCTATTTGTGTGAAAAAAAGGACACAAATTTCATTTGGGTACAGTGTTGCATGACTGAGTAATTGTCATTGAAAGTGTGAGAGCACCGAAAGCTGAAAATTGGTCTGGGCAGGAAGGGGGATTAAGTGCCCTGTATTGAGGTGGTTAAGGATACGTCAGATCTTCTAAAAAATCTTGACGGCCTATATCCACCCCTGGGTTGCCTCCATGTTGCTATCAACATTGAGGCTCTCTATTCATCCTTCCCACACAGCTATGGAAAGGAATTCATTTATAGATTTCTAAGAGAAAGAGGCCCAAAGTCTTCTGGTCTCAATCAGTTTGTATTGCAGCTCTTGTCCCACATCCTTACCAAAAACGTGTTTTCATTTGATGAGTCCCACTTCCTCCAGGTACAGGGGGTTGCTATGGGTACATGCTGTGCACCCTCATATGTGAACCTGTACCTGGGGGGGGTGGGAATGAGATCTTTTTTTTAATGTGGACCATTTGGATCTGTTATCAAATGTATTACGGTGGTTTCGTTACATAGATTATGTTCTTGTGCTATGCTATGATATGTTAAATAAGACTTACCCTTCTGCAAGGTACTTTCTTTAATTGCCTTTTCATACACATGTCCTTATTGTCTGATCGGAGTGAGCGATGCTTCATAGAATGTTGTTATTCTAACTTATGATTGCACCATGACAGTTGTCTAGTAACTTTAACATCCACATAAAGGCACATTACACAATATCAATTATTGATATGGAAATAGGGATGTCTTGAAATGGTCACCCAGATCTAGGATCAAATGAGTGGGCAGTGTCTATATAATTAGGACAGTTATGAGTATAAATAATCAATGCAACATCAGGTGATGCAGGGTATTGAATAGATAATAATATTCACAGAAAAAATAAAGAGAAAGGGGAAAAGTAGAAAAAGAGGAAAAGAGAAGAAGGGCAGAAGAAAAGGCAATTATAGTATATTGTGCATACAATTCCTCCTTTTTAATATCACAAAAAGAAAGGGGCTTATTATTTGAGTTTTTTCCTCAATTTCTCAGACGTAAAGTAGTGCATCCAGAAGTACCATAGGGTGGTAAATTTTTCCCAAGTATCCAGCTCTTTAGCTTGCATTTCCATCATGAGCATAATGTTGTTAATTGTGTCTACCTAGAGGTATAAAGATGTGGATGTGCTTTTCCAAAATCTGGAAATTAGCTGTCTAGCTGCTGAAAGGAGATATTATAAAAAGCTTGGTTTGTGGGATTTGTTCAGGACAGATTTATATTGAGTGAAATCGTGTGGGAATATAGTTTTACACCACAGTGTTTCAAGAGCACGCCTATGACTTTTGAGACTTCTGGTGGCATGTATGTGCCAAGGTTGTAGCCATTGGGTTCTAACTCTGCTTGTGGTGATGGGGGCAAGTGGTTCCAGGGATGATGAGAGTGAGCTGCTGTAGACAGAAGTGGCAAATTCAGGGCAGGACAGGGGTGAAATATTGTCTTGTTGCAGGGTAGAGAAAAGAAGGGTTAAAGCGGCAGAGGTTTCTATGTGTAATAGTTTGTTGGTTGGGGGATAGGGGGATAAGGATAAAGAGAGTGAGAAACTGATAGGGGAGAGTATTCTCAATACAGCCATAATTACACAGTAAAATAATATTTTCAGAAAATTATTTTCCATAGGAGGCAATTAAAGAGGGAGAAAGCAGGCAGACTTTGTCTTGAATTTAAATAAAAGTTGTGTTATTCCCGTGAAAAAAGTTAAAAGGTGTACAAATTAGCTGCCAGAATGTAAAATACTGTATATTTTTTGGGCAATAAAATTCAGAGTTAGAAATAATAACTATTAATGATGATGCACCATAATGAAACGCAAATGTTAGCCAGTCAACTTTGTCAATGGAAAAATGGAAAAAAAAATGTTTACAAATAAATATGTGAAAAGTGTGACGTGCATTTGTATTTAGCCCCCCTGAGTCAATACTTTGTAGAACCCCCTTTCACTGTAATTACAGCTGCAAGTAATTTTGGGGATGTCTCTACCAGCTTTGCACATCTAGAGAGTGACATTTTTGCCCACTCTTCTTTGCAAAATAGCTCAAGCTCTGTCAGATTGGATGGAGAGAGTCTGTGAATAGCAACTTTCAAGTCTTGCCACAGATTCTCAGTTGGATTTAGGTCTGGACTTTGACTGAGCCATTCTAAGACTAGAATATGCTTGGATCTTGATATGGAATTTTTATAGATTGGCAACTTCTATCCTCATATTAATTAGTGGTTCCAAATTAATAACTACTGCAGTAGGGAACGAACACAAAAGATACACTCCGCATCTTTCCAAATAACTGTTCTGCTTTATTATGACGCAATTGAAGGTTTTTATACACATGATTACATAGGTATCACATTAATACTACAATTGTAATTTTATGGTAACAAGGGGTGTAACATAGGCAGGCTAATTCCAATCAGGGCTTGAAAGAATGCAAATATGTAATGAAAACATTATTAGTACCATGTGCACAGTGAGGGCAGTGTGCAATACATACAAAACAGAATACAATTATATACAGAACTTACATATTTCCTTTACAATCTCCCCTCTTTTGATGAATATTTTGAACAATAACCATAGCTGCTATCACCTTTCACCTGAAACATCTACTTAGGTGGAGCTAGTCCCGGCCAAAGAGGCAAAACTCCATTGTGGAGAATATAATAGCTGAGCAGCTTTTTCATTACAAAGTGACTTTTCATTGTGAAAAACACATGATTGATAAGACATATTTACAGAGTATTGGCTGTACACTTCTGAATGGCCTTCTAACTTAATTGTTGGTATGCTGACTTATCAGCATAGGTAAACACGGACAATTCTACATAAAATGGAAGATGTAAAAAAGAAAAATATGGCTTCAACATGGCTACCTTTCAAATCACATTAAATATATATTTATATCCCTTACAATTAAAGTATTTGAATAAATAGTACCCAAAACTGTGATTCCAAGAGGGAAACAAATCAAACACAGAGATTCTTTAATTTAGTCATTTTTGCAGTGTCTGGTGTGGATCCAAGTGACTTTTCCTTCAAGTTTGCAAAACTGTACAGGAACAGACGTCATGTTGGGTCTCCAAACATTTCCTTATATATATAAATGTCTCTTAATTAACAAGTCACCTGGCTTTAGTTTATGAGATCCTTCTGAACTATTAGGATCTGGAATTGGGGAGAAAACACATAAATGAGTTTGTCAAAAACCTTAAAAGATCAGCAACATTCTCTGTGAGATCCGAGTGGAGCACTTCAGCTGCTGAGACAAAATATAAGCAAGTGACTAACACACTGCCAAACAAAATCTCATAGGGAGAGAGTCCAATATCCCCATAGGGGCTTAATAAAAAATAAGAAAACATTCAGGCAATAGTTTTCTAGTTTATTACTCTACTTTTTCGCTACATTGTAGACAGTAGGGGGTGGAAAATAAAACCTCAAAACCTCTAGTAAGGACTCTCCTCTGTTACTCTCTCTGGCTTCTGGGACTCTGTACTTACAAACTACTTCTGATAATACTTTTTACTGTGGCCTTTGCAGTAGCATTTGCCCCTGGACATCCAAAAAACATATCCATATAGACAAAATGCATACTTGTAAGATCCTGACTTGGACATCTGGATGTAATATTTTTGTAATCTCTTAAAGGGATGTTCAGCTTTTGGTAACAGGTAAAACAAGAAGAGATGTGTTATAAAAACAACTGTGGTGAACCCTGGTGCTATCCCTCTCTCATTTACTAAAGGCAACCATAACTGCTTGTGACTTATGACATGGTCCATGTGTCAAGCTGGAGGGAAAAGAGTGGCTGGCAGACATTAAGATCACCTTTTTCCATTCCTGTTTCATAGGAAGCCTCCCCCCCTGTGGACCACTTGTTTTTCTCATTCTAGGGTCCTTAAAGTTGAATTAATTATCCCAGCTATACTGGGCCAGAAATAGGGTGGAATCTGTGAGTTGCACAGACCCAGCAAGTGTCCAGAGCTGTAATGCAGCATCCTTAGGCCTCTTTCACACGAGGGATCCGTATGTCCGTTTTTCATCCTTCCGTTTTCGGATGAAAAACGGACATACATTCATCCCTATGGAGCGTCGGATGTCAGCGGTGACATGTCCGCTGACATCCGACCCGCTCCGATCCGAAAAGTGTAACGGAGGAAAAACCTACTTTTCCCTCCGTTTTCGGATCGGATCGGATGACGACGGACACTACAGACCGTCATCACCCGATCCCCCCATAGGGGAGAGCGGCGCTCTGACAGGTCCGACGCTGCACAGTGTGCAGCGATGCACCTGTCATCTTCCTGCTCAGCGGGGATCGGCGGAGCTATCCCCGCTGAGCAAGCGGATGTTCACGGGGCGGATCATGACTGATCTGCCCCGTGTGAAAGAGCCCTAAGTCGCCCGGTCTGCTTCCATGTGTGAGTTTTAATTTTAGTAGGGTTACCTCAGCAAGAAGCTGGAAGGCTGAAAATAGCCAAACAATTAACTTAGCATAGTTGATTGGTTTACCTGCCTAAGTAAAAACAAACTTCTGGCTCTTCAAATGGAACCAAAAGCTCTATAATTCTCTACTATCTATATAAATATACTCTTTTTATAGCTCACAGGCTTTGCTAAAGCACGGAGCTCTGCTTCTTAAGCTACAGAAGAATGATCCAATGACTCTGAATATAGAGTATCCTTCTGGGTGATAAACTGCATACTCAGTATGGGTATTGCGATCCTCAGTATAAAACCAGGATCAAATCTACAAAAAAATTGAATATTTGGGTCTTCAGGAAGTGTGTCCTGCACTGGGCTCACAGCAGCTGATTCCTACGTCATCAGTTTAACACATGTTTTTTTTTTTTGTCTCCAGCCTCCTCCAATAGAAGCATAAGGTGGCTGGATTCAAATGTTTGCATTTTTCATTGTTAGATTTGTATATAAACAACAATACAAATTCATGTTTTGAACCTTTTATTGGAATGTGGGACCATTAAAAATGAAATAACTGACCAAAATAATGTCTATAACTTTGTCCAGTAGCACCTTGCTACTATTACTCTGATATATCAGGATGTACCCTTCATTACTGGGTCCAACTTGCATAAATATATTACAATGGCTTGTTTTTTTCTATCATGCTGTTTGTGTAAGAACTCCAGTTTCATGTTTCAAAAAGACAACTTTTTCCTGGCACAATATAATAATTTCCCATTGCTTGCTCTGTGGTTACTTTTAGCAAAATAACACAAGCCCTTGGTTTCCATCTGACATTATTTTCCCGATATCATAGCATAATAAATAACAATACCCTTCGTTCAAGCAGAGATGTCCATAAATCCAAAGTATTCTTCTGCTTATACCAATGCACTTACAAGGAAAAGGGGCACATCATTTCACAATCCACACATCCTGCTTTGGATTTCAAAAATAAAAACAAAAAGTACCAACAAACTGTCAGCCAGATCAAAAACTATAAAACAGCTGGCTGCAGGTGGCATCTATACTAACAGGTTGTGTGGACTTGATTTGGTGTGTCTGTTATATTTTAATTTTATTTATTATTACTCTCACATCATGGACCACACATCAAGTTATTATCAGATCTTTAGATTTATTTTTTTAGAAAAACACTGCAGCGCAAAAAAAATGCTTTTACATGCGTTTGAGCTTTTATTTCTCTGCTTCTAAGGTTTACCATACATGGGTTGCAGTAAAGGAATTTGCTTGATTCCCCCATCACTGTAGACAGTGCTAATGTGGAAATCCCTCCTGCCGGGCTAATGTCTTTACCTGGCAGGGAGGTGGGGGAAGGCGGGGGAAGCTGTCCTCTCCGGGAGAAGATAGTGATTATTGCTAGTGGGCTATAGCAGCTGCTAGCGATAACCACAAGTAAACCCCGCAAACTGATTGTACCCAAGTTGATCGCTCGATCTAACCCCCAAAAGAACAAAATTAGGGCTTAACCTGCAGCTCATCCTTACTGGTAAACACAGACATTTCCTCTCAATACTAAGCACAAAGCAGTAGAGAAGCTACACAGCACTGAAAAATGAATGTTCACTGGCATGTAATAATAGCATATAAACCCAGTGTATGGACACAGTGGTCATGTTCTCTGGCTTTGTTTGGCTATTTGTTAAACAGTGTAGAAGTTGATCTGGCAGGCTGATAAAATGAACATGTTTATAATTGTTATTTTATTGTTAACCTAATAACTTGTGTTTTTTCCTTGTCAAAAATAATGTAGCATATTGAAAGCACCACTCACAAACAGCAGTATAAAATAAATTGTAATTCGCTTCTGCAAACTCTGCAATCAATATTATGCTAAGTGAAACTTGCTCCCTTAATGGAAAATTAATGAAGTTTTCAGTGGGGAAAAAAAAGAAAGTGAATAAAAACACATCCAAGATACTGCGTATTGTTATTATCCTGACAACATAGGTCACACATACTATGCCTGCTGTACTTGTCAAATAAAGCACAAATGATTAACAGAACAGAAGCTGTAGGTGACCTAAGCTGGTAATTCTCCAAGGCACTGGGGACCTTGAAGATAGATCAATTAACTATGTAGACTGTGCTTCAGCTACAGTACATAAGCTCCTTCGCATCAAGCCATCAGTTCTGTTTGATAACACTGCAAAAGGTCATGTCTTTTATAAACATATTGGTAGCAAAACTGCCAAAAGGAATATAAAATTAACAGTTAAGTTACAAAATAAGGAAATACAAGGTGAAGAGGCAGTAAGCTAGAGCTACAATTCAAATGCTATTTCTTTTGGGATTTTTCTTGTCATATACCTTATAACACAAGAAAAAATTACGGGGACCAACTGTTTTCTCTTCATTCTGGCCCTTGATTGACTGTATGTACTAACCTAATAGTCTTACCACTTTTAAGTATTATGCATTGAGAAAGCAGGGTGTCAATATATTTTGTGCAACATTCCTTTATCTCAGCCAGGGCTAAGGTCAAATCTTTAAAAAATGAATACAAATAGATTTTCTGATAAGTTACATTGTAACTTTTAAAAAGTTACACATTTAAATGTCTTATTAGCAACAGTGTAAATACCATGAGCCATGGCTCCCCATGGACATTCTGGGAAGGGGTGGCAACCTGCTGCAGGAAACTAAAGTGAAAAAGTCTGCTGAGAAGTGACAGCGGAAGATAGGAGAGAGCTGGGATGAGGTGCAGGCTGTGCTCTCCCCCTCCTCCATGCAGCAGATGACAAAGGATCGCTAGACTGGACTGTACACAGTTTGGTTACCTGCCCCTAACCACATTTCCTGTTACTGGAACATGAGCAGCCCTTGGAGGAAATAGGTTGTTGGTAATCAAACTGTGTGTGAACAGCCTGATGTAAGAGTGATCCTCTGTCTTCTGCTGCATGGAGGAGCACTGCTATGGCAGGAGGGTGAGAGCACCACCCGACCTCCTTTGTAGCAATTTTCCACCTGTAAGTTTGAGGGGGAGGGTGGTAGAACTTACAGGTGGGGGGATTGTACTTGAAATACAATGGGGGGTGGGAGGGGCGGGGGTAAGAATCATTTGTGCGTGGAGTGGTTTTTGCAGGGGGGAAGTGGCTATTTGTGCTGGAAATTTTGGGGGACTTGTGCTAGGAAGAAGACGTCGGGACTGGGGGAATTTGTTCTAGGAGGGGATGGGAGGATTTTGGCTAAGAGGGGGAATGGGGGGTTTAACTGCCTGTACCCTGCCCTGATGCCCCCTGTACACTGCCCTTCTGACCCCTGTCCTCCATCCTACTGACCCAGTTGTCACGTACCTGGTCTAAGGCCAATTTGATGAGAGGGCTTCCCTTGCAGCTAAGTTCCAAGCACCCCTGAAGGTGTGAACAGGGAGTGCTAGGCTCAATGAAGCATGGGTGCCATTTAGGTAGATCTGATGGAAGTTGCTTGCAGCACAGCAGAACTGGATGGCTGTCAGCTGGTCTGTCAGGACAGACCAGATGTAGCAGGATCATGGCAGTAACCACAGACAAGATGGTACCAAGGAAAAAGCAGATTCAGGTTGGCAGGACCGAACTGAAAAAGCGTAGTCAGGATGGTAGCATGAAGTCATACACAGTGAACAAATAAAAAGGCGCAATGTACAGATACCTCAAAACGTAGTACCCAATAGTCCAAGGGCAAAGATAGGAAGATGTATATATGTGCACATATATACACTCGTATATGTATATGTCAATGGGTCAGTCAGGGCAGCCACCAAGAAAACCAAAAGCGGGTTCCGATAAGCTAGAATATAAACAAGGAAAAGGGCGCCTCTGAGTATGTATCATAAAACAATTTATGTAAACAACAATATCCACTCACATGGGAGAAAGAGGAGTAACATTCAGGTCCATAAGCTGGGCTGAAGAGATGATATGGGACTGCAGGTCACAGCAGATCCTGTATGGTTGGCACCACATCAAATCCAGGCAGGAAAGGGTGTAAATGGCTGAGCGCAGCACTGTCTCCTTCAGTGTTCCCGGGTTATTCCTATCACAGTCCTGTGGAGTAGTATACAGTCCATCAGATAAAGATAGGGGATCCAGTGAGGGGAGGATGGACATCAGTGCGGATGGCTGAGCTGTGCTGTGTCTCCACAGCGTTAGTTTCGCCTCTGTAGTGTGGAGATAGACACGGCCGTGTATCCGGATCGGAAGCGAGGCTTGGGGAGCAAACACAGGATGGCGCTCAGCAGTGACATCATACAAATGCGATGCATTTCAGAACTAGCTGGCTATAGGTGGAGAAAATAGCCGCATTCCTTTATCAAGCATGAAGTATACAGGCACAAGGGGGAACTTTTATAGACTAACAGGGGACAGGGCCGGAGCGTACATAAAAAGGAGGGATGGGCCAGCAATGCTATAAGGAAAACAACGTTAAAAGGACACAATGCTAGAGAAGTTAATACATAATGCATATTAAAAAGAAATAAAAGCAAGAAAAAATCCCCTATGTGGTGGACTTTTAAGGCACTGTATTATTTCAAAAGATTTTAGTAAAATGTATTGATAGTTTCAAAAATTTTATTTAGCAAATATATATAAGCAAAAGAAGCATTCATGTATAAAAGCGAGGAAAATTTGAGCATATCTGTAAATTTGTAAACTGCTATACATATAAAAAAATGTATATACAATACAGTTTATAATCTCTCGCGACCAACGCATTTCAGAGTGCTAAGTTGCCTCCTTAAGCAGGGGTGTATGTGAGAAGAAACCATAATTAGATATTGTGGCAGTGTAGTCAACATTCCAAAAATTGTGTCTTAAAAACATGCGATTGTACAGATTCCTTTGAGTTCACACCCAGGAGACCCACAGTTGCATACGTGTGTGTAGATGTTCACAGATGTCAAACCCAGGGGAGACCCCACCACCAACCCAAGAGCCCCCCTCCTCCACAGTAGCAGGGATGGCCTGAAAGGAGGGTAGGGAGAGCCTGGGAACACACTGGGGTCGGGAAAAGATAAGCCCTCCACATCCAGCAAAACAATGAAAGGGATGTTGTTTTTTGCTGGATGTGGAGGCGAGCGGTCACAGAATACATGTGCCTATTCTAAAGAGCTAAAGAGCTTTTGGTTCTATATTCCTCCTCCCATCTGCTCTATGCAAGAACAATTTTATCCTCAACAGGGCTTCTCTTTTCCCGACCCCAGTGTGTCCTCGCTTTTATACATGAATGCTTATTTTGTTTATATATTTACCAAATAAAATTTTTGAAACTATTAATACATTTTACTAAAATCTTTTGAAATAATACAGTGCCTTAAACGTCCACCACATAGGGGATTTTTTTCTTGCCTTCGTTTGATATTGGATGTGGCACTACCCCTTGCACAATATCATTGGCCTAATAATTTTTTATCAAAAAGAAATACATATAAAATTACTGCAATCAATCAATTAGGAGCAATAGAACTAAAAGGTAAAAATAGAAATAAATTTAGCAGATATAAGCCACTATGCAACAATTACTAATAGAAAAGGGGATATGGATCATTTTCATTGAAAATAGATAAAATTAATAGATCAAATTAATAAGTCACAAATAAATGATATATGACACATAAGTTAGATTCATTACTAAAGGATACCTGTAAAAAACGATCAATTTAGTGTAGTAGGACTTAATATTAAAAATAAATCTAATTGGTGGATAAAACCACTATATATTAAAAAGGGGGAGGAAAGGGACTGTAGATCAATATCATTTAAAATAGGATAAATTAATCATGATCGTGGGTCTCTAATAGGTTTACTGAAAAAAAAAAAAAAAATATATATATATATATATATTTGGCAGCCAGGGATAAGGGGTGGGGACAACGACAGATCAATAGATCTCTAAAGAGGAAACGGAGTGGGAAAGAGAGAAAGGGGGGAGGGGGAAAAAGGGGGGAAAAGTTGTGTAGAGTACAGTAGGATCAGGGATCATACTGAGGACTAGGCATGGCATCACGCTACCTCTATGCGCTTACCAATACGCTTACCAATACGCTCTATACGCTATACCTCTACACGCTTACCAATACTTACTGAAAACATGAAGAGCAAACTTGCCACCCCATATATAAAAAAGAGAGATAAATATAAAGAAACCTGTGGTAAGAATGACAAAGGGTATATATGTAAATATAAATGAATAAAAAGTGATATCATCAAAGTTCATAATATTAAAAATAATATAGGATATACTGCAGAGCATAAAATTCTATAATACTGTAGCTATCTCTGTCCCTTCATTGAGGCCACCAGGTGAGAGAACATCAAGACAATACATGCAAAATGTCTCCCTCGCGCACAATTTTTTGACCTTGGTCATTGATTTGAGAATTTGCTCGATGACCCAGACTTCGAGACCAATGGTGGATTTTTTTTGGTGCTCAGCAAAGTGCCGAGGGACTCTATGCATGTCCTTGCCACCCTCGATAAGTCGTCGATGCTGGCGGAATCGTTGCCTTAAGGGGCAGATGGTTCGCCCAACATAAATCAACCCAAAGGGGCACGTAAGGCCATACACGACAAACTCAGATGAGCAGTGGGTATGTTTTACCCTTAGAATAAAAAGATTTTTTACCATGCTGGACAAACAAACAGCATGGTAAACTCATTGCAAAACCTGTTCACTTGTCCAGCATGGTAAAAAATCTTTTTATTCTAAGGGTAAACCATACCCACTAGACTACTTCTACAACTGCTCATCTGAGTTTGTTGTGCATGGCCTTACGTGCCCCTGTGGGTTGATTTATGATGGGTGAACCATCTGCCCCTTAAGGCAACGATTCGGCCAGCATCGACGACTTATCGAGGGTGGCAAGGACATGCATAGTGTCCCTCGGCACTTTGCTGAGCACCATAATAAATCCACCATTGGTCTTGAAGTCTGGGTCATCAAGCAAATTCCCAAATCAATGACTGAGGCCGAACGTTTCAAAAAATTGTGCGAGAGAGTGACATTTTGGATATATTGTCTTGATGTTCTCTCGCCTGGTGGCCTTAATGAAGGGATAAAGATAGCTACAGTATTATAGTTTTTTATGCTCTACAGTATATCCTATATTACTGTTAATATTATGAACTTTGATGATATTACTTTTTATTCATTTATATTTACATATATACCTTTGTCATTTTTACCGCAGGTTTCTTTATCCCCTTCCCGCCGAGCGTACGCAGATGTGCGTACTCGGCTTTTGGGGGCTATACCGGGATGATGCCCGCAGCTGCAGGCATCATCCCGGTACTGTTTTTTAGAGCCAACGATCGGCTTTCCTGGGATAACAACTGATACGGCTAAAAGCCGCTCGGCTGTTATACTGGAGGAGCAGGAGGGGACACCCCCCTGTTCCATTGGGAGGCCCCATGATCTGCTGCTCCTCCGGCTGCTAGGGACAGACTGGAACAAAGCCGTGAGTGGCTTCGTTCCAACCTACTAATAGTAAACACGAAAGCGACGTCATGACGTCACTTCCCGTTTACTCGGCTGTCAATGGCGCCAGTTTAAAAAAAATGTACAGTATTCAGAATCACCGAAAATGGCGATCTGAATACTTTGAAGCACAAAGGAGGGATGGGGGTCTTTTAGACGCCCGATCCCTCCATAAAGAGTACCTGTCACCACCTATTACTGTCACAAGGGATGTTTATATTCCTTGTGACAGCAATAAAAATGATCAAAAATTTTTTTTTGTAAAACACAATTTATTAATATAAAAATAAATAAAATAAATAAAAAAATTTTTTTTCAAAGCGCCCCCGTCCCCGCGAGCTCTCGCAGCAAAGAAAACGCATACTGAAGTCGCGCCCGCATATGTAAACGGTGTTCAAATCACACATGTGAGGTATCGCCGCAATCTTCAGAGCGAGAGCAATAATTCTAGCACTAAACCTCCTCTGTAACTCTAACCTGGTAACCATAAAAAAAATTTAAAGCGTCGCCTATGGAGATTTTTAGGTACCGTAGTTTGTCGACATTCCACGAGTGTGTGCAATTATAAAGTGTGACATGTTTGATATCTATTTACTCGGCGTAATATCATCTTTCACATTATACAAAAAAATTGGGGTAACTTTACTGTTTGTTTTTTTTTTTAAATTCATAAAATATTCCCTTTTCCTAAAAAGTTGCGTTTAAAAAACTGCTGCACAAATACCGTGTGATAAAAAATATTGCAACAATCGCCATTTTATTCTCTAGATTCTCTGCTAAAAAATATATATATAATGTTTGGGGGCTCTAAGTAATTTTCTAGCAAAAAATACGGATTTTAACTTGTAAACATCAAATTTCCAAAAAAGGGTTAGTCGTGAAAGGGTTATATTTATCTCTCTTTTTCATATATAGGGGTGGCGGGTTCGCTCTTTGTGTTTTCAGTAAGTATTGGTAACTTTGGAGGTAGCATGCCTAGTCCTCAGTATGATCCATGATCCTACTGTACAATACACAACTTTTTCCCCCTTTTTTTCCTCTCCCCTTCCCCCCCTTCTCTTCCTCTCTTTCCCACCCAGTTTCCTCTTTAGAGATCTATAGAGATCTATTGTCGTCTGTCGTCGTCCCCCACCCCTTATCCCCGGCCGCCAAATATATATATATATATATACTGTATTTATTGGCGTATAACACTCACTTTTTCACCATGAAAATCGGGTGCAAATAGCGTGTGCGTGTTATACGCCAATACTTCAATTTTAGCTGCCTCGGAGGGGACAGGGAGGGGGGCGGGACGAGCGCCGTCAGATTACATACAGTGAGGATCTCCTGTTTACTTGGTGGCCTCTGTAATAGGAAGTCCTGTCTCCTGGGCCGCCATTGGACCACTGTTCTATCTATCATATGAGATTCTCACTGTATGTAATCTGTCGGCGCTCATCCCACCCCCTCCCTGTCCCCTCTAGGCTGCAGATGGGCATCAATCAGGTTGCACTGATGGCAATGGTGAGGCTGCTGCATTGATGGCAATAGTGAGGCTGCTGCATTGATGGCAATAGTGAGGCTGCTGCATTGATGGCAATAGTGAGGCTGCATTGATGTGGACTGATGAGGCTGCATCAATGGCACTTGTGAGGCTGCAGATGGGCATTGATCAGGCTGCATTGATGGCAATGGTGAGGCTGCAGATGGGCACTGACCCTTATTTTGCTTCAAAGTTCCTTATTTATAATTTAAGTTTTTTCTCCTGAAACTTCCCTCTTAAAATGAATGTGCGTGTTATACGCCTGTGCGTGTTATACACCGATAAATACGGTATATATTTTTTTAAGTAAATCTATTGGAGACCCACGATCATGGTTAATTTATCCTATTTTAAATGATATTGATCTAGAGTCCCTTTCCTCCTTCTTTTTAATATATAGTGGTTTAATCCACCAATTAGATTTATTTTTAATATTAAGTCCTACTACACTAAATTGATCGTTTTTTACAGGTATCCTTTAGTAATGAATCTAACTTATGTGTCATATATTATTTATTTGTGACTTATTAATTTGATCTATTAATTTTATCTATTTTCAATGAAAATGATCCCCTTTTCTATTAGTAATTGTTGCATAGTGGCTTATATCTGCTAAATGTATTTCTATTTTTATCTTTTAGTTCTATTGCGCCTAATTGATGGATTGCAGTAGTTTTATATGTATTTCTTTTTAATATGCATTATGCATTAACTTCTCTAGCATTGTGTCCTTTTAATGTTGTTTTCCTTATAGCATTGCTGGCCCCACCCCCCCTTTTTATGTACACTCTGGCCCCGCCCTCTGTTAGTCTATAAAAGTTCCCCTTGTGCCTGTATACTCCATGATTGATAAAGGAATGTGGCTATTTTCTCCACCTATAGCCAGCTAGTTCTGAAACGAGTCAAATTTGTATGACGTCACTGCTGGGTGCCGTCCTGTGTTTGCTCCCCAAGACTCGCTTCTGATCTTGATACACGGCCATGTCTCTCTCCACACTACAGAGGTGGAACGAACGATGTGGAGACACAGCGTGGCTCAGCCATCCACACTGACGTCCATTCTCCCCTCACTGGAACCCCTATCTTTATCTGATGGACTTTATACTACTCCACTGGACTGTGATAGGAATAAGCTGGGAACACTGAAGGAGAATGCGCTGTGCTCAGCCATTTCCACCCTTTCCTGCCTGGATTTGATGTGGTGCCAGCCATACAGGATCTGCTGTGACCTGCAGTCCCATACCATCTCCTCAGCCCAGCTTATGGACCTGAATGCTACTCCTCTTTCTCCCATGTGAGTGGATATTGTTGTTTAAATAAATTGTTTTATGATACATACTCAGAGGCGCCCTTTTCCTTGTTTATGAAGTCATACACAGGAAGGCAAGCCAGGGAGTAGGCAGGTGCGTGGTCAAGAACACAGCTGAGGTCATTCATCTGGATCCATTGGAGCAAGAAGAAGAGTAGTCAAGAGGAAGCCATGGTCATGCACCGTAGAACAAGAGAAGCAGAGTCCTTAGAGCAATCCAGGGTCAAAACCAGGGTCCAGACAGCAGAAAAGTCAGGAGGAGAGTGGGGTCGGTAACAAGTAGAGATGGGCAAAACACCCCCCAGTTTGGTTTGCGCCAGAACTTTGCAATATTGCATAAGTTCAGAGCCGAACAACAAACCCCATTGAAGTCTATGGGACCCAAACTGGAAAAATCAAAAGTGCCCAGTTTGAAGGCTTATATGCAAGTTATTGGGCATACAAAGGGTATGGGGATCCAGGTACTGCCCTGGGGGACATGTATCAATGAAAAAAAAGATAATTTTTCTTTCACACTATTTTTATTTAATTACGACAAACCACATGTGTCAACTTTGCCTGTCGAAGGGTGGACAGAAGGTTAGTGCCATTATCACACACCACCATTCCTGGCTTAAGCTATTTTGGCACGATCCACTTCTGGGCCTGCCCTGCCACAGATGAAAGAATCTCTGCTCAAGTGTGACTCCTGCCCCCTAGACAGACCAGCTGAAGCACTGCATGGTATCCTTTAACCTGACTTGAATAGCCCCTTGAATGCTTTTGGGGTACTGGTGGTTCATAGAACAGTTCAGCAGAGGAGGGCATGGAGGAGGAGGAGTAGTAGAAGGAGGGGGAAGAGATGACAAATCTTGTATCATCACCATCAGCTGTATGGAGACGTGGCAGAAAAATGAGCTGCAGCACTAATCCCTGTCCTTCATCCTTCTGAGTTGCAAGCAGAGTTACCCAGTGTGCTGTGAACAAAATATATTGCCCCTGACCATGCTTCCTGGACTTTCGTATCAGCAGTAATGTGGAACTTGCGGCTGACTGCCTTGCCAAATGATGCCACAACATTGCCTTCCACATGATAGTACAGAGCTAGAATGGCCTTATGTACAAAGAAAAAGAAACAGGGAACCTGCCATTGTGGTACAGAACATTCTACAAATTTACACAAGGAGGCAGAATCCACCAGACGGAAAGGCAGGAGTTGTAAAGCCAGCAGCTTTGACAAGCTGGACACGCTGGGCATGCGGGTGGCAGTGACTGTATTTTTTTTTCTGCTATAGTAGCTAGGGCAGAGAAATTTCCCTTCTATAGTTTAAAGCTATTGATGTGCTGCTGGCAGAAGTGCTGCAAGGACCTGGGACACCCTTCGCTATACCATCATCCCTGTCACTGGAGGCTGCTGAGAGGTCATGAAATATAGTGGGGGCAGACCTGTAAGGTGAGGAGGAATAGAATTGCGTCCCTTTTATTTGGCTTTCAGGCACTCTTGTCAACGGGCTGAGTGGTGTGAGGTTAAATGCCTTGTCAAGCATGTAGTACCCAAATGGCTGATGTTTTTGCCACACTTAATCTGTTTGAGGCAAAGTTTGCAAATTGCAACGTGGCTGTTAAAAAAAGGCCCAGTCAGCTAAACTGTGGGAAGTGATCCAGGAGATAACAGCTCCACAATGTGATGGAATAGGGTGGACGCTCTCTACTATTCCATGATGGCTGCCTCGTTGGGGTTGTGCCTCACCCTCACTTCCCTCCTTTGCTCTATCTAGTACCCAAGTTGCATCAGTGACCTTATCATCCTCTTCTCCATCCTCATCATCACTGGAGCAAACTTGACCATACGCTGCAGCTGGGGAAACATGACTGCCAATTTGTTGTTTACCAGTGTTCTCGCCTCTCTGTAGGCTCATGTTTCTACTTCAACCTCAGAACCAACATCAGAATCAACATCAGAATCAATAATGCCTATGCATCATCAAGGAGCAAGTGGCTGATGCTGTGTTCAAATAACTTAGCTGACTCCTCCACGCATGATGCTGGGGCTATTGCAGGAGTAGCTGTGGACATGGAGGCAGAATAACCCACTCTGGAAGAGGATGAGGATGGTTTAGTAAGCCCATCCACCACCTCCTCTGCATGCTATGGCTGGATAGCATGGGCATTGGGCAACATCAATAAACAGAAGAAATGGTACCCTGCCTGAGAGTAGGCCATGTCCACCTTTGCCTGTGGACACAGATGCTGCTGGCCCCCTCACAGTGCGTTGGGAACATCTGTGCCTCCTTGTATGCCTCCCAGACATAATGGGGGGCTTATTACCGAAATGTAATAGAGATGGGGAAATGTATACAGGGATGAACTTTAATCAATGGAAAGTGGTGTTTGGTGAACTTTAACTTGGGTACTCACTACACAGACACACTCCACTGACACACTACAATATACTGCAGGAAAACTGCACTGACCCACTTCAATTTACTGCAGTAGAAGTGCACTAATGCACTTTAATATAATGCAGTAAAACTGCACTGACGCGCTTCAATATACTGCAGTAAAAGTGCACTAACGCACTTCAATATACTGCAGTAAAAGTGCCCTGACACACTATAATATACTGCAGTAAAACGTCCCTGACGCACTACAATATACTGCAGTAAAACTGCCCTGACACTTTACACTGACACACTTCAATATACTACGCCTGCCCCGACACACTAAACTGACACTACAGTAAAAATGAACGGTCGCACTCACGATGCACTGTCACTATTTTTACACTACACTGATATTTTACACTCACAATAGAATCACAATAGCACACTATCCCACTAGTAGCAATTAGGGATGGGCTTTATGTTCGGGTCGATCATGAGTTTGACTCAAACATTGGCTGTTTGCCCGTTCGCTGAAGAGCGAACAATTTGGGGTGTTCGTGGCAAATTCGAAAGCCGCGGAACACCCTTTAAAAGTCTATGGGAGAAATCAAAAGTGCTAATTTTTAAAGTTAATATGCAAGTTATTGTCATAAAAAGTGTTTGGGGACCTGAGTCCTTCCCCAGGGGACATGTATTAATGCAAAAAAAGTTTTAAAAATGGCCGTTTTTTTGGGAGCAGTGATTTTAATAATGCTTAAAGTGAAACAATAAAAGTGTAATATTCCTATAATTTCGTTAAGAAAAAAAGAGAGCGCACCAGCCTAGTGCATTATCCTAAGGTAAATTTATTAAAACCAAGAATAAAATCTACTCACAAAGGTAGGAAGAAAAAATCGCACTATATACAATCACAAGGCGATTGGTCCACTGGTAGTGGTTTCCAGGTCCTAGGAAGAGGACGTACAAACCGCTGCTGGCTAACGCATTTCGAAGGTGTCCCTTTTTCATCAGAGCCTTATCGGTGCTAATCTCTTGCACCTGCCGTTTTTATCAATGAACTTTTATGTGTACTGCCGGACTAACAATTCATTATAGCCGCGAGTAGTTATAAATGACTTTTTTTTCCTTTAGAAATGTCATTTTGCTGTCAGACTGTTCTAAACACGGGAAACATGCGCCACTTTACAGGCATACTATAGACACCCCCAGGTATGAAATTTAAAGGAAAATTACTCTTTTATTGTTTCACTTTAAGCATTATTAAAATTACTGCTCCCAAAAAATGTCCGTTTATAAAACTTTTTTTTACATTGATACATGTCCCCTGGGGCAGGACCCAGGTCCCCAAACACTTTTTATGAAAGTGATTGCCCCCTTGTTGGGACTTTACATGGACCAATGTGTAAAAAAATATTCTTTAATATAATAGATTAAAATACATAAGACAACACATATGATAAAGATGCACAACATGTGCTACATGAAAAATCAACCATTGAATGTATAATAGCATACAAAATGAATGCCCAAATGTCCAACGCGTTTCCGGTATAAGATGTTCCAATACCTTCCTCAGGGGCTAAGGGTTCAGAAAGTTTTACATTCAAAAATAAATTCTAGAATTGCAAAGAGAGATTGTCAGATAACATACACAGTCAGAGCAAGAGTATATGATGATTATGGTATAAGGAGGTGATTGTATTCAAGTAGACAGTATATAATCACAAAACACATCAAAAATGCAAAGGCAAAAAACCCAACATACCCAGTATGGTGATTCAATGTCAAGAATGAGCATTAGGGACCAGTAAGTCCATATTGGCACTGCACGCCTCACCACCAGTAGGTATTATAGATACTGAGTGCGCTCTCTGGGTGTATAGCACTTGCACAGTCTGCATAATAAAAATGAGGAATAAAAATAAGATGAAAAAAAAATAAAATAAAATAAAAGTAAAAATTTAAAATTAAAATAAAATAAAGTAAAGAAGATTCCTTTAAAGGGGCTAAAAAACAAGGTGGGTGGACATATAGTGATAAACCCCCAGGAAAAAGGACACAGATTAATAAAGTATAACAAACATCATCCAACAGGGCATAGCTGCATGCAAGGGGGGGCAATGGTCAGACGGATGTCCTAAAGAGTGGGTAAAGGAAAAAAGGATAAAAGAGTCAAGTCCCCAAATGAGAAAGTGAGTCTCAAAAGAGGGGGCCCCCCTAGTGGAGGATTTCACTGATATAGGGAGACCATTCATACTTATAGGGACGTATTCCTAATGTTTGCTCCCGTTGGGTGGAACAAAACAGCTGATTAAGTACATTACTGTTAGGCTAAATAGCCCAGGGAACAGTGTCCCAGCGTTCCACCTCTGGTGAGACCTATGAATGTAGAAATAAAAAATGCAATCAATTGCATATGGGGAGGGCAAGTAATAAAATAAACACGTGTACCAAGTCTTCCCAGCGTATAAGAATCTACTTACAAGTATGTCCGTCTGGCGTGTGATGTCAGATCAGTGGATGAGTGCCTCAGAATGAATGACTCACCACCCATTTAAATAGGCTGGTTAGCAGATGCCGGCGCATGCGTACAGCCTCAAATAGCGGCGGTAGATGAAAGGAGTGAACCACCGTAAATACGTGTCTGCGTCATTCCCCATATTGTGTGTGCGGGGAGGACGCTACCCATGCATGCTCATGGTAACTCCCCCTGACGTTGTCGGAAGGTGACCACAGCATAATGGGATGTGTGAGAGAGGAAAAGAAGAAGGGGCAGAGTCCGTGCTGAAACAAATGTGATGTGAATTGACACGCAAATGCACAGTGCACAGCAAAACTAATGTTACTCAGCCGATTAGCTAGTGTAGATGCCTAAATTGTGTGATGAAGGTAGATAAGTGATAGGAAAGGGAAAAAGAATGAAAAAGGAACAAAGGTGAATACAAATGAAAACAAATGAAAATAAATAAATAAATAAATAAATAAATAAAATAAAATTGCCACCCAGAGACCGCACACATAATCAGATGCCATCTGGTGGAAATTAATGGGTATCTATGCACAAGCCAATTTATCTGGACCCCTCAGTGGGCTCAATGGGATCCCATTGAGCCCACTGAGGTCGGAAGGAATACAGGTGCTAGTAACATTGTGCCGCCCAGAAAAAACTAGATGCCATCTCGTAAAGATTCATGGATATTTACGCTTGGGCCAATTTATCTGGATCCCTTAGTGGGCTCAATATGTTCCCACAAGGGGTCGGTCTAGTGTTGTTCTACAGTGGACTAAGATGAGTGTTGGGTGTCCATGTTTGTTTTCCTTAGTGGTAGTATTAAGGAACTGACTACTGAAAACACAAGGGTATATCAAGAAAAATCTCGTTCCTAAGTCAAGTTAATCCACAGGTACAGATATATATGAATATCTCTTTTTGTGTGTCCACATGGTCCAACATGATCATCAAATTACATTGCTCATCTCTGTTAGTTCATCCCCACTTGTGTAATGATGAAAAAATGTGTGTGTTTAGGAGATCTCAGATTGAAAATCAGGAGAAAATAGCAGGAGAGAAGGGGAAGGGAGAGGGGGGAGGGAGGGAGAATGAAAACTCATCCCTGTCCATCCCATACTCCCGATGTAAATCCCTCCAGGAAAGGTCGGTAGCTAATGCATTTGTTTAAACCTGGTGGTGATGTGGCTCGTAAGGCCACTATCCACCTGGTCTCCTTCTGAATAGGGATGAGCCGAACACCCCCCCGGTTCGGTTCGCACCAGAACCTGCGAACGGACCGAAAATTTGCACGAACGTTAGAACCCCATTGACATCTATGGGACTCGAACGCTCAAAATCAAAAGTGCTCATTTTAAAGGCTAATTTGCATGGTATTGCATGGTATTGTCCTAAAAAGGGTTTGGGGATCCGGGTCCTGCCCCAGGGGACATGTATCAATGCAAAAAAAAACTTTTAAAAACGGACGTTTTTTCGGGAGCAGTGATTTTAATGATGCTTAAAGTAAAAAAAAAAAAGTGAAATATTCCTGGCGCATGTTTCCCGTGCTTAGAACAGTCCCTGCACAAAATGTAATTTTTAAAGGAAAAAAAGTCATTTAACTGCTTGCGGGTTTAATGCAATGTTGGGTCCTGGCAATATGGATGAAAATCAGTGAGACAAACGGCATGGGTACCCCCCAGTCCATTACCAGGCCCTTTGGGTCTTGTATGGATATTAAGGGGAACCCCGCACCCATATATATACTCTGAAGAGCAGTATACAGGCGGTGCAAACAAGACAGGGACTGTAGGTTTGTTGTTAAGTAGAATCTGTTTGTAATTTTGAATGGGTACATTTTTAACGTGTTTAGCTCCAGCCAAAAAATCTTTTTTAAGCTTTTTGGAAAACATAGGGAAGGGTTATCACCCCTGTGACATTTGTTTTGCTGTCTGTGCTCCTCTTCCTCCTCTGGGTTTTTGTGTGAAACAAGGATTGGTGATAAAGCATCAGTGGAAAGGAGAAATGTTTTTCCCATATTAACTCTTATAGGAGAGAATTTCCCTTCCTAGGGGTAGATTTCATCTCACTTCTTGTTGTCTCCTTCCGTTTGCAAGTAGGAGTCGTTTGTAAGTTGGATGTTTGAAAGTAGGGGCCTGCCCTATATACTCAGCAGAAATTTGGGCCTTAGGTGTTGTTGTGGCCACAACACTGTAAGCCCTCACAGGGCCCTGCTGTGAAATAGTAGATCAAGAATTGTAATTACATGCCCCTGTTGAACAGGGGCAGAAAAATTGGGCCTTTGGTGGTGGTGCTGGTGCCACAACACTGTAAGTCCTCACTCGCTCTTGGTGGGAGCAGAAATGGGCCCTGCTGAGAAATATTAGATCAAGAATTGTAATTACATGCCCCTGTTGAACAGGGGCTGAAAAATTGGGCCTTTGGTGGTGGCGGTGGTGCTGGTGCCACAACACTGTAAGTCCTCATTCGCTCTTGGTGGGAGCAGAAATGGGCCCTGCTGAGAAATATTAGATCAAGAATTGTAATTACATGCCCCTGTTGAACAGGGGCTGAAAAATTGGGCCTTTGGTGGTGGCGGTGGTGCTGGTGCCACAACACTGTAAGTCCTCACTCGCTCTTGGTGGGTGCAGAAACGGGCCCTGCTGTGAAATATTAGATCAAGAATTGTAATTACATGCCCCTGTTGAACAAGGGCAGAAAAATTGGGCCTTTGGTGGTGGTGGTGGTGCTGGTGCCACAACACTGTAAGTCCTCACTCGCTCTTGGTGGGAGCAGAAATGGGCCCTGCTGAGAAATATTAGATCAAGAATTGTAATTACATGCCCCTGTTGAACAGGGGCTGAAAAATTGGGCCTTTGGTGGTGGCGGTGGTGCTGGTGCCACAACACTGTAAGTCCTCATTCGCTCTTGGTGGGAGCAGAAATGGGCCCTGCTGAGAAATATTAGATCAAGAATTGTAATTACATGCCCCTGTTGAACAGGGGCTGAAAAATTGGGCCTTTGGTGGTGGCGGTGGTGCTGGTGCCACAACACTGTAAGTCCTCACTCGCTCTTGGTGGGCACAGAAACGGGCCCTGCTGTGAAATTTAGATCAAGAATTGTAATTACATGCCCCTGTTAAACAGGGGCTTAAAAATTGGGCCTTAGGCACTGGTGCTGGTGCCACAACACTGCAACCCCTCACAGAAACTCTAGTTGGAACGCAGGAATGAGCCCTGCTGCAAAGTATTGCATAAAAAATTGTAATTACACGCCCCTGTTAAACGGGCTGAAAAATTGGGCCTTAGGCACTGGTGACAGCGGACAGAACCAAAAATGTTCTTACAAGCTATCAGCGTGATCGTTGAGGAGGAAGAGGATAATTACTCAGGATAGTCACTCAGCATCAGCATAGGCAGTCTTTAAAGGGATCTGAGATTTCAAAAAAAATTATTTGGTTACATCAGCATCAGGTGCTTGGTAGCTGGTGGTGATCCAAGGCTGATTAATTTTTATGAAGGTCAGTCGATCGACCGAGTTGGTGGACAGACGCACCCTGTGATCGGTTACAAAGCCTCCAGCAGCACTGAATGTGCGTTCCGAAAGAATGCTGGATGCAGGACAGGCCAGTAACTCAATTGCATACTGTGCAAGCTCTGGCCAGTGATCCATCCTCAAGACCCAGTAACCCAGAGGATTTTCGGTGGAAAAGGTGTCCAAGTCAGATCTTGCCCCTAGGTATTCCTGCACCATGTAAAACAGACGCTGGCGATGGTTGCTGAAACCGATCATACCTTGGGGCTGCGGACTAAAAAATTGTCTGAACGCATCGGTCAGACAGCCACCTTCTCCACCGCTCCTTCTTTGACTGACCGAAGCCTCAGCAACACGTTGTCCAGAAACAGGAGTTTGTAACCTCCCAGTCTCTGGGAACGCATTGCACAGACCTTTCTGCAAGGCCATCCTCTGCTCCCTCTGCGACAGCAAGATAAGGTCCGCAACCTTACCCTTGTAACGTGGATCAAGGAGGGTTGCCAGCCAGTATTGGTCCTTCTCCGTAGTTTTAGCTGAACACTGTGAGCAGGATGCACTACACTAACTTGTAGCTTTAGCTGAACACTGTGCAGAGGTCTCACTACACTAACTTGTAGTCCTTCTCTGTAGTTTTAGCTGAACACTGTGAGCAGGATGCACTACACTAACTTGTAGCTTTAGCTGAACACTGTGCAGAGGTCTCACTACACTAACTTGTAGTTTTAGCTGAATACTGTGAGCAGGACGCACTACACTAACTTGTAGCTTCAGCTGAACATTGTGCAGAGGTCTCACTACACTAACTTGTAGTTTTAGCTGAACACTGTGAGCAGGACGCACTATACTAACTTGTAGCTTTAGCTGAACACTGTGCAGAGGTCTCACTACACTAACTTGTAGTTTTAGCTGAACACTGTGAGCAGGACGCACTACACTAACTTGTAGCTTTAGCTGAACACTGTGCAGAGGTCTCACTACACTAACTTGTAGCTTTAGCTGAACACTGTGCAGAGGTCGCACTACACTATATTGTAGTTTTAGCTGAACACTGTGAGCAGGGCACACTACACTAACTTGTAGCTTTAGCTGAAGACTATGCAGAGGTCTCACTACACTAACTTGTAGTTTTAGCTGAACACTGTGAGCAGGACGCACTACACTAACTTGTAGCTTTAGCTGAACACTGTGCAGAGGTCTCACTACACTAACTTGTAGTTTTAGCTGAACACTGTGAGCAAGACTATATTAACTTGTAGCTTTAGCTGAACACTGTGCAGAGGTCTCACTAGACTAACTTGTAGTTTTAGCTGAACACTGTGAGCAGGACACACTACACTAACTTGTAGCTTTAGCTGAACACTGTGCAGAGGTCTCACTACACTAACTTGTAGCTTTAGCTGAACACTGTGCAGAGGTCTCACTACACTAACTTGTAGTTTTAGCTGAACACTGTGAGCAGGACGCACTATACTAACTTGTAGCTTTAGCTGAACACTGTGCAGAGGTCTCACTACACTAACTTGTAGTTTTAGCTGAACACTGTGAGCAGGACGCACTACACTAACTTGTAGCTTTAGCTGAACACTGTGCAGAGGTCTCACTACACTAACTTGTAGTTTTAGCTGAACACTGTGAGCAAGACTATATTAACTTGTAGCTTTAGCTGAACACTGTGCAGAGGTCTCACTACACTAACTTTTAGTTTTAGCTGAACACTGTGAGCAGGACACACTACACTAACTTGTAGCTTTAGCTGAACACTGTGCAGAGGTCTCACTACACTAACTTGTAGCTTTAGCTGAACACTGTGCAGAGGTCTCATTACACTAACTTGTAGTTTTAGCTGAACACTGTGAGCAGGACGCACTATACTAACTTGTAGCTTTAGCTGAACACTGTGCAGAGGTCTCACTACACTAACTTGTAGTTTTAGCTGAACACTGTGAGCAGGACGCACTACACTAACTTGTAGCTTTAGCTGAACACTGTGAAGAGGTCTCACTACACTAACTTGTAGTTTTAGCTGAACACTATGAGCAGGACGCACTACACTAACTGTAAATAGTCTAGCTGCCTGACTGTGGTACTAATAGGATCAAAAGTACACCAGCAATTTTCTTCAGGTAGCTGTAAATACTGTAACAAGACAAGCCTGCCTGTCAGTAGGAAGATAACAGGAACGGATCTAGCTAAACTGAATACAGTGTATATATATATATATATATATATATATATATATATATATATATATATATGCAACACCTGGGATGCATATATATACACAATACACTGTAAGTGCAGCTAACTCACTGACTGTCCTGCTTAATCTAGCTAATTCAAATAAAATGACACTGTCTCTCTCTCTCTCTCTAAGCACGCCGGAACACACTACACAGGGCCGCCGTGCAGGCGGCCTTATATAGTGTGGGGCGTGTTCTAAACCCCCTGAGCCATAATTGGCCAAAGCCACCCTGGCTTTGGCCAATTACAGCTCTCTCTACCGACTGTGGTTGGCCAAGCATGCGGGTCATAGTGCATGCTTGGCCAATCATCAGCCAGCAATGCACTGCGATGCCGCAGTGAATTATGGGCCGTGACGTGCCACACGAATTGGGCACGAATGGCCCATATCGTTCACAATTCGGCGAACGAACGAACAGCCGATGTTCAAGTCGAACATGGGTTCGACTCGAACATGAAGCTCATCCCTACTTCTGAAGTAAGATCTTGTCCCAATCACCCCCTCTGCTGTTGGGATGCACCCGGTCCAGTACTAAAAATTTAATCTTTGGGAACTTTCCTTGATGTATATCTCGAGCATGTCGACCCAGGGGTAAGTCGGGATTACATGTGCGCATGCTCGTTATGTGTCTGCCCATTCATGTGTGGAGTTCTAGTTTTGTTTTGCCCACATAAAAGCACCCGCATGGGCATGTTAGCAAATAGACAACCCCAAAGGTGCAGAAATTTGCAAAATGGGATGGTTTATATTTCTGTCCATTTGGTAAGATGACATTCTTGTCTATATTCGTAAATTGTATGTTCATAAATTGACACTTAGGACATCCTCCGCATGTAAAGGTTCCCAGGCGTTTACATGGATCTCCTCTAAATTCACCAGTGTATTCGCTGGTGACCAATCTGTCCCTAAGGGATCTTGCATGTCTTATGCTGCGTACACACGAGCGGACTTTCCGGCATACTTGGTCCGGCGGACCAGAGTCTGTCGGACAATCCGACCGTGTGTAGGCTCCGGCGGACTTTTCTGGCGGACTTTTTCCCAAAAGCCCGCCGGACCTAGATTTGAAACATGTTTTAAATCTTTCCGTCGGACTCAGTTTCTGGCGGAAAGTCCACTCGTCTGTGTGCTGGTCCGACGGAAAGCCCGCTCGTCTGTATGCTGGTCCAACAGACCAGATACGACGTAAGGGCAGGGTATTGTATTTCACGCTTACTTCAATAGGAAAAACAAATTTTCCTATTTTGGCGAGTGCAGGGCATACCAGGCCCTTAGGTCTGGTATGGGTTTTAAAGGGAAGCCCCCTAAAATCCATACCAGACCCCGATCCGAGCACGCAGCGCGGCCGGTCAGGAAAGGGGGTGGGGACGAGCGAGCGCCCCCCCCTCCTGAACCGTACCAGGCTGCATGCCCTCAACATGGGGGGTGGGTGCTTTGGGGGAGGGGGCGCCCTGCGGGGCCCCCCCACCCCAAAGCACCTTGTCCCATGTTGATGAGGACAAGGTCCTCTTCCCGACAACCCTGGCCGTTGGTTGTCGGGGTCTGCGGGCGGGGGGCTTATCGGAATCTGGGAGCCCCCTATAATAAGAGGGCCCCCAGATCCTGGCCCCCCACCCTATGTGAATGAGTATGGGGTACATGGTACCCCTACCCATTCACCTAGGGAAAAAGTGTCAATAATAAAACACACTACACAGGTTTTTAAAATAATTTATTAAACAGCTCCGGGGGGTCTTCCTCCAGCTTCGGGGGTCTTCTTCCAGCTTTGGGGGTCCCTCGGGTTACCCTTCTCCCGGCGTCCGGTTGGTTCTTCTCCGCTCTCTCCGCCTCTTCTCCCGGTGTTCCAGCTCTTCTGCCGGCTCCTCATGCTGTGCCCCATCATACACCAACCTGTATCTGGGGGAATGGAAGAACACTTTTCTATCCCCAGAGGCTCCACACACAGACCAGATTCTAGCATGGTATAGATTTATAGATGACATCTTCTTTATATGGAATGGGTCAATAGACGATCTTAATGATTGTATATTAATCATGGGAAAGAATGATTTCAACTTGAAATTCACCATGACTTGTGACCCTCAAAGAATTACATTCCTGGATGTCACCATCTATAAGAACTCAGATGGCCAACTAGCAAGTACATTATATCGCAAAGAAACAGCAGGGAATACTATCTTGCATGCGGGTAGTTTTCATCCGGCACCATTGATTCATTCTATCCCATATACGCAATATCTCCGCATCCGGAGAAATTGCTCCGATGAAAACATGTTCCTCGCGGAAGCAAAAAAACTCCAGGGGAGACTACTCCAATGAGGATATTCTCCTACCTGTTTGAAGAAAGCCTTCAGACGAGCAAGAGAAAAAACTAGACAGAATTTACTTTTGGACAAACCCAAAAAAGCACCTAATGTGGCTCAAGACGCACCCATTAGGATTATTACGACGTTCAATAAACAACATAAAGCCTTGAAAAAAATCTTGCGCAAACACTGGCACATCCTTCGCATTGATCCCATACTCAATCAGTTTGTCCCGAGGGATCCTCTTGTGACGTTTATTCGTGCAAGATCCCTTAGGGACAGACTGGTCACCAGCGAATACACTGGTGAATTTAGAGGAGATCCATGTAAACGCCTTGGAATCTTTACATGCGGGGGATGTCCTAAGTGTCAATTTATGAATATAGACAAGAATGTCATCTTACCAAATGGACAGAAATATAAACCATCCCATTTTGCAAATTGCTGCACCTTTGGTGTTGTCTATTTACTAACATGACCATGCGGGTGCTTTTATGTGGGCAAAACAAAACTAGAACTCCACACACGAATGGGCAGACACATAACGAGCATGCACACATGTAATCCCGACTTACCCCTGGGTCACCATGCTCAAGATATACATCAAGGAAAGTTCCCAAAGATTACATTTTTAGTACTGGACTGGGTGCATCCCAACAGCAGAGGGGGTGATTGGGACAAGATCTTACTTCAGTAGGAGACCAGGTGGATAGTGGCCTTACGAGCCACATCACCACCAGGTTTAAATTAAGGCATTAGCTATCGACCTTTCCTGGTGGGATTTACATCGGGAGTATGGGAAGGACAGGGATGAGTTTTCATTCTCCCCCCTCCCCCCCCTTCCCCTCCCTTCCCCTTCTCTCCTGCTATTTTCTCCTGATTTTCAATCCGAGATCTCCTAAACACACACATTTTTTCATCATTACACAAGAGGGGATGAACTAACAGAGATGAGCAATCTAATTTGATGATCATATTGGATCATGTGGACACACACAAGCAGATATTAATATATATCTGTACCTGTGGATTGACTTGACTTAGCAACAAGATTTTTCTTGATATACCCTTGTGTTTTCAGTAGTCAGGTCCTTAATACTACCACTAAGGAAAACAAACATGGACACCCAACACTCATCTTAGTCCACTGTAGAACAACACTAGATCGACCCCTTGTGGGAACATACTATTCCCACTAAGGGATCCAGATAAATTGGCCCAAGCGTAAATATCCATGAATCTTTACTAGATGGCATCTAGTTTTTTCTGGGCGGCACAATGTTACTAGCACCTGTATTCCTTCCGACCTCAGTGGGCCCAATGGGATCCCATTGAGCCCACTGAGGCGTCCAGATAAATTGGCTTGTGCATAGATACCCATTAATTTCCACCAGATGGCATCTGATTATGTGTGCGGTCTCTGGGTGGCAATTTTATTTTTTTTTATTTTGATTTTGCATTTGTTTTAATATTTTTCACCTTTGTTCCTTTTTCATTCTTTTTCCCTTTCCCATCACTTATCTACCTTCATCACGCAATTTAGGCATCTACACTAGCTAATCGGCTGAGTAACATTAGTTTTGCTGTGCACTGTGCATTTGCGTGTTAATTCACATCACATTTGTTTCAGCATGGTCTCTGCTCCTTCTTCTTTTCCTCTCTCACACATCCCATTATGCTGTGGTCACCTTCTGACAATGTCAGGGGGAGTTACCATGAGCACGCATGGGTAGCGTCCTCCCCGCACACACAGGATGGGGAATGATGCAGACACGTATTTACGGCGGTTCGCTCCTTTCATCTATCGCCGCTATTTGAGGCTGTACGCATGCGCCGGCGTCTGCTAACCAGCCTATTTAAATGGATGGTGAGTCATTCTTTCTGAGGCACTCATCCACTGATCTGACATCACACGCCAGACAGACATACTTGTAAGTAGATTCTTATACACTGGGAAGACTTGGTACACGTGTTTATTTTATTACTCGCCCTCCCCATATGGAATTGATTGCATTTTTTATTTCTACATTCATAGGTCTCACCAGAGGTGGAACGCTGGAACACTGTTCCCTGGGCTATTTAGCCTAACAGTAATGTTCTTAATCAGCTGTTTTGTTCCACCCAACGGGAGCAAACAAAAGGAATACATCCCTATAGGTATGAATGGTCTCCCTATATCAGTGACATCCCCCACTAGGGGGGCCCCCTCTTTTGAGGCTCACTTTCTCATTTGGGGACTTGACTCTTTTATCCTTTTTTCCTTTACCCACTCTTTAGGACATCCATCTGACCATTGGCCCCCTCGCATGCAGCTATGCCCTGTTGGATGATGTTTGTTATACTTTATTCGCCTGTGTCCTTTTTCCTGGGGTTTATCACTATATGTCCACCCACCTTGTTTTTTAGCCCCTTTAAAGGAATCTTCTTTACTTTATTTTATTTTGATTTTTATTTTATTTTATTTTTTTTTCATCTTATTTTTATTCCTCATTTTTATTATGCAGACTGTGCAAGTGCTATGCACCCAGAGAGCGCACTCAGTATCTATAATACCTACTGGTGGTGAGGCGTGCAGTGCCAATATGGACTTACTGGTCCCAATGCTCATTCCTGACATTGAATCACCATACTGGGTATGTTGGGATTTTTGCCTTTGCATTTTTGATGTGTTTTGTGATTATATACTGTCTATGTGAATACAATACCATAATCATCTGGTCTTTTTTGATTATTTGCACTGATATATACTGATATATACTCTTGCTCTAACTGTATATGTTATCTGACAATGTCTCTTTGCAATTCTAGAATTTATTTTTGAATGTAAAACTTTCTGAACCCTTGGCCCCTGAGGAAGGTATTGGAACATCTTATACCGGAAACGTGTCGGGCATTTGGGCATTTATTTTGTATGCTATTATACATTCAATAATTTGATTTTTCATGTAGCACATGTTGTGCATCTTTATCATATGTGTTGTCTTATGTATTTTAATCTATTATATTAAAGAATATTTTTTACACATTTGTCGAGTTGTTGGTCCATGTAAAGTCCCAACAAGGGGGCAATCACTTTAATTTCTACTATAAGGGATGGGACCACCATGCTCTATATGATATGATGGGAGCCTCTATTTTGTTCCAAACACTTTTTAAGACAATACCGTGCATATAAGCCTTTAAAATTAGCACTTTGGATTTTTCATGTTCGTGTCCCATAGACTTTAACAGTGTTTGCGTGTTCGAACAAATTTTTTGCCTGTTCACATGTTCTGGTGCGAACCGAACGGGGGTGTTCGGCCCATCCCTAGTAGCAATAAACAGAGCCCTGTTCTATCTATCTCTACACCAATATCACACTGCAAATGGCTGCTTTTATAGTGTGTAGTGGGTCTGAGAGCAATGAGCCATGATTGGAGAGAGTCATCATAAATGTGTCCAATCATGTATCTGACAGTGCTATTTGCCCTGATTGGACAAAGCCTTCATTGCTTCAGCCAATCAGGGCTTTCAATGCACTGTGCGGTGTGCAGTGCATTGTGGGGCATTTGGCAGAGCAGAACAAATGGTCAAATGCCCCAACAAGTAATCCACAGAATACAGGAAACACAGGAGCAAGGAGTACTTGTAGCTGAAGATCATCCAGCAAAGTCTGAGGGCAGCCACTGTCGTTATATAGGGCATTCCAGCGGCAGATGTGTATAAGCATGCACCATTTCTGTGCGAGCATGGCCATGTAAAGTATTGGCAACTATTCCAGCTCATTTCTTCAGCACATCCACATTTTTATTCTGCTGTCTCCTTTTCAGCACATGCTCATGTTTGTTCTGAATAACACCCTGACACTTTTCCTTTACTTGCTGACCCCTGTCCTCCTTCCAGCTGACCCCTCTCTTCCATCCAGCTGGCCCCTCTCTTCCATCGAGCTGACCCCTGTCTTCTGTCTGGCTGACCCCTTCCCGACCATCCTTCTGACCCCTGTCCTCTGCCTGCTGACCCTTGTCCTTCATCCTGCTGACCCTTGTCCTCCATCCTGCTGACCCCTGTACTCTATCCTGCTGACCCCTGTCCCCCATCCTGCGGACCCCTGTCCTTCGTCCTGCTGACCCCTGTCCTCCATCCTGCTGACCCCTGCCCTCCATTCTGCTGACCCCTGTCCTCCACACTGCTGATCACTGTACATGCCCTACTGCTCCCTTTCTTCTGCCCTGATAACCCCTGCTCTTCACCCAGCTGACCCCTGTCCTCTGCCCTGCTGATGCCCTGTACACTGCCTTGCTGACTCCCTGTCCTCTGCCCTGATGACCCCCTGTACACGGCCCTACTGACTCTTGTACAGTCCCTTTCTGACCCCTTATTCTCTGCCCTGTTAACCACTGTACACTTTCTTGATAACCCACTGTACTACAAACAAATGCCCTTTGTAATCTGCCCTACAAACTAATTGCCTCTGTACAATGCCGTACAGACTAATGGCCTCTGTACACTACCCTACAAACTGCTGACCCTATCCTCTGCCCTACTAACCCCCTGTTCACTGCCCTACCTACTCCTATACACTGCTAGTTAAATAAAGGTAGACAAGTATCTCACTTGGTTGAAATGGAAGGCAGAACAGGGCAGATTTTTCTAGAAAAGGGGCATGGGTGGAACTGTGATGTCAGTCTAGGGGCAGGTACATAGTTTAAGAAGTTGGTTTGAGAGAGAGTGGAACAAGTAAAAACAACCTTACCCTCCCTCTTTTGTTTCAGAAACTTTATGAAGTTCACTTTTACAATGCTGTTATGTGAGGTGCACTTTGTTGATTTAGGCCTCTGCTAGGACATTGTTTTATTGAAACAAATTTCTTTCACATCAATATTGAGTCAAGGTGGGACCTGGACATTGCCAACAAAGAATAGTTATTTTTTTTTATGTTGGGTAACTTCAGTCTCAATAAAGTTTATAAATAAATAAAGATTATTGATCTCTAGGAGGTTTGAAGAGTAACTCCACTTTTGTTAAAAAAAATATATACCCCTCTGGGAGGTCTGTGTAAATTGCAGGAATTTTAACAAACTTTGCTGCAGATTCCTATCTTTTGTTATTCTGAAGAAATAGCTGTTTGTCTGTGTCTGTGTGAATTTGAATGAGAGTGACTTTATCATTATCATTCAGCTGCTGCACCTTCAGGGCTCTAATGAAAAAAGCGTCAGGATCTGTATCCCTTTAGACGTGATTTTCCTTCGGGAGTATCTAAAGTGACATTTTTGTTGCAGGGGATGCTCAAAATCTAAATCTAATTAAAAAACTCGGCTCTACAGATAGGGGTGTTGAATATAATCGTAGCATTGATGCATCACGATTCAGCTGTCCACAATTCTAGATCAATGTTATGAGCGGCCTAATCGATTGGCAGATTATGTCATCCCGACTTGCCTGGCCTCTCCATAAAATAAAATTCTAGACTAAAAGAATCCAGCAGTGTAACACTGGTTTGTTTGCAGGCACTTACCTGTACCCTGCGATGTTACACTGCTGGATTCTTTTAGTCTAGAATTTTATTTTATTTATCTTTAGTTTAGTTTTTAAAGTAAACATTTTTTGAGTCTATTTATGGAGTTTTGCGAATAAAAAACTTTGTTTACCTACTACACCATGGGAGCCTTCTATTCTTTTTCTCCATGAGGGAGCCATTACGAATACCTTTAAATCAACAATACGGAAATCACCCTGGATGCCCTATATGATCGTGGTTGAGAGGAGATCGTGATCAAGATACCTTATGCTGTTTGCCCCTTCTGGGGTTGTTGGATTCGGTGAGTGGGGACCCAAAAGGGGAGCACAAAAGTCACATAGACCATCTGAGAGCATTTCAGTCACGGTTTTGCCTTGCTAAGAAAAACATTTTCTGAACACTGGTTTTGAAGAGGTTCACTACTCTATGGACTATGACCACTAATTACTAATTGATTTGTACTTGCACCAATTAGGGTGAGGTGCATTCATTGCTCACTGGACTTTGATCACTAATGTGTATATATTTTTGCACTATTTAGGCAGAGTTACACTTTATGTTTATACTTATGATTATGTTTATGGTTTGGAATACAGTCATTATCACTTGTGGTGGTTTATGGGTGTAGACCCATCACAGATGTAGGGGTCTTAGCACACACCCCTTTATAATAGTGTTTTACATGTAAGGTACATATAAGGTATTTGATTTTGCACAAACAATCACTGAAGATCGCCCTCTCTTTTGTACTATAATTATTTTTGTTGGTAATTTTTTTGTTGGTATCAGGTACCTTAAATAGGGTTATGGTTGGGGGAAAATCACCTTTGGATACAATATAAATAAAACACCCCCCCCTTGCACCATCCCATATAACCCCATAGGAAGCGCCACACCCCATTTAATTTATATTTAAGTACTCTGTGGAGGATCCTTAGGGAAGCTCCTTTAGGGGGGCTGCAAACCTAAACGCTTGTCCTAAGCGCAGCTTCCACACTTACTCATTCACAGGGCTGTTTGTCAGCTCTGGATTCCATCACTCCTGTACTCCTGACTTTGAATAGATTTCCAACTAGTTTCAGCAGCTTTTGCGATCTGCAGTACAGGATTATAAACTACCCAGCTTGTTGCTCGAACAAAGTGATGTTGTCATCTGTCCTTTCTCTTCCTGTAAATGTGTGCTTTTTGTTAAACTTGCAGTTGTGTCATACTTCCCAATGAGGGACACTTGAGTCAAGGGTCAACCTGCGGTGCTTGCCGTGGCAAAATGTGGGTGTATAATGTACCAAGCGCAGGGGTCAGGAGTGTGTAATGCACAGATTCCAGGGGTCGGGGTGTGTAATGCACCATTAAAGAACATGCCAGGGGTGTGTCTTTAACCTTCCTGTAAAGTGCCACATCTGTATGATGTATCAACCTACCACATCACATCTGACATTTACAAAAAGAAAAAAATGTAATTTAAATTGCTGAAAAATTACAGTTTTTGGCCACTTTATTTTGGGAGAATCCCTTCATGGTTCCAATGAATTCATTTTGCACATTATGGTATGTATGTTTTGGGGTGCTATTTACTATACATATACTGGCATCCTTCATCTTTCAAACTCTTGGAACTTTGCAATTTGCTGTGTGAAAGGGGCCATAGCAGCTGCTACAGCACACTTTATACCGTGGCCATTCTGTAACGATCTGCGATCAGGCTCAAAGTCCAGTAGCTGAAACAGCAGGCAAGTTTGTGGTTGTTAACAATCTGGATTCAGTGCAAAAGTAGTGGTAGTAGCATAGTAGAAAACAGAAGCATAACCGGAGACCAAGGCAATGCCCATAACCAAATGGTATCAGGTTTGAAATGGAGAGTGATAAAGAGTGGTTGGTGAATCAGCAGCCAAAATTGGTACATGAGTAAGTATTAAATAAGTCTACAGGGTAGCAGTGGCAACAAAGAGCAAGGAACTGGCATAATCACAGTATTCTGATAAGCAGGAAGTGCAGAGGAGTGGTTTAAATGAGGTCTATGATCACAAAATACACTTTCATTTTATAACATCAGCATTGTGATAACAATACAAACAATACAAACAACAAGATATTTTTTGATTATCCAATATTAACTTGCTTGAAAAAGCTCCTTTCATGTTGTGAGTGATGCCTGTCTGCTAACCATCTCTTTCCACATCTTCCTGGATTCTCTGCATGCTTTGCAGCTTCTGCTCTGCTGTTTACTTTCCATTTCCAAAGACTACATATCCCATAGTACCTTGCTTCCCACAAGCAGTGATTCCTGTACTGACTGTGGCCCCTGATACTCCTCCTAACAGCACCTCTGTAGTTCAGAAAGCAGGCTCTGTGAGTTCTCTGACATACTCATGGGGCATAGCCAATATGTCACATGATTCAAGGAAGTAAATTATTATTATTATTATTATTATTATACAGGATTTATATAGCGCCAACAGTTTATGTAGCGCTTTACAACTTGAGGGTAGACAGTACAAATACAATACACTTTGATACAGTAGGAATTAGAGGGCCTTGCTCCTTAGAGCTTACAATCTAAGAGGGAAGGTCAAGAGATACAAGAAGTAATAACTGTGGGTGATGTGCTGATTGAGAAGATAAGTGTACAGTTGTTAGGTGGGATCTAAATGTGTGGGGATCTTCACAATGTAAGTTTTCAAATATTAAGATCATTCAGGTTATTAAGAGTAGGTTAGTAATAATTGAAATACAATGTGAAAATATGTATATGATTTTACATTGTGACCAAAGCTATGTTTTAAATAGGAAGTGCAAAGGGAAACCCTGGCAATTCCACAATAGTAGCTTGTTTTCATGCATTGATGCACTGTACAATTCATTGAGTTAGGCAGCCCACTCAAAATGAATGAGCTGTAAAGGACCTGAGTGCCCAAATAACTTGGTCCTGCGATATTCTTTACAACAATGCACACTATAGAGGAAGTTGGACTAAAATAAGCCCCGTTGTTTGAGTCAGTGGCGGTAATAGAAACTTCCAGTGTTGTGTGGGTGACAGTAAGAACATTGTCAGTAGCCACAAAAATAGCTCTCAGCAATGATGTCAGCGACTGCAGTAATAAACCCTGAATATATCAGTTATTGTAATAATAGCCTGAACAATATTTATGCAGCATTGCTGCCAGTAACCGCAAAAAGAACTCACAGCTATAGTGCCAGTGACTGCAATAATAAATCACTCGCAATGGTGTCAGTGACTGCAATAATAAATCCCTCAGGGAAGTGGCCATGTTGCCAGTCAGGCACTAGGTCAGTGGCAGGTGCAGTTTGATGTGATATGGTCCCGTAGTGTTCTCAGCGTCCCTTAGTTAAAATGAATGCCATGAATGAATGTCACAACATCACGTGAATGACACACTAACGTCACCATCGATGTCGGCTTGCTAGCCTGCACATCCTCGCAGCAATCTGCGAGTACCACGGCATTAATTTTAACTAAGGGACGCCGAGACCACTACGGGACCGGATCACATGACACTGCACCTGCCACTGACCTAGTGCCTGACTGGCAACACAGCCACATTCCTGATCCAAATCCAACGGATGTGCAGGGGGGAAAGCTACAGCCAGTATCCACGCAAGTCCACACTGCTTCCAGGCTGGGTGAACAAACCTGTTGGTCCATGCACTATACTCCTATGATGTGTCTTTTTTGTACTGCAGTGAACACTGGTCACACTGAGAACAATATCCCATGCTATACGCTGGACTAATATCCTAACCACTGTTAACCTCCCTAGCGGTATGATTATTTGTGATTTTAGGTGCTGAAAGCGGTACAATTATTTTGCATGGAAATTTGGCGTTTTATATTGTAGGTCTGTAATTCTTAACAATAACACACTTAAATCTGTCCAAACAAGAGTCTAGTAGATATCTTGGGTATGATAAAGTTTGAAACACAAAAACATAAATTATAATATAATAAATAAAAAAAAAATAATTAAAAAAAAAAATAATAATAAAATAAATTTTCCCACGATTCACTATCGTCCAATTCTGCAAGTGTTCTAATTTACTATCGCAGTTTTCTAGCTGGTCTAAAGCCACTTTTTACGTAAAGGGACACTTTTTGGTTGCTATGGACAATCTCCAGTTTCCAGGCAGAAAGAACATTATATATAACATAAAACTGCATGCAGGGCATGGGCCAAAGCACTGGGGACAAAAGGGATGTGAAATAATTTCATACAATACTGTATTCTGTAAGATTACAGTACTGTATGTGTTATGATTTTTACAACTTTTTGAATTTGCCGCCAGGCTCCGCCCCCGTGCGTCGCGGACAAGGTAAGTAAAGCCACACCAGGATCCTGCGATGTAATCCCGAGTGTGGCTCGGGGTTACCGCTAATGGTTCTGAATTTTAACCCCGAGCCACACTCTGGAAGGGAGGTTAAAGTGTTAATCATATATTAGACATGTGCATTCGTTTTCGTCTGAATGCATTTTCGTCCGAATTTCAGGTATTTTCGTTATCGTTTTAACAAACAATAACGAAAGTGCAGAATCCGAAAAACGAAAGATCCGACATAAATAAATGCTTTATTTTCGTTGCTACAACAGTTCGATATATGATGACAATAACAATCTGTGTCCATCAAACCTGTGGTTGATTGTGCCTAACCTTAACTCTATTAGTCCAAGATTATTCTACATAGAGAGAAAAGATTTGACATAGAGAGAAAAGATTTGACGCAGGGGAGAAAAGATTCAACATAGGGGAGAAAAGATTCGACGTAGGGGAGAAAAGATAAATAAAAATATTGATGATGATGAATGTTATTGGCTGATTGTAACCAAAGAGGAGGAGCAGTAAAATAGCTAGAACTAAGTACACACGTACTTTGGCTTATGGTGTCTGTTGAAAGTTCTAAGAAGATTCGACGAAGCAGGTAAACTATACGGCGTCGTACAGTTTAGCTGCTCCGTCGAATCTTCTTTGAACATTCGACAGACACCATAAGCCTTCAATGACAGATTCAACCTTAATTTGGATTTTTGGACTAATGCAATTTTTAACGAAAAATGAAATAAATAAAAACGAATTTCGGGAGTAACTAAATAAATGTATTTTTCGGACAAAAACGAAATTCCGAAACGAAATATTTCAGTGTGCACATGTCTATTATATATGACCTTGATGCAATACTACTTCCCAGCTTCACCCTCCTGTGGAAAACTTTGGACTTGGGATACATACTTGCACTACATACGGCACGTTACTGCCTGGAGTTGCTATCCACGGTGGTCATAGGAAAAACGTGCTTTTCCCCCTCTTGCTGCACTCACAGAGCCCCCATTTTTGCTCAACCATCCCGTACACTGTGGAAATATTCCTTATCTATGGTGTTTCCACAGTGATTTCACTTCACCATAGTGTCAGGTGCTTTATTACCCCAGGGATGTTATGTTGACATATGTATGTGTGTGGATTTTTATGACGTAGCTGCATCTTGATCAGACAACCTTGTCTATTTTAATTAATTTTTTACTGAGGTGTTGGTGATGGGATTTTTATCTGGTGTTTTTTGTATTACCATTTGATATTTTTGTGTAATAAAGTTCCCTTATCTATAAGCTACATGGTCCTTAGTAATTACTGCAGGTGAGGCTCTCTTTTCACCTTTCCCTTTTTTATGAAGAAGCATGGAGACACCTTTGGACAGCAGGTTTTACATAAATAAATACAAATACATAAAGGCTGACCAGTGTAAGCACCCCTGTCAGTGTTAAATGGTTTGTCTAAACCCATTGACTGCATATGCAAAACAGTTTGTAGTGTTCAAAAACATCAGAATCACTGGATGGAACACCAGGTGAAAATAAACAAACCAATGTAGCCATCTTATCTAAGAATTGGTATGTTGAAAAATAACAAATGATTGCTTTTTTGGTTTAATACCACTTAAATCCCCCTATTTTGGTGGTCAGTGACAGTTTAATTAATCCCTCCCCCTGAGCATTGGTGGTCACTGGCAATGTTGTCCCATTCCACTCTCTCCCTGATGACAATGGGCCACGGCATTACTTCAACTTCTATGTGGGGATCCCAGGTACAAAAAATGCATTGGTTTAAACTAAAGCCTTTACCTTCCCCTTGCTTTGGGGCTGTCTGGGCAACACAGCTCAGCACTGATGATGTAAATGAGCCCTTAAACCAGGGTTTCTCAACTAGGGCTCCTCCAGAGGTTGCTAGGGGTTCCCTGAGAATGAGCAATTTCTGCCTCTCAGATAAGTTCCCACTGACACCATTGATCTTTTTAGCTATCTGTTGGGGGGTAATTCTTCCCAATGACCATAAGTGTAAGGAGCATTCTCCCCACTGACTACCACACTACCCAGATAGCAAGGATAACTTGCCACAAATAAGTGGCACTGTTGAATTGTAAATCTGTTAACTTGCTGCACATTTTTCACTGCCAAGTTGTACACTTGCAGAGCACTTGAAGCACCAGTTCTAGTTGACACTTTTCCAATTTGTAGCAAATTTGCATGGCACATCTCTAGCAGAAGCAAAGTTGCAGTGGTGAGTCTACAACAAGAGCTCTGCAAGTCTACAGCATGCAAATTCAGCCACAGAGACCCCTGTGGTGGGATAACTATTTCACAATTCAGACTTGCTGCAATTGTGCAACAAACTTGTGAAGCCTGACAAGTCTAGCAAAAGCTTAGCAAGTCGTTTTTAAACTTGCAGCACAATTGGTTGCTATCTGGGCAATTTATTGTGAGTTATAGATATAGTGATTGTTAGCATGGTTAGCGTGGGTTTCCTGCAACTGGAAAGTTATTTTAATGTTTCCTCTGTGCTGGGTTGAGAAAGGCATATGTTATTTTTTTTTAAAACAAGATGGTGGGTGTGAAAGTTTTGGATACCACCCTGTTCTTAAGAGGTTATACTTATTAGAATTTTAACTGTAGTCTTAGAATTAGAGTTAGAAGTCTGTGTAAAATGGCTATAAAATATGAAATGACCCAGTGAGCCAAAGATGATCTGTACACCAGATGTGAAATGATACAGAACAGTTTGTGTGTAGAGATGTATCTAGATAGAATACATTTGTAGTTTTACAACTAATTCTTTATTTTTTCCCTTTTATATATATTTTTTTTCTTTTTTGATTATATTAGGTCACTACATGTACATCAACACACTGATATAACTGTTCCAAATAAAGGGAGAAAAAAAAAGTTACATTTATTCACGATTGTAATAAACATATTGATTTATAGACTGTAGAACCCAGATTAATGTTTATAGAGATACATTTATATTGTTTTTGGCATGCAAATGCTATGCTTCAAACCAGCTATTTTGTACTTGAATTAAGTGAAAAACAGGAAATTTAAACTTACTGAACCATAAAAGGACTAATTATAAAATGCATAACCACACACAATTTTAATTATTGAGGAAGGTAGCAGTGCTTTAAATATCTTTAAGAAATTAAATGCTGCATCGCACTGTTGTATTTTCATTAAATACAAACATTCAAGAGCAATTATGTAGAAAAGCATTACCACGACTTAAAAAAAAAAATCTTTCTTCACACTTCATACTCATGCAGTGTAGATAAAATGTGAGAGCATAATGCAAACTTAAAACATGCAAGTAAGACACTGATGACTGATGTCACACTTTTTTTTTTGTATATTTAAAATTTGTGTTTTCTCTCTTTTCAAGAAAGTTAACACAAAAGCAAAAAAAGTTTTACTAAACATGTTTACTATCATTCTACAGGGGATGGGTATAAATGTTTAGGAATCTCTCATATAATTCTGACTTCTCTAGACTACAGATGTTTATGTTGTCCACTAAAGTTTCCCAGTTTTATTAATAACAGGATCTGTGCTGTTGGTAAAAACATATTTTCCGCACCACCCTCTGGTCAATTTGAAATCAGTTAGCATTATGTCAATGCATTACAGAATGTAAGAAGAGTGAAATACCATTACCACAGTAGCTTACAACACATAAAGCTTGCTATAGATGACTTAGTATTTTTGACTCAACCAGCAGGTTGAACATGTGGATGGGGAAATCCTCCAGCTGAACCAGCTGAATTGTGATTAATCTATGGGCAGCTTTAGAGAGTTATAAACATTACTATACGGTTGTCAGGGACAGTTGCAGATACATACTTGTGCTGCATGCATGTTGCATCGTCTCCCTCCTATTCTGTTAAAGAATAAAATGTCATCAAATTCCACTTTATGGTTTCAGTGAAGGATTACTCAATGTTTCTTGCAAGTACCAAGGTGCACAGATCTGAGTGATCAGCTATTCATGAGACAGAGATCTGTTACTCATGGGACTTCTTTTTTATTGTGGGATGACTCTGCTGCTAGAAGTGAATGTAGCAGGCATGTGCATCTCTGATAAAATCCCTTCCAATGCTTTGCACTCAGTTTCTCCCAAATGTCCATAGTAGCTTCTCTGGCAGCTTTCACGCCATCATCCAAACTATTTTCTCTTCCAACTCTCCGACCACTGTCCAGACCATGTTCTCTGGCTGCATTCTGTTCTTTGGAGGATCTCCACCCACCAGATTTTTCAACTGTCCCCCCACTGGCCAGGCTAGACAAAGTATATATAAGACACAAAGCGCTGTGATGCTAAATAGCTGATAATTACACATAAAACCAAGTGAGGCTGCTATCAAAAAAGAGTGTTTTCAGAGTCACTTAAAAAGAATAAATAATGATATTTGAAGCGCTTCACAATGTGCATGAAAATGAATATATAAGAATAAATAGAATATAAATAGTCAAATAAATCCAGCGGTGAGTAAAAATTCCTAAAAAATCCAGCAATTAAAATAGTGTAAAATTATAAAAAATTTGTGACACCAAATGTGTAAAAAAATTCACATAAAAAATCCACATAAAAATAAATATATAGGGATGTATTCAGAAGGTTCAATTATACAGGTGTAGAATCCTGATTGGTATAGAGCTTTTGATCACTAGCAAAGCTGTTTAAAAACACTTGCTTAATCAAGGTGCTCCCTTGACCTTCATAGTAACAATGTGCTTTTTGCTTCTATTCACAAAAAAATGTGAGAATCATAAACAGGCAGATAAGAGAAAAAAACAATCATTGTGCAATAGTTAGGATACCAAGGTACACAGGCAAAACTCCAATCCACTCACGTGTGCCTTATAATGATAAGGCATATGCAGGTTTTACTATAGCAGTCAGCCGCCTTAGACAGGAGCAGATTCAGTGCAGTACACTGTGTGATACTGCTGATCTGCACAGAGCGTCCTTGGCTCCTCCAAAAGGATCCCTATATATTTATTTTTATGTGGATTTTTTATGTGAATTTTTTTACACATTTGGTGTCACGAATTTTTTATAATTTTACACTATTTTGATTGCTGGATTTTTTAGGAATTTTTACTCACCGCTGGATTTATTTGACTATTTAAGTTGAAACTTCTGTAAAGCGGGGACTGATCACACTGATTGAAATTCATCCAATCCCTGCTAAACTGGCTGAATTTTGATTAGTGTATGGCCAACTTTATGGCATGCTTTGTATTTTCTGTGGATGATTAGTGGCTACTTTTGAATACTACACAGTGTGGGTGAATAGTTTCTACTGGATACAGCGCTGAGATTTAACTTATGTGAACTGCACTATATGCTGAAGGGATTTTTTATTTATTGGTGGAGCAAAGGTTGAATTAAGACTGATTTATGAATTTGTTTAAGAGCTTTCATTGCACATGATTTTATACTGTATATTGATAGGTTCTGTGCTGTGCACTATCCTATTTAATAACTATCACATATTCATTGCAGAAATAGCAAAGCAGCTTAGTACACATCAGTAGTAGTTTAGGTTTTAGAGCAGAGTTACTTTGTATATATATTTTTACCAACCAACCTTTCTATTTTTCTGGATTGGATTGAAAGTTCTCAATTCGGCTTGTCTCAGATGTACGAACACTACATGTCTGACCTACATAGAGTTTGCTTTAAGTGTAGTTAAGGGAATTGAAGACACATGACTTGTCACTGATGTAGACAATTAAGATGAAATGTTTCTGCTTCTTGAGGGTCTAAAAATGATTGTGCAGGAGCAGACATTAGGAATGACACATCTGACAGCCAGGTCATTTTGTGTGAGTTTATAGAGATTGAGAAAACTGATAAAAAGGTGGTATTTTAGAAACAAGGTAGAATTGATGGGAACATGAAATGCCTGTAGCAGTTGCAAGAAACTATGACTTTTATTTGTCAATAATGAGGTTTCAATGGTAACTAGAAAAAGATTGCAAATGTTTGCAAAAAAAATATTTTCAAAGAAAGTAGGTAGTCCGCTTGACCACCATAGACTATAGTATTAAACAGAGATGTGCTAATCTACTCGAGTTCCTACTGCGTGGAACAAGAAAAGCTGCTCCAGGTGAGTGAGTCTCTGGTTAATCCCCACACACACTAGTCAGGTGCTAGCCCAGCTTGCATGCTGTGTAACATAAGGAAATGATTCCGGATGGCTGAACTTCCAAAAATCCTTTTATTGAAGCTTCATATGACAAGTGGTTGACAGATGGAGCAGGTAACAAAGAGGTAGATGTGTATTGCGCAAATATTAGCGCGTAGTCATTACCTCTTCCATCTGTGTGGGTTCGTCAAATTCTGTCCAAAATATTGCAAAACTTAAACTTAGCAGTGAACTTTAAGGTAGGAAGGAAAAAAAGGAAAGAAAGAGAAAAGGAGAAAAATAGTTTATACTTTACTATAATTGAGTGGTTATGAAACTGGTTGAAACCTCAGGCCTACCTCCCAGCACAGGCCACTCCTCCCCCTTTCCAGCCCTAAATGTCAAAGGTTAATCATATGAAATGGGCTGTGAAAAATAAAAAAAATACTGTACTGCAGGGACTATTTAAATGACATGCTTGGAAGATGCCTTCAAACATTATGTGGTGTTAAGGAACAGAACAATTTTAACTGACACTGTCTGTATTCTGGTATCACAGATTTTGGACGTGTGATTTATTTTTTTCAACTTTGACATTTAAGCTTGGCATAAATGCATGAATGATTCGCACTGTTTATTTGCTTAGATTCCGAGTCAGAGGGAGATCTGGGATAAATAAATCACAATGCCTTTTTATTTCAGACCCAAAAAATTGTAAATTTGATGTAGACTTTTAGAAACCGTTTTGCTATTCCGCTATTTCAGAGGGATAGAACATGCAGATTACATGAAAAAAAAGAACATTTAGAGCTATTTTTAAGGTTTGAAGACTAAAAAATGGAGGTGTTTTGAAGGATACATTTTAAGCCTTTATCAGATAGACCAACATTTCTGGCAGGAGAGAGAAAGTCAAATTTCACTTAAAATGTAAAATTTGTGTTTTCTTTTGAAAGCTAAATATGAAAAGAATGTGATAGTTGTGCAGTACAATGATTAAGCCTGTATGAAAGACCACAATTTCTGAGGGGCTGAGCATGCAAATTGCATCTTGAAACCAAAAAGTTGTTTTTTTGGACAATGAAGACAGAAGAATCATACACCTTTTAGCACAGCTAGTAAGCTTTTTTTTGACAATCCACAGTTTCTGAGGGATTCAGGTGGCAACATGAATCTGCATTTAAAAGTTTGTTTATTTTTTGGACACCACAGTGGTGGTTTGAAATACCAAAGTGGTTTGCACCACATCTAGCAGGCCTACTTGGACAGGCCACAATTTCTGACTGACTGAACGGGCATTTACCTTCTGAAAAAAAAGTGTACTTTTTTAACACTAATGATGGAAACAGCGTACAGGTTTGTACTACAGGTAGCAAGACTGTATGGACAGGATGAAATTTCTGAGAAATTGTATAGACATTTAGCATCAAGAAATAAAAAATGTGTTAAAAAAATGTGTCAAAAATGAAAATAAAAATAAGGGCAAAGCTGATGTGTCCAAAACAAAAATTGTGTAACATATAAATACACTATAAATAGCAGTGCTATGTTTTCAAAAATTATGTATAACAGCGTACCAGTAATTATATAACTATATAAATCTATAAAAAGTCTAGCATTAAAATAAAGTGCATCCAGAATAGAAGAGCAACAGAAAAAGTCTAAAAGTGTCATGTGCTTTACTGTTCAAAAAACTGAAAAAAGCCATCAAAAAAGCCGTGACACTTTAGGACTTTTTTATATATTTTTTTTGAGCAGTAAAGCTTCTGACACGTTTGCACTTTTATTCTGGATGCACTTTATGTTGATGTTGCATTTTGATAGACTTATAGAGTTACATACTTAATGATACTGTGTTATTCATAATTTTGCATGCACAGTGCTAGTATTTATAGTGTACATGAATGATTAAAATAGTATGTAGGTTTGCACTACAGATAGAGTGATTCAGCAGGCATTTAACCTCTTTAAAAAAGTAGGGAGGTCGATTTATTAAAGGCAAATATACTGTATATTGGAAGTGCACTGCAGACACAGTTGCTCTAGATCTGAGGGAAAGCTCTGAAATGAGGGGAAGCTCTGTTGATTTCTATCATCCAATCATGTGCAAGCAAGAATGCAGTTTATTTTTCTTGTATGTTCCCCTGGTATCTAGAACATCTGTACTTGCGATGCACTTGAAGACCCTGCTTTACAGTGAAATATTAAAAAAATACTACTCATATACATAAAGGAACATTAAGTTCAATTAAGACAGATCTTGTACACATAAATAGTGAATGCTATGGTGACCATTTTACATTTCGCATGAAGTTAGGTTAAGCATGTAAGAATTAATTAAACATTTTACAAAAAGTAAAAAAAGTAATACATGCAGGGATTAAATTTCCAATGTACTTGATTCTGCAAATCCTGTAGTGGTACAGAGATAAAATTGTTCAAAGACTGTTCAGTTGAGTTTAAAGTGGTTGTAAACCCTTTACAACCACTTTAACCTACAGGTGAGCCTAGATTAAAGTTTACCTGCAGGTGCTTGAAATATCTCCCAGACCTGCAAGGTCTAGGAGATATTTGCAAATCGCCATAGGGTGATTTCTTCTGCTCATGCGCCGGAGTTAGAAAGGGCACGCTATGCTGTTTCTAGCTCGGGTCATGCAGTTAAAATCGGCTCCCGCACATGCAACGTCACGCGACTCCAGCCAGTCACAGAGCCGGAATTCACAGCCCCAGAAGGAAGATGGGGTGAAGAATGGACGCTCGCTACTCACAAGGAAGACGGGGACATCGCGGGCTTCTCCTGCAGGTAAGTGTCACATAATGGGCTACTATGCAATGCATAGTAGTCCATTATGCTTTACCTTTGCAGGGAAACAAAGAGGAAGTAACACCCATCAGGGTTTACTTCCTCTAAGTATACAAGAAGGGAAAAAGAGAACTGGAGTGGGAGGGTTTGAAGGGGGAGGGATATTGATAAAGATGGAACAAAATCCCCCCCCCCCTGAATTGACTAACTCTTTGGGTCCTGCAATATTTTCCATAGAATGTGGGTATACCCTCTACTTTAGTTGTCTCGTGTGTCAGGTAGGGGAGGTAATAATCTGGGTTCTGAACTGAGGGGGATTTCCCAGTAAAAATGAAAGGGGAGGATCAGAACTTGGGCTGCATTTATCAAGTGTTTGGCCAAATGTTTAAGTGAAAGATTGGAACTGTCTGATTCAACATGTAGATTTCTGGGAATAAGGGAGGTTCAGTAGACACAAAAAAAACCTCCTGCACTTGAATGTGTTACTTAAATATGTAAGACACTTATTCCTTGTTCCGATATTAACTTGAACGGAACTGTCACACTTTGCTGCCCTCCTAAAACTGAGGTAGTCTGGACAAACTGCAACCATAAATAGAGGGTGCACCAGCCTAGTGCATTAGCCTTAACATTTGTACGAGATCATTATAACAAATCCACATATCACAAGAAGATCAATTACATCTGAAAGGCTATCACATTTCAAGAGACTTGCCCTCTTCATTAGAGCCAACCTGATATTTACTGTTATAAGCAATCATATGGGATGATTTACTAAAACCAGAGAATGAAAAATCTGGTGCAGCTCTGCATAGAAACCAAACACCTTCCAGGTTTTATTGTCAAAGCTTAATTTAACAACCTGAAGTTAGAGGCTGATTGGCAACCATGCACAGTTGCACCAGAGTTTGCACTCTCCAGTTTTAGTAAATCATCTCCACAGTGTGTAAAAAATAAAAAAAGTTCTGATCACCTTCCAGATTAGTACAATGTTACTATGGTAACACTGTATTGCTCTGGTCACAAAAAAGCCAGAAAAGCCAGGGAAAAAAATTCAAATAAATAAAAGTTACAAAAAAAAAAAAATAATAATAATAATAATAATAATTAAATAAATATATATATATATACACACCATAGTTGGGTACTCTATAACTTTCCTACAGACTAAATAATATATACTGATTTGGGTTATTTTTACCAAAGACATACATTTTGGCCTAAATTTATGACGAAAGATGATTTATTTGCAAAATGCTCTAACAGAAACAAAGGGAAACAGGTTATTTTTTCAACATGTTAAGTCTTCAAACTGTGGTGATTAAATACCACCAAAAGCTCTATTTGAAAAAAAAAAGAAGATAAAATAGTTCATTTGCATACAGTGCTACTTGACTGAACAATTGTCATTCAAATTACATAGTTACATAGTTAGTAAGGTTGAATAAAGACACCAGTCCACCCAGTTTAACCTGAGTGAGTGTGGTTGCGTGCCTACAATTATCCCTATTTATTTAAGGTACCCATATAGCGCCATAAATTTATGCATCGATCCACACATACATCGCACCCTATCCCCAAGGAGCCCACAATCCAAGGTCCCAAACTCACATTCATATTCATATACTGGGGCCAATTTTGGACAGAAAACAATTAACCTACCAGCATGTCTTTGGAGTGTGGAAGGAAGCTGGAGTACCCGGAGAAACCCCACGCAGGCACAGGGAGAACATGCAAACTCCAGGCAGGTAGTGTCATGGTTGGGATTCAAATCAGCGACCCTTTTTACTGCTAGGTGAGAGTGCTACCCACTACACCACTGTGCCGCCCCGAAAATTGGCCTGGGAGGAAGTGGGTGAAAGTGTCTGGTATGGAAGTGGTTACAGTGTTTATTCCAAACTTCACAACTGAGGAGCAGCATGAGAACACATAAAAGGGTCTAATTAGAAAGCATTAATTTGACAAATGTGATAAGCATTCATCCAGGATGCACAAATGTTCCCCATACTATCTGTAATACATTGACTTCCTATGGTTGTCAGCTCTATCTAGTGGCACAAATTTGGTATATTTTCAGCTGGAAGGATCTACCTACAGTGGCCAGGTATATAAGGAGACCAGACATGTCAATGGTGGAAGCATATGAAATACTTTTGGAGCCTGTGGAGGTGAAAGGAGAGGCTTGGGACTAGGGATGAGCCGAACACCCCCCGGTTCGGTTCGCACCAGAACCCGCGAACGGACCGCAAGTTCGCACGAACGTTAGAACCCCATTGACGTCTATGGGACTCGAACGTTCGAAATCAAAAGTGCTCATTTTAAAGGCTAATTTGCATGGTATTGTCCTAAAAAGGGTTTGGGGACCCGGGTCCTACCCCAGGGGACATGTATCAATGCAAAAAAAACTTTTAAAAACGGCCGTTTTTTCGGGAGCAGTGATTTTAATGATGCTTAAAGTAAAAAAAAAAAAGTGAAATATTCCTTTAAATATCGTACCTGGGGGGTGTCTATAGTATGCCTGTAAAGTGACGCGTGTTTCCCATGTTTAGAACAGTCCCTGCACCAAATGTCATTTTTAAAGGAAAAAATCTCATTTAAAACTGCTTGCGGGTTTAATGTCATGTCGGGTCATGGCAATATGGATGAAAATCAGTGAGACAAACGGCATGGGTACCCCCCAGTCCATTACCAGGCCCTTTGGGTCTTGTATGGATATTAAGGGGAACCCCGCACCCAAATTAAAATAAGGAAAGGTCCCTATATACTCTGAACAGCAGTATACAGGCGGTGCAAACAAGACAGGGACTGTAGGTTTGTTGTTAAGTAGAATCTGTTTGTAATTTTGAACATTTTTAATGTGTTTAGCTCCAGCCAAAAAATCTTTTCTAAGCTTTTTGGAAAACATAGGGAAGGGTTATCACCCCTGTGACATTTGTTTTGCGTCTTTCCTCCTCTTCAGAAGATTTCACCTCACTTTTTTGTCCCAATGAAAAATGTTTTTTGAAAATTTGGGTTTTTTTGTGGAACAAGGATTGGAAAGCATCAGTGGAAAGGAAAAATTGTTTTCCCATATTAACTCTTACAGGAGAGAATTTCCCTTCCTTAGGGGTAGATTTAATCTCACTTCCTGTTGTCTCCTTCCGTTTGCAAGTAGGAGTCGTTTGTAAGTTAGATGTTTGAAAGTAGGGTCCTGCCCTATATACTCAGCAGAAATTTGGGCCTTAGGTGTTGCTGTGGCCAAAACACTGTAAGCCCTCACAGGGCCCTGCTGTGAAATATTAGATCAAGAATTGTAATTACATGCCCCTGTTGAACAGGAGCTGAAAAATTAGGCCTTAGGCACTGGTGCTGGTGCCACAACACTGCAACCCCTCACAGACACTCTAGTTGAAACGCAGGAACAAGCCCTGCTGCAAAGTATTGCATCAAAAATTGTAATTACACGCCCCTGTTAGACAGGGGCTGAAAAATTGGGTCTTAGGCACTGGTGCTGGTGCCACAACACTGCAACCCCTCACAGACACTCTAGTTGAAACGCAGGAACAAGCCCTGCTGCAAAGTATTGCATCAAAAATTGTAATTACACGCCCCTGTTAGACAGGGGCAGAAAAATTGGGTCTTAGGCACTGGTGCTGGTGCCACAACACTGCAACCCCTCACAGACACTCTAGTTGAAACGCAGGAACAAGCCCTGCTGCAAAGTATTGCATCAAAAATTGTAATTACACGCCCCTGTTAGACAGGGGCAGAAAAATTGGGTCTTAGGCACTGGTGCTGGTGCCACAACACTGCAACCCCTCACAGACACTCTAGTTGGAATGCAGGAACAAGCCCTGCTGCAAAGTATTGCATCAAAAATTGTAATTACACGCCCCTGTTAGACAGGGGCAGAAAAATTGGGTCTTAGGCACTGGTGCTGGTGCCACAACACTGCAACCCCTCACAGACACTCTAGTTGGAATGCAGGAACGAGCCCTGCTGCAAAGTATTACATCAAAAATTGTAATTACACGCCCCTGTTAAACAGGGGCTGAAAAATTGTGCCTTAGGCACTGGTGGTGGCGCCCAGAACCAAAAATGTTCTTACAAGCTATCAGCGTGATGATTGAGGAGGAAGAGGATAATTACTCAGGGATAGTCACTCAGCATCAGCATAGGCAGTCTTTGAAGGGATCTGAGATTTCAAAAAAAATTATTCGGTTACATCTGCATCAGGTGCTTGGTAGCTGGTGGTGATCCAAGACTGATTCATTTTTATGAAGGTCAGCCGATCGACCGAGTCGGTGGACAGACGCACCCTGTGATCGGTTACCACGCCTCCAGCAGCACTGAATGTGCGTTCCGAAAGAACGCTGGATGCAGGACAGGCCAGTAGCTCAATTGCATACTGTGCAAGCTCTGGCCAGTGATCCATCCTCAAGACCCAGTAACCCAGAGGATTTTCGGTGGGAAAGGTGTCCAAGTCTGATCTTGCCCCTAGGTATTCCTGCACCATGTAAAACAGACGCTGGCGATGGTTGCTGGAACCGATCATACCTTGGGGCTGCGGACCAAAAAATTGTCTGAACGCATCGGTCAGACGGCCACCTTCTCCACCGCTCCTTCTTTGACTGACCGAAGCCTCAGCAACACGTTGTCCAGAAACAGGAGTTTGTAACCTCCCAGTCTCTGGGAACGCGTTGCACAGACCTTTCTGCAAGGCCTCCCGAAGATGTTTCATCCTCTGCTCCCTCTGCGATGGCAAGATAAGGTCCGCAACCTTACCCTTGTAACGTGGATCAAGGAGGGTTGCCAGCCAGTATTGGTCCTTCTCCTTGATACCACGAATACGAGGATCCTTACGCAGGCTTTGCAGGATCAGGGAGGCCATGCAGCGTAGGTTTGCTGAGGCATTCGGTCCGGAGTCCTCTGGGTCACTAAGGACAACAACGTCCGCAGCCACCTCCTCCCAGCCACGTACAAGTCCATGTGTTCCTTGGGACTGATCCCTTAAAGACTGCTGATGCTGAGTGCCAGGCTCCACCTCCATACTGACACAATCTTCCTCCTCCTCCTCCTCCTCCTCCTCGTCCTCTTCCTGTGTGATCGGCGGGCACGCAGGAACACTGTCTGGATAAAGGGGGCCTTGAGAGCTAAGGAAGTCCTCCTCTTCCTGCCTCTGTTCTGCCTCAAGTGCCCTGTCCATTATCCCACGCAGCGTGTGCTCCAACAGGTGGACAAGGGGGACAGTGTCACTGATGCATGCACTGTCAGTGCTCACCATCCTCGTGGCCTCCTCGAATGGTGACAGGACAGTGCATGCATCCCTGATCATGGCCCACTGGCGTGGGGAAAAAAAACCAAGGTCCCCTGACCCTGTCCTGGTGCCATAGTCGCACAGGTACTCATTGATGGCCCTCTGCTGCGTGTGCAGCCGCTGCAGCATGGCCAACGTCGAGTTCCACCTGGTGGGCATGTCACAGATTAGGCGGTTCTTGGGCAGGTTAAACTCCTTTTGGAGGTCCGTCAGCCGAGCACTGGCATTATATGACCGGCGGAAATGCACACAGACTTTCCTGGCCTGCCTCAGGACATCCTGTAAGCCCGGGTACCTGCCCAAGAACCGCTGCACCACCAAGTTAAGGACGTGAGCCAAACAGGGCACATGGGTCAGTTGTCCCTGTCGGAGGGCAGAGAGGAGGTTGGTGCCATTGTCGCAAACCACCATTCCTGCCTTAAGTTGGCGTGGCGTCAACCACCTCTGAACCTGCCCCTGCAGAGCTGACAGAACCTCTGCCCCAGTGTGGCTCCTGTCCCCCAAGCACACCAGCTCAAGCACCGCATGGCATCTTTTGGCCTGCGTACTTGCGTAGCCCCTTGAACGCCTACGGAGCACCGCTGGTTCCGAGGAAGAGGCCATGGAGGAAGAAGAAGAGGAGGGGGTGGAGGAGAGAGGTGTGTCACAATCAGCATTTTGGAGGCGTGGTGGCGGAACAACCTCCAACACTACTGCACCTTGTCCTGCATCCTTCCCAGCTGCCAGCAGAGTCACCCAATGCGCCGTGAAACTTAAGTAACGTCCCTGTCCATGCCTGCTGGACCATGAGTCAGCGGTAATATGCACCTTACCGCTGACCGCCCTGTCCAGCGAGGCATGGACATTGCCTTCCACATGCCGGTAGAGAGCCGGAATCGCCTTCCGTGAGAAAAAGTGGCGTTTGGGTACCTGCCACTGAGGAACCGCACATTCCACAAACTCACGGAAGGGGGCAGAGTCTACCAACTGAAAAGGCAGCAGTTGAAGTGCTAGCAATTTTGCCAAGCTAACATTCAACCGCTGGGCATGTGGATGGCTGGGAGCAAACTTCTTTCGGCGGTGCAGCAGCTGGGGCAGGGAAATTTGCCTGGTACAATCTGACGTCGGTGTACCAAAAGCAGATTGCCCATAAGTACTTGGCTGTGACACACCTAATTCTACACCTTCATTCCTCTCACTGCAGGTCGCAGAGAGGACTGAAGGTCTAGTGGGGTTGGAAATCTCAGCTGATGAGGAGCAAGGAGAGATCGTCTTTGTTCTTTGGTGTGGGTCTTTTAGATACGCTTGCCAACGAACTGCATGGCAGGTCAACATATGTCTGGTCAAGCATGTGGTACCCAAGCGGGAGATGTTTTGGCCACGCGAGATACGCTTGAGACATATATTGCAAATAGCAGCGGTGCGATCTGATGCACTCGTCTCAAAAAAGGCCCACACCAAAGAACTTTTTGAATAACGCGCAGAGACTGCAGCGCCCTGCACATGTGGAGCTTTGGGGTGTGATGCAGTCAATGTGCTGCCCTTAGGCTGGCCCCTGGAGGGCATCCTGCCTAGTTGGTGATGTGCCACCTCCTCCTCCTCCTCCTCCTCCTCCTCCTCCTCCTCCTCCTCTCTCCTATCAGGCACCCACGTTGAGTCAGTGACCTCATCATCCCCTCCCTCCTCATCACTGGAGCAAACCTGGCAGTATGCTGCAGCAGGGGGAGCATGACTGCCAGATTGCTGTCCTTCTTGGGCACCCCCTCTGTCCGTGCTCATGTTACTGCCTTCATTGAGCTCAGTATCATCATCAGAGCCTTTAAACGCTGGGCATCCTCCTGGAGCATGTACCCAACACTGTGGTCAAACAGTTCGAGGGAATCCTCAGGAGGACATGGTGGGGCTAGGGAAGGAGTCACTGATGACATTGAGCTGAGGGAAGAGGCCGCTGCTTTGCCAGACAAAGCACCCTGGGCATGGGTGAGAGAGGATGAGGAGGATGAGGACGGCTTGGTCATCCACTCGACCAAGTCTTCCGCATGTTGCGGCTCAACACGGCCAGCTGCCGAAAAAAAGGCCAAGCGTGTCCCATGGCCACGTGCTGATGAGGATGCACCGTCTCCACGACCAGCACTAGACACAGAGCCTGCTTGCCCTCTCTTATTGGCTTGTGACTGTCTGCCTCTCCTTCTTGGCCTTCCAGACATACTAATGGCCTGTAGCTGCACTAAGCTGGGATAGAACACCTGTAATTTTCTTCAGGTAGCTTTATATACTGTAACCAGACAAGCCTGCCTGTCAGTAGGAAGATAACAGGAACGGATCTAGCTGAACACTGTGAGCAGGACGTACTGCACTAAATGTATATAGCAGGAACGGATCTAGCTGAACACTGTGAGCAGCACGCACTGCACTGAATGTAAATAGCAGGAACGGATCTAGCTGAACACTGTGAGCAGGACGCACTGTACTGAATGTAAATAGCAGGAACGGATCTAGCTGAACACTGTGAGCAGGACACACTGTACTAAATGTAAATAGTCTAGCTGCCTGACCGTGGTACTAATAGGATCAAAAAGAACACCTGTAATTTTCTTCAGGTAGCTTTATATACTGTAACCAGACAAGCCTGCCTGTCAGTAGGAAGATAACAGGAACGGATCTAGCTGAACACTGTGAGCAGGACGCACTGCACTGAATGTAAATAGCAGGAACGGATCTAGCTGAACACTGTGAGCAGCACGCACTGCACTGAATGTAAATAGCAGGAACGGATCTAGCTGAACACTGTGAGCAGGACGCACTGCACTGAATGTAAATAGCAGGAACGGATCTAGCTGAACACTGTGAGCAGGACGCACTGCACTGAATGTAAATAGCAGGAACGGATCTAGCTGAACACTGTGAGCAGCACGCACTGCACTGAATGTAAATAGCAGGAACGGATCTAGCTGAACACTGTGAGCAGGACGCACTGCACTGAATGTAAATAGCAGGAACGGATCTAGCTGAACACTGTGAGCAGGACGCACTGCACTGAATGTAAATAGCAGGAACGGATCTAGCTGAACACTGTGAGCAGCACGCACTGCACTGAATGTAAATAGCAGGAACGGATCTAGCTGAACACTGTGAGCAGCACGCACTGCACTGAATGTAAATAGCAGGAACGGATCTAGCTGAACACTGTGAGCAGGAAGCACTGTACTGAATGTAAATAGCAGGAACGGATCTAGCTGAACACTGTGAGCAGGACACACTGCACTGAATGTAAATAGTCTAGATAGAAGATAACAGGAACGGATCTAGCTAAACTGAATACAGTGTATATATATATATGCAACACCTGGGATGCATATATATACACAATACACTGTAAGTGCAGCTAACTGACTGACTGTTCTGCCTAATCTATCTAACTCAAATCAAACACTGTCTCTCTGTCTATCTCTTTCAACGCCGGAACACACACTACACAGGGCCGCCGTGCAGGCGGCCTTATATAGTGTGGGGCGTGTACTAAATCCCCTGAGCCATAATTGGCCAAAGCCTCCTTGGCTTTGGCCAATTACGGCTCTCTGTTCAGGCGGCGCTGTGATTGGCCAAGCATGCGGGTCATAGTGCATGCTTGGCCAATCATCAGCCAGCAATGCACTGCGATGCCGCAGTGAATTATGGGCCGTGACGCGCCACACGAATTTGGCGCGAACGGCCCATATCGTTCGCAATTCGACGGACGGTCGAACAGCCGATGTTCGAGTCGAACATGGGTTCGACTCGAACACGAAGCTCATCCCTACTTGGGACATAGCAAAAATAAACATTTTGGAGGGTGGCAGCAGAGACTTGGTAGCTACTGCTGATCTAGGCCTAGTTTGTGTAGATAAATACCAGCAGGTCAATGGTGTCCACAGACAGATGCACTCTTTTTATCTATTACAGAAAACTGAATGCAAGTTTAGAAAAAAAGCTTGCTACAGCACAGCCCAGAAGCTCCATTGTGTACTGGGAAGTAGTCAAGGGAGTCATCCTTTTGGAGGGTCTCCAAATCTGCTCTTGTCCACAGATAATTGGTCACCATGTGATGCAGCCACTGCCGATAGGTGCTGGAAAAAGGCAGCCCTGGACCCCAAGGTTTGAAACATTTTTTAAAGGCATTGCTCAGGCAGCCATGCCCATGGCTGTTCCTTCTTTCACTGACAGAAGGCTCAGAGACATCTTTTTCATGAGAAGTTATCTTGTCAGCCTCTGGAATTAGTTACAGTACACAAGTTTCTCTGTGGCACATCCTTCAGATGTTTCATGATCTGTTACATCTGGTAGGACAGGATGAGCTCTGTGACTTTGTAGCAGGGATCAAAGATGGTTGCCAACCAGTAATGTTCCCTTTTCTTGATGCCACAAATCCTAGGGTCATTTTGAAAACTCTGGAGCATGACAGAGTTCATGTGCCATAAATGATTAGAGGCAGGGGAACCTGAATCCTTGGAATTGCTGAGGATGACATTGTCCTGAACTACCTCTCACCAGCCATGTACTGCTCTCAGGGTTTGGGAGGCATGAAACCCATGCCTAGAAGACTGTCCCATCATCTTCAGCCTTAATGCCCTCCTGGCAACCTACTGTGCCTGCTTCATCCTCACAGGTATGGTGTTTGGATAAAATGGGGCCTTCTCTTCCTCCTGCTGTTCTGTCTTAAATGTTCAATCCATGATGCCACTCAGTGTGTGCTCCAGCAGGAACTTAACTAGAGCAGTGATACAAACAATGACACAGCTTACCATTCGTGTTGTCCCATCAAGCAATGACAATACAATCCATGCATCCTGTAGCAACAGCCACTGCCATAAGGAAAAGGAGCCCAGCTCCCTAAGCCTGTTCAATACTCACACAGGTACTCATTGAGTTTCACCTGGTGGCCATGTCACAGGTCAGGTGGTTTGTGGGCAGATGGAATTCCTGGCTGGGTAGGACCCCTTGAAATGACTACAAACTCTTCAGGCCCGCCTCAACTCAAGGTACATATACAGGAATTGCTGCACCACTGGAATGAGGAAGTTTGCTAGGCAAGGCATATGTGTCAACTTTCCCTGCTGGAGGGCAGACAGCAGGTTGGTGCAGCTGTTGCACCCCACCATTCCTGCCCCAAATTGCTGTGAGCTTAACCACCTGTGGGGTTAACTACCTCCTGGGCCTGACCCTGCAGAGCTGAAAGAATCTCTGCCTCAGTGTGGCTCTTGACTCCTAGGCATACCAGTAGCAGCACTCCTTGCCCTCTTTTTGCCTGTGTCAACTTAATCACTTAAGGGTAACTGGTGGATTGGCTCTGCCCCCCCACCCCAAGCACCTTGTCAGGATGAGGCCCTTGTCCCCATGTTGATGGGACAAGGGCTTCATCTCCACAACTATGGTTGTGGGGGTCTGTGGGCGGGGGGGCTTAATGCAATCTGGAAGCCCCCTTTAAAGGGGGCCCCAGATTACGCACCCCCATGTGAATCAGTATCTGGTGCATAGTACCCCTAACCATTCACCAAAAAAGTGTCAAAAAGAGATATGTTTTTGACAATTAAAATTATTGTCTCTCAATGTAAATCCATTGTCATTCACACTGCCTGCTGACTTGAAAAAAAAAAAAGAAAAAACGCTCCTGCCTCCTGGGAGGCCTCCCACCGAATGCCTGGTCTGCGCTTTGACATTTGTTATATATGAAAGAGACGAGGCCACCTGGCCACTTAACCCGGTGACCCCAGCCCCTTGTGCCGTCACTTTCCCAGCATGCACTAGTCCTGAAGGGCCATGTAGAGACTGGGGGACACGACACCTCTTTTTTCTTTATTTTTTTCAATAGCCGGGTGCCGGCAATTGTAACTGCAAGTCATTTAAAATAGGATTTGATTTGTTTTTTCTTTCTTTAGCAATGTCATTATTGCTGCTACATGTTTTATGCATGCTATAGATTCACCACTTTACAAGCACATTAAGGGGACCCCCAGTCACTATATTTAGGAATTTTTTATTTTTATTGTTGCACTTTAGGCATGATTAAAATCACTGCTCCTGAAAAAAAAAGAATATATATATATATATATATATATATATATATATATATATATATATATATATATATATATATATATATATATATATATATATATATATATATTATTGCATGTCCCCCATGGCAGTACCCAGGCTGCTAAACCCCTTTTATTGCCAATTACTTGCATATAAAAATGGACACTTGATTTTTCCTGTTTGGCTCCCATAGACTTCAATGGGGTTCACCGTTCAGGTAATAACATTTCCCCTGTTCAGGAGTTCTGTTGCAAACTGAACAGGGGGGTGTTCGGCCCACCCCTAATTATGGGACATTCAGCTGAGCAACTCCTGCACAGCAAATGTTTGGTTTAAACTTTCATTTTGAATGAACATTGAGCTCATCCCTTTTGCCCAGCCAGACTGGACAACCACCAAAGACATCCCAGTTTCTACACCTCCCACTCCATAGAGCACCAACAACGGCAGGCAAAGGAAGAACAGAAGTCCCCCTTACTCTCCTTCCTATGCATGATGCACCTCTTAGACTAGTTTGAACTGAATTGCCATCCCAAGCCTTGACCTGGAAGCACATCACTCTCCACTAGTGGTGAGGTATACCCTTTGTATTTATACAGTATATCCTTACCCTTTACTTACATGATTCACCTCTCTTAAATAAGACTTCTCACTGCGATGGGATCCTCTGATTGAGAATGAGTATGCCTAAGCAAGTTTTCTGTTACTCCCTAGCCCAGCTACAAGGTGAAAAACACCTCCCTGCTCCCCTGCAAACTTTTTTGGAATCCCACCTGCACCTTTATCACCCACCTGTACTCATACCTTCAAAAGGCACCCACCAAGCCCTTGTCGTGCGTACGTTCCACACTGTGTTGCATGATTTATTAGGTGCCCACACCATTCAGTCATGCAACTCCAATAAGGCCCCTTTCTCATGTATGGGAGATGGGTATGACTTTTCTCCTGTACCTTGCATGTTATCCTGAAAGGCTGGACTCCACCTACTAGAGCTTTACCTACAATGACTCCCCAATTGAGAGATAGTGGGGTTCTATTATTGCTCCTCCCTAACCTACCACTGGACAAAAGTTGTCTGTTGTATACTATTCTATTATGCTTGTTTAACAATACTCTCGTGTTTGAACTTTTATTCCGGAGCGCCTGCGGGGGACCACAGAAGACGAGAATCGAGGATGCTCTGTGCAAAATCATTGCTCAGACCACGTAAGTATACAATGTTTGTTATTTTAATTAAAAAAAATTAAGCTTCAGTGCTGCATTAAAAGACACTCACATACAATATAAGGGACCTTTGCTCCCTGAGCAAAATAAAAATAAACCGTGTCTGGAACTGAAACCCCTTAACTCCCTCATTGACCGGTAAATTACCTCTTTTTTCTTTTACAGAGATTTGAAGTACAGTTTTTCTCAAAATCCTGTTTACCGTTAAATTCCCTATACATATTTAAAATTAGGGATGAGCCAAACACCCCCCGGTTCGGTTCGCATCCAAAACATGCGAATGGACTGAAAGTTTGCGCGAACATTCGAACACTGTTAAAAAGTCTATGGGACTCGAACGTGAGCAATCAAAAGTGCTAATTTTAAAGGCTAATATGAAAGTTTTTGTCCTAAAAAGGTTTGGGGACCCGGGTCCTGCCCCAGGGGACATGTATCAATGCAAAAGATAGTTTTAAAAACGGACGTTTTTTCAGGAGCAGTGATTTTAATGATGCTTAAAGTGAAAAATAAAAGTGAAATATTCCTTTAAATATCATACCTGTGGGGTGTCTATAGTATGCCGGTAAAGTGGAGCGTGTTTCCCGTGTTTAGAACAGTCCCTGCACAAAATTACATTTCTAAAGGAATAAAAGTCATTCAAAACTGCTTGCGGCTGTAATGTAATGTCGGGTCCCGGCAATAAGGATGAAAATTATTGAGAAAAATGGCATGGGTAATCCCTCAGCCCATTAACAGGCCCTGTGGGTCTTGTATGGGTATTAAGGGGAACCCCGCACCCAAATTAAAAAAAGAAAAGGCGTGGGCCCCCCAGGCCCTATATACTCTGAACAGCAGTATACAAGTGGTCCAAACAAGATAGGGACTGTAGGTTTGTTCTTCAGTTAAATCTGTTTGTAATTAGGAACAGGTACATTTTTACAGTGTAGCTCCAGCCAAAAAATCTATTTTTAAGCTTTTTGGATAACATAGGGAAGGGTTATCATCACCCCTGTAACATTTGTTTTGCTGTCTGTGCCACTGTTCAGAAGATTTCACCTCACTTTCTGTCCCAATGACAACTGGATTTTGAAAATTTGGGGTTTTTAGGGAAACAAGGATTAGTGATAAAAATGCATCAGTGGAGACACCTTTTTCCCATATTAACTCTCATAGGAGAGAATTTCCCTTCCTAGGGGTAGATTTCCTATCACCTCCTGTTGTCTCCCTCCGTTTGTAAGTAGGAGTCGTTTGTAAGTCGGATGTTTGAAAATAGGGGACCGCCTGTACATACTATACGGCCTGCCCTATATACTCTGCAGAAATGTGGGCCTTAGGTGTTGGCGGTACACTGTAAGCCCTCACAGTTACTCTTGGTGGGCGCTGGAATGGGCCCTGTGAAATATTATATCAAGAATTGTAATTACATGCCCCTGTTGAACAGGGGCAGAAAAATTTGGCCTTTGGTGGTGGTGGTGGTGCCACAACACCATACGCCCTCACAGTTACTCTTGGTGGGTGCTGGAACGAGCTCTGCTGTGAAATATTATATCAAGAATTGTTATTACATGCCCCTGTTGAACAGGGTCAGAAAAATTGGGCCTTTGGTGGTGGTATGGTGGTGTTGCCACAACACTGTAAGCCCTCACAGTTACTCTTGGTGGGCGCAGGAACGAGCCCTGCTGCAAAATATTACAGCAAAAATTGGAATTACATGCCCCTGTTAAACAGGGGCAAAAAAAATGGGCTTTAGGCACTGGTGGTGGTGCCCAGAACCAAAAATTCTCTTAGAAGCTATCAACATGAACATTGAGGAGGAACAGCATAGTCACTCAGCATAACAAGATAGTCACTCAGCATCAGCATAGGAAGTCTTCAAGGGATCCCACATTCATAAAAAAATTAATCGGTTTCATCAGCATCAGGTGCTTGGTAGCTGGTGATCCAAGACTGATTCATTTTTTATAAAGGTGAGCTGATCAACCGAGTCTGTGAACAGGCGCACTCTGTGATTGGTTACAAAGCCTCCAGCAGCACCGAATGTGCGTTCAGATAGAACGTTGGATGCAGGACAGGCCAGTAGCGCAATTGCATACTGTGCAAGCTCTGGCCAGTGATCCATCCTCAAGACCCAGTAACCCAGAGGATTTTCGATTGGAAATGTCTCCAAGTCTGATCCTGCCCCAAGGTATTCCTGCACCATGTAAATCAGACGCTGGCGATGGTTGTTGGAACCGATCAGACCTTGGGGCTGCGGACTAAATAATTGTCTGAACGCATCGGTCAGACGGCCACCTTCTCCACCGCTCCTTCTGTGACTGATCGAAGCCTCAGCAACACGTTGTCCAGGAGGACCAGGAAATTGCAACATCCCAGGCTCTGGAAACGCATTGCACAAACCTTTCTGCAAGGCCCCCCGAAGATGTTTCATCCTCTGCTCCTTCTGCGAAGGCTGGATAAGTTCTGCAACCTTACCCTTGTAACGTGGATCAAGAAGGGTTGCCAGCCAGTACTGATCCCTCTCCTTGATACCACGAATCCAGGGGTACTTTCGCAGGCTTTGCGGGATTAGGGAGGCCATGCAGCGTAGGTTTGCTGAGGCATTCGGTCCGGAATCCTCTGGGTCACTAAGCATGACATGATCCGCAGCCACCTCCTCCCAGCCATGTACAAGTCCATCGTTCTGGGGAATGAAAACGATCCCTTGAAGACTGCTGCTGATGCTGAGTGCCAGGCTCCACCTCCATGCTGACACAATCCTCCTCCTCCTCTTCCTGTGTGATAGGCGGGCCTGCAGGAATACTGTCTGGATAAAGGGGGCCTTGAGAGGTAAGGAAGTCCTCCTCTTCCTCCCTCTGTTCTGCCTCAAGTGCCCTGTCGATTATTCCATGCAGCGTGTGTTCCAACAGGAAGACAGGAGGGACAGTATCACTGATGCATGCACTGTCACTGCTCACCATCCTCTTGGCCTCCTCAAATGGTGACAGGACAGTGCATGCATCCTTGATCATTAGCCACTTGAGTGGCGAAAAAAAGCCAAGCTCCCCTGACCCTGTCCTGGTGCCATACTCGCACAGGTACTCATTGATGGCCCTCTGCTGTGTGTGCAGCTGCTGCAGCATTGCCAACATTGAGTTCCACCTGGTGGGCATGTCACAAATGAGGCAGTTCTTGGGCAGGTTGTATTCCTTTTGAAGGTCAGCCAGCCGAGGACTGGCATTATATGACCAGGGGAAATGCCCACAGACTTTCCTGGCCTGCCTCAGGAGATCCTGTAGGCCCGGGTACCTGCACAAGAACCGCTGCACCACCAAATTATGGATGTAAGCCAAACAGGGAACATGAGTCAAGTGTCCCTGTCGGAGGGCGGAGAGGAGGTTGGTGCCATTGTCGCAAACCACCATGTCTGGCTGAAGCTGGAGTGGCATCAACCACCTCAGAATCTACCCCTGCAGAGCTGCCAGAATCTCTGCCCCAGTGTGGCTCCTGTCCCCTAAGCAGACCAACTCAATCACCGCATGGCATCTTTTTGCTTGTGTGAGTGCTTGCGTAGCCCCTAGAACACCTACGGAGCACCGCTGGTTCAGAGGACAAATCAGCACAGGAAGAGGCCATAGAGGAAGAAGAAGAGGAGGGGTGGAGGAGAGAGGTGTGGCAGAATCCCCACTACCAGTATTTTGGAGGCGTGGTGGCTGAACAAGCTCCAACATTATTGCACCCTGTCCTGCATCCTTCCCAGCTGCCAGCAGGGTTACCCAGTGCACTGTGAAAGAAAGGTAACGTCCCTGTCCATGCCTGCTTGACCATGAGTCAGCAGTAATATGCACCTTACCACTGACCGCCCTGTCCAACGAGGCCAAAGCATTGCCTTCCACATGCTGGTAGAGAGCTGGAATGGCTTTCGGAGAAAAAAATGGCGTTTGGGAACCTGACACTGAGGTACCGCACATTCCACAAATTCTCGAAAGGGGGCAGAGTCTACCAGCTGAAAAGGCAGCAGTTGGAGTGCTAGCAATTTAGCCAAACTAGCATTCAGCCGCTGAGCATGTTGATGGCTGGGACCAAATTTCTTTTGACGGTTTAGCAACTGAGTAGGGAAATTTGCCTGCTACAATTGGATTTAGGTGTACCGCTAGCAGATTGCCCACAAGTGCTTGGGACACCTAATTCTACACCTTCATTCCTCTCAGTGCAGGTCTCTGAGAGGACTGAAAGTATAGTGAGGTTGGAGATCCCAGCTGATGAGGAGCAAGGAGAGGTCCGCCTTGTTCTTTGGTGTGGGTCTTTTAAGTACTGTTGCCAATGGACTGCATGGGAGCTCTACATATGTATGGTCAAGCTTGTGGTGCCCAAGCGGCTGCTGTTTTGGTCATGCTTGATATGCTTCAGACATATGTTGCAAACAGCAATGGTGCGATCTGCTGCCCACATCTCAAAAAAGGCCCACACCAAAGAACTTTTGAAAAAACGTGCGGAGTCAGCAGCGCCCTGCACATGCGGAGCTCTGCGGTGTGATGCAGTCGGTTGGCTGTCCTTAAGCTGGCCCCTGGAGGGCATCCTGCCTCATAGGAGATGTGCCTCTTCCTCCTCTCTTCTATCAGGCACCCACGTAGAGCCAGTGACCTCATCATCCCCTCCCTCCTCACCACTGGAGCAAACCTGGCAGTATGCTGCAGCTGGGGGAACATGACTGCCAGTTTCTTGTCCTTCTTGGGCATCCCCTCTCTCTGGGCTCACATTACTGCCTTCATCCTCAACCTGGGTACCATTATCGGAGCCTTGAAAATGCTGCACATCCCCTTGCAGAATGTACCTGACACTGTGGTCGAACAGTTCTGGGGACTCCTCAGGACATGATGGGGGGCTAGGGAAGGAGTGACTGATGCCATTGAGCCAATGGAATAGGCCATTTTGGCAGTTGCATTGGCAGCCAAACTTGTCTTAGCCTGGGTGACAGAGGATGAGGAGGATGAGGACGGATTTGTGATCCACTCTACCAACTCTTCTGCATGTTGTGGCTCAATACGGTCAACTGTCGAAAAAAAGGACAAGCGCACCCCAAGGCCACATGCTGAGGATGCACCGTATCCATGACCAGCACTGTTGGGTGTAGACACAGAGCCTGCTTGCCCGCTGTTAGTGGCCTTTGAGCGTCTGCCTTTCCTTGGTGGCCTTCCAGACATGCTGTAAAATTGGATTAGCAAAACACCACCTGAAGTTTACTAGAAAGATTACACCAGGAATGGCCTGCAGTCAGGTATAGGCTTGGCTAGACTAGAATGCAGTGGATATATATGTAGGAGACTGTATATATATCTTTATGCACTGCAGATCACTGAATCACATGCCTGCCTGAAAGTGTTGTTAAAAACGTACACCTGGAATGGCCTGTAGTCAGGTATAGGCTTGGCTAGACTAGAATGCAGTGGATATATATTTAGGAGACTGTATATATATCTTTATGCACTGCAGATCACTGAATCACCTGCCTGCCTGCCTGCCTGAAAGTGTCCGTGAAAATGTACACCAGGAGTGGCCTGTAGTCAGGTATAGACTTGGCTAGACTAGAATGCAGTGGATATATATGTAGGAGACTGTATATATATCTTTATGCACTGCAGATCACTGAATCACTTGCCTGCCTGCCTGCCTGCCTGCCTGCAAGTGTATTTGAAAACGTACACCAGCAATAGTCTGCAGTCATATATATGCTTGGCTAGACTGGAATGCAGTGGATATATATACGTTGGAGAATGTATATATATTTAATGCACTGCAGATCACTGAATCACTTGCCTGCCTGCCTGAAAGTGTATTTAAAAATGTACACCAGCAATGACCTGCAGACAGATATAGGCTTGGCTGGACTGGAATGCAATGGATATATATGTAGGAGACAGTATATATATTTTATGCACTGCAGATCACTGAATAACCTGCCTGGCCTGCCTGCCTGCCTGAAAGTGTATTTGATAACATACACCAGGAATGGCCTGCAGTCAAATCTAGCTACACAGGATACAGTGTGTGTATTTATATATATATATATATATATATATATATATATATATATATATATATATATATAGCTAAACTGGATACAGTGGATACATATATATATATATATATACACCAGTCTGACTATATATATAAATATTAAATACACTGCAGCTAACTGAATCACCTGCCTGCCTGAAGTAGATTAGAAACAGTACACCAGGAACGGACTGCCTGCTCAATCTAACGCCAGCAACACACTACACAGGGCCGACGTGCAGGCGGCCTTATATAGTGTGGGGCGTGGACTTAACCCCCTGAGCCATAATTGGCCAAAGGCACCCTGCCTTTGGCCAATTATGGATCTCTTTGCTGACGGCGCTGTGATTGGCCAAAGCATGCGGGTCATAGTGCATGCTTGGCCAATCATCAGCCAGCAATGCACTTCGATGATGCAGTGCATTATCGGGAGTGACGTGCTGCTCGAATTTAGCACGAACGCCCCATAATGTTAGATCTTCGTAGAACGATTGAACAGCCAATGTTCCAGTCAAACTCATGTTCGACTCGAACAGAAATCTCATCCCTAGTGAGATACTGTATATGTGGTGCTTTGATGCACATGCATTATGGCAAAGGTATGCAAATATGTGCTGCAAACAAAAGACAGGTTCTGCCCATGTTAGTAACAAGCATGCACTGTGGACCACAAAATAAAAAAAGGCATTAGCAAAACAAAACAAAATTGACCATTTCCACAATAAAAAATATCCTTAAACACTAAACCCCAACCCAATTTTTTAACTTGCCAAAAAAATTAAAAATATGGACAATAGTGAAATTACAGCTACAGTTGTGGTTGACACACAATACCGTAACACTAAGAAGGACTGTTAGGTCTCTCAACTGTGAACAATGTAGTCATAGGCATAAGATATTAGTTTCAATTTAGCCAATAATCTCATGTTTGTATTTTATTTTATTTTTTCATACTTGTAATGGCGGTGATCAGAGACTTATAGTGGGATCATGACAGTGCTGCGGACAATCTAAAACTAACTGACGCTAGTTGGGAACTGACACTATGCCTGTAGGAGCCGTCTGTCTGTATTATAATGTGGGTGGGCTGTTCTGAAGTGGTTAAGGGGATTTACATGGGGTGAATTTAAACATGCAAAATTCATTTTTTTTAAATTCTTGCTGAATCAAACAGTAAATATTGTTCATCTACCAGGACAGCGGCGGCCCATCCATAAGGGGGGCTGCCTCCCTAATCTCCATGCAGGGTGACAGACGCATAGAGTTCTACAGGTTTTTTTTGTGAAGCACATGATTAGAGCCCACCCACCGCACCCTGAGCCCACCCACTTGTGACACTAGTGAATCAACATTCACTATTGTCTTCCCGCTTCTCCTCATGGCCAATCAGAACAGGAGGTAGGTCCTGAGACCATATTGGCCAGGAGGAGAAACCAGGGAAGCCATCTGGGACCTGGATAGGGTAAGTGCGGGGGCTGGCAGCTTGCGAGCAGGACTTGCGAGTGGGCTTGTGAGTGGGGCTGTCTGGGGGGGATGGGTGGGAGTATTTGTTTGCCGCCCCCCCCCCCAAAAAAAAAATCAGCACCAGCCGCCACTGTACCAGGGGTAGCCAACTTTTGAGAGCTAGGAGTTCTACCCGAGCAACATGGAGGAGACCAAAGATCACAGGCACCTTTTTTTCTTTTTTTTTTCTTTCTGAAGAAACTAACTAGAACGGCCCAATAAAAAAAATGTAAAAATATAATAAAAGAAATGTCACTATAAAAATATAAACTTAGCCTACCTTAAAAGTTCAGTGAGAAATTTAGTGTTCATTTCATTCACAATTTTTTCATGTTTGGAGAATAATTGCTCACCACCACATGCCTAATGCAGGAGTATATAGGGCAATGTAGTAGTTTGTATGGTAAATTATAGAGGTCAGCAGGGTAGAGGACAAAGGGTCTGCAGACAATGTACAGGGGGTCAGCAGAGCAGAGGCTGGGGTCAGTGTTCAGCGGTAGGTAGTAGCACAGAGCATGCGGTCAGTGGAATATAAGTAGAGGTTGGATGTACATAAGGCACACTGTAATGCCCCATACACACGGTTGGATTTTACGATGGAAAATGTCCGATCGGAGCGTGTTGTCGTACATTCCAACCGTGTGTGTGCTCCATCGGACATTTTCCATCGGATTTTCCGACACACAAATTTTGAGAGCAAGCTATAAAATTTTCCAACGACAAAATCCGATTGCGTCAATTCCTACCGTGTGTGGCCAGTTCCGACGCACAAAGTGCCACGCATGCTCAGAAGAAGTTCCGAGACGGAACAGCTCGGTCTGGTAAAATTAGCGTTCGGAATGGATACAGCACTTTCGTCACGCTGCAATGTAAAAAATGGTTTAATACAGCGCACTCTCTTCTTCTTTATAATGTGAGAAGAATGAAGTAGTTTTGCTGCTTATATTCACACAGACTTCTCCCAAACTTCTTTCCTTTATTATTTATCGGGATTCCCTCAATATATTTTTGTTTGTTTTTAATTGTAAAAAAATTTTTTCAAGGCTGTTTTTGTTTAAAAATGTTGTATGCTTTTTAATAAAGAATATTTTTGTGTGTGTTTTGTGTGTCAAGTTACCACAATACCATTGATATCTTGTATTATTTAATCTCAAGGAGGTTGCTTGGTGTTGGTGTCTCTTGTTAACTTCACATTGTATATTTGAAATGTACCTGAATCCTCACAAACAAACTGTTTTTTTTGAAGGAAAACACACATAGGCGAGTATAATTAAACCAAAAATGCCTTTAATAAGGGCTCATAACCAAACAAAGAGGGAGGCAACACTGGAGAAACATCAGAAATTGGTGAAGCCTTTTTACTGCAAAATTGGTGGCCTGAGGAGTCCATATCTAAGGGACTACAGTCTGGTCCAGAAGTCCCAGAGATCCAGAAAGCAGCAGATGACATCTGTGTCCCCAGGCTGTGGTCATACAAGAGGCTGCATCTTTTGTCAGACCAGACTGAACCCAGGTCATCACTCTCTGGTCTTCCTTCCACGCTGTGGCTCTGGTGGTGGAGTTGTGGCAGCAGGAGGAGGAGGAGGATGGTCCAACTCAATCACGTCGGTCTTGGGTGTGATTTCGCTACTCACCCCCTTAGTTAGGACTTTATAAATAAGTTTCTCACACATGAGGCGTGGACCCTCCTGCATGCACTTCAGTTTGGTGGCAGCCATGCAGGCAAAGACCTCTTCAGGAGTGGGTAAGGCTCTGAGGGACGTAGAAGCCTCCTGAATGAGCCTGAGCACTGAATCCTGCATGTGAGTCCCCTTCCTCGCTCTTTTGTATGGAAGGCGGAGGGGAGGAACCTGCGATTCTGTCAGGCTGCGACTGGTCCCAGGCTTCTCCTGGCTGCAACTTAGCCCCGCCTCCTCCTGGCTGCCACATTCCACAGCCTCCTCCTGGCTGAGGTCTTCCTGTGTATAAAAAAGGGACATAGTTTTAGTTTTTTATTCATCAATCACACACAATTTTCACCTCATGACTGTTGCAAATTGAATGTTAACAATTATAACTGATGATCCTTCTGAGCCCTGCATTTTTCATTCTTGTCCCAAATATTTTTGCCCACTACTGTCTATTCATATGTAAAACACTTTATTAAATCAGCAATTAGTGATCAATAATAACATCTAGTAAAGATCATTTCTTTATTGATCAGAAATCTGTAGAAGAATGCTATACCTGACTCCATCTGGGCTCCTCCACTTCTTCCTGGCTGGAAGTCCCAGGTTGGACATCGGAAGCCTCAGCTGGGGTGGAAGATAGGGTGGAAGGAAGAGTGGAAGGAAGGGTTGAGAGGGATTCCCTGACTTCAGTCTGGTCTGACAGAAATCGCAGTCTCTCATAGTACCACAGCCTGGGGACATAAATGTCATCTGCTGCAGCTCCTGATCTCTGGGAATCCGTGACCTTCTTGCGCTCCCTAAGATAAGTGCTCTGCAGGCCACCAATTTTGGCTTTTAAATAGGGAATGGTTGCCGTGGGGACCACCGGCGTCACCAACTCCAGCAGTTTCTCCAGCGCTGTCTGCCTCTTTTGTTTATTGTTGTATTGGGGGTGTTTGATCTGCCACAGACAGGGCAGATCCCTGTACTTGTCTATGAATAGGGGGAGGAAGTTGTGGTCATTGAAGCCATCCATTTTATCTGCAAGACACAACACAAGACAAACACTAATGTCAGACAAAACTCTCCTAATCTTGTTACAATATAGGCCTCAATCTAGAAGCAGTATAGTCCCAAGTTTAGATCTTACCTTCGTTATCACGATCGGCACCTCCTATACTCCTTCCTCCGCTCACAGATCGTACGTACTACGCTTGCGTGTTATGCTTTATACACACTGCGCATGCGTGTAACTCCGCCCGCCCCTGACGTTCTTTCTAGTCTATTCCCCACCCCTTTTCATTCGGCGCAGTGGGGGAAGAGCACATGGTGGAGACACAGCAGGTGCATGCTAATTATAGCAATGAGGAGGAGGGGGAGGAAAGCCCGGAGCCGGAAACGTCTGGATCCAGAAGGAGACGATTTAAGGCATTAAATATGTCCTTTGGGGAGATGTTGGAGGTGAACATCCTGAAGAGGGCCGACTATGACGGGAAGTATGGACCTTACCCCAACCCCAATGTCAGAAAGGCCAAGATCATGGCGAAAGTGGTCAAGAGTCTGCACCGGAATTTCGGGGTACGACGATCGAAAGATCAGCTCAGGAAGTGGTGGTTGGACCTGAAATTAAGAGGGCATGAGCAGTACAGAAAGATCCGGAGAGTGCTGCAAAAAAGTAAGTAGTTGTCCTGTGTTCCTATTCTTTTTGTGTTTATTACGTTCGTGCTGATCCGTGTGCTTTTCTGAACTGTTGTACAGTTTAAAATGGCAACTTTCATGTTCATGGGCACATTATTCGTTCGTATCAAACATTTTTATTTCGGCCTATAAAACACCATTGTTTTGGCCAGATGCATTTGACCACATTTTTTAGGGCATACTTGTCTGAAACTAATTTGGTTGTGTAGATGGGTTTTTTACTAGAAATGCAAACTAGATTCTGTGTAAGGAGAGGACACTCAGCAGCTGTTTACACATCTGGACACTGGAGCACTAGTGTGGGACACAAGAACACCCTTGTTATTAGGGGGTCCACACAGGTGCTCCAGTGTATACTATAGGGGTGTCTCCATCTGTGAAGCTTGTACAAAACAGGTAAAATATTGAAGTTTGACAAAGGACCCAAAAAAGCTACATCTTGGAACTCTGCCAAAATCGACAATTGTACCCCACTTCTAAGCAATGTTTCATATTTATAGTTCTGCCATCAAATATCTGTGTGCTAAGCATACCATTTTTTATTCACATAGGGGAGAAAAGACTCGGAGGACACCCCTCATCCGAGGAGACCAGGGACCCCCCACCTCTGGAAGAAGGGGAAATCCCACAAAGACAAGCAGAGCAGGAGGAGGAAGACGTGGTGGAAATTGTCACCACAACAGGTGAGTGTCTGCGACCACAGGCTCAGGTAAGAGATGGATGCCGGCATATTTATAATACATGTTTCTTTTGGTTTCTATCTTTTTAGGTGATTGTGATGTTGTGGATCCAGATCCTTTCACCTCTGAAAGTGCCCAGATCCTGATTGGGGAGATCATGGGGTGTAATGTTGCATTGAAAAACATCACTAAAAACATCAATGATGTTATTAAAAAAAAAATAAGAAAATAATAACATCATTGATGTTTTGGGGAGAGTTTAAAACCCCTCCAAATCCCTTTCTTTTATGGTGTGCTACAATTTTAAAATTTTTAGTCGAATTGTAGAAAAGCCAAATTTTGAAGAGGCACACAGTGTGTCAACATGTGCTATCTGCCATCACGGGAGATCAATGGACATGTTTTGGGGGTGCAACTCCTTCCTTAATAATAAAGTAGCTGAGAGGAAGGGGTTGCTCCCCCAAAACACGTCCCTTGATCCCCATGATGGCAGCTAGCACAAGTTGACATTCGTAAATTGGTGTGCATCTTCAAAATTTGGCTTTTCCAGGGGTGACTTCACCCCATCTAAATGCAATATCAAACACAGTTCCTAAATACTCATGTCTGATATTGCCTTCAAGTTCTACCAAATGTGAACTTTGTAAGTTCAAGATTTGTGTCTTTCTTGTTGGTTTTAAACATGCCTGTTTTATGTTAAATGGACATTTCTACTTTTTCTAATGCCACCCCAAAAATTGTTATACAACAAACATGTTGGTTTGTTTTAAAAACCTTGTCAAAATGCACATGTGATTGTGCAGGTATTAAAAAGATTGTTAAACAAGAATGTGTGGATAATTGTCTCAACGCTACAACACTTTCGTGGTGCTCTCATTGCTGCTTTCTGTGACAATGGTTGTTATTTCATAAGGGCAAATCCACTTTGCACTGCAAGTGCAGTTTTAAGTGCACTTGTAGTGCAAATTGTCTTTGCCTTTAGTAAATAACACCCAACAGTGCTTTGTATAAGGTTACACAATCACGCCATTTTCAGGACTCACCACATTTCTGTCAGGGTCAGCTAAAATAAACACAAGCAGTAAATGTCACCAAAGATTTGCTTATTTTTTTTTTTTTTGATAAAGGTTTCACACATTGTCTGGCATATTGATAGCCCCCCTACCCGCAAAGAATTCAAGGTATCTTAGCCGGACATCACGGGCACTCAGGAAGGGCAAGCCAGGATGGCCACTTTCAAGTGCCGTCAGGGTTGGTTCATTTTGAATTCTGGCTTCAGGCCCAACTGAGCCAGCATAGTTGGCAGAATGTTGCCGTAAAAAGTTGTGTAGAACACAGCACGCCAGGATAATGTGATTCAATTTGTACTCTGCCATATGTATGGGTGTAAGAAATAGACAGAACCGGCTGGCCATGATTCCAAACGTGTTCTCCACCACTCTTTTGGCTCTGGCCAACCGGTAATTAAAAACCCTCTGGTCCGGGGTGAGGGTCCTCATCGGGAATGGCCGCATAAGATGGTCCCCCAGCGCAAATGCTTCATCCCCAACGAAGACAAATGGGAGTCCTTCCACATTGTCTTCTGGAGGTGGCAAGTCCAAGCTGCCATTCTGGAGACGCCTGTAGAACTCCGTCTGGGCAATGACTCCACCATCGGACATCCGGCCATTCTTCCCCACGTCCACATACAGGAACTCATAAGTAGCCGACACCACCGCCAACATCACAATACTATTGAACCCCTTATAATTATAATAGTACGACACCGAGTTGGGTGGTGGGATGATGTGGACGTGTTTCCCATCAATTGCCCCTCCGCAGTTAGGAAAGTCACACCGCTGGGCAAAGTGGGAGGCCACAGTCTGCCATTCCTCTGGCGTGGAAGGAAACTGTTGAGGAAAACAAAAAAATTTGTCTTTTTGCACATTAAAACATGGAAAGCAGATTAGACACAAACATTCTTGGCCAACATCAAGATAACATTCATGAATTTTTAAACACCAAAGTATAAGGTACACTTATCATATTCCCCCTCCCCCCTCTCCTGGGGCATTTCTAACATTATAGGTGGGGAGCTCTTGGACAGGTAGCCCTCTCCACTTCATTGAGAGATGAATGCCTAAATAATGTGTATTACTTTGAACAGCCCCTCCTTAGTTACACTATTGGCAGCCCACTGGACAGGTAAGAAGTGTCATAATACAAAGATATAAATACACACTGTACACATTTGAGCACGTTTGGACATTCTGCTATTACCTATCAAGATAATAATAGTATACAAAAACTTTAAACAGTACCATTTTAAAGTATACAGGCAGGCCCTTGCAGTACATGCTTTGGGGAATTCATCCATACATCCATACCACAAAAGAGATGGGTATAGTGTGTATGGGTTTGGCAAAGTCAGCAGATAGATGATTGAGGATAGATAGAGAATTGGTATTAGCTGACTTAGCAGTTGGGGGAGGGAGGGTTCCAAATGATTTGGGGACCCCTAAAAAAAAGCCTCTGGCACTCTGCCTGAATTTAAATTACAAATCACATTTAAAAACATTTTAGGGGGTGTTTGGGGTAAATCACTACTATGGAGCTGATAAAATACATTGTTAAGTGACTACATGAGGTGAATATAGGGCCAGGAGAGCATGCTCGGGAGGTAAGTGAAGGCAAATATGTATGAAGGACAAAAAAAAAAATTACAAAAATATCAAGCATGCATGAGGACAAAGGGGACATTCACAGCATATTACAATCATGGTAATTAGGGAATGAGGAAAGAAATACAATATATTATCAAACATTAAATACAATAAAATGTGATAATAAAGGATAAAAATCTTACCTTAATATACTCCTTCTGCAGGACCTGGATGATGGCAGAACAGGTCTCTGGGATAATGATCCCCAGAGCCTGGGGGGAGATGCCTGTCGAGAACTTGAGGTCCCGCAGGCTTCTCCCCGTCGCCAAGTACCACAGGGTGGCGACCAGCCTCTGCTCCGGAGTGATGGCTTGCCTCATGCAGGTATCCTGCCTGCTAATATAAGGGGTCAGCAAAGCCAACAAGCGGTGAAATACGGGGTCCGTCATCTGGGGAAAGTTCCTGAAATCATCAGGATTATTCTCACGGATCTCACGGAGCAAAGGCATATGACAGTCACGCTGAAGCAACCAATTCTTCGTCCACGAACTCCTCCCCACCCTGTTCATGGACTTGACTTGTGTCAAGGTCAGGACCCCAACACCCAGCCCCCGCACAGCACGAACTCTACGAGGAGTACGTATACGCAACATGGCTAGAAAATGGTAGGCTGCTCAGAACGAAGTAACAGAATGCACTGAAGAACAGCAAGGCCTGTGAAGAGCGACCTGAAAAACAGTAACGAACGAACAAGAACACAATGACTAATAAAAGTCACGCGGAGCTTGCTTGCATGCACTGAAGAGCAGATACAAACCCACAAGCACAAACTGAACAGCAGAAAACGATCTGAAAACCACGAGTCTGAAAAAGCGCGAATCGTCTCTCACCAAACTTTTACTAACACGAGATTAGCAAAAAGAGCCCAAAGGGTGCCGCGCTTGGTTCTGAACTGGCCTTTTCTAGTCTTGTCGTACGTGGTTTACGTCACCGCGTTCTTGGCGATCGGAAATTCCGACAACTTTGTGCGACTGTGTGTACGCAAAACAAGTTTGAGCCAACATCCGTCGTAAAAAATCCTAGGATTTTGTTGTCGGAATGTCCGATCAATGTCCGACTGTGTGCATAACAGTCAGTGGTGTGTAAAAGCAACTGCATGTTTGTATCTACAACCCTGGCAATTAACTGGTTACTCCTCTCAGGCAGCTACCACTTTAATACAAAATAAATTTTGATCTATGGCAGGTTCGCACATTTTCAACTGGCACCAACCCCTTGCTGTCTTTTCACTCCTATACAGCCTACAGTTACCTGTATTGCAACAGGCTGCCTGGAACACAGACACAGCTTGTGGTTTTATAGTGCTGGCTGGGCAGGGACTCCTGTGGCTCCATAATTGACTCTCTCACTTTTGTCCAGCCCTGCCTCTTACTCAGTACTTCCCGCAGCTCAACTTTACATATTATACTGTGTATTGCCTCTCTGATATAAGAGGTGGCAGGTCCAGTCAGGGGCTGGTGGTATGTCGGGTCTTGATCCACCTATCAAATGGCTCCAATCGACAGGTAGAGCAAGACCAATGTGTTGCCAACCCCCCGGTCTATACCATGAGCTCTTTGAGTGTGTGGTGAACATTTTTGTCTCTTCTTTTCCAGCATCAGTAGACCTTTGGACTGTTCACTTCCTAATGTATTGGATTGAATGTATTCTGTTTGAACTTATGGGTTAGATTTATGGTATTAAATATATGTTTAACATAAACCTATACTTTGCTCATTGTGGGCAAAGTGACGGATTCACTTTACAGGAGGGATGTAAGTTTTCACATGCTGGGCAAGTCCTCCCGTATAGACATGACAGTATTTAGGTCTGGTGATTGGCTATTTAGGCAGCAAGCAATAAATTATGGAGTGGCAAGAAGAGTGTTAGGTGTTTCCCGATATGCAGAATTACTAGGTGTTTCACATTAGGCCCTATGGCAGGTGGGGCAACAGAAAAGAACAAGAAAGGCAAGTGTCTTAAGATTCATTCTATAACATAAACCTGTTACTTGCACCATATGAGCAAAGTGTGGGTTTACTATACATTAAGTGATTTAAATAGTATGATTGCCTATAAAAATGTATACAATATAATACATTACATTTCCTTTATCCTTATACAGTATAATGAACAAAGCTGTAGGGATTCCCCTCTACAGTTTTTAAATATTGATGAAGGCTATCTCTTCAGCATGTTTTATTGTTGAATATCTCACCACTCCTTCCCTCTCCAGATGAGCAGCTGTTAGGAAAACATCTCTTTCATCTAAAATATCTGATACTTAATGCTTATTGAAACTAATGACTCTCTCTCCTGCTGGTGCAAAGTGAATTAAATTACAGTCATGAGTGTAGCAGGCTATACAGGCTAATCCCTCACCATGTTTAGCTGCTAATAGATATCAATTTTCCTTTTGTCTTTTATAACGTCTTCAACAATGTGCAGCTATTTAAGAATGTACGTCTTTATTATTTTCAACATAATAGCACAGGTTATTGCTTTTTACTGTAATAACAGTTTAATTGTCATACCATTGAAAATAAATACAAACAATACTGTATATGTTATAGAGAATGTTAAACTAGATATTTTTTTAAAGTTGAACTTGAGACAGACAACAACACACAGTCCAAATAATGTACATAAGTGAAATGGCCTTTCATTAAAAGATTTGTAATTATTTTAGGCTAATTTTCTGATCTAAGTATCCCTGTCTAGGGAGGTTTAATGCAGGGGTAGGCAACCTTTGGGAGGTGGAAATCTATCTGGACAACATGGAAGAGATCAAAGATCATCCTGGGTGCCATGCCCTTTTAAAAAAAAAGAAAAAGAAATTAAACTAGCAAGCCCCCAATGAAAAGTAAAGACGGCATAAAGAAAACTTAGAAAAATCTTATAGAGCTAATGTCACTGTACAAATTATATACATATATATATATATATATATATATATATATATATATATATATATATATATATAATATATATTGTGACAGTAAGAGATTCTGTCAAGGTAAAATTGATAGTTTGAAGGACACAGGGTATGCACATTTGCTTGGTGCAAGGCTACAGAGCATAAATGTGGACTGGAGAAAACTGCTTTCGCAGCTTTCTCCAGGTTTTGGTATTCGGTCATGGGGCTCTGTAGTTTGGAGATTCCATAGTGTCTTGGGTGGGGCGGGATCTCCAACCCTGTGTCCAGACTTTGTAGATTACCAGCAGGGTGTGTGCTCAGGTGAGCACAGCACTTATAATGAGGGTATGGGAAGACCTCATGGCTCCCAGTTGGAGACTGCTCCACACCCAGACAGGAGGTCTTCAGGAGTCAGAGGGGCTGCAGGAGGCAGCCAGAATGTGTGACTGCAAGAGATAGTGGAACGGCCTGAGGACTAAAGCCAAAGCAGAGCTGTGGGCGCTAAAGTGAAGCCATCCACATTGAGGAATCCTGTGGTCTGTGTGACCAGAATAAAGAGCAGAGGTACTGCTAAAGAGAGCCAGGTGGGCTAGCATTTTCTATTGTTTATTTGCTGGAGATGAACCCCTGTGTGGGAACCCTTTATGTTATGGACTTTTATTTGCCTTTTTAATAAAAATGGGCTACCATGCCCTTTAATATAGTTCCTGACTGGCTTGAATCACTGAAAAAGCATCTGCCACGAGAGCTAATGGTCCCAGATATTACAATATACATATATATATATATATATACAATATATATATATATATACAATATATATATATATATACAATATATATATATATATATATATATATATATATATATATATATATATATATATATATATATATATATATATATATATATATATATATATATATATATATATATATATATATATACATATACACATACATATATATACAAATACACATACATATATATATAATAAAGTGTCTCCTGTCTTTTTTACTATTTTTGGCACTTTTTTTGTGAAATGGTAGGGGTACAATGTACCCGTTAGTAATTCACATAGGGGGTAGGCTGGGATCTGGGGGTCCCCTTGTTAAAGGGGGTTCCAGATTATGATAAGTCCCCCGCCTGCAGACCCCCACAACCACCGGCAAGGGTTGTGGGGATGGGGCTCTTGGACCCATCAACATGTGGACAAGATGCTTTGGGGGGCTACTCCAAAGCACCTTCCCCATGTTGAGGGCATGTGGCCTGGTACAAATCATGAGGGGGGGTGCTCTCTTGCCCCCCTCTTTTCCTGTGGCCTGCCAGGTTGCGTGCTTAGATACGGGTTTGGTATGGATTTTGGGGGGGCCCCTATGCCATTTTTTTTAAACTTGGCGCAGGGTTGCTCTTAATATCCATACCAAACCTAAAGTTAATATCCATACCAGACCTTAAGGGCCTGGTATGGATTTTAGGGGGGACCCCCACGCAATTTAAAAAAAAAAAATTGGTTCGGGGTTCCCCTTAACATTCATACCAGACCCAAAGGGCCTGGTAATGGACTGGGGGGGACTGGGGGGAACCCATGCCGTGTTTTTTAATGAGTTTTATCTATATTGCGCATACCCGACTATTCATTACAGCCGCGATCAGTTTTGAATGACTTTTTTTCCTTAAATTTCATTTTGCTGTGGTTCTGTTCTAAACACGGGAAAACTGCGGCGCTTTACAGGCATACTATAGACACCCCCCAGGCACAATATTGAAATACTTATTTTTTTATTGTTTCACTAAGCATTATTAAAATCACTCCTCCCGGACATTTTTAAACCTTTTTTTGCATTGTTGGGGTCTCCAAACACTCTTTTTTTTTTTAATTTCAAATGTTTATTATGTTTCACAAGAAAAAGAATAATACAAAAATATCGCCAATTGGGCATACCCTGGCGGTAATTTGCGTACATAAAAGGCAAATGAGAACAAAGCATGAGGAGTACTAACATGTAGCTTCTACTAAGCTACATCAAAACTAAAGGGATTAGTATTAGTCAAACGGTATAAACAGACATGTAGATAGGCATATAATATCACTATGATGAACGGTTAGAGTACTGTGGAGGAGATCTCCCAAGGGGAACAACAGTGGTGTCGTAAACAATAAGAACTGTTTTGAGTATCATAACAATATATTTGCAGGTATGTGGGGTAGGAAGGAAGGGAGGTAGATGACCTGCTCCAGGAAAGGATGGACAACTAACGAAAAGGTGCACTTCTAGAGTCAGAGATCCAAAGTTCCCAGGCTTTGTTAAAACGGATTGTGGCTATGTTGGCTTTGGCAAAAGAAAATTCCATTAGGAAATGCAGGTTAAGTGGTTGGATGGTATCCTTCAGTCAAAGGAGGGTGTGTTGATTTCCTATTTTTTGCAATTGCCAGTCTTGCTGCTATTAGGACGTGAGTCACCAGAGTTTGTAAGTGTTTAGGCAATGTGGGAAAAGAGAGTCCCTGGAGCAGATCAAGTGGGGATATGGGGAAGGATATACCACACAAAGAAAAGATTAGATTCTTCACTTTTCCCCAGAATCTCTTGATGAGGGGCCATTGCCACCAAATGTGTGAGAGGGTTCCAGTGCTTTCACAGCCTCTCCAACATTTGGGTGAAGTATTTGGGTATATCTTCACCAGCCTTTCTGGGGTAAAGTACCATTTGTGGAACAGCTTCTGCAGTGATTCCCAGTGGGTAATGCAGTGAGATAGGCAAAGGGGTATTGTGAGGGCTTTCTGCCAATTTGCAGACGGAGGAGGCTGGTCTAACAAAGATGACCAATAATGTGTGGAAGAGGAGAGTAGGTCAGGAGATGACTTGGTAAGCAGCTTGTACACTAAAGAGATTCCTTTGGTTTTGGATACATCAAGGTTGTGGAACTTTATCAGAGGGAGCGAAGTCTGAATTTGACCAGTGCATTTTTGATAGACTGGATCTGATCCGCAAGTAGAGAAAAAACGTATGGTTGGATAGGCCAAACTGCTGTGCTAGATGGGTGAAGGTATGCATTCCTGACTCTGAGAAAAGCATTTCTATGTTTGTGATGCCGGCCTTGGTCCATCTTGATAGGGGTAAGTCTGGGGAGATAAGGTGCAACGCTTCAATGGGTATGGTTGACAGGGTGTCCATTGATATCCCTCCTGCAAGTTGCGATATTGCACCGAACACTTCTAGGACTCGTTGGACTGCTGGTAGGGACACTAAGAGATTAGTCAGGGCTATAATCATGTCATCGGCGTAAAGGCCAATTTTATGGTCAACAGCTCCAATTTTTATACCCAAGATCGATGGATCAGATCTTATGGATTGTGCTAAAGGTTCCATTACCATGGCAAATATTAGAGGGGACAGCGGGCACCCTTGCCTGGTGCCGTTGGTAAGTTGGAAGGGGTTGGAGACAACGCCCGAGGTCCAGATGCGTGCAGTTGGATGAGTGTACAGACCTAGTATGGCATTAAGAAAGATGCCCGGGTCGGGGGTTAGAACCTTCCGATTAGGATGGGGAGGGGATGACGTGAAGTGTCTGCCGGGAGGGGAGGAGCTGGCGGCGTGTCAGTGAATCGGCGTCTCGGCGGCTCCGACAGTAGGGCGAGCAGCCACGAGGACGGGGGAAACGAAGAGCGTGGTGCCCAGCATTTGAACCATGCGTTTGGAGCCCCGATCCCGGTGAGACACGGCCCTGGAAGGTAGGGAGATGGCTGTGCTCTCCCCGGGTGACTCCTGCGCGCTCCTCTCTGCCCCCCCGTCTTTCCCTCTGAACCCGATGGTGAGATGGTAGCGTGAAGGAGAGGTTCCAACTAACCCACGTCACTCACCTCACCTTTCTGATCGAGAACCCCCTAAACCTGCAGAGCCCCAAAGGTGGTCCCCACAACAGAAAGCAAAAGCAATCGGCAGCAGGAGCGCCTCTCTCAAAGCAAGGCTACACAGATGGTCGTGAATTGGTAAGAGACATGCCTTCCCTTCGGGCTCCAGAGGTAAGAAAATACTAGAAATTGATGCTTGGAAAGGAAGACACATTGCCAGAGTGGAGTACCATGGTACGACAGTAGCTGAACTGTATAGAAGGTGATACTGCATATAACTAAAAATAGAGGTGTTGAACATTGTATGAATTGAGATTGTGAGCTAATTTCGATACCTGTTGTATTTACTACTCTGGCCGTTATACACCACGGAGAGATAAACTACATGATGCTCTATAAAACACTGTAAACTCCGCTGACCCCGCTGGAGCTAAAACTTACTGCAAAAATTGAAGACATAACAGCACCTGTGAAAACCGTATACTGTGTACATATAATAGGGAAGAGTAACAGGTCACCATCTCGACTGATGTACCTTAGCACACCTGCGCCATACGGTGACATGCATGGATGCGGAGCGGCCCGCAGAAGAAAATTAAGAAGAGAAGATGAAGATGAAGATGAAGAAGATGAAGAAGAGAAGAGGATGAAGAAGAAGATGAAGAGAAGAGCGGGAGCCTCCCCTCATGCCATGGGTGCGGAGCGGCCTGAGGAGAAGAAGATAGAAGACGCCGCGGAGGAGATGCTGGACGAGAACGCCGGAGGAAGAACCAGAAGAGCCAGAAGAACCAGAAGAAGAAGAAGATGAAGGAAGATAGAAGAAGCATTTAAATAAAGGAATTGTCAAAAACTGTCTCTTGTCATTTTTAACTATTTTGACACTTTTTTAGTGAAATGGTAGGGGTAAGTACCCCCTTACCATTTCACACAGGGGGGGGCCGGGATCTGGGGGTCCCCTTGTTAAAGGGGGCTTCCAGATTCCGATAAGCCCCCTGCCCGCAGACCCCCACAACCACCGGCCACGGTTGTGGGGATGAGGCCCTTGTCCTTATCAACATGGGGACAAGGTGTTTTGGGGGGCTACCCCAAAGCACCCTCCCAATGTTGAGGGCATGTGGCCTGGTACGGTTCAGGAGGGGGGGGCCGCACTCTCGTCCCCCCCTCTTTTCCTGCGGCCTGCCAGGTTGCGTGCTCGGATAAGGGTCTGGTATGGATTTTTGGGGGAACCCCACGCTGTTTTTTTTTTTTTTTTTTTTTGGCGCGGGGTTCCCCTTAAAATCCATACCAGACCTGAAGGGTCTGGTATGGAATTTAGGGGGAACCCCACGTCATTTTAAAAAAAAATTTTGACCAGGGTTCCCCTTAATATCCATACCAGACCTGAAGGGCCTGGTATGGAATTTAGGGGGACCCCCCCACGTCATTTTTTTTTTTTTTAATTTTGGTTCGGGGTTTCCCTGTGGGGAATTCCCATGCCGTTTTTATCAATGAACTTTTATGTGTATTGTCGGACCGGCAATTCATTAATAGCCGCGGGTAGTTTTAAATGAGTTTTTTCCTTCGAAATGTCATTTTGCTGTCAGACTGTTCTAAACACGGGAAACATGCGCCCCTTTACAGGCATACTATAGACACCCCCCAGGTACGAAATTTAAAGGGATATTACACTTTTATTGTTTGACTTTAAGCATTATTAAAATCACTGCTCCTGAAAAAACGTCCGTTTTTAAAACTTTTTTTTGCATTGATACATGTCCCCTGGGGCAGGACCCGGGTCTCCAAACACTTTTTATGACAATAACTTGCATATAAGCCTTTAAAATTAGCACTTTTGATTTCTCCCATAGACTTTTAAAGGGTATTCCGCGGCATTCGAATTTGCCGCGAACACCCCAATTTGTTCGGTGTTCGGCGAACTTGCGAACAGCCAATGTTCGAGTCGAACATGAGTTCGACTCGAACTCGAAGCTCATCCCTAGCCCCCAGGTATATTGGACACTTATTGGGAAAGTCATAAGTGGCACTAAGGCAGCACCTGGACACAAGTACAAATATTCTAAATATATATTATACACCCCCGGACAGTGCCATAAAATTTCTGACAAACAAACACTAGTTCCAAGTACTGTTGGCCTGTTAAAGGGGAATCTGCTATATTGAGTTATGGTGGGATAGAAAAAGAGGACCCAAATTACCGACTACAAATATCAACACCAGGGCTGGCTGATACTTCTGTACTCTTAATACTGATGCAGTACTTTTACCACAACACGGGACATTCAATTTCTTTAAGGGCAAACACATCAGGAAGCTAGGACGCCTGCTTCTGAAATACTGGATATAAATGTATCAAAAATATTTGGATGAATACCGACCGCACTATAGCATCTGAAACTGTTTATCATTAATATCCCTCTGTCCTTTTGCAGATAGGCGGAACAATAGATACAGCCTACATGCATAGGGTTAAACTTGTTAGTCTAACCCCTCAATAAAGTTGTGCAACGCCACGAAATATCCGCACAAGAGAGGCAGCACATGTTCCATCTGGCATTATTTTCCTTTTCCCCCATTATTATAAGCATACCTAAGTTCAAGCACACTGGAAAGGGGAAACAAAGCCTTTAAAACAGTCTACCCCTAAAAGAGAGTGAAATAAAACCAGATGGAAGTGGGGAACATCAGTCCCCCTACAGTAGCTTTGAGCTAGAGAATAGGCTTTTCAACCCACCTCTATCCAAATAAAGTTTGGTAGCTAAAGAAGCTGGGGCCTGGAGGGGAAAATACAAATTATGAAAAGTCACTTACAAGCACATAAAAATTATCTTAGCACAGGAGCATTGTAGATTACTTGCATTGATGGTGCAAGCTTTCAAAACCCCAACTATAGAACTCCCTGGGATAAATAATGAGCAGAAACACAACTAAAGTGGGGAAAGGGGGTCCACCGAAGACATCAAAGGACAACCTCTCCGGCAGCACAAGTGGGAGCTCAATTAAACAATACTTAGCTACGGGGGGGGAGCCCGGGGGGCGTGCACCAAGAAGCTCAAACGTCTACTGCTCTCGATAAGAGGAAAAAAGGTCAGAACGAAAAGAGGGAACAGACTCCCAATCAATCAAGAGAGTCTTCATTAATTGAAAATACACACAAGATATCCAGAATGACGGAACCCAGACAGGACCTAGAACTCCCCTCAAAAAACGAAATCGCGGAGATGTTTAAAGCACTCGAAGCATCGATTAAAACTGAAATAAGCATGTTGAGGACAGATCTAGGAAACCTTCTGGCCAGAGTTGAAAGGGCAGAGGATATAATGGAGCAACAAGAGCGAGAAATCTCTGATTTAAAAGAACAAATTAAAACAACGCAACAAAATCAGATAAAAATATGCTATAGAATAGAGGACCAGGAGAATAGAAGTCGCAGACAGAACCTGAGAATCCGAGGAGTCCTGGAAAAAAGGGGGGAAGACTTGAGGAAAATGGTAGCAGACATTTTCTCCCCACTCCTGGAGTTGAGAGGAGAGGACTTTCCAAAAATTGAACGGGTGCACCGAATAGGCAGGCTAGATAATAGCCGAACAGAAAGAAGTCGCGATATAATTGTGAGGTTTAGATTTTACACAGACAAAGAGAAAATATGGATAAAATTGAAGGGGCAACCCCACTCCAATACGAAGACTCCAGGATTCAAGTATTCGCAGATCTAGCCAAAGACACATTATTGAGAAGACGCCTGCTGAAACCTCTCCTAGAACAAATGATAAACCAAAATATAAGGTACTCATGGGGATTTCCGGCCTGCCTAATCGGCAGTAAAGATGGCAGAACTGCCAGGCTAAGATTCCCTGACGAGCTGGAAGAATTCTGCAGGAAATTAGGTTTACAGGTGCCGACGTTGGATTGGTCCAACGAAAGATGGATAGATCTGGGAACAGGGGTGGTGTGAGTGGAGGGGGGGGGTGGAGGAGGGCAGGAGGGAGGGAGAAAAATGTATGCAAAGTAAAGAGTAAAGCTAGATTGCAGTGAGGAGATGATCAGAGCATCTGGCCGCCGAGGCAGTGACGACCGAATAGCTGGCACGCCAACAGTTCCACCTTTAGAGGTGGAGACCAATGGTGGGTTATGATATACGGGATCCACATTGGTCTAAAGGTCTAGAGATGACCAGAAACAGGATGGGGCGGATATGGGGTGAGGGAGGGACGGTAGGGAAGGGGGGAGGAATAAGGGGAGGGGTTCTAGTATAACCTGTATAATTAAAATATGGGGTATCTCTCCAAGGTCTAAGATAGTAAGGGGCGATGTGGAGGTAGAAAAATGACACCAAATACAATAAAATGTATAACGTATAATGTCAAAGGCCTAAATATGGCCAACAAAAGAAGAAGTATCTTTAATGAGCTTAGACTGCTTGGACCAGAGGTGGTATTCCTCCAGGAAACACATATATCACATCAATCAAGACTAAGATTATTTTCAGGGGAGTACCCGATCTGGTACCAAGGAGATACTATCTCAAGTAGAACACGGGGTGTCGCCATCGGATTTGCAAAAAGAACTAGGTTTGTGCTGGAAGAGAGACTAGTTGATACAGAAGGTAGATACATATTTCTGAGAGGTAGATTATATGAAAAAGAATATACATTGGCTAATATTTATGCGCCAAATAAGAACCCGATAGAGTATGTTGCTAAAACTTTGGAGAAATTAACGAAGTTTAGACAAGGGAATTTTATATTAATGGGGGATCTCAACTTCTGCATGGATCCGGGTTTGGATAGTACGACTCGGGCACAGGTGAAGAACAGTGTTCAATAAGCAAGATTAAGCAAAAGCTCGCCAGCCTACAGCTGGTAGACATATGGAGAGTGCAACATCCAAGGGGAAGAGATTACACTTTCTATTCACCTGTGCACAAGTTGTACTCCCAGATCGATTATGGATTGATAGACCATAGAGAAATTGAGAGGGTGGTAGACTCCTGGATAGGAAATATAACTTATTCAGACCACGCACCATTGACCATAGAAATAAAAATAGGTGAAAAGAGTAGACCCCCAGGGCAGTGGCGCTTAAACGAAGAGTTGATAAGCGGGGACGAAGGGTTCAATAGAATCAGTAAAGAACTGAGAGACTATTTTATGAGCAATGACACGGGAGAAGTATCAGGGTCTACCTTGTGGCAGGCCCATAAAGTTTACATCAGAGGGATATTAATTGAGATAGGGACAAGGAAGAAAAAAGAGAGATGTGAGAAAACTCAAAAATTAATAGAGGAACTGGCCAGCCTAGAACAGAAACACAAGGCACAAATAGGACAACTTCCCCAAGTTCTATACAAACACATAGTCATTAAAAGGGCAGAGTTAAAAACTTTAATGGAACAAGAAGTAAGAGCAAAACATAGTAAGATTATAGGAGACAGGTATCATTGGGCCAACAAACCAGGTAAACTCTTAGCGAATATAGTGCAAAAGCGGAAAGCGAGGAATTTTATAGAAAAAATCCAGACTAAAGAGGGCCATATAAAGTATTCTTCTAAAGAAGTAGCGGAGGTTTTTAAAAACTATTATCAGGAGCTATACTCAGTTCACAAACAGGACACCTTGCTTAATAATATGAGAGAGAGAAATAATAAATATTTAGAGAAGGCAAAACTACCCAAGATCTCAGTAGTTGAAAGAGAGTGTATGGAAGCTCCAATTACCGAAGAAGAAATAAGAAAAGCAATAACAGGTATGGCACCCGGGAAAAGTCCAGGCCCGGATGGATTTACACTAACCTATTATAGGAAATTTAAAGAAATATTGATTCCTAGGTTGTGCCAGTATTTTAATGGGATGGGAGAGGATTACAATATGAGCCAGGAGGCCTTAAAGGCTTCTATCACGGTTATTTTGAAGGAGGGAAAAGAAAAAACACTCTGCTCAAGTTATCGTCCCATCTCCCTTCTCAATACTGACACAAAACTCTAAGCAAAAATTCTGGCTGAGAGGTTAAAGGGATCTATGAACGCCCTGGTCAGTCCAGACCAGGTGGGTTTTGTCAATAAAAGGGAAGGGAAGGACAATGGGTTCAGGACATTACTCCTGTTACAAAAAATGAAGGTGAGCGGACCCCCAGGTCTACTACTGTCGATTGATGCCGAAAAGGCCTTCGACAGGGTAAACTGGGGGTTCATGTTCCAGACCTTGGAGACCATGGGTCTTGGTCCCAAAATGTATCAGAGGATTAAAACTTTGTACCACCACCCGACGGCAACGGTGGGAGTGAATGGAGTCATGTCTAAGCCATTAGAAATGGGGAATAGTACGAGGCAGGGGTGTCCTCTGTCCCCGTTGCTCTTTGTCCTTACTTTGGAGCCTCTCTTTACAACAATACGTGCTGACCCGGATATTAGGGGCATTAAGATCGGAGAAGACGAACATAAAATCGCAGCTTATGCCAACGATGTATTATTTTACATCTCGGACCCTGAAATCACCATGCCCAAGTTGGTCAAGGCCCTAAGGGAGTATGGAGAGCTGTCTAACTTTCAAATAAACATGATAAAATCGGAAATATTAAACATACATTTAAAGAAAACAGAAATCGGGATACTGAAATAAAAAAAATAGAGTTTCAGATGGACTAAAGAACTAATGTACCTAGGAATTAAGTTAGCCAACTTAACTAAAAAAATATTCACAATAAACTATGTACCCCTGCTAGATATAATTAGAGCTGACTGTAAAAACTTTGCAAAGAAAGCTATCTCATGGATCGGTCACATTAATGTTATTAAAATGGTACTAGTTCCTAAGATCACATACGTGTTCCAGATGATACCGCTACCACTACCCCTATACTATCTGAGAAAGTTAAAAAATATAATAATGAGCTTCATATGGAAAAATAAAAAACCGAGAGTCTCTTTCAGGATTCTAAAACAAAAGAAAACACCCGGGGGCCTGGCTGTACCAGATGTTCAGAATTATTACAAGGCGGCAGTAATGGCCAGATTAGTAGAATGGGCAAAGAGAGTAAACGAAAAACGCTGGGTAAGAATAGAGGAATAACTTAGTAAAGCATCACTGGGAAGTTTGATATGGAACCCCCCTCATACTAGAATTTTAGGAGAAAACACACACACAATAAAACAAAATGCACTTAAAATTTGGGACGGGGTGTATAAGAAATTAAATGGGAACTATAATTCACCACTACTGGCACTTATAAATAACAATTTTTTTCCACCAGGATTAGAAACCATGGGAGGAAAAGAAGCACTTTGGGGAAAGACACAATTAAGACATATTATAAAAGAGGGTAATATTATGACACTACAAGAAATTAGGAACGGGAGAGAGGCACGTGGGTTGGATGAATGGCGGTATCTCCAGGTGTGCCACTTTGTGAGTAAGCTTCCAGTACCGATCAGGGAAGGGGATAATCTGACGGACTTTGAAAGGCTATGTGACACAGAAGACCCGAGAAATATTGTTTCAAAAATTTACAAAGCTCTGATGAAGACTGACCAGCTGGAGATGCCCCCATTTATAAGTAAATGGGAGAGGGAATTAGGCACAAAGAAAGGGGAAAACACAATTAAAAGAATTCTTAAAATGATCTGTAACTCAGCTGTCGACGTACGGACAGCAGAAATGAACTACAAATGTATAAGTAGAAGTTACCTTACTCCAGAGATAACAAGTAAATACCAAAATAGGACGGCTCTTTGCTGGCGGGGCTGCAATGGGGCACCTTTGATGGACATGCCCTAAAATAAAACATTTTTGGAGTAAGATACTTGACCTAATAAAGAAAATAACAGGAATAGAAGTGCCAGGAGACCCATGGGAGGTCCTGTTTCATGGGGGAGTCAGATACATTAAAAAATATAAGCAATCATTGGTTCCCCACCTCCTGAATGCTGCAAAGCGAATAATCCCAAAGAATTGGCAGAGGAAGGAGAGTCCTGAGATATGGGAATGGATAGATGCAGCAGAAGAAACTTACTACCTGGAGACTAGGACAAGCTTGGAAGAGGAAATGAGAAATGTGAGCTCAGCGGAGTGGGAACGCTGGGTGAAATTTAAAAAAACGTGGTGTAGCAGTGCTGCTGGCTTCCCTACTCTCCTCCCGGGTGCTGTGGGGGATGTTTCAGGATGGAGACCAGGGGGGCTGGCAAATATATCATTTACCAGCCTCTTCCTTTTTTTTAAAGGAACACAGTAAACATACTCACTAACTGTGCCCATTCATAACAGAAGCATAGTAAACTGTTTACTATGCTTCAGTTTGTGACTGAACAGAAAGTCCCTCAGCACAGAGCACTTCTGATTCATTCACTTCCCTGTGCAGCTGATTCATTCACTGCCCTGTGCAGCTGAGGCTGCAGAGTAAGGCACGTGTGTTTGAGTTTTGGGGTGCACACCCTAATGCAATAGGCTGCGCACACCTATGATTCCCTGCATGTCACCCTAACCCATTCTTATCACACTCTTCGCCATCATGTTCCCTACCAGTCTGAACTTTGGGTTTAAATAAATGTCAATTTTGGACACAGTCAAAGGTCCACCCTACCAAAGGGAGGAACATTAAACAAATGTATTCACTTTAACTGTCATCCTACTTGTCTGTCTTCAATATACATTTGTACTTGAATACCAAGAATTTGTACTTATATATGTATATGCTTTATTTCCAGGGATGCATTACAATGTAAAGATGGAACTCCCATGTCCAGCTAATCCATGAGAGATCAATTGGATTTTCTTCAAAGTAATTACGCTAACTATACACAATTATTGAACCCACGATCCCGGCTTGGGCCCGGGTCCCCGCTGGGATGGCTCGTCGGTGCTCCCCGACACGGAAAGGCCTCTGTCTCTCTTTTTTCTCAGGGAGACGGAGGCATTCTCTTAGCAGCACTGATGCGCATGCGCACGACAATCGGTCTCGCGCCTGCGCATATGGTAGTTTTCCATCCTTACCCCGCCAGCCTGCTGTCTTTCTGTGTTGGCGGCCTTTGTCAGCGGATGATGTCACCGCGCCTTTTGACGCGCTGGCGTCCGCCACTGCTTAGGCTGAGGAATCGCAGTGGGCGGCCCACACATCACTCACACAGACAGCTGATGATCACTTGGTGTGGCATGCTTTTGCTTACCTACTAATCAGTTGTGTCATTTGCATTTGAGCTTAACCCGCCTTTGAAGTTAATGATTGGCCCATTAACTCCACACCCTGTCCCACACAGGGTACTTATTACCACTCATACACACACTTTCCTCTGCTACACAGCCAAGAGGATCTTGCTTTCCCTGTTAGTGTATGCCTATGCTGAGAAACACAAGAAATTAGGTATGTAATTACAACCTCATTTACTATACACATTGATTATTCGTTCTACATACCCCTACACCCCAAGGCATGAACTTGGAGAGCCAAGCGCCCTGCATTTTGCTCTACATATTCATTGCTTGTAAATAGCAAAATATACCTCTGATTTCCTCTTTTCAATTCCAATTTCATAGATGTGTGCTTGGACCGCCTAACATTAGTGGCTCTTGTGAGCCCTGGCCGGCCGCCTCTGTGGGGATCCACGCCAAGTCTGGAATGTGTTAAGCACCCCAGATTTTTCCTTCCCTCTCCTGGGTTCCAACCATACAGCTACACTTACTGCTGGCTTTCCACTCAATCAACCTCAATCCTCTCCACTGAAGGAGGTGGGAGTCCATCTCTTGATGCCTGTGTGTGCAACTTTTATGCTGAAGATACAAGATTTCTAGTGAGTACACCAAAATGTTCATGCCTGTTCAGACTGAGATTTTGTTTTTATCCTTGTGCTTTGCTTAAAGTTTAACAGTCTCTTATACTTGGTGACACAATTGTTTTATACTCCATGCTGGTGCTAATCATACTTATACTCTGTGATACACAGGGCCGGACTGGCCTACCGGGATAGCGGGAAATATCCCGGTAGGCTGCCTGCTCTGAGGCCGCTGTCAGCTGGGAGCTCTGTAACTTTTTTTTTTTTTTTTAAGAACAGCTGACTCAGCTGAGAGAGAAGCGGCTGTGCTGTGATCAGGAGGCGGGGCTGGCTGAGGAAATATGTAGCAGGGAGGAGGGGAGGAGCGAGGAACCATCGTGCAGCAGACAGTGTACCCCCCTCCCTCTCCAGCCCACCACATTTAAATGTGCCGAGGTGCTGCATCGGGGATGAATGGGGCCGTCGGGAGGGAGATACACAGTACCTGAAGCTGAGCTGAGGAGATAGAGGAAGGTATGACCACAGCCAAACGAATCCTGCAGCACACAAGAGCTCTGGCTGAATGGATACAAGAGCAATGTCAGATGTAATGCTGGCCGGTGTCATCCAGAAATCTCTGCCTTCGGGCAGTGTGCAGGTTACTATCAGCCTCCCCTCCCTCCTGTCTGGCTCTGTACTCTTTTGTTTTAGCTTCCTAATCTGCACACTGATAAGATCTCTGGGAGACGCTGCAGCCACCGACATTCTGTGTCCAGTGATGGGTCACACATGGTTGGCTGTTAACCATTTCAGCTCAGCTATTTAGCCAGAGCGCAATGCCGACTTCCTGGCGGGCTCTGCACATGGGCTGTGCAAACACGCCGGAGCTCATCCTTAGTTTGCAGTCTCTGACCATCTCCTCTAATGTGTCCACATTCTCTGACCATCTCCTGTATCATATCTGCAGTCTCTGACCATCTCCTGTATCATGTCTGCAGTCTCTGACCATCTCCTGTATCATGTCTGCAGTCTCTGACCATCTCCTGTATCATGTCTGCAGTCTCTGACCATCTCCTGTATCATGTCTGCAGTCTCTGACCATCTCCTGTATCATGTCTGCAGTCTCTGACCATCTCCTGTATCATGTCTGCAGTCTCTGACCATCTCCTGTATCATGTCTGCAGTCTCTGACCATCTCCTGTATCATGTCTGCAGTCTCTGACCATCTCCTGTATCATGTCTGCAGTCTCTGACCATCTCTTGTATCATGTCTGCAGTCTCTGACCATCTCTTGTCTCATGTCTGCAGTCGCTGACCATCTCTTGTCTCACGTCTGCAGTCTCTGACCATCTCTTGTCTCATGTCTGCAGTCTCTGACCATCTCTTGTATCACGTCTGCAGTCTCTGACCATCTCTTGTATCACGTCTGCAGTCTCTGACCATCTCTTGTATCATGTCTGCAGTCTCTGACCATCTCTTGTATCATGTCTGCAGCCTCTGACCTTCTCTTGTATCACGTCTGCAGTCTCTGACCATCCCCTGTATCATGTCTGCAGTAAGGATGAGCTCCGGTGTGTTCGCACAGCTCATGTGCAGAGCCCGCCAGGAAGCCGGCGCTGCGCTAATCACAGTGCGCAGCTGCAGAGATCGGGAAATGTCTCACTGCCTGTGATTAGCACAGCACAGTGCCAACTTCCTGGCCGGCTCTGCCCATGGGCCTTGCAAACATGCCGGAGCTCATCCTTAGTCTGCAGTCTCTGACCATCTCCTCTAATGTGTCTGTAATCCCAGACCATCTCCTGTATCATGTCTGCAGTCTCTGACCATCTCCTGTATCATGTCTGCAGTCTCTTACCATCTCCTGTATCATGTCTGCAGTCTCTGACCATCTCCTGTATCATGTCTGTAGTCTCTGACCATCTCCTGTATCATGTGTGCAGTCTCTGACCATCTCTTGTATCATGTTCACAATCTCTGACCATCTATTGTAGTGTGTCTTACACACATACAAAAATGACATTTAATTCCTGCAAGGCTATTTAAAAACACCTGAACATATTCAAAAAATATGGGGATTTGGTCACACTATATGGCAGCCCACTTACTGTGTCAAAGTACCCCATTATTAGTGGGTCCTACACTAGTAAAAGAATGAAAGGTCCTGCGTCTCAACCATGGGAGATACACTCCTCTTTTATGGGAGAACTGAAGAGACTCCTCCTATGAACTGGTGGGCACTAATAAGAGGTAATGGGGGGGGGGGTGGAGTTCTCCCATAAAGAGGAGTGCATCTCCAATGGTTGAGACGCAGGATCTTTCATTCTTTTATTAGTGTAGGACCCACTAATTAAGGGGTACTTTGATGCAGTAAGTGGGCTGCCATATAGTGTGACCAAATCCCCATTTTTTTTAATATGTTGGGTTTTTTTTAAATATCCTTGCAGGATTTTAATGTCATTTTTGTATGTATGCACTGTAATATTTTTACTGTTTGTTGGTCTTATCAGCACCATCTTGAATGTAAACGCATTGTAGGGCGTGCCCCCCAAGTATGATTTTGTTTTTTTACACATACAGAACTCACATTGTGTGTGTGTGTGTGTGTGTGTAATCTCTTTCTCTTTCTCTTTCTCTTTCTCTTTCTCTCGTACCATAAGGGGTTTAATACAGTTTGAGTGGAAGAGACTCGGGGAGCGCTAAATGTCCGCCGGTTAGGGTGCAATTTACTTGCCTACCTTGGGTGCTGACAACCCACGCTACGTCCCTGGGGCTGGTATGAAATTATTTCCAGGGCTGGTTTTTATTCCCAGTCTGGCCCTGGTGATACATACCCACATATACATATATATCCCTGTTTTTCTTTTCCCTAGAAATTTATCTAAACTGCTACTTTGAAACTCCTGAAGAAGGAAATATACAGTATAGAAGGAATTGAGCCTTTCTATATTCCGAAACATGTAGAGTATCACGTGTTGCCGTACCTTCACCCCAGCGAAGAAATTCTTGAATTTCCTGGGTTGTTGCATGACAGCACCTTAGCAGTTTGATGATGTTTGATTACTGTCTTTTCTACCTTTTTTTGTTTTGCTTTTATATTATAGAATGTTTTGTACACTTTGTAACCAATAAAAATCGTTGTTATTAATTTTAACAAAATTGTATATCTGATTCTCTGCACCAGCCACTTGGTTTCCCGGTGATACACTGTCCATATTATCCCTCTGGGGCACACCCTCCTTTTTTGGTTTTCTTCCTTACATGGGATGTGACAGTGATCCCCGGGAAAGCTCAAACATTGGCTCCTTTTCTTATTGTTGAATCCTCGGTGTAGTATGACATTTACTGCTGTTCTTATGGCAATCATTACACCTCTCTTCTTTTTTGGGACATTTGCAAAGAAGCAGTGGGGGTATCTTTTGTGGTTACATTGGAGTTGTTTAAGTTTAGAAAAGTGGGTCTCTTGTACACAGAGAACGTCTGCATGTTGATTTAATGCTTCTTTCCAAAGAAGATTGCGTTTAAAAGGCGAGTATAGGCCTTTGACATTTAGGGAGGTGATCAAGAGGGTTATGGTGGCAGAGTGGCTTCTGAGGTGTGGGCAGTGGGAGAGAGACTACACCCAATAGTGATACTTAAGAAATATAAAAAGTATATCAATGCCGTGTTTGCAGCAGGTAAATGAAAAGAAACTGTTTAGCTACTAATACACAAAATAATTGCAGTTATAAAAAAGCAATAAAACAATGGTTGAATAATTTGTACTGATAACAAAAGTCACAGAAATGTGTTCCTAGCACAGTTTTAACCTGAGGGGTGGAGAAGAAAAGGGAAAGGTGTATCGCCCAGGCTGGGTTTAAGTAGCCTGAGAACCTGGGCTAAGACAAAGGTCATATTTTTTTGATTGTTTTAGTTGTCACATTCCTGGAGTCAGATGGCGTGCAAGAGGGACTTTTTTGTTCCACGTCTCCAGGAGCGATGTAGAGGAGTCCCCAGTTGGTGAGCTTTTTGTAGCCATCCTTTGGAGTAAGGATAGGAACAATCTTTTGTTGGTGAGAAACCAGCAACTTCGTTGGGAAACCCCCTCTGTACACTATTTTTTTTCTGTTTCAGAATGGAGGTAACGGGGGAGAAAGCTCTGCGCATTTCAATTGTGGCAGGAGACAGATCAGTGAACAGCTTAATATTAGCGTTTTGGGGTGGCAAGGGTTTCAAAGATCTGGCGGTGGAGAGAATTTGTTCCTGAACATAGAAGAAATGTATGCGGGCCAAAACATCTCTGGGGATGTCATCTGGGAGGTACAGTGGTTTAGCAATTCTGTGGGCCCGATCGATCAGTGTTTCACGAGTGTTGAGGCGAGGGAGTAAGGTTGAGATGAGTTGTTGCAAGTATTTTGTTATTTCGTTTGCTTTGATCGACTCTGGGATGCCTCTGAATTTGATATTGTTCCGCCTAGAGCGGTCTTCTAAATCAGCTAATTTCATTTTGATGTGATGTATTTCTTTCGTGTGAAGTTCTTGCGTGTCTAACAATTCGCTATGCGCTTTGGAGTAATCTTGCAAGTTATCCTCAAGAGCATCTGTACGTTCTTCTAGACAGTCTATTCTATCATTCATCTGGGATATAGATATCTAAAGCTCCCTGTGTAAATCTTGTTGTAGCGTGAGGAGCATAGATTTTAGCATTGCTTCTGAGACAGTGTTGTCAGTGACAGGGATAGCAGCCAGGGAGGGAGCGTTTTGGAATCCATGTGTCCCTGCAACAACAGAGGACCATAGTTGCTTTTCTGCATGTGGCTCCTTGTTTGAGGAATGTGCAGGTGAGGTAGCCAGCCTCTTACCTCTGTCTGTGTGAAGTCCTCCTGGGGTGTCTTCTGGAGGAGGGAGAGTGTCCATAACTTCTTTCATGGGAGCGGTGGCTGTGTCTCCAGGTGGATGTAGCGTTGCTGAGCTGGCAGTCAGGCTTGCAGAATCAGTGTGGGAAGTGGTGCTGGCATCGGCGCCAGCGTGGGGCCTTTGCATGGTGGCGGCCTGCGGGTAATAGTTGGTTAAATGGCGGGGATTTGGCGGGTTGTATCGCCACCTTGACATGTCCTGGAGTGTCCCCGATCCTTCCCCGCTCTGGTAGTGTGAGCTGCAGGGAGGAAAGTAGCGGTGGGTTGCCATAATCCAGGCTGTGGAGCAGAGCTCGGACTTCAGGCAGCCATATTGGTCCGCAGCAGGCCATGCCCCCCCAAGCACTTTTTTATGACAAGAAATTGCACTTGATTTTTCATTTTCGTGTCCCATAGACTTTAACGGTGTTCATCCAAATTTTTTGCCTGTTCGCAAGTTCTGGTTGCGAACCAAACCGGGGGGTGTTTGGCTCATCCTTACCAATGACAAGTCGACTTGGCCTTGTGTTTTGGATCATTGTCATGTTGGAATGTCCAAGTATGTCCCATGCGCAGCTTCCTGGCTCATGAATGCAAATGTTCCTCCAGTATTTTTTGATAACATACTGCATTCATCTTGCCGTCAATTTTCACCAAATTTCCTATGCCTTTGTAGCTCACACATCCCCAAAACATCAGCAATCCACCTCTGTGTTTCACAATAGGAATGGTATACCTTTCACCATAGGCCTTTTGACTCCTCTCCAAATGTAGTGTTTATGGTTATGGCCAAAAAGCAACATTTTGGTCTCATCACTCCAAATGATTTTGTGCCAGAAGGTTTGAGGCTTGTCACTGTGCTGTTTGGCATATTGTAAGTGGGATACTTTGTGGCATTTGCGTAGTAAAGGCTTTCTTCTGGCGGCTCAACCATGCAGCCCATCTTTCTTCAAGTGCCTCCTTATTGTGCATCTTAAAACAGCCACACCAAATGTTTTCAGAGAGTCCTGTATTTTACCTGAAGTTATTTGTGGGTTTTTCTTTGCATCCCGAACAATTTTCCTGGCAGTTGTGGTTGAAATTTCAGTTGGTCTACCTGACCGGTGTTTGGTTTCAACAGAACTCCTCATTTTCCACTTCTTGATAAGAGTTTGAACACTGCTGATTGGCATTCTCAATTCCTTGGATATCTTTTTATATCCCTTTCCTGTTTTATACAGTTCAACTACCTTTTCCCGCAGATCCTTTGACAATTCTTTTGTTTTCCCCCTGACTCAGAATCCAGAAACGTCAGTGCAGCACAGGATGAAAGATGCAAGGGTCTGTCAGGAGTCCAGAAATTCATTGACCTTTTATACACACACACTAATTACAAGCAAACAGATCACCGGTGAGGATGGTTACCTTTAATAGCCATTCAAACCCCTTTGTTTCAATTTGTGTGCATGTTATCAGTCCAAAATCACCAGGGTATATAAACTCAGGGTCATTTGGGTAGTTTCTATTGTCATTATGATTTAAAAAGAGCAGTGTGTAGTGGGTAGCACTCTCGCCTAGCAGTAAGAAGGGTCACTGATTCAATTCCCAACCACGACATTACCTACCTGGAGTTTGCATGTTCTCCCTGTGCCTGCGTGGGTTTACTCCGGGTACTCCGGTTTCCTCCCACACTCCAAAGATATGCTGGTAGGTTAATTGGATCCTGTCTAAATTGTCCCTAGTATGTATGAATGTGAGTTAGGGACCTTAGATTGTAAGCTCCTTGAGGGTAGGGACTGATATGAATGTACAACCTATATGTAAAGCGCTGTGTAAATTGACGGCGCTATATAAGTACCTGAAATAAATAAATAAATAAATAAAAAGAGTAAACACAGTTGATTGATAATAAATGGCTTCAGGCAAACACTAACCATGAGTGAAAAATGATAATGATAAATTCTGCCAGGGTATGTAAAATTATGAGCACACATGTATGTGTATGTGTGTATATATATATATATATATATATATATATATATATATATATATATATATATATATATATATATATATATATATATATATATATATATATATATATATATATATATATATATATATATATATAAAATATATTTGCCTACCTTAACATTTAGCTTCAGTGAGAAACTCGGCACTCACTTTCATTCACTTTTTTTGAGGAGTAGTTGGTCACCCCCACAAGGCTGATGCTGGAGTTCATCATGAAAGCATAACATCTGGTACTGCGGACTGATTTCTTTGACTGGTTTCAGACCTGGCTATGTGCTCTAATTCCTGGCCAGTGTTAGTAGTATGTAGGACAGTGTATAGAGGTCAGTAGGATGTTGGGCAGTATACAGAGGACAGTAGTAAGTAGGGCAGTGTACAGAGGTCAGTAGTAAGTAGGGCAGTCAGTGTTCAGAGGTCAATAGTATGTAGGGCAGTGTACAGAGTTCAGCAGTATACAGGGCAGTGTACAGATTTCAGTAGTATGTAGGGCAGTGTACAGAGGTCAGTAGTATGTAGGGCAGTGTACAGATTTCAGTAGTATGTAGGGCAGTGTACAGAGGTCAGTAGTATGTAGGGCAGTGTACAGAGGTCAGTAGTATGTAGGGCAGTGTACAGAGGTCAGTAGTAGGTAGGGCAGTGTACAGAGGTCAGTAGTAGGTAGGGCAGTGTACAGAGGTCAGTAGTTGGTAGGGCAGTGTACAGAGGTCAGTAGTAGGTAGGGCAGTGTACAGAGGTCAGTAGTAGGTAGGGCAGTGTACAGAGGTCAGTAGTAGGTAGGGCAGTGTACAGAGGTCAGTAGTAAGTAGGGCAGTGTACAGAGGTCAGTAGTAAGTAGGGCAGTGTACAGAGGTCAGTAGTAAGTAGGGCAGTGTGCAGAGGTCAGTAGTAAGTAGGGCAGTGTGCAGAGGTCAGTAGTAAGTAGGGCAGTGTACAGAGGTCAGCAGTAAGTAGGGCAGTGTTCAGAGGTCAGCAGTAAGTAGGGCAGTGTTCAGAGGTCAGTGTACAGAGGTCAGTAGTAAGTAGGGCAGTGTACAGAGTTCAGTAGTGTGTAGGGCAGTGTACAGATGTCAGTGGTATGTAGGGCAGTGTACAGAGGTCTGTGGTATGTAGGACAGTGTCCAGAGGTCAGTAGTAGGTAGGGCAGTGTACAAAGTTTAATAAGATGAAGGAAAGTGTACAGAGGTCAGCAGTATGAAGAGTAGTGTATAGGGATCAGTAGGCCAGAGGACAGGGGGGTCAGGAGGGTATGGTCCATGGGGGTCAGGAGGGCACAGTGCAGGGAGATTAGGAGGGTACAGTACTGAGGTGTCAGAAGGGCATGGTGCGAGAGGGGGTCAGGAGGGCACAGTATTGGGGCGTCAGGAGAGCATGGTATTGGAGGGTCATGAGGGCATGGTACTAAGGGCTTAGGAAGGCAGAGTACTGAGGGGTCTGAAGGGTATGGTATTGGAGGGTCAGGAGGACAGTACAGGTGGGTTAGAAGGGTAAAGTAATAAGGGGCTAGGAGGGCATAGTACTGGGGGCTCAGGAGGGAAGAATACAGGGGGGTCAGGAGAGTGTGGTGCAGGGGCTCAGGAGGGAAGAATACAGGGTGTCAGGAGAGCATGGTGCTGGGAGGTCAGGAGGGCATGGTGCAAGGAGGTCAGGGTGCAGGGAGGTTAGAAGGGTATAGTACTGGGGGGTCAGGAAGCCACAAATGTTGCTTACTTATGCAGAGTAGCGCAGGGAAGTGGTCGTGGCAGAGCTGCATGTTCTGATCTCTGCCAGCCCTCCTCTCACATATCACCCGTAAATGCCTTGTCAGAATGGGAGGGCCGGTGCGGAGGCACGCACTACAATCAGTGGAAGAGCTCTGTTATGTTCGGTCACAAGCCTGAATATTGACAAACTATTTCCGAGGCTTAATCTGCAGGCTGGGATTGGTTGAGCATGCACCTGAGGGCACTGAAGTTGTAAGGGAAAAAACACAAGGTCAGCAACCTGGGAATCTGTTCGAGATCCACCTGTCACCTGCCCGTGGTCAACAGGTGGATCACAAAGGATGGGTTGCTTACCCCAGGCCTAATGTAACAATAAAGTATATCCTTTTTCTCTGAAAATAATTCATACACTTACATTTTTCAGCGTTACAGGATATAATGAATAGTTTTCCACAAGACAATATCAGTGCGCAAATGAGCAGGTATGCAGCAGACATCACATCTCTGGCTGGGGAGTTTAAACTGCACTTTCAGGATTTTGCAGCTATTGAAAAGGAGATCAGCCTTTTCTCCTCTCTGTAACGAGCCCCTTGCTAGCTCGGTTCCACTCTCCCGACACTCCTCTGCAGCTATAGAATCAGATTGCAGATCGCAACATCTGATTGTTCGGTCATCCAATGCTCCGGGATTAGAACTACAGCTATGTGCCGTTCTAACCCAGTCAGGCTGTATGTAAGTTCAACCAGGAATCTCTTTTATTCAAAAATACAGGCTCTTTTATACACTTATGCCCCATACACACGGTCGGATTTTCCGATGGAAAATGTCCGATCGGATCGTGTTGTCGGAAATTCCGACCGTGTGTGGGCTCCATCGGACATTTTCCATCGGATTTTCCGACACACAAAGTTTGAGAGCAGGAGATAAAATTTTCCGACAACAAAATCCGTTGTCGGAAATTCCAATCATGTGTACACAAATCCGATGGACAAAGTGCCACGCATGCTCAGAATAAATAAAGAGATGAAAGCTATTGGCCACTGCCCCGTTTATAGTCCCGACATACGTGTTTTACGTCACCGTGTTCAGAATGATCGGATTTCCCAACAACTTTGTGTGACCGTGTGTATGCAAGACAAGTTTGAGCCAACATCTGTCGGAAAAAATCCTGGGATTTTGTTGTCGGAATGTCCGAACAAAGTCCGACCGTGTGTACGCCCTATAACAGTGGAGGTGCATACCTCCGGCTCATATTACTCTAACAATACACCTGTAACCTAATTAACCTAATTAACATGGGCTAATTAACTAATCCCTTTAGACAGCCTAGATGAATCAGACATGATCTTTAGGCCAGACTGGCCGTCTTGTAGCTTAGAATCCCCAATCAACATTATCACAATAGCAGAGTTAATTAACACAAACAACAATGGGGATCTAATGACTCTTAGATCCAGTACTAGAGACTTATTTACAATACACATTCTAGTAGGCAACAGATAGACAGGCAGCTGGAATTGACATCAGCATCTCCTAACAGTTTGTCCCAGCATTATGAATCAGCCACTATTTCTAATATGGCAAATCCAGAGTCTGTGTGTCCTGGGGGACCAGGACCCAAATCCACAGTAATACCACCTCAAGGGTCCCCAGGCATACAGCTCACAAAGAGCACTGTTCCCCCAAATGCCAGGGCCCACGATCGATCAGCAAGAGGCTAGCATACAGTCCCCTCAAAGTCTCTCTCCCGGCTAGGTCTGTCACATTTCTCCCCTTTCAGCAGGAGACTAACACAGGAGGAGACCCCAGACGGGTTGACTCCGAAGTTAGTCAGTAGTTCCAGTCCTCTAATGCCTGTACCCAAACAGTACCCCAAACAAATTGTTCCAAACAAAGCATTACTCACCAACCTCTGCCTCTCTCAGAGAACATATCTGCCGCTGGGGAGAGGCCTGGATTGGCCCTTCTCTCTGGAGTCCTTTCTGCCGCTGGAGAGAAGACAGGGTGTCTGGGCTCACTCCGTCATGCTGTTGGGGATCTGAGCCGACTGCCCAGCATCCCTGGGGTATACAGGTCGAGACTGAAGTCCCATCCACCTTCACAGGAAACCCATCCTCTGTTAGTTGAGGGCAGAGTCCAGCAGTACTAGGCCCTGCTGCCAGCCCTTCTGCTGGAAACCCCACACCATCTGCTCCGGCTAACTGTTAGGGAGGGACGATGAACACCTCCTCTCCCTTCTCCCCCTGTATCCTGATCTGCTGCTGGGAAGTGACCACCTCCTTCTCACCCTGAGCCTCCGGAACCGCCGCAGGTGTAGGGCAGAGATCTGGGACCCTCTGTCCGGTTGCCAGCACTTCAGCTGGGAAAGTTCCTTGTAACTTCACAGATACTTCTGATGGTGCTGGGCAGAGCACAGTGAAGTTTGGCCCTAATAACAGCTCTTCTTCCGCTGGAGGCTCACCAGGTTGTTCTTCCTCAGCAGAAAAGTCTATCAAATCCCCTGTCTCTGCAAATGGTGTCTGGGGATAAAGGTTCACCATCTTCTCTCCGTGGAACCCAGAAGGTGCTATCAGTGCTGGGCAGAGGTTAGCAGAGCTCTGCCCTGTTGTCAGCACTTCAGGTTTGAGGGCGACAATCTTCAGATTTTCCACTGCCGATTCTCTGGCATTCTGCTGAACAGGCACTTTCCTCCATCCAAGATCATCCAATGCAGAAACAGGTTCATCAAGGTCAGTCAGCACTTGCTGCATCCGCCATAAGACCTCCGCCTCCATAGCTGCGGGGGCAGGTTGGCAAAGCACACTGTTACTCTGCCACATTGTCAACTCTTCAGCCAGGATTTCAGAGTTGTCAACTGGTATTTCCTGATAGTCCCAGGCAAAGGGAGCACCACTCTGCTGCTGAGCAGAGTCTAGCAGCTGTCTGTAGGCGATCTCCAGCTCCCATTAGTGAACGGCCAGAAACTCCAAATCTTCCTGTGCCCAGTGCACTTCGGAGACATTCAGTCTTCGCTCTCTGTGCTCCATTATTTCCTCCAAACGCCACTCCCGATCACTCCCAAAATCAGGGTCCGTGGACAGCCTCCAGTACAACAATCCCAGGCCATCGTAGTCAAAGCCTTCCGTGGGGCTGTCATCCGCTGTCCACGGGCACACTTGGGCTACATACCACTGGAGGGCTCTGTAGCTCTCGTCCAACCGCATTTCTGCCCAGATCAGCCTGCTTAACTCAGCTGTCCACTCCTGGTTCGGCTGTTCCCCCAATAACAGCATTCGCACTTCATACTGCGACCAGTACCTTACATGGATGGAGGGGAGAACTTTTTCCTGGTTTTGCTGCTCACGGGCTAGCGCTTCCTTCCAGAGTTTGCAGCGGATAGAATCTAACCATCCTAGCAGGACCTGCTCTGATACTGGTCCTCTGTGCTGTATCTGCTTTTCTCGCAACCTCCTTCTGAATTCCTCATCCATGGTGGCTGGTATCTCTCCTCTCCTGCTATCTGCACCTTGGATCCAGGTGATGGTTTGGATGTGTTCACGGCAAGGAAGCATGATCCCACCATTCCCTCCATGGCTCTCAAGTAAGTCTTTCAGCGTGGCTCTCCTGCAGGCTGGTTTGGAGTGTCCCAGTAACTGGAGAGCAAATCCCACGGCTGCCAACCAATGTAACAAGCCCCTTGCTCGCTCGGTTCCACTCTCCCGACACTCCTCTGCAGCTATAGAATCAGATTGCAGATCGCAATATCTGATTGTTCGGTCATCCATTGCTCCAGGATTAGAACTACAGCTATGTGCCATTCTAACCCAGTTGTGATAGCTCAGAACAAACACCAGGTAGGCTGTATGTAAGTTCAACCAGGAATCTCTTTTATTCAAAAATACAGGCTCTTTTATACACTAACAGTGGAGGTGCATACCTCCAGCTCATATTACTCTAACAATACAACTGTAACCTAATTAACCTAATTAACATGAGCTAATTAACTAATCCCTTTAGACAGCCTAGATGACTCAGACATGACCTTTAGGCCAGACTGGCCGTCTTGTAGCTTGGAACCCCCAATCAACATTATCACAATAGCAGAGTTAATTAAAACAAACAACAATGGGGATCTAATAACTCTTAGATCCCATACTAGAGACTTATTTACAATACACATTCTAGTAGGCAACAGACAGGCAGCTGGAATTGACATCAGCATCTCCTAACAGTATTTGTCCCAGCATTATGTATCAGCCACTATTTCTCCCCTCGTCTTTCAGGACAGCACCTGGAGAGCGCAGCTCCACCCACTTTTCCCAGGAAACACTGCAGTCAGTTTTTTCTTTAAAGACCGGACACTTCCACCATGGCCTCAGTTGTAGTGTTTCCTCCGTCATGGTGGAAGCGCTGCAGGGAACCAGGGGTGTGTTGCGCTGTCTCCAGGTGGAGAGAGTTTGGGGCATACCGGTATTGGATTTTTCTGTGGCAGGCCAGCCCAGCTTCCTCCCTTCACATGTGGGGGTTGCTTCGGCGTCCTCCCCTCTTCATACCCGGCGAGGGTCAGGCTGCGGGGGGTCCCAGCTCCTTTAGACCGGCGGCTAGCTTGGAAGGAGCGGCGTCTCCTCTTCAACCCCATGGCTCAGCCTTCCGGGTTCCGGTGGCGAGCGCGTCACTACGGCCGGGGGCGGGACCTCCAGCGGCGCGACGCGGCTTCCGGTTCTGGCCGCTGGAACGCAGGAGGGGAGGGCAGGTCTCTTCCGGCTGATGTCATTTCCGGCCCTCGCAGCGGCGAGTGGACCGGGAAAGTTTAAAAACAAGCACTAAACGCCATTGCAAATCCTGACAGTATGGAGGAGGAACAATCAGTGGTGGCAGGAGCAGGAGCCACACAAGTCAGCCAGGCCCAGGTAAGCGGGGACAGTGTGTCTCTGTAACTTACTCTATGGGCATGTTTTAGTTCCCTCTTTGGTAAAAGTTTTAAAGAGCCTGCAGCATTCTTCCTGTGTATTTAAGCAGGAAGTAAATGTGTTTTAAGATTGTGAAGTAAATCTGTGGGGGGATTTACTGGCTGAGTGAGTGAGGGGGGTTAAAGTGTTAGCTCTTCCACTCTTTTTTCAGCATGCTGTTTATAGGTGTTTTCTGTTTGTGTATTTCAGAAGGCAAAAGAAAAGACCAAGCATTCATCTTTTCCTGTTAAAAGAAAATGCCCATCTTGTAAAAATGTGCTTAAAGAGTCTTGGGCAAAAGTGTTATGCAAAGAATGTATTGCAGACTTAGTGAAGGAGGAAACCACTCCTAGTGTACCTGTGGTTCAGCAGGACTTACTGGGCTCATTTAGGAAGGATTTGGCGGAGACTTTTGAGTCATTTAAATCCTACCTTGACAAACGTCCAGCCGCAGGCAGCTCAGTACCTCGTTCCCAGTCTTCTGTTTCCGCATATAGGGGTGACAGTGACTCAGAGGAGGAAAATCATAGCGTGGCTACGGAATCAGAGGAAGAAGCAGAGGAAGAGAAAGAATCTTCTTCTTCTTCTCGATATAAGTTGTCTCTAGAGGAGGTGGATGATCTACTAAAAACTATCCACACTACTCTTAATATTACAGAGGACAAGGCCCAGCTGTCGTTACACGACAAGATGTTTCAAGGCATGGGTGAAGTGAAACACAGGATGTTTCCGGTGCACAAGTTTCTGTCAGAAACAATTAAGAGAGAATGGAAGGACCCAGAGAGGGCCCCCTTCTTTTCTAGATCCCTCAAACGCAGGTTTCCCTTTGAGGAAGATAGCGCACAGGTCTGGAACAAAAAGCCTAGACTGAATGCGGCCTTCTCTCAGGTGTCGAGAAACACTGACCTCGCGTTTGAGGACATGGGTATCCTCAAGGACCCCATGGACAAGAGGGCTGACTCCCTGCTAAAGAAAGCTTGGGATTCCACCTTAGCAAATCTAAAGCCAGCTATGGCATCAACAGTGGTAGCCAGAAACCTGGAGCACTGGTTGGAACAACTGAAGGCTCATATCGAGGCAGGTACACCTCGTAAGGATCTTTTAGAGACCTTACCAGTGCTTATGAAAGCCGTTGGATATATAGCAGATGCTTCGGCGGAATCAGTTAGGATGTCGGCCAGATCATCTGCTCTAATCAATTCAACGCGCAGAGCTCTATGGGTCAAGACTTGGACCGGGGATACAGCCTCTAAAGCCAAGTTATGTGGTTTACCCTTTGAGGGGGATTTGGTTTTTGGCCCAGGTCTTGAAGCCATTCTTGAGAGAACGGCTGACAAGAAGAAGGCCTTCCCCATTAAGAAAAAGGTGGTTCCTCAGGGCAACAAAAATTTTCGTCCTTTTCGGAAAACCACAGACTCAAAGGAGACAGGATATAAAAGACCTTGGAGGTCTCAGAGAGGCAGGGGCAAGTTAGGGGTACTCTTTCGCCCCCCTACCCCAAATACAAAGAGCCAGTGACAGTCCCCAGTCTGTGGGAGCAAGGTTGCAAACCTTCTTCCCACAGTGGCAGAAGATAACAGACAGTCCATTTATCCTAAAAACTATAAGGGAGGGTTACGGACTGGAGTTTGCCCAACCCCCTCCGGTTCGTTTTTATTTAACTCAGGCTCCCAGAGACCCGGAAAAGCTTACAGCAATGTCAGCAATTCTTCAGGAGTTAATTCAGCAGAAGGTGGTAGTAAATGTTCCCCCCAACGAGGTAGAACAGGGGTGCTATTCACACATCTTTCTGGTGACGAAGCCTTTAGGCAAGTTCAGATTAATCCTGAACCTGAAGATACTCAACAGAGCGGTCAGGTACAAAAAATTCAAGATGGATACGATCTTTTCGGTAAAGGGTCTCCTGACCCTAAACTGCTTTATGGTATCCATAGACCTAAGAGATTCATATCTCCATGTGCCTATAGCCCCAGCATCACAAAAGCACCTCAGATTTGCGATCAGGATAAGGGGATCTGTCCTACATCTGCAATTCAGAGCTCTCCCTTTCGGGCTGTAATCCTCTCCGAGGATATTTACAAAAATTCTGGCGGAGGCCTTAGCCCCTCTCAGAATAGAAGGAATCTCGATTGTCCCATATTTAGACGATCTGCTAATATTTGCCAAATCAAGGCACATATTGGAGAGAGATCTACAAAGGACAAGGAGGCATCTGGAGAGCCTGGGGTGGTTAATAAACGAGGAAAAATCGAACATGATCCCATCACAGGCAATAACCTTTCTAGGTTACACTATCGACTCCATACAGGGAAAAATGTATATCCCAGAGGAGAAGATAGTAAAGCTTCAGAACGCTGTAAAAAAGGCCCAGACAAACCTGCCAATTTCTATCAGGGCGGTGATGTCTGTTTTGGGGCTCCTTACTGCAGCAATACCTGCAGTGCAGTGGGCACATTTGCACGCAAGGGAACTTCAACAGACAATTTTGAAAAATTGGTCTTATGGAGAGTCCCTAGAAAAGATGATAACGATATCTCCCCGAGTTCAGAGGAAGCTCTGGTGGTGGAGGAGCCACTCCAATCTGAACAAGGGCCTGCTCTGGTGTTTTCCCCAGGAGAGGAGATTAACAACAGATGCGAGTTCCTGGGGGTGGGGCGCCCACCTGGAAGGACAGATGGCTCAGGGCAATTGGACAAAAAGGGAAGCCAGGAGATCCTCCAATTGGAGGGAACTAAGGGCTATTCTCCTAGGACTATGGGCTTTCGAGGAAATAGTCCGGGGGCACCATGTTCAGGTGCTATCAGACAATGCCACAGCAGTGGCATATGTTACAAGACAGGGGGGCACAAGAAGCAAGGTCTTGCTAGCCTTGTCAGTTCAGTTGCTATCCTGGGCAACGTAAAGTCCCTAACAGCTGTACACCTAAAAGGAGAGCTGAATCTAGTGGCCGACTTTCTAAGCAGAGAAAGGATACTAGAGGCAGAATGGAGTCTGAACAAGGAGGTATTCCGGGAATTAACAAAGAAATGGGGAACTCCTCAGATAGACCTGTTCGCATCCCACAAGAATGCAAAGGTGAGGGCCTTTTACTCACTAAACAGGCAAGATCAGGCGAAAGGTTTGGATGCGCTGGCACAACCATGGAACTTCCACTTGTGCTACGCCTTTCCCCCCTTTCAAATGATCCCTTGGGTGTTGAAAAAACTACAGCGAGAGACCACAAGTTTGATCCTAGTAGCTCCTTTTTGGCCCAAGAGGCCCTGGTTTGCAACCATACAGAGGTTGGCAGTGGAACCACATTGGGTTCTCCTACTTCGAAAGGATCTGCTATCCCAGGGACCCCTTCAGCATCCAAATATCAACCAGCTCAGGCTGACAGGTTGGTTACTGAGGAGCAGCTGCTAAGAAGAAGGGGCTTCTCAGATAAGCTGGTGTCAACCCTGTTAAATAGCCGAAAGAAGGTTACCAGGGGTATTTATTTTAAAACATGGAAACGGTTTAATTCCTGGTGCATGACTAAAAAATGTTCACCACAGGAGTTGCCTTCAATATTAGAGTTTCTCAATGAGGGTATGGAGATGGGGCTGGCAGCCAGTACCCTGAAGGTCCAGGTAGCTGCCTTGTCTGTGTTTGAGAGAAAGTTATCTCAAGAACCATTTATAGTGAGATTTTTCAAAGTATTGGCCAGGCTTAGGCCGGTACCTTTCAAATCTTTCCCTAAATGGGATTCATCTCTGGTGCTACAAGGGTTGATCAGAACACCTTTTGAGCCACCACAGGAAGCAACTTTAAAAGTATGGACGCTTAAGCTGGTTCTTTTGGTAGCAGTTACCTCAGCCAGAAGAATTAGTGAGTTACAGGCTCTATCTATAATAGAACCCTTTTGTTTGATATTTTCAGACCGGGTAGTACTGAAAACTGACCCGGGTTTCTTGCCAAAGGTCGCAACCTTTTTTCATAGGGCACAAGAGATAGTTTTACCTACTTTTTGTCCTACACCATCCAACTCTAAAGAGGAGGCTTTTCATACCCTGGATGTGAGAAGATGTTTACTCCATTATTCAGAGATTACGAGAGAGTTTAGGAAGACAAATTCTCTTTTTATTCTTTTTTCTGGATCACGCAAGGGTCATTGTGCTTCCAAAAGCACTATAGGCAGATGGCTTAGAATGGCGATCAGTGAAGCCTACAGGGCTGCAGGGGCTGATCTTCCCACAGGGGTAATGGCCCATTCAACAAGGGCAGTAGCAACGTCCTGGGCGGAAAGAGCGGGGGCTTCTCCAGGTCGGATCTGTAAAGCGGCCACGTGGACAAGCTTCTCCACCTTCACCCGCCACTACAGGTTGGACTTGCTATCAGCAGCGGATCAATAGTTTGGCAGGAAGGTCCTGCAGGCGGTGGTCCCACCCTAGAGTAAGTACTCTTTTATCATCTCCAGGTGCTGTCCTGAAAGACGAGGGGAGAAAAACCCTAGTTAGACTTACCGGTAACGGTATTTCTACGAGTCTTTCAGGACAGCACCGATGACCCGCCCTAATTGGTTTATAAAAATGTGGTGTTATTGCTATGTTCTGCTTATCTAATTTCAGCATGGCTGGAGGTACTCTATGAACAACTGAGGCCATGGTGGAAGTGTCCGGTCTTTAAAGAAAAAACTGACTGCAGTGTTTCCTGGGAAAAGTGGGTGGAGCTGCGCTCTCTCCAGGTGCTGTCCTGAAAGACTCGTAGAAATACCGTTACCGGTAAGTCTAACTAGGGTTTTTCTAATATGGCAAATCCAGGGTCCCCAGAGTCTGTGTGTCCTGGGGGACCAGGACCCGAATCCACAGTAATACCGCCTCAAGGGTCCCCAGGCATACAGCTCACAAAGAGCACCGTTCCTCCAAATGCCAGGGCCCACAATCGAACGGCAAGAGGCTAGCATACAGTCCCCTCCAAAAGTCTCTCTCCCCGCTAGGTCTGTCACACTCTCCATTCTCTATTGACCCTGATAATGCTCCAGATCAGCTGCAGCTCAAGCTCATTGAGCTGCATTGTGACAGCGAGTTACGCAGTTGTCACCAACAGCTCTCTCTTGTGAACTTTTACCGCCAACTGGATAAGAGCCGGCTTCAAGAGATTTGAACATTGGCTAAGAAAATGCTGAGCTCGTTTGGCTCAACATATATGTGTGAGAAGACATTCTCTGCTATGACCCTTAACAAGAACCGCGTAAAGACAAGACTAAGTGACTCTCACCCGCGTGACATTTTGCGCATCAAAACCACTGCCTTTGACCCAGACCTAGCCTGCAGTCCAGATCTCAGTTTTACCCTTCACATTAGTGCAGGCAAGTTTTTTTTTTTTTTTTTTTCAGTTGAGATGAATATATGGTAAAATGTCAGTTGGTTTAAATCAGTTATGAATATATTTGGACACAAGATGTATACTTGGTGTTATGCTCCTGTTTATATTTTTTTTAACTTAAAAGTTGACAACCTTTATTATAATATGTAATGTACTTTACATTGTTCCTCAATGTTATATTTCAGCTTCCTGGATTTTTTTTCATCTGGCCTTCAGATATGAAAGGCAGAGTGATTTAACACCTGTTTAGATTTGTCATCCATGTGACAAAATGAAAAGTATGCCGTTTGCAATAAACTTTGCAGAAAATATTTACCCGTAATTTGCATTTCATTTTAATAGTTCAAAGAAAGTCAGGCGAAAAGGTCGGCCCTTACGCATGTTCACTTGATGAAATCTGGCCCTCTTTGAAAAAAGTTTGGACACCCCTGCCATAGTCCATACTCCATAATATCTAGTCCCTCTCGGAAGCAAACAGGAGAGGGCGGCTACATTCCTACATACAGTAAGACCATGAAGAACAAATGTAGCCACCCAGTAACAGAAAGTCCGATCACAGCAAAGACAAAACCAAATAGTAAGGATAACTTGCCACAAATTTGTGACAGTTTTGAATTGTAATAGGGCGTACACACGGTCGGACTTTGTACGGACATTCCGACAACAAAATCCTAGGATTTTTTCTGACGGATGTTGGCTCAAACTTATTTTGTCTACACACGGTCGCACAAAGTTGTCGGAATTTCCGATCGCCAACCAGGCGGTCACATACACCACGTACCACGAGACTAGAAAAGGCCGGTTCAGAACCAAGCGCGGCACCCTTTGGGCTCCTTTTGCTAATCTCGTGTTAGTAAAAGTTTGGGGAGAGACGATTCGCGCTTTTTCAGACTCGTGGCTTTCAGATCGTTTTCTGCCGTTCAGTTTGTGCTTGTGGGTTTGTATCTGCTCTTCAGTGCGTGCAGTCAGTTCGTATTGGAGTTTTCTGTGCGATCTTGTCCGCTCGTTGCTGTTTTTCAGGTCGCTCTTCACAGGCCTTGCTGTTCTTCAGTGCGTTCTGTTACTTCGTTCTGAGCAGCCGACCGTTTTCTAGCCATGTTTCGTATGCGTACTCCTCGTAGAGTTCGTGCTGTGCGGGGGCTTGGTGTTGGGGTCCTGACCTTGACACAAGTTCAGTCCATGAACAGGGTGGGGAGGAGTTCATTGACCAAGAATTGGTTGCTTCAGCATGACCAGTTCTCTCATATGCCTTTGCTCCGTGAGATCCGTGAGAATAATCCTGATGATTTCAGGAACATTCTCAGGAGGGGCTCTTCCAAGTAATACCCATTATTTAGGCATTCATCTCTCAATGAAGTGAAGAGGGTTACCTGTCCAAGATTTACACACACCCCCTATATTTGAAATGGCCCATGAGAGGGGGGGGGAATATGATAGGTGTACCTTATACTTTGGCCTCGATAAATTCCCCTTATTAAATGCTATCTGGAGGTTGCCCCATAATGTTTGTGTATAATCTGCTCGCCATGTTTCTGAGTAAAAATAGTAATGTTTATTGTTTTTTCCTCAACAGTTTCCTTCCACGCCACAGGAATGGCAGACTGTGGCCTCCCACTTTGCCGAACGGTGGGACTTTCCTAACTGCGGAGGGGCAATTGATGGGAAACACGTCCACATCATCCCACCACCCAACTCGGGGTCATACTATTATAATTACAAGGGGTTTAATAGTATAGTGATGTTGGCGGTGGTGTCGGCTAATTACGACTTCTTGTATGTGGACGTGGGGAAGAATGGCCGGATGTCCGATGGTGGAGTCATTGCCCAGAGGGAGTTCTACAGGCGTCTCCAGAATGGCAGCTTGGACTTGCCAGCTCCAGAGGACAATGTGGAAGGACTCCCATTTGTGTTCGTTGCTGATGAAGCGTTTGCGCTTGGGGACCACCTGATGCGGCCATTCCCAATGAGGACCCTCACCCCGGAACAGAGGGTTTTTAATTACCGGCTGGCCAGAGCCCGAAGAGTGGTTGAGAACACATTTGGAATCCTGGCCAGCCAGTTCCGACTATTTCTGACAAATATCCATATGGCGGAGTATAAACTGAACCATATTATACTGGCGTGCTGTGTTCTCCATAACTTTTTAAGGAAACATTCGGCCAACTATGCTGGCTCAGTTGGGCCTGATGCCGGAATCCTACTTCAAACCACACTGACGGCGCTTGAAAGTGGCCGTCCTGGCTTGCCCTCCCTGAGTGCCCGTGATGTCCGGTTACGCTACCTGGAGTTCTTTGCGGGTAGGGGGGCTATCAATATGCCAGACAATCTGTGAAGCCTTTTTATAATAAAAAAAAAATAAATTCTTGGTGGACATTTACTGCTTGTGTTTGTTTTAGCTGACCCTGACAGAAATGTGTTGAGTCCAGAAAATGTCATGATTGTGTAACCTCATACAAAGCACTGTTGGCTGTTATTTCCTAAATGCAAAAACACATTTCACTACAAGTGCACTTGCAACTGCACTGAAACTGCACTTGTAGTGCAAAGAGGATTTGCCCTTAGGAAATAACACCCATTTTTGCAGAAAACAGCAATTACATCACCCCAAAAGTGTTGTATTGTAGTGTTGAGACAATAATCCACACATTCTTGAGTAAGCAACTTTTTTATACCTGCACAATCACATGTGCATTTACCAAAGGTTTTTAAAACAAACCAACATGTTTGTTGTATAACAATTTTTGCAGTAGCATTATCAAAAATCGAAATGTCCATTTCAGATAAAACAGGCCTGTGTAAAACCAACAAAACCAACAAAGCCAAAAAACTTGAACTTACAAAGTTCACATTTGGTAAAACCTGAAGGCTATATCAGACATCAGTATTTAGGAACTGGGTTTGATATAGCGTTCAGATGGGGGGAAATCACTCCTGGAAAAGCCAAATTTGGAAGATGCACACCAATTTACGAATGTCAACATGTGCTATCTGCCATCAGGGGGGATCAAGGGACGTGTTTTGGGGAAGCAAGCCCTTCCTCACCGCTACTTTATAATTGAGGAAGGGGTTGCACCCCCAAAACGCATCCATTGATCTCCCGTGATGGCAGATAGCACATGTTGGCACACTGTGTGCATCCTCCAAATTTGGCTTTTCAAAACATTGCAAAAATATTTAAAAGATTGGACCACAATGAGGGGTGTCCTCCGAATCTTTTCTCCCCTATGTAAAACAAAAATGGTATAATTAGCGCACAGATATTGGATGGCAGAACTATAAATGGGAAACATTGCTTGGAAGTGGGGTACAATTGTCTATTTTAGCTGAGTTCCAAGATGTCTTTTTTTTAATGCCCTTTGTCAAGCTGCAATACTTTACCTGTTTGGTACAAGCTTCACAGATGGAGACGCCCCTATAGTATACACTGGAGCACCTGTGTGGCCCCCAAATAAAAATGGTGTTCATGTGCCCCACACTACTGCTCCAGTGTCAAGATGTGAAAACAGCTGCTCAGTGTCCTCTCCTTACACACAATCTAGTTGGCATTTCATTCTAGTAACAAACCCATCTACACAAACAACTATTTGGCATCCAAGTAGGCCCAAAAAAATGTGGGAAAATGCATATGGCATAAACAATGGTGTTTTAGAGGCCGAAAGAAAAATGTTTGATACGAATGATGGGCCCATGAACATTAAAGTTGCCCTTTTAAACGTTACAATTAATAAAAGCATATGGAGCAGCATGAACGCAATAAAGACAGAAAGAATCAGAACACAGCACAACTACTTACTTTTTTGCAGCACTCTCTGGATCTTTCGGTACTGCTCTGGCTCTCTCAATTTCAGGTCCGACCACCGCTTCCTGAGCTGATCTTTCGATCGTCGTACCCCGAAATTCTTCTGCAGACTTTTGATCACTTTCGCCATGATCTTGGCCTTTCTGATATTGGGGCTGGGGTAAGGCCCATACTTTCCGTCATAGTCGGACTTCTTCATGATGTCGACCATCTCCAACATCTCCCCAAAGGACAAATTTGTGGCCTTAAAACGTCTCCTTCTGGATCGGGACGTGTCCGGATCCGGGCTTTCCTCCTCCTCCTCCTCCTTCCTGCAATTAGCACGCACCTGCTGTGACTCCATGTGCTCTTCCCCCACTGCGCCGAACGAAAAGGGGCGGGGAATAGATTAGAAAGAATGTCAGGGGCGGGCGGAGTTACACGCATGCGCAGTGTGTATAAAGCGTAACACGCGTGCATATTACGTACGATCTGTGAGCGGAGGAAGGAGCATTGGACACGCCAATCGTAAGAATGAAGGTAAGAGACAAACTTGTGCCTATACTGCTTCTACATTGAGGCCTATATTGTAACAAGATTAGGAGAGTTTTGTCTGACATTAGGCTTTGTCTTGTGTTGTGTCTTGCAGTGAACATGGGTATGCTAATGAAAGATAATGACTTCATGTCAGTATTCCTAGATATATTAAGGGAGCTGCCCTGTCTGTGGGAGATTAAACACCCCCATTTCAAGAACCAAGCAAAGAGGAAGGCAGCACTGGAGCAATTGTGTGAAATTGTGAAGCAGGTGATCCCACGGCAGACATCACCTATTTAAAGAAATTAATTGGTGGCCTGAGGAGTACATATCTAAGGGAGTGCAAGAAAGTCCTGGATTCACAGAGATCCGGAGCAGCAGATGACATCTATGTCCCCAGGATGTTGTACTACGACAGGCTGCATTTTCTGGCAGGCCAGACTGAACCCAGGCCATCCCTCTCCAGTCTTCCTTCCACGCTTCCTTCCCCCCCAGCTGAGGCTTCTGACGCCCAACCTGGGCCTTCCAGGCCACATGTGGAGGAGCCCAGATTGAGCCAGGTATAGCATTCCTCGAAATATTTCTGCTTGTACAATCAATGATGTTAACTAGATGTTAGTTTGGAGTACTAATTTAGGATTGTGATTGATGATGCAAAACATTACAACCATATCCCTTTTTCATACACAGGGAAGTCTCATCCAGGAGGTGGCCGGGCCGAGCTGGCTGGCTGATCTGCAGGTCCCTCCACCCCCCCCAAAAAGAGAAAGTGGCAGTAGGAGGAGTGCCCTAGAGGAGGCTACCAGAGGACTCTTTTGGAGGGCTACAGAGGTCCTGGGAGCACGACAGACCGTGGAGGAGGACATTGCTGCCGACATTGCATATAAAATGCAGAGGATGGAGGAGGGCCAACAAGTCATGTGTGAGGTGCTCATATTGGAGGTTCTTAACAAAGGTATGAGGGGCCAAATGACAGCTCAGACACACCTTTGCGATGGTCCTCCTCCTCCTCCTGCAGGTCCTCCTCCTCATCCTCCCTCTCCTCCAGGTCCTCCCAGTCCTCCTCCAGGTCCTACTCCTCCTCCTGCCACATCTCCAACTGCACAGCCACAGCCGGGAAGTAAGCGTGAAAGGAAGACCAGAAAGTGAGGACCCTGGATCCAGTCTGGTCGGCCAAAAAATGCAGCCTCTTGTGGTACCACAGCCTGGGGACACAGATGTCATCTGCTGCTATCTGGATCTCTGCGAATTCTGGACCAGACTGCCCTCCCTTACATATGGACTCCTCAGGCCACCAATTTTGATGTTCAAGAATTGATGTCTGCCCTGGGGGTCAAAGGCTTCGCTAATTTCTCATGTTGATCCAGTGTTGCCTTCCTCTTTGTTTGGTTCTGATCCCTTAATAAAGGATTTTTGTTTTGAATTATACTCTCCTATGTGTTTTACTTCAAAAATGACAGTTTGTTTGTGAGGATTCAGGTACATTTCAAATATACAATGTGAAATGAACAAGGGACACCAACAACTAACAATCTCCTGGAGATTAAATAATAAAAGATATCAATGTTGTTGGGGTAACTTGACACACAAAACACACACAAAAATATTCTGGAATAAAAATAAAAATATCATTGAACAAAGATCAGCCTTTGAAAAAATTCAAACATTAAAAAAAAAAAGGCTTAAAATCCCCCAAAAAATTTAATAAAAAAAAAAATTCTGTCAGATGTGACAACTAATAACAATATATTCAGGCAATCCCAATAAAAAAACAAAAATAAAACTTTGTGAGAAGTGTGTGTGAATATGAGCAGCAAAACTACCTAATTCTTGTCACATTATAAAGAAGAAGAGAGTGCGCTGTATTAAACCATTTTTAACATTGCAGCGTGACGAAAGTGCTGTATCCATTGCGAATGCTAAGTTTACCAGAACGAGCTGTTCCGTTTTGGAATTTCTTCTGAGCATGCGTGGCACTTTGTGCGTCGGAACAGGCCACACACGGTCGGAATTGATGCGATCGGATTTTGTTGTCGGAAAATTTTATCTCCTGCTCTCCAACTTTGTGTCGGAAAATCCGAAGGAAAATGTCCGAAGGAGCCTACACACGGTCGGAATTTCCAACAACACGCTCCGATCTGACATTTTCCATCGGAAAATCTGACCGTGTGTACGGGGCATAAGTCTGTTAACTTGCTTACAGCACAAGTTCTAGTTGACACTTTTCCAATTTGTAGCAAATTTGCGTGGCAAGTCTCTAGCAAGAGCAAAGTTGCAGTGGTGAGTCTACAGCAAGAGCTATGCAAGTCACATTGACCCCTGTGGTATAATGACTATTGCACAACATAACTGAACTAATTCGGACTTGCTACAATTGTGCAACAAACTTGTGAAGCCTGGCTAATCTAGCAATAGCTTAGTCAAGTCATTTTCAAACTTGCAGCTCAATTGCTTGCTATCTGGAAAGGGATTTGGAGGAGGATGAGAGCAATAGAAGGTACTTTTCTGGTGGCACTTTTTTCAGTAAAAGTGGTTCTAAAGTCTTAAGTTTTTTTACCTTCATGATTTCTAAGCATGAAGGTAAAAAAACCTTCTGTATGCAGCAGTCCCTATAGCCCCCCAATACTTACCTGAGCCCTATCGCAATCCAGCAATGTACAGAAGAACCATGACCCTCTAGGGACTCTCCCCCCCCTCATTGGCTGAGACAGCAGCGATTGAATCACAGCCAGTAAGCCAAAGAGAAGAAAGAGGGGGTGGGGCCGAGCTGTGGCTCTGTGTGTGCTTGGTTGCCCCCAGAGCAAGCTGTATGCTTTGGGGGCACTTGGCAGGAGGGAGGAGCCAGGAGCTCTAGCAGAAGGATCCGAGAAGAGGAGGATCCTCTGCACAGAGCAGGTAAGTATAACATGTCTGTTATTTTTTTCTTAAAATAACTTGCCTTTAATATCACTTTAATGCCTCGTACATAGGGTCGTATTTTCCGACGGAAAATGTTCGATGGGAGCCTTATGTCGGAAATTCCGACCGTGTGTAGGCTCCATCGGACATTTTCCATCTGAATTTCCGTTGCACAAAATGTGAGATCTGGTTCTCAAATTTTCGTGTGTACACAATTCTGGCGCACAAAATTCCACGCATGCTCGGAATCAAGCAGAAGAGCTGCACTGGCTATTGAGCTTCCTTTTTCTTGGCTCATCGTACGTGTTGTACGTCACCGCGTTCTTGACATTTGGAATCTCCGACCAACTTTGTGTGACCGTGTGTATGCAAGACAAGTTTGAGCCAACATCCGTCGGAAAAAAAACATGGATTTTGTTGTCAGAATGTCCGATCGTGTGTACGAGGCATTAGAATACGCAGTTGAAGATTTTCTTTTTTAAACCAGAGTTTAGTGTCACTTTAACTGCAGTGAGAACACTAGGAATGAGCTTCGAGTTCGAGTCGAACATGAGTTCGACTTGAACATTGGCTGTTCGATCGTTCAACGAAGATCGAACATTATGGGCAGTTAGCGCCAAATTCAAGCGGCATGTCATGGCCCATAATGCATTGTGTCATCGCAGTGGTTTGCTGGCTGATGATTGGCCAAGCATGCACTATGACCCGCATGCTTTGGCCAATTACAGCGCCGTAAACAAACAGAGCCATAATTGGCCAAAGGCAGGGTGCCTTTGGCCAATTATGGCTCAGGGGATTAAGTACACGCCCCACACTACATAAGGCCGCCTGCACGTTGGCCGTGTGTAGTGTGTTCCAGCATTCAGAGAGAGAGTGTAATTTAATTTCATTTAGATAGATTTAGCAGACAGTTGATTCAGTTAGCTCCAGTATATTTCGTTTATATATACATTCCAGGTTTTGTGTGTATATATATATATATATATATATATATATATATATATATAAAATATATATATATATAAAATTATCCAGTTTAGCCAGATAGATCTCGCTTCAGACTATTCCTGTTGTTCTCTACCTAATATACTAGAGGCAGGTAGTTTATTCACTTAGCTGCAGTATATTCAGTACTGTATCTAGATGTGCAGCTAGATCTCACTGCAGACCATTCCTGTTGTTCTCTTCCTAATATACTACAGGCAGGCAAGTTCTTTCAGTTAGCTGCAGTATATTTAGTACTGTATCCTGTGCACCTAGATCTCGCTGCAGACCGTTCCTGTTGTTCTCTTCCTAATATACTACAGGCAGGCAGTTCATTCAGTTATCTGTAGAATATTCAGTACTGTATCCAGTTTAGGTAGATCTCGCTGCAGACCGTTCCTGTTGTTCTGTTACTAATATACTACAGGTAGGCAAGTTCAGTTAGCTGCAGTACTGTATCCTGTGCAGCTAGATCTCACTGCAGACCATTCCTGTTGTTTTCTTCCTAATATACTACAGGCAGGAAAGTTCATTCAGTTAGCTGCAGTATATTCAGTACTGTATCCTGTGCAGCTAGATCTCGCTGCAGACCATTCCTGTTGTTCTGTTCCTAATATACTACAGGCAGGCAAGTTCATTCAGTTAGCTGCAGTATATTTAGTACTGTATCCTGTGCAGCTAGAGCTCGCTGCAGAACGTTCCTGTTGTTCTCTTCCTAATATACTACAGGCAGGCAGTTCATTCAGTTAGCTGCAGTATATTCAGTACTGTATCCTGTGCAGCTAGATCTTGCTGCAGACCGTTCCTGTTGTTCTGTTGCTATTATACTACAGGCAGGCAAGTTCATTCAGTTAGCTGCAGTATGTTCAGTACTGTATCCTGTGCAGTTAGATCTTGCTGCAGACTGTTCCTGTTGTGCTCTTCCTAATATACTACAGGTAAGCAGTGGATTCAGTTAGCCGCAGTATATTTAGTACTGTATCCAGTTTAGCTAGATCTCGCTGCAGACCGTTCCTGTTGTTCTGTTGCTAATATACTACAGGCAGGCAAGTTAATTCAGTTAGCTGCAGTATATTCAGTACTGTATCCTGTGCAAAAATTTTTCGCTGGCAATTTTTCAGGGCAATGGCTGGTGTTAGTGCTTCAATCATCCCCGGCACCATGGTTGGTATGGTGTCAGGATGATTGAAACGCATTATTTCTATCATTACATTGTAATATAAAATGAAATAGTTCAACTCACCATAATGCAGAATCATTGGGAGCCCTGAGCGTGTCACTTGCCACTATCGCTTGTCACTTGCCACGCTGCCTGCCACCAGATGGGGATGTCACTTGCCACGCTGCCTGCCACCAGATGGAGATGTCACTTGCCACTATGCCTGCCACCAGATGGAGATGTCACTTGCCACGCTGCCTGCCACCAGATGGGGATGCCACTTGCCACGCTGCCTGCTAACAGATGGAGATGTCACTTGCCACTATGCCTGCCACCAGATGGAGATGTCACTTGCCACGCTGCCTGCTACCAGATGTAGATGTCACTTGCCACGCTGCCTGCCACCAGATGGAGATGTCACTTGCCACGCTGCCTGCTAACAGATGGAGATGTCACTTGCCACGCTGCCTGCCACCAGATGGGGATGTCACTTGCCACTATGCCTGCCACCAGATGGAGATGTCACTTGTCATGCTGCCTGCCACCAGATGGAGATGTCACTTGCCACTATGCCTGCCACCAGATGGAGATGTCACTTGCCACTATGCCTGCCACCAGATGGGGATGTCACTTGCCACACTGCCTGGCTGCCACCAGATGGAGATGTCACTTGCCACGCTGCCTGGCTGCCACCAGATGTGGATGTCACTTGCCACGCTGCCTGGCTGCCACCAAATGGAGATGTCACTTGCCACGCTGCCTGGCTGCCACCAGATGTGGATGTCACTTGCCACGCTGCCTGGCTGCCACCAGATGGAGATGTCACTTGCCACGCTGCCTGGCTGCCACCAGATGCAGGAGGGCGGAACAGTGGTGCGGGCAATGAGAGATGTCATCTCTCTCCCCTGCCGCCGCCCTGCTGACATTACTAGTCTCCTCCACGGCTCGGCAGCAAAGGCGCCACGGCACACAGGTTGGAGACCTATCATTTCAAAAATGGCACCGGGCGGGGCAATCACGCTACTGTGCATGCGCCACCTGGCAGAGCGCGTAGGAGCTTTCCTGAGCCCGGCCGTCTTTGGAACGGCGCATGAGCAGTAGTGGGTGGCTCATGGCCATCTTTTCTATGGGCACCGGTGCCCCTAATGGACATTAACAGGCAGCCTGAAAGGGGGGGCGGCCGCGAAGTCGCCGCAGAAGCGGCGCCACCCCTACACCACTGCTGCCCCTAGGCCTGGCCTCGGTGGCCTTGTGGCAAATCTGGCCCTGTGTGCAGCTAGATCTTGCTGCAGACCTTTCCTGTTGTTTTGTTGCTATTATACTACAGGCAGGCAAGTTCATTCAGTTAGCTGCAGTATATTCAGTACTGTATCCAGTTTAGCTAGATCTCGCTGCAGACCGTTCCTGTTGTTCTGTTGCTAATATACTACAGGCAGGCAAGTTCATTCAGTTAGCTGCAGTATATTCAGTACTGTATCCTGTGCAGCTAGATCTTGCTGCAGACCGTTCCTGTTGTTCTCTTCCTAATATACTACAGGCAGGCAGTTCATTCAGTTAGCTGCAGTATATTCAGTACTGTATCCTGTGCAGCTAGATCTCGCTGCAGACCGTTCCTGTTGTTCTGTTCCTAATATACTACAGGAAGGCAGTTCATTCAGTTAGCTGCAGTATATTCAGTACTGTATCCAGTCTAGCTAGATCTTGCTGCAGACCGGTTCTGTTGTTCTGTTCCTAATATACTACAGGCAGGCAAGTTCATTCAGTTAGCTGCAGTATATTCAGTACTGTATCCTGTGCAGCTAGATCTCGCTGCAGACCGTTCCTGTTCTCTTCCTAATATACTACAGGCAGGCAGTTCATTCAGTTAGCTGCAGTATATTCAGTACTGTATCCAGTTTAGCTAGATTTCGCTATAGACCGTTCCTGTTGTTCTCTTCCTAATATACTACAGGCAGGCAACTTCATTCAGTTAGCTGCAGTATATTCAGTACTGTATCCTGTGCAGCTAGACCTCACTGCAGACCATTCCTGTTGTTCTCTTCCTAATATACTACAGGCAAGCAGTGGATTCAGTTAGCTGCAGTATATTCAGTGTGTATATATATATATATATATATATATATATATATATATATATATATATATATATATATATATATACATATATACACACATACATACACACATCCCAGCTTTGTGCAACTACATCTCCCTGCAGGCCATTCTTCGTGTACCTATTCAAATACATCAAGGACAGTATGTCTGGAAGGCCAACAGGGAGAGGCAGATGCTCACAGGCCACTAAAAGTGGGCAAGCAGGCTCTGTGTCTACAGCCAACATTGCTGGTTGTGGACACGGTGCATCCTCAGCATGTGGCCGTGGGTCACACTTGTCCTTTTTTTTGGCAGCTGGCCATGTTGAGCCATAACATGCAGAAGAGTTGGATGACCAAGCCATCTTCATCCTCCTCATCCTCTGTCACCCAGGCTCAGAGTACTTTGGCTGCCAATGCAGCTGCCAAAGCGGCCTCTTCCACTGGCTCAATGTCATCAGTCACTCCTTCACCTAGCCCCACCATCATGCCCTGAGGAGTTCCCCGAACTGTTTGACCACAGTGTTGGGTACATGCTGCAGGAGGATGCGCAGCGCTTCGAAGGCTCCAATGATGGTACCCAGATTGAGGAAGGCAGTAACGTGAGCCCAGAAAGAGGCGGTGCCCAAAAAGGGCAACAAACTGGCAGTCATGTTCCCCGAGCTGCAGCATACTGCCAGGTTTGCTCCAGTGACAAGGAGGGAGGGGATGATGAGGTCACTGACTCTACATGGGTGCCTGATAAGAGAGAGGAGGAGGAGGCACATCTCCAACGAGGCAGGATGCCCTCCAGGGGCCAGCTTAGGGGCAGCCAACCAACTGCATCACACCTCAGAGCTCCGCATGTGCAGGGCGCTGCTGACTCTGCGCATTTTTTCAAAAGTACCTTGGTGTGGGCCTTGAGACATGTGCAGCAGATCGCACTGTTGCTATTTGCAACATATGTCTGAAGCATATACAGCGTGGCCAAAACAGCAGCTGCTTGGGCACCACATGCTTGACCAGACATATGTTGAACTCCCATACAGTCTGTTGGCAAGCGTACTAAAAAGACCTACACCAAAGAACATGGCAGACCTCTCCTTGCTCTTCATCAGCTGGGATCTCCAACCCCACTATACCTTCAGTTCTCTCAGAAACCTGCACTGAGAAGAATGAAGGTTTAGAATTAGGTGTGCCAAGTACTTGCAGGCAATATGCTATCAAATTTCCCTACCCCAGTTGCTAAACCAGCGAAATAAATTCCGTCCCAACCATCCAATTTGTGGAATGTGCAGTACCTCAGTGGCAGGTTCCCAAACGCCATTTTTTTCACAGAAGACGATTCCGGCTCTCTACCGGCATGCGGAAGGCAATATTTTGGCCTCGCTGGACGGGGGGCGGTCAGCGGTAAGGTGCATATTACCGCTGACTCATGGTCCAGCAGGTGTGGACTGGGATGTTACCTATCTTTCACGGCGCACTGGATGACCCTGCTGGCAGCTGGGAAGGATGCAGGACAGGGTGCAGTATTGTTGGAGCTTGTTCCACCACCACACCTCCAAAATGCTACTAGTGGTGATTCTGACACACCTCTCTCCTCCACCCCCTTCTCTTCTTCTTCCTCCATGGCCTCTTCCTCTATAGATTTGTCCTTGGAACCAGTGGTGCTTCGTAGGCATTCAAGGGGCTATGCAAGCACTCAGGCATAAAGATGCCATTCGGTGCTTGAGCTGGTGTGCTTAGGGGACAGGAGCCACACTGGGGCAGAGATTCTGTCAGCCCTGAAGGGGCAGGCTCAGAGGTGGTTGATGCCATGCCAGCTTCAGGCAGGAATGGGGGTTTGCGACAATGGCACCATCTTCCTCTCCGCCCTCTGAGAGGGACACTTCACCCATCTTCCCTGTTTGGCTCATGTCCTTAATTAGGTGGTGCAGCAGTTCTTGTGTAGGTACCCGGGCTTACAGGATCTCCTGAGGCAGACCAGGAAAGTCTGTGTGCATTTCCGCCAGTCATATAATGCCAGTGCTCGGCTGGCTGACCTCCAAAAGGAATACAACCTGCCCAAGAACCGCCTAATCTGTGACATGCCCACCAGATGGAACTCAACGTTGGCCATGCCATGCCATGCACATGCAACAGAGGGCCATCAATGAGTACCTGTGCGACTATGGCACAAGGACAGGATCAGGGGAGCTTGGCTTTTTTTTGCCATGCCAGTGACACATGATCAAGAATGCATGCACTTTCCTGTCACCATTTGAGGAGGCCAAGAGGATGGTGAGCAGTGACAGTGCATGCATCAGTGATACTGTCCCTCTTGTCTACCTGTTGGAGCATTGGAGGATTGTGTCAGCATGGAGGTGGAGCCTAGCACTCAGCATCAGCAGCAGTCTTCAAGGGATTGTTTACAGTCCCAAGAAACCCATGGACTTGTACGTGGCTGGGTAGAGGTGGCTGTGGATCAGGTCGTCCTTAGTGACCCAGAGGACTCTGGACTGAATGCCTCCAATGCCTTCCCTGATACTGCAAAGCCTGCGACCCTTGGATTCATGGTATCAAGGAGAGGGATCAGTACTGGCTGGCAACCCTCCTTGATCCACGTTACAAGGGTAAGGTTGCAGAACTTATCCAGCCATCACAGAGGCAGCAGAGGATGAAACATCTTCAGGAGGCCTTGCAGAAAGGTTTGTACAACGTGTTTCCAGAGCCTGGGAGGCTACAAATTCCTGGTCCTGGACAATGTGTTGCTGAGGCTTTGGTCAGTCACAGAAGGAGCGGTGGAGAAGGTGGCCGTCTGACAGATGCGTTCAGACGATTTTTTAGTCTGCAGCCCCAAGGTCTGATCGGTCGCCAGCATCTGATTTACATGGCGCAGGAATACCTAGGGGCAAGATCAGACTTGGAGACCTTTCCAACTGAAAATCCTCTGGGTTACTGGGTCTTGAGGATGGATCACTGGTCAGAGCTTGCACAGTATGCAATTGAGCTACTGGCCTGTCCTGCATGCAGTATTCTTTCGGAACGCACATTCGGTGCTGCTGGAGGCTTTGTAATTGATCACAGAGTGCGCCTGTCCACCGACTCGGTTGATTGGCTCGCCTTCATAAAAATGAATCAGTCTTGGATCACCAGTAGGGATGAGCTTCAAGTTCGAGTCGAACTCATGTTCGAATCGAATATTGGCTGTTCCCAAGTTCGCCGAACAGCGAACAATTTGGGGTGTTTGCAGCAAATTCAAAAGCCGCGGAACACCTTTTAAAAGTCTATGGGAGACCCGTTACTTCTATACAAAGTCAAAGTGACAGCAGAATGTATCCAAAAAATGTCTAATCTTGTCCCCAGTGCACTACATTGTGGCAGCCTCATTATACACACTGGCCCCCCAGTAGGGATGAGCCCGATGCTCAAGTCGAACATAAGTTCGACTCGAACATTCGGTGTTCATCTGTTTGCCGAATAGCAAACAATTTGGGGTGTTCACGGCAAATTCGAAAGCCGCTGAACACCCTTTAAAAGTCTATGGGAGAAATCAAAAGTGCTAATTTTAAAGGCTTATATGCAAGTTATTGTCATAAAAAGTGTTTGGGGACCTGGGTCCTGCCCTAGGGGACATGGATCAATGCAAAAAAAGTTTTAAAAATGGCCGTTTTTTTCAGCAGCAGTGATTTTAAAAATTCTTAAAGTGAAACAATAAAAGTGTAATATTTCTTTAAATTTCATACCTGGGGGGTGTCTATAGTATGCCTGTAAAGGGGCAAATGTTTCCCATGTTTAGAACAGTCTGACAGCAAAATGACATTTCAAAGGAAAAAAGTAATTTAAAACTTCTCGCGACTGTTAATGAATTGCCAGTCCAACAATACACATAAAAGTTCATTGATAAAAATGGCATGGGGATTCCCAACATGGGAACCCTGAACCAAAATTTTAAAAAAAATGACATGGGGTCCCCCTAAATTCCATACCAGGCCCTTCAGGTCTGGTATGGATATTAAGGGGAACCCCAGCCAAAATTTTTTTAAAAATGGCGTGGGGTCCCCCTCAAAATCTATACCAGACCCTTATCCGAGCACGCAACCTGGCAGGCCGCAGGAAAAGAGGGGGGTGAGAGAGCGCCCCCCTCCTGAACCATACCAGGCCACATGCCCCCAACATTGGGAGGGTGCTTTGGGGTAGCCCCCAAAACACCTTGTCCCCATGTTGATGGGGACAAGGGCCTCATCCCCACAACCCAGTGGTTGTGGGGGTCTGCGGGCGGGGGGCTTATCAGAATCTGGAAGCCCCCTTTAACAAGGGGACCCCCAGATCCCAGCCCTCCCCCCGTGTGAAATGGTAAGGGGGTACAAAAGTACCCCTACCATTTCACAAAAAAAGTGTCAAAAATGTTAAAAATGACAAGAGACAGTTTTTGACAATTCCTTTATTTAAGTGCTTCTTCTTCTATCTTCTTTCTTCTATCTTCTATCTTTCTTCAGTTTCTTCCTCCTTCTTCTTCTTCTGGTTCTTCCTCCGGTGTTCTCGTCTGGCATCTTCCTCCACGGCGCCGGCATCTTCTTCCTTTCATCTTCTCAGGCTGCTCTGCCTCCACCATGATGGGAGGCTCCCGCTGTGTGACGCTTCTCCTCTTCTGACAGTTCTTAAATAACGGAGGGTGGGGCCACCCAGTGACCTCGCCCCCCTATGATGCACAGGGACTTGATGGGGATTTCCCTGTGGCATTCCCCGTGACATCAGAGGGGGGCGGACAGGGAAGTCACCGTGCATCAGAGGGGGGTGGGGTCACCAGGTGGCCCTGCCCTCCGTTATTTAAGAACTGTCAGAAAAGGAGAAGCGTCACACAGCGGGAGCCTCCCATCATGGTGGCTGCGGAGCGGCCCGAGAAGACAAAGGGAAGAAGACGCCGGCGCCACGAAGGAAGATGCCGGATGAGAACACCGGAGGAAGAACCAGAAGAAGAAGAAGATGGAGGAAGAAACCGAAGGAAGATAGAAGAAAGAAGAAGTATTTAAATAAAGGAATTGTCAAAAACTGTCTCTTGTCATTTTTAACATTTTTGACACTTTTTTTGTGAAATGGTAGGGGTACTTTTGTACCCCCTTACCATTTCACACAGGGGGGAGGGCCGGGATCTGGGGGTTCCCCTGTTAAAGGGGCTTCCAGATTCTGATAAGCCCCCTGCCCGCAGACCCCCACAACCACCGGGCAAGGGTTGTGGGGATGAGGCCCTTGTCCCCATAAACATGGGGACAAGGTGTGTTGGGGGGCTACCCCAAATCACCCTCCCAATGTTGAGGGCATGTGGCCTGGTACGGTTCAGGAGGGGGGGCGCTCTCTCGTCCCCCCTCTTTTCCTGTGACCTGCCAGGTTGCGTGCTCGGATAAGTGTCTGGTATGGATTTTTGGGGGGACCCCAAGCCATTTTTTTTAAATTTTGGTGCGGGTTCCCCCTAAAATCCATACCAGACCTGAAGGTCCTGGTATGGTATTTAGGGGGACCCCACATCATTTTTTTTTTAATATTGGTTCGGGGTTCCCCTGTGGGGAATTCCCATGCCATTTTTATCAATTAACTTTTATGTGTATTGTCGGACCGGCAATTCATTAATAGCCGTGAGTTTTAAATGAATTTTTTTCCTTTGAAATGTCATTTTGCTGTCAGACAGTTCTAAACACGGGAAACATGCGCCCCTTTACAGGCATACTATAGACACCCCCCAGGTAAGAAATTTAAAGGAATATTACACTTTTATTGTTTCACTTTAAAACATTATTAAAATCACTGCTCCCGAAAAAACGGCCGTTTTTAAAACTTTTTTTTTGCATTGATCCATGTCCCCTTGGGCAGGACTCAGGTCCCCAAACACTTTTTATGACAATAGCTTGCATATAAGCCTTTAAAATTAGCACTTTTGATTATTCATGTTCGTGTCCCATAGACTTTAACGGTGTTCGCGTGTTCGAACACATTTTTTGCCTGTTCGCATGTTCTGGTGCGAACCGAACAGGGGGAGTGTTCAGCTCATCCCTAATCACCAGCTACCAAACACCTGATGCTGATGTAAAAGACTAATTTGTTTTATGAATGTAAGATCCCTTGAAGACTGCCTATTCTGATGCTGAGTGACTATCCTGTTATGCTGAGTGACTATCCTATTCCTCCTCAATGTTCATGTTGATAGCTTGTAAGAACATTTTTGGTTCTGGACACCACCACCAGTGGCTAAGGCCCAATTTTTCTGCCCCTGTTAAACAGGGGCGTGTAATTACAATTTTTGCTGTAATATTTTGCAGCAGGGCTTGTTTCTGCGCTCAACTAGAGTATCTGTGAGGTCTTGCAGAGTTGTGGCACCACCACCAGTGCCAAAGGCCCAATTTTTCTGCCCCTGTTCAACAGGGGCGTATAATTACAATTTTTGCTGTTATATTTTGCAACAGGGCTTGTTGCTGCACTAAACTAGAGTATCTGTGGGGGGTTGCAGTGTTGTGGCACCAGCACCAGTGCCTAAAGCCCAATTTTTCTGCCCCTGTTCAACAGGGGTGTGTAATTACAATTTTTGATCTAATATTTCACAGCAGGGCCCGTTCCTACGCCCAAGAGTAACTGTGAGGGTTTACAGTGTTGTGGCAACACCACCACACCACCACCAAAGGCCCAATTTTTCTGACCCTGTTCAACAGGGGCATGTAATTACAATTCTTGATATAATATTTCACAGCAGGGCCCATTCCAGCACCCACCAAGAGTAACTGAGAGCTTACAGTGTTCTGGTAGCACCAACACCTAAGGGCCAAATTTCTGCAGAGTTTATAGGTCAGGCCCCTACTTTCAAACATCTGACTTATAAACGACTTCTACTTACAAACGGAGGGAGACAACAGGAAGTGAGAGGAAATCTACCCCTAGGAAGGGGAATTCTTTCCTGTAAGAGTTAATATGGGAAAAAAGTGTCTCCTCCACTGATGCTTTATCACCAATCCTTGTTTCCCTAAAAACCCCAAATTTTCAAAATCCAATTGTCATTGGGACAGAAAGCGAGGTTAAATCTTCTGAATAGGGGCGCAGACAGCAAAACAAATGTTACAGGGCTGATAGCCCTTCCCTATGTTTTCCAAAAAGCTTAAAAACAGATGTTTTGACTGGAGCTACACTTACAAAATGTACCTGTTTCAAATTAAAAACAGATTTAACTTAAGAACAAACCTACAGTCCCTGTCTTTCTTGGGACCGCCTGTATACTGGTGTTCAGAGTATATAGGGCCTGGGGGCCCCACGCCTTTTCTTTTTTTAATTTGGGTGCGGGGTTTCCCTTAATATCCATACAAGGCCCAAAGGGCCTGGTAATGGGCTGGGGGGGTTACCCATGCCGTTTTTCTCAATAATTTTCATCCATATTGCTGGGACCCGACATTACATTACAGCCGCAAGCAGTTTTAAATGTCTTTTATACCTTTAGAAATGTCATTTTGTGCAGGGACTGTTCTAAACACAGGAAACACGCGCCACTTTACAGGCATACTATAGACATCCCCCAGGTATGATATTTAAAGGAATATATCACTTTTATTTTTTCACTTTAAGCATCATTAAAATCACTGCTCCCGAAAAAACGGCCGTTTTTAAAACTTTTTTTTGCATTGTTACATGACCCCTGGGGCAGGAAACGGGTCCCCAACCCCTTTTTAGGACAATAACTTGCATATTAGCATTTAAAATTCGCACTTTTGATTTCTCACATTCGATTCCCATAGACTTTAACGGTGTTCAAAAGTTCACACAAACTTTTGGTCCGTTCGCGTGTTCTGGATGCAAACTGAACTGGGGGGTGTTCAGCTCATCCCTAGAGAAGACAACTTGACAGCAAGGGGTAGATTTGCTAAAACTGGTGCACATAGAATCTGGTGCAGCTGTCCAATGGAAACCGGTGCAGCTGTGCATACTACTATGCTTTTCATGGGGAGAAAAAAAAATAATATATATATATTATTATATAGTTGTGCTCAAAAGTTTGCATACCCTGGTGGAAATCATTAAATGTTGGCATTAATATTGAAAATATGACTGATCATACCAATAAACTGTCTTTTATTTAAGGATAGTGATCATATGAAGACATGTATTATCACATAGTTGTTTGGCTCCTTTTTAGATCTTAATGATAACAGAAATCATCCAAGTGGCCCTGATCAAAAGTTTACATTTCCTGAAATGTTTGGCCTTGGTACAGACTCAAGTGAATGCACTGAGAAGACTAGATACTGAGCCATAGGAAGCATAAAAGAACTGTCAAAAGACCTGCATAACAAGTTAATGGAACTTTATAAAGATGGAAAAGGATATTAAAATACAGTGGGACGGAAAGTATTTAGACCCCCTTAAATTTTTCACTCTTTGTTATATTGCAGCCATTTGCTAATATTATTTAAGTTAATTTTTTTCCTCATTAATGTATACACAGCACCCCATATTGACAAAAAAAAAACACAGAATTGTTGACATTTTTGCAGATTTATTAAAAAAAAACCCTGAAATATCACATGTTCAGACCCTCTGCTCAGTATTTAGTAGAAGCACCCTTTTGATCCAATACAGCCATTAATATTTTTGGGAAAGATGGAAGAAGTTTTACACATCTGGATTTGGGGATCCTCTGCCATTTCTCCTTGCAGATCCTCTCCAGTTCTGTCAGGTTGGATGGTAAACATTGGTGGACAGCCATTTTTAGTTCTCTCCAGAGATGCTGAATTGGGTTTAAGTCAGGGCTCTGGCTGGGCCATTCAAGAACAGTCACAGAGTTGTTGTGAAGCCACTCCATTATTTTAGCTGTGTGCTGTCTTGTTGGAAGGTAAACCTTCGGCCAAGTCTGAGGTCCTGCATTTGGCCGCATTCATCTTTACCTCGATTGCAACTAGTCGTCCTGTCCCTGCAGTTGAAAAACACCCCCACAGCATGATGATGCCACCACCATGCTTCACTGTTGGGATTGTATTGGACAGCTGATGAGCAATGCCTGGTTTTCTCCACACATACCGCTTAGAATTAAGGCCAAAAAGTTCTATCTTGGTCTCATCAGACCAGAGAATCTTATTTCTCACCATCTAGGAGTCCTTCAGGTTTTTTTTAGCAAACTCCATGCAGGCTTTCATGTGTCTTGCACCAAGGAGAGGCTTCCGTCGGACCACTCTGCCATAAAGCCCCAAATGGTGGAGGGCTGCAGTGATTGTTGAGTTTCAACAACTTTCTTCCATCTCCCGACTGCATCTCTGGAGCTCAGCCACAGTGATATTTGGGTTCTTCTTTACCTCCCTCACCAAGGCTCTTCTCCCCCAAGCTCAGTTTGGCTGGACGGCCAGCTCTAGGAAGGGTTCTGGTCATCCCAAATGTCTTCCATTTAAGGATTATGGAGGCCACTGTGCTCTTAGGAACCTTAAGTGCAGCAGAAATGTTTTTGTAACCTTGGCCAGATCTGTGCCTTGCCACAATTCTGTCTCTGAGCTCTTCAGCAGTTCCTTTGACCTCATGATTCTCATTTGCTCTGACATGCACTGTGAGCTGTAAGGTCTTATATAGACAGGTGTGTGGCTTTCCTAATCAAGTCCAATCAATATAATCAAACACAGCTGGACTCAAATGAAGATGTAGAACCATCTCAAGGATGATCAGAAGAAATGGACAGCACCTGAGTTAAATATTTGAGTGTCACAGCAAAGGGTCTGAATACTTAGGACCATGTGATATTTCAGTTTTTCTTTTTTTAAAAATCTGCAAAAGTGTCAACAATTCTGTGTTTTTCTGTCAATACAGGGTGCTGTGTGTACATTAATGAGGAAAAAAATGAACTTAAATGATTTTAGCAAATGGCTGCAATATAAACAAAGAGTGAAAAATTTAAGGGGGTCTGAATACTTTCCGTCCCCACTGTATATCCTTAAGCCTTAAATTTGCCAGTAAGTACTGTTCAATCATCTATTAAGAACTGTAGGGATGGGTGAATGGTGCGGCCCGAGCATAAGTTTGGGCCGAACTTTCGTTGTTCAGACGTTCAGTGAACAGCCAAACAAACGGGTCGTTTGACCATTTGTTCCCCCCCCCGAACCAACTACAATGCATTGCAACACTGAACAGTGCATTGCAAGCCCTGATTGGCTGAAGCAGTGAAAGCTTCAGCCAATCAGGGCACAGAGCAGTGTCAGAGTCATGATTGGGCACTGTCATCATGACTTTATCCAATCGTGGCTCATTCCTGCCCCACAGTATAAAAGTATTCTTTCAATGATAGCCATTTTCAGTGTGATTTTGGCGTGGAGAGGGTCTGTTCAGTGCTATTAGTTAGTGTGCTATACTGTGCCATTTTGCTTCAATTGTCAGGGTAGAATATTAGTTTGGTGTCAGTCTAGGGATAGTGTGAGTGTAGTGGGGAGGACCATCATTCAGCTTTGCATAGTGTGCAGCTAGAGTAGGGACAGTAGAAATTTAGGAGAAACCGCGCTACTAAACCAAAATAATCGATTAATATGAAAAGCTGCAATCCCCACAAAAAACATCAATTGTGGATAAACATAGGAGAAAATAAGGGGTTGCGCTAATACCTGTGTACCATAATATAAAATCTACAGTGAAAAGATATTTATATAATGACTATAAATAAACAAGAATAATGTGCAAAACATTAAATAGTGATATGAAGAAGTCCCATCAAGTGAAACATCAATTAAGATCTCTTAGTGAGTCCAAATCACCAACAGAAACCAACAAAAGTCCAAGTAATGATTGGTGTTAATCCGTGACAACAAGGGAGGGTCCACCACCAGAAAATGGAAGGGGATGCTCCTTACCAGATGGCCATGACCCCCCACCACAGAGGATCACAGCAAGCAGAAATCTTTAAAAGCCAGAATTAGGAACTGCCAACGATGTCCACCAGAGGTCATCTCATCATCATCAGCCACACCAACGAACCCATGACAAGGATACCATAAAATATAGAGGGAGCTCACATAGTGTAAAACTGATAAATTTATTTTGAATAAAAGCAAGTAACAAAATGCACACTTACAAAGCGTGATGTAATAAACAGCCTTAAGTCCGGCTCTGTGGCCACCGGAGCGCGGACAAACCCGTCCTGCTGGAATGCGGTTTGCTTGGGGGTGAGGTCAGCGCGTCGTCTGGCTCCGGGCGGGTTCGTTGGTGTGGCTGATGATGATGAGATGACCTCTGGTGGACATCGTTGGCAGTTCCTAATTCTGGCTTTTAAAGATTTCTGCTTGCTGTGATCCTCTGTGGTGGGGGGTCATGGCCATCTGGTAAGGAGCAACCCCTTCCATTTTCTGGTGGTGGACCCTCCCTTGTTGTCACGGATTAACACCAATCATTACTTGGACTTTTGTTGGTTTCTGTTGGTGATTTGGACTCACTAAGATATCTTATTTGATGTTTCACTTGATGGGACTTCTTCATATCACTATTTAATGTTTTGCACATTATCCTTGTTTATTTATAGTCATTATATAAATATCTTTTCACTGTAGATTTTATATTATGGTACACAGGTATTAGCGCAACCCCTTATTTTCTCCTAGAGTAGGGACAGCTCAGCTAGTTTCAGTGTAGTGTAGTGAGACCATGTCAGTAATCTTGACATTAGTGTATAGCTAGAGTAGGGACAGTTCAGATAGCGTCAGTGTAGTGATGGTTGAACACCGTCTATTTGATTGCGTTACTGCCAGTTTAACGCCATATAGTTTTGGGGACATGTTCCCCAAGCCGCAGCATATTGCCAAGTTGTCTTCGGTGGTAATGATGATGATGGAGAAGATGGAGATGATATTGATGATGATGAGGTCACTGATGTGACTTGGGTGCCAGATAGAGAAGAGGAGGAAACTGAAGGTGAGGGGTCACAACCCCAAGGAGGCCGACATAAATGAAGAGTAGAGAACAGCCACCCTATTCCATCACATTCTGCAGCTGTTATCTCCCGGCCCACTCCCCAAAGCTCAGCTGTCTGGGCCTCTTTAAGCACATCTGCAGCAGATCGCACTATTGCCATCTGCAAACTGTGTCTCAGACTCAAACGTGGCAAAAACACCAGCCATTTGGGTACCACATGCTTAACAAGGCATTTAACGTCCAACCACTCAGCCCCTTGGCAAGAGCACCTAAAAGCCACACTTCTCCTTACCCACTTCAGTCTGCCCCTGCTGTCCCAGGTACTAGCAGCACATCTGCCAGCAGCACACCACCAGCTGCAGACTGTAGCCGGCAAATTTCTCTGCCCCACCTGCTGCAGCGCAAAAAAAAACAGTCCTTGCCACCCACATGCCTAGCGTCTAAATGCAAGCTTGTCAAAGCTGTTGGCTCTCCAATTTCTCTCTTTCAGCCTGGTGGATTCTGTCCCCTTCTGTGACTTCACACAATGTGCTGTACCACAAAGACAGGTTCTCAGTCGCTACTACTTTTCACGTAAGGCCGTTCCATCTCTCTACCATCACATGGAAGGGAAGGTTCTGGCATCGTTGGGCAAGGCAGTCAACCATAAAATCCACCTTACCACTGACATGTTGTCCAGCAAGCATGGGCTTTGACAATATATTTTGTTCACAGCACACTGGGTAACGCTGCTTGCAACTTGAAAGGATGCAGGACAGGGCTCAGTGCTGCAGCTTGTTGTGCCCCCACATCTCCATACAGCTGGTGGTGATGATGCCAGACCTATGAGCTCTACCACCTCCTCCTTCTCCTCCGCCACCTCCATGCCTTCCTCTGCAGAATTGTCCTATGAACATCAGGTACCCCTATGCGCTCAAAGGGCTATTCTCAGAGTTAGGCTAAAAGGTGCCATGTAGTGCTTCAGCTGGTGTGTTTAGGGGGCAGAAACCACATCTGAGCAGAGATTCTTGCAACTAATGCAGGGACAGGCCCAGAGGTGGTTCACACCACACCAGCTGGAGCCAGGAATGGTGGTGTGCGATAATGGCTCAAACCTCCTGTCCGCCCTTAGACAGGGAAAGTTGACACATGTGCCATGGCTGGCACATGTCCTCAATTTGGTGGTGCAGCATTTCCTAAATACGTATCCAGGGTTGCAAGATGTGCTAAAGCTGGCCAGAAGAGTCTGGAGTCATTTCAGGCGGTCTTACACAGCCAGTGCTCGGTTGGCTGAAATTCAGCGGGAAATCCACCTGCCCATTAACAGCCTGATTTGGGACAAGCCCACCAGGTGGAACTCAACTTTGTTGATGCTGCAGTGGCTATACATGCAGCAGAGGACCCTCAACAAGTACCTGTGTGAATACAGCATGACGACAGGCTCAGGCCGCCTCGACTTTTTTCCCCACACCAATGGCTGATAATTAAGGATGCATGCACTGTATTGTCACCATTTGAGGAGGCCACAAGGACAGTGAGCGTGACAGTGCATGCATCAGTGACACAATCCCTGTTGTGTTCCTGCTGGAGCAGACTCTGCGTGGCATTATGGACAGGGCACTGGAGGAAGAGTAGCAGGAGGCCCACTTTCCTCTCAAGGCCCACTTTATCCAGACACCATCATTCCTATGTCACAGAACACACAGGAGGAGAGAGGGGAGGAGGATGAGGAGGAGGATTCTGGCACTTTCATAGGCTTCGAAGAAGAAAGGAAGAAATGCATCAATCTGTAATCGATAGCTTTCCAGCCCCAGGACCCTTGGGAGTAGTACATGGCTGGAAGGAGGAAGTTCCAGATGCTGTCATCCTGAGTGACCCTGATGAGTCTGCTTCCCAAACCTTGGCATATTTGAGGTGCATGGGCAACCTCATGCTTCAAAGCCTGCAAAAGGACCCAAGAATACGTGGCATAAAGGAAAAGGATGATTACTGGTTGGCAACCCTCCTTGACCACCGTTATAAGGGGAAGGTCTCAGAACTCATCTGGTCCCCACAGAGAGTGCAGAAGATAAAATCTCTTGAGGACACGTTAAAGAGGATTTTATTGAACATTTTTCGGACTCCAGTAGGTTACAGTGTCGTGGAAAACGTAGTTTTGAGTCAACTAGGAGCGTGGAGAAGGCGTCTGCCTAAGTGAGGCATTTTGGAATTTTTTTAGTCCTCGCTGCCCAGGGCTGCCAGCTTCCATATCCCATCGGCAGTGCCTGTATCACATGATGGACGATTACCTTGGGGTCCAAAACAGAGATAGAGAGCTTTCCAGCTGATGATTCACTGACTTACTGGGTCATGAGAATAGAACACTGGCCAGAACTTTCCCAGTATGCTATTGAGTTGTTGGGCTGCCTTGCATCCAGCATGCTTTCAGAACGGGCATTTAGGAGGTTTCGTTACTGATCATAGAACACATCTAATCAGTCCTGGATTACCAGCCAAGGAGCTATGAAGCCCCTCATGCCAATGTCACTTATTACCATATTTATCGGCGTATAGCACGCACTTTTTTCCCCTGAAAATAGAGGGAAAATCAGAGGTGCGTGTTAAACGCTGATAGTGTACCTCGGAGGGGAGGGAGGGGGATGAGCACCGCCAGAATTCACTGAGCCATCATCTCCTCTCCACTCAGCTTTCACGTCACACACAGTCCTGCCTCCGCCACCGGCATTGGGCCATTGTTCTGTCTATCACAGCAGCTGGTCTAATGCCGATGGTGGAGGTGGGACTATGTGTGTGAGAGCTGAGTAAACAGGAGATGACGGCTCGGTGATTTCCTGATGTTCAGGCTGCTTTGATGAGAGATGGTAAGGCTGCAAATGAGGCTTAAAAAATGATATTAATCAGGCTACATTGATGCATTGATGGGATGCAGATGGACATTGATCAGGCTGCATTGAGGACATTGCTCAGGCTGCATTGAGGACATTGCTCAGGCTGCAGACGGGCATTCATCAGGCTGCAGATGGGCATTCATCAGGCTGCAGATGGGCATTCATCAGGCTGCAGATGGGCATTGATCAGGCTGCAGATGGGCATTGATCAGGCTGCAGATGGGCATTGATCAGGCTGCAGATGGGCACTGACCCTTAATTTGCTTCAAAGTTGTTTATTTAAAAAATATGTTTTTTTTTCCTGAAACTTCCCTTTTAAAATTATGCGTGTTATATGCCAATAAATACGGTAAGTATCTTTGGGATGTGGAATCTCTTCTCTTCGACTTCGAGGCTGCCTAGCTTTGAGGGTGTTCAATCATTTCATCTGGAAGAATGCTTTTGGTATAGGTTTCATTGGCACAAATTACACCCAAAGACCAATTTTTCTGCACCTGTTTGACAGGTGCATATCATTAACATTTTTTATAGCAAGGCCAATTCTTGCTTTCATTAAGATTACCTCTATAGGGTTACAGTGGAAAGGCCCCACTGACACCCAAAGGCTCGGTTCACACTAGGACGACTTGTCAGGCGACCTAGGTCGCCTGACAAGTCGCCTCCCGTTCTGTGCTATGGAACCGTTCTAAGGGGAGCGACGCAAGTCGCTCTGACTTAGAAAAGGTTCCTGTACGACTTTGGGGGCGACTTGCATAGACTTCTATACAGAAGTCATTTTGCAAGTCGCCCGGGTAGTCGTGTGCAGGTCGCCTCGGTGAGGCGACCTGCAAGTCGTGCCGCCTCTGGTGTGAACCGAGGCAAAGACCAATTTTTACGCACCCGTTACTTCTATACAAAGTCAAAGTGACAGCAGAATGTATCTAAAAAATCTTTAATCTTGTTCACAGTACACTGCATTTTGGCGGCCTCATTATACACACTGGCCCCCCAGTAGGGATGAGCCCGATGCTCAAGTCGAACATAAGTTCGACTCGAACATTGAGTGTTCATCTGTTCGCCGAATAGCAAACAATTTGGGTTGTTTGCGGCAAATTCAAAAGCTGCAGAACACCCTTTAAAAGTATATAGGAGAAATCAAAAGTGCTAATTTTAAAGGCTTATATGCATGGTATTTTCATAAATAGTGTTTGAGGACCTGGGTCGTGCCCCAGGGGACCTATATCAATGCAAAAAAAAGTTTTAAAAATTGCATTTTTTTTGGGAGCAGCGATTTTAATAATGCTTAAAGTGAAACAATAAAAGTGAAATATTCCTTTAAATCTCGTACCTGGGGGTGTCTATAGTATGCCTGTATAGTGGTGCATTTTTTCCATGTTTAGAACAGTCCCTGCACAAAATGACATTTCTAAAGGAAAAAAAAGTAATTTAAAACTACTCGTGGCTATAATGAATTGTCGGGTCCCAGCAATACAGAAAAAAGTCATTGAAAAAACGGCATGGAATCCCCCCAGTCCATTACCAGGCCCTTTGGGTCTGGTATAAATATATAGGGGAACCCCGAACCAAAATAAAAAAAAATGGGGGTCCCTCAAAATTCTATACCAGGCCCTTCAGGTCTGGTATGGATATTAAGGGGAACCCTGCACCAATTTTTTTTTAAAATGGCGTAGGCGTCCCCCTCAAAATCGACTTTAAGGGGAACCCCACGCCAAAATTTAAAAAAAATGGCTTGGGGGTCCCCAAAAATCTATACCAGACCCTTATCTGAGCAGGCAACCTGGAAGGCCGCAGGAAAAGAGTGGGACGAGAGAACGCCCCCCCCCTGAACTGTACCAGGCCACATGCCCTCAACATGGGGAGGGTGCTTTGGGGCAGCCCCCAAAGCACCTTGTCCCCATGTTGATGGGGACAAGGGCCTCATCCTCACAACCCTTGCACGGTGGTTGTGGGGGTCTGCGGGCAGGGGGCTTATCGGAATCTGGAAGCCCCCTTTAACAAGGGGACCCGCAGATCCCACCCCCCCATGTGAAATAGTACCGGGTACATTGTACCCGTTCCATCTCACAAAAAAAGTGTTAAAATGTTAAAAAAAAAAACCAAGACACACGTTGGGACAAGTCCTTTATTAAAAAAATAAAAATGTCCCACAAAGTCCATTTATCTTCTTCTATGGCTCCGCTATCGGACCGAAAAATAAAATAAAAAAGATCCGCCTCCATGGGAGGCACCCGCCATATGACGCTTCAACGCCAATGACAGTTCTTTTATTAGTGAAGGCGGGCCACACGGTGACGTACCCCGGTAACCCCGCCCCCCTCTGACACACGGGGACTTCCCAATGGCTTCCCTGTGGCATCAGAGGGTACATAAACAGGTGGCCTCACCCCCCTCTGACACCACAGGGAAGCCATTGGGAAGTCCCCGTGCATCAGAGGGGGGTGGGGGTCAACCGGGTATGTCACCGTGTGACCCCGCCCTCAGTTAAAAAGAAACTCATCGGCACTGAAGCGTCATATGGTGGGTGCCTCCCATGGAGGCGGATCTTTTTTATTTTATTTTTCTGTCCGTCAGCGGAGCCATAAAAGAAGATGAATGGACTTTTTTATTTTTTAATAAAGGACTTTTCCCAAGATGTGTTTTCTTTTTTTTTCAACATTTTAACACTTTTTTTGTGAAATGGTATGGGTACAATGTACCCATTACCATTTCAAACAGGAGGGGCCAGGATCTGGGGGTCCCCTTGTTCAAGGGGGCTTTCAGATTCCAATAAGCCCCCTGCCCGCAGACCCCCACAACCACTGAGCAAGGGTTGTGGGGATGAGGCCCTTGTCCCCATCAACATGGGGACAAGGTGCTTTGGGGGCTACCCTAAAGCACCCTCCCCATGTTGAGGGCATGTGGCCTGGTACGGTTCAGGAGGGGGGCTCTCTCGTCCCCCTCTTTTCCTGCGGCCTGCCAGGTTGCATGCTCAGATAAGGGTCTGGTATGGATTTTTTTAACTTTGGCATGAGGTTTCCCTTAACTGCTTGCCGCCCGGCGGCACAGCTCTCGTTCTGGGGCCTTCCCTGCCCACCAGGGGGCACGTGCACAACACAGACGGCACTCGCAAGTGCCCGCCGTGTCACTGGGGACCCGATGCGGGTGCCCAGTGGCTGCAATGTCCGCCCGGCCCCCGCGATTGCCCGGTAACAGAGCAGGACCGTGGATCTGTGTGTGTAAACACACAGATCCACGTCCTGTCAGGGGAGACGAGACCGATGGTGTGTTCTCAGTACAGAGGAACACCGATCAGTCTCCTCCCCTTGTGAGTCCCCACCCCCTACAGTTATCACCACCCCCTACAGTTAGAATCACTCCCTAGGAAACAGTATTAACCCCTCGATCCCTCCCTAGTGTTAACCCCTTCTCTGCCAGTCACATTTATACAGTAATCAGTGCATTTTTATAGCATGGATCGCTGTATAAATGTGAATGGTCCCAAAATAGTGTCCAATATGTCCGCCACAATATCACAGTCACGATAAAAATCGCAGATCACTGCCATTACTAGTAAAAGAAAAATAATAAAAATGCTATAAATCTATCCCCTATTTTGTAGACGCTATAACTTTTGTGCAAACCAATAAATATACACTTATTGCGATTCTTTTTACCAAAATTATATAAAAGAATACATATCGGTCTAACCTGAGGAAAAAATTTGTTTTTAAAAAAACAATTGGATATTTATTATAGCAAAAAGTAAAAAAATATTGTGTTTTTTTCAAACTTGTCGCTCTTCTTTTGTTTATAGTGCAAAAAATAAAAACCGCAGAGGTGATCAAATACCACCAAAAGAAAGCTCTATTTGTTAGGAAAAAAATTATACCAATTTCATTTGGGTACAGTGTTGCATGACCGCGCAATTGTCATTCAAATTGTGACAGCGCTAAAGGTGAAAAATGGCCTGGGCAGGAAGGGGGGTGAAAGTGCACTGTATTGAGGTGGTTAAAGTCGATTTTGAGGGGGACGCTTACGCCATTTAAAAAAAAAAATTGGCACAGGGTTCCCCTTAATATCCATACTAGACCTGAAGGGCCTGGTATTAAATTTAGGGGGACCCCCATGCATTTTTAAAAAAAAATTTGGTCCGGGGTTCCCCTTAATATTCATACCAGACCCAAAGGTCTGGTATGGGTGGGATCCCATGCCGTTTTTTTTTCAAAGACTTTTATCTGTATTGCCGGAACCCGACAATTCATTATAGCCGAGAGTAGTTTTAAATTACTTTTTTTCCTTTAGTGCATTGTCATTTTGTGCAGAGACTGTTCTAAACACGGGAAAATGTGCCGCTTTACAGGCATACTAAGGACACTCCCCAGGTACGAAATTTAAAGGAATATTTCACTTTTGTTGTTTCACTTTAAGCATTATTAAAATCACTGCTCCCGAAAAAACAGCCATTTTTAAAACTTTCTTTGCATTGATACATGTCCCCTGGGGCAGGACCCAGGTCCCAACACTTTTTATGACAATACCATGCATATAAGCCTTTAAAATTAGCACTTTTGATTTCTCCCATAGACAATTCATTATAGCCGCGAGTAGTTTTAAATGGCTTTTTTTCCTTTAGAAATGTCATTTTTTGCAGGGACTGTTCTAAACACGAGAAAAATGTGCCATTTACAGACATACTATAGACACCCCCCAGGTATGAAATTTAAAGGAATATTTCACTTTTATTGTTTCACTTTAAGCATTATTAAAATCACTGCTCCTGAAAAAAACGGCCATTTTTAAAACTTTTTTTGTATTGACACATGTCCCCTGTGGCAGGACCCAGGTCCCCAAACACTTTTTATGACAATAACTTGCATATTAACCCTTAAAATTAGCACTTTTGATTTTTCACGTTCGTGTCCCATAGACTTTAATGGTGTTCGAACAAATTTTTTGCCTGCTGCGAGCCGAACCGAGGGGTGTTCGGCTCATCCCTACTCCCCAGCTGTCGCTGAGCAAAAAAGAGGCAGCTTGCAAGGAAAATGTAATTTTCTTTGGCTTTATAAATGCAATTATTGCTGCAGCAGATTCTAGACATGGTACAGATCTGCCACTTTGCAGGTAGACTAAGTGTACCCCCCAGGCACTATATTGGAAGGAATTTTTCATTTTTATGCTTTCACTTTAAAAATTAAAAAAAATCACTGCTTATTTAAAAATGAAGTTTTTCACAAACTTTTTTCGTTTCAATATATTTTATTTTCAAATAAAAGTGAATACAACATACAGTAAGTCATAAACATGAAGCAGGTCCTCAGCCCCTCAGGAGCTGATAATGATTTAACAGTTACAGAAGGATAACCATCATATTGTACAGGTTATTTCTAAAGTGATCAGAAAGTGAAATGTATAACTTGAAAATCAATAATACATAAAAGGATTCATGTAGGTGAAGAGGAAAGCCCGGAGAATAAATTCTGAATTGTCTGGTCATTTTTTATTTTAACTCGGGTTACCTCACAATATGAAAAAGTGGGTGATCCAGGACGGAGAGAGCTCCACCACCCCAATAGGGAACATACTGTGGCAGAGCCCCCCCCCCCCGGAGACCCCCCACCCCCTTGCGTAAATTTGTGAAAAATCATGTAAATCAACCCAGCACTATCTGTAGAGGGTAGAAAGTATTGTTATCATACGAGACGAACCAAAGGTCTTGGAATAACAAGAGACTAATAAGCATAACTTGTATTTGACCGCCAGGACAAGCAACTAGCTCAAATGTAATGGAAAAAAAAAGGAAGAATAAAATGTTTTTAACATATAACTGTTTTTTTCTGTCTTGAGGATTATGTGGTATAGCCAACATAATGCTGGACCGCGTTACAAAAGAGTGATCGTGTTTGGTCTAGTTAAAAGTCATTCGAGTAAAAAGTGGGGGTTGGGGACCTTAGAAAGAGTGAGTATGGGAGAGGAAAGAAGAGAAAAGAAAGGAAAGAGACAGAAGAAGATAGGTAAGTTTATATTGGAAACCGACTGGGGGGAGCCCGGAGTCTTATAGTCGCCTCTTGAGGACTCTAGTAGAGGGAAATACCCACAAAATCTGCCCAAGGCTCCCAAATAATTTTGAACTTTTCTTCACAAACTTTTTTTTATTGATACATGTCCCCCAGAGCAGGACCCGGACCCCTATAACCATTGTATGCCCAATCCTAGCATATAAGCCTTCAAAATGGGCACTTTTGATTTTTGACATTCGGGTCCCATTAACTTGGTGTGAACCGAACAGGGGTCCATTTGGCCCATCCCTATTAAGAAGTAGAAAATTAGCATATCTCTTGATATCAAGACATATCAAGACATGGCATGTAGACCAAGAAAGATTGCAGCCACAACTGCCAGAGGAATGGTTTGGGATAAAAAGAAAACTTACAGGTAACCTCATTAGAATTACAGGCTGCTCTGGCACTTAGGATTTCCAGCCATCTGAATTGTAAGGAGCAATGATGTCCAGAACCAGTATGTGTTCCAAAGCCCAGATGTGACATCACTGCTTTACGCCCGAGTCCACTGTCCCACCTCAACACATTTCACCCAATCAGGCAACCTCAAGAAGCTACATATAAATAGAAAACAGTGCGGCGCTAAATAAAACACTACGATAACACTAAAATGATCATATATGGCAAATAAGAACCATAAAAACAGTCCCAATTCATATACCGTATATACTCGAGTATAAGTCGAGTTTTTCAGCACATTTTTTTGTGCTGAAAGTGCCCCCCTCGACTTATACTGGAGTCAAGCACTTTTCTGCAGTAAAAAATTTCATTTTCCGAACCGACTTTGGGGCCCCGTATCTCAGGGCCACTTAGTGCTAGGAACCCCAAATTTGGTGTGCAAACCCACCAGCACTAATTGGCCCCGAGATACGGGGCCCCAAAATCGGTTCGGAAAATGTCATTCTCTGCTGCAGAAAAGTGCTTGACATTTTCTGAACCAAATTTTGGGCCCAATATCTCAGGGCCACTTAGTGCTAGGAACCCCAAATTTGGTGTACAAACCCAGTGGAACTGGTACCATAACATATCCAAAGCTGGAGTTCCTAGCACCAAGTGGCCCTGAGATACGGGGCCCCAAAACCAGTTTGGAAAATGTCATTCTCTGCTGCAGAAAAGTGCTTGACATTTTCTGAACTGATTTTTGGGGCCCTGTATCTCGGGGCCACTTGGTGCTAGAAACCCCCAGCTTTTATGGTGCTAGTTCCGCTGGGTTTGCACACCAAATTTGGGGTTCCTAGCACTAAGTGGCCCCGAGATACGGGGCCTCAAATTTGGTCAACTGTGTCCATCTGCAGCAATGTCATTTCGGGACCCTTTGGGTTCAGAGACCCAAATTTTGGCTGCAGCTAGGGGGCATCTAGGAACCCTTAACTACCGAGTTTTAAGTTCAGGGGACCTATGGCTGCAAATGGGCACAGTGAGGCATGCAAATGGGCACAATGATCCTGCAAATGGGCATTGTTGACCCTCTTTTCCACTTACAGTAGCTGTGCATTTCTCACCCTCGTCTTATACTCGGGTCAATAAGTTTTTTCCATTTTTTTGTGGTAAATTAGGGCCTCGACTTATACTCGGAACTGTATATACTCGAGTATATACAGTAAGTAAAAAAGCCAATTGAAAGAATAGGAAATGGAAAAACACACAGAGAAGCAACACCAAAAAGACAGGGTTAGTGCTCTTAAATAGTGACCAGGGTGCTCAAAGATATATCCTTTACGTGAATCCGTATTAGTACTTCCACCACTGTAAGTTCAGGCCACTCACCTCAAAGTTTGGACCTCTGAATCAACAGATAGGTCAATCAAGCTTTCCCACAAGGGTAGTTAAAGATGATTATTGCCATTTTAAGGGATCCTAGATCCGCAATCCTGTCCTTCCAGAACAGCAGCGGGATACCTTATTCACAGATAATGGGTGGGAATGTGGCGACCATGCAAGATCAATAAAATATACATAGTGCTCTCTGGTTGGCTAATACCATCATTTATTGATAAAATACATTTTACTCACAAGCAGAGCATGGATAACCCAGTGCTAGGATACAGGCGTCTCATCAAGACACAGAAAGGTGGCTGCATCGTCCCTATGGGTGGGACTTCCTCAGCGGTAATAAAGGCTCGTACGTCAACTAGCTTAAGTACACGCTACCTTGAATAATTAACATCCACATCCTGCCTCCTTGTTGTGTGCATTGCCAAGATGACAGAGACGCCCACATCAATTCCCCATTATCACATGACCAGCACGTTAACCCTGCTCTGCACTACGGGGCACCAGAGTCAGGTAACTAAATGGAGCAGACAAGGCTCCTCCCCCCACCCACCACAGCACTAAAACTAAGATCAAATAATATGTAGGAAAAAAATAGGAATTTGCAAAAATGGACTTTGTAGGCACACAATATAAAAAGTATTGACATTTTTAATTGGATAGAGTTAAAAGGGTAATATACAAAACATAAAAAACACACACACATCATACTAAAAATTGACACAGATAATATGACCTCAGACTCAGATAACACCTCCAATTAATGAAACAAATACACTGGGATAGTGACTATATATATATATATATATATATATATATATATATATATATATATATATATATATATATATATATATATATATATATATATATATATATATATATATATATATATATTACTTATATATATTATTTATATATATATATATAGTAATATCGGAGACCATTAGCTCTCGTGGCAGATGCGTTTGTCAGTGATTCAAGCCAGTCAGGAACTATATTTAAGGGCATGGTAGCCCATTTTTATTAACCACTTGCTTACTGGGCACTTAAACCCCCCTCCTGTCCAGACCAATTTTCAGCTTTCAGCGCTGTCGCACTTTGAATGACAATTGCGCGGTCATACAACACGGTACCCAAATGAAATTTTTATAATTTTTTTCCCACAAAAAGAGCTTTCTTTTGATGGTATTTGATCACCTCTACGGTTTTTATTTTTTGTTAAAAAAATTGAAAAAGACAGAATTTTTTTAAAAAATTATATTTTTTTTATATTTTGTTATCAATTTTTGCAAACAGTTAATTTTTCTCCTTCGTTGATGTACGCTGATGAGGCGGCACTGATGGGCACCGATAGGTGGCAGTGATGGGCACTGATGGGTGGCAGTGTTGGGCACTGATTGATGGCAGCACTGCTAGGTGGCACTAATAGGTGGCACTTGTGGGCATTGATAGGTGGCACTTGTGGGCACTGTGGGCACTGGCAGATGGCACTTGGAGGCACAGATGAGGCATCTGTGCCTCCTTCCTCTTCGGGACTGATGTCCCTTTGACACAAGCCGGTGATCGGCTTTTTTTTCCTCCTCACGCTGTCAGCGTGAGGAGAAAACGAAACCGATCACCGAGCTTTTGTTTACATCATGTGACCAGCTGTCATTGGCTGACAGCTGATCACATGGTAAGGGGCCGGGACCGGCCCCTTACTCGGATCTGTGATCATCCGAGGCTCCGTGACTCGGTGATCACAGCGCGCACACCGCGCGCCCTGCAGGGTGTGCGCGGTGCGCGTGCATAGGGGAGGACGTCATATGACGTCCTCCCGGAGATTGAGGTCCGCGCTGTAGCCGTCATTCGGCTATGGCCCGGACCTCAAGTGGTTAAAAAGGCAAATAAAAGTCCGTAACATAAAGGGTTCCCACGCAGGGGTTCATCTCCAGCAAATAAACACAATAGAAAATGCTAGCCCACCTGGCTCTCTTTAGCAGTACCTCTGCTCTTTATCCTGGTCACACAGACCACAGGATTCCTCAATGTGGATGGCTTCACTTTAGCGCCCACAGCTCCGCTTTGGCCTTAGTCCTCAGGCCGTTTCACTGCCTCTTACAGTCACACGTTCTGGCTGCCTCCTGCAGCCCCTCTGACTCCTGAAGACCTCCTGTCTCTCTGGGTGTGGAGCAGTCTCCAACTGGGAGCCATGAGGTCTTCCCATACCCTCATTATAAGTGCTGTGCTCACCTGAGCACACACCCTGCTGGTAATCTACAAAGTCTGGACACAGGGTTGGAGATCCCGTCCCACCCAAGACACTATGGAATCTCCAAACTACAGAGCCCCATGACCGAATACCAAAACCTGGAGAAAGCTGCAAAAGCAGTTTTCTCCAGTCCACATTTATGCTCTATAGCCTTGCACCAAGCCAATGTGCATACCCTGTGTCCCCCAAACTATCAATTTTACCTTGACAGCATCTCCTACTGTCACCTCCCCTTGTTTCGAACCCGAAGGGGGCGAAACAGACCAACCCAAATCCTTGATTGGGGCACCTCTGCTCCAGCTGTGCGCTGCGTAGGCCCAATCTTTTTTTCGGGTGTATTTCCAGGCACGTCCTACCCTGGATCGCAATGGGGTCCTATAGTTCGGTCCCCTCAGCCTACTCCCTTTTGTCCTTGGGGTTCCTGAGTTTACATTTCTTTTCTGTTGGCCCCCTGCCTTTCCTGCTACTTCCTTCCAACTCAGTTTCCCGATTCTGTAGAGAACCTGCTCCAGACACTACGCCTGATGAATAACCACCTTTTCCCTCACTGGTACCCGTTTTCCCCATCACAATAGGTCTCTTGGGTTTACCAACTCTTTTGCCGTTACCTTTGACTACCAACTCCCCAGAGCTCAATATCTGTTTATCATGCTCATTTTCCTAAGGAAAAATTTATTTTCATATCCAAGCCACTATTTACATTAACATTCAGCAATAAGTCACCATTTCTCCAATTACCAATACCGTCAGTTCTTGCTTGCTTGGGGTTTGTTAGGGCCAGGCTCAAGGAGGGATAACACACAGGTGAGCAGCTATCCCCTATGAGACCTTCACAAGGCTTCACTTCACCTGTTGTCCAAATCTCTGTGGGCAGTTGTCCTAACAACTGACATTGAACAACGCATGACCCATTTCTAGCAGTACCAATCTTTGCCAGCTCACACTTTTCAACGTCACAATTTTTGTTCCTCTACATACTATATTTCAGAGCGTCTCCGGGTACCCCAACTTGTACCTCTCTGCAGGTGACAGACAGAATCTCTGCTTTTTCCGCGTCCATATCTGGCCCTTCCTTCTTAGGAGGTCTAGCGGGTGAGGCAGTATCCTCATTTACTAAACCCTGCTCAGAAGCACCTTGGACCGCACTAGCAGAGATGTCCATCACCACAAAAGGCGGAGAGACCTCCGATGTCTCCAGCAGCCCCCCCAGAGCGCCTTCTGTACTGAACCGTATCCGGAAGCACCCTCACAGGGAACTGTGAGATCACTTGCCAGACTATTAATAAGCACCGTACCACCCAGTTCCACTGGTGATTAATGTTACCCAGCACAGCTTGCATTACTTGGCTCCACCCTTTGGTACCATGCAGCACTACCACATCTGACTGTAGTGGAGGCACCCAGGTATACAAGGAATGTGCTTTCACCAGCATATCTGTAATTTCTACACACTCCACATCAATATGCAAAACATTTTTGGGGACCTTTCCCTTATTAGAGACATGGAGGGGCTCATTCACTGCAGCTTGAGGGGACACGACATTTAAGGGGGCCTCCACCTCACTGGAAGTATCACAGCCCGACACTCCTCTGAACCACTGTCAGATGCATGTCTCCCACTCATGCCCTCTAACTCACCAATAAGCCTCTGCAAGTCAACATTCATTACATTGTCACCTTGACACTTGACATTCAGCTGCTGTTCTGTGAACACCACATCTGCTATGCATGCGCCCTGATCTGGTCCTTCCGACTGGAGGGAAACAACCCTTGCAGGGACCAACGCACCCTCAACCATCGGTCGCTCTGCAATCTCCCTGTCTGGCATAGCAGTTGTTGTACTCACACCCCTGTCACTCAACATAGCCTTGTCTAACATGGCTAGTAATTGTTTGGCCCAACTGTCCCAATCCATTGTGCTTCCATTATGAGGGCTCAGCAGTACCTCATCATCTGCTATAGGAGGCACCTGGGATTCTGCAGCACAAACAGTACCTTTGTCATTTCTATATAAATCACATTTTGACAACATTCTTTTACTCTTTGCTAATGCTTCGTCAAACAAGGCAGGCTGCAATACACCATCACCACCTTGCTCCTGGGACGCTAACACACTCATCTGTGTACCTTCAGCTTTGGCCAGCTGACTTAACCCCTTACCAACTGGGTTACACAGATAGTAAACGGACTGCTCACACAAACTCTTACTGCATGGTGTAGACCCAGTCTGTTCCACCAGAGCAAATTCAGTGCTGTCCTGGAAAATCTCTGGCTCAAACGCATGGAGAGCCCTTGAGACTTCCATGGACAACCCTGTGGCTCTGTATCTGGTTGCCAAGGGAGACATCCCTCTTTCCTCATTACTTTTGAACACATCACAATAAGTACATGTATCAGCCATACCTTTACCATCAGCATTCATAGACATAGCAGTGTTACAAGCTTTAACAGGCAGTTTTTGGTCAGAACACATAGCACCCCGTGTACCGCTCAGCACACCACCCTTCCTCTCCAAAGGCATTCTTTTGCCCACTAGGGCGACTCCACAGTTGTCCTGGGAAACCACGTGCCTCACCACTGCGTTCTCCTCTGAGGTTTCCCTGGGCATCTCTGTAGCACCTGTCACTAGGGAACCTGGCACACAAACTGTATTGGTCACCCCTAGTCTACCACTTCCATCACTCTGGTGGATTACACCAGGCACATTCAGAGTCCAGTCTTTGAGTTCTTAACCCTACTGCAGGTTGAGCTTCAACCTGTGTCTCCCCACTACTCGGGGTAGCACACTGCAGCAAGTCCATTTTTACAACTGCTGCCAATCTCCCAGCCGTATATACTCCCACTTCACTGGGATCAGTCCCACAAACTGCAACAGTCTTACCATAATCTGTAGCAGGTAACTCTGGCTTCATTTGAGTACGTTGTCTATCCTTTATCGCACTCCCTGCAGGCACAACAGGTACTTCCTCACTGTTGCCAGAGGTGATTGAAAACATATTTGTACAAAAATCTGGGCTTGCAGACAAAGACTTCTGCCCAGTAACCACATCTCCAGTCATGTTCCATAACCTGGGACAAGAAAAAATTCCATGCCCCAGTTGACCGCATTCTAGGCATGGTACATTTCTACACATATCTTTAGTGGGACGCCACTCTACATCTCCACTGTATCTCCTCCTTCCGGTTAACACCCGATCTCTTGTTGCTAAGGGAGATGGCACTCTTCCAGCTGTACTTTGCTGACTCTCCCAAACGCAGCCACTTTGCGCTCCTTGAAGCATTGTTGCTTTCAACTTGCCATGATCCTCTGTCGGCAATAAGTTTCTTGCGTAGCCCACAGACTTGACATCACTGCCATTGCTACGGGCAACCACATACTTCTCGAACTTCTGATCAGCCTTTTGGACACTCCTGGGACTTAAATCAGGCTTTCCAAACATTGTTCCAGACCTTTGTCTGGCCATGTCACCTTGTATTGGAGACTGAGACAAAGGACACTTGGAGACAACATGCCCCCACTCTCTGCACCGCAAACAGCGCTCTTGCTTCAGAGCCTTGACAGGGCTTCCCCAATTGCATCCTCTTGTAAGCTTGGGACTTTGCACATTAATAGCTGGCCTGCTTGCACCAGCATTGCCAGGGGCAACAGCATGCACTTCCCCTTTAACTGGAGTTGGTGTAGCAAAAAACAGTCTGCAATATTCTCCGGCAGGCTCAAACTCTTGCTTCATCTTTGCAGTCACTCCACCAGACTTTTGCGCCCTCCAGCAAAAAATGAAGCACTGTCACTTTAAAGCAAGTTGCTTTTTCACTTCATGGAAGCTTTCCTCACCTGCACAGCGCACACACAGATTGTGCTGTCTCATGCACACAAACACAGTTCATAGCAGAAAAACTAAGTTTGACTTTTCATTCACAGGTACACCACCTGCAATGCACAATGCCTTTTGCCTGGCTGCACTTCCACACACAGTCAATAGTTCCTGACTTGAACTCACTGTGGAGCAAGGACCCGGATTCCACCGTCTTGTGCCCGCATTCTCCACCACTTGTAATATCGGGGACCATTAGCTCTTGTTGCAGATGCGTTTGTCAATGATTCAAGCCAGTCAGGAACTATATTTTTATTTTTATTAAAAAAGGCAAATAAAAGTCCGTAACATAAAGGGTTCCCACGCAGGGGTTCATCTCCAGCAAATAAACACAATAGAAAATGCTAGCCCACCTGGCTCTCTTTAGCAGTACCTCTGCTCTTTATCCTGGTCACACAGACCACAGGATTCCTCACCTAAGCACACACCCTGCTGGTAATCTACAAAGTCTGGACACAGGGTTGGAGATCCTGTCCCACCCAAGACACTATGGAATCTCCGTTGAAGAAAAGGAAAAAGACACTGGAGAGAAGGAAAGGAATTGCTGCTCACCCCTTAGATATTGAAACAGAAAAGAGAGAAGGTTTTCCCCACAACGGGGTTTTTAGGCAGCACAGTAATGGATGAAGTCAGTATTGTATGAAAAAATATAACAATTTTATTAGAAGCTATACCAAAACAGTTAAAAACGATGAGCTCCAGTGGGGAGTACTTAAAAGCTAAATGGCTGAACATACATTGGCAGACATATATTCATAACACAATTCCTATCATGAACATAAGACCTGACGCGTTTCAACCCTTAATGATTGGGGTCTTCTTCAGAGGTTCGGTCTGCTAGAGAGAGCATATAAATAGCATTGGTATATACATACATAACTTTCATTATATGGTAGTAACTACATTCATGATGTAATGCACCAATATAGTATAGTTACCAAAGAAAATGTATGTCCAACAGACGAAAGAAAACTTCCCACATGGAGATCCCTTAAAACGATATGTTGTATTTTCCTCCCAAACCAAAGGGGGGCTCCGGATGTCTCCACCGCCACCTCAACCCAGACCGGGGTAGTGAGAGGCAAAGTGACTTACAAGAGGCCACACACTCGGGCGCCGCCCGCCAAAGCAAACAGCCTGCCAACGGGCGCTACAGACACCTAGGATGAAAAATTGATGAGACAGACTAAGCACACACCCAAAGAATAATAATCAGATTTTTTGTGGGCGGGAAGCAACCACCAAGGGGCCAGAGTCACCCATATGTAGTATCTATAGTACATGTGGTTCAAGCCAAACCAAAAAGGAGGTTCCAACCATATTTATATGGTATGTCTTTGGAGGCTAATAGAATAAATAGTATATAGCTATAAAGACATTGGCAAAAAACTCCTTTCAGATGAAAACAGTGAGGTAGTGAAGGGTGTGGGAAAAAGAAAAAGATGTGAAAATCGTGGGAGCATGAAATCATCATGCAAGAGAGGGTGAAGTGTGTGGGGAAGGAGTGTGCTGTGAAGTGTGAGCAAGGAGGCGATGGGGGGGGGGGGGAGAAGAGAAAGTAATTGGTGATGAGGTACACGCATATTTATTACCTCAATAAGTGCTAGCCATTATATGTAACTGCATCAAAGTGCCCCATGAAGACTAGACTGACACCTGTTTACCAACCCGGGATTGATCACAGGTCATATGGGACTCAGAAGGTTAATATCCAAATCTAAGTCCACTAGTCTAGAAACAAAACAAAAAGGAAAAAGAAATGTTTTTGTATCTATGAAAAAATATAAGCATACTATGATCATGAGTAATCAAACAGTAAAAAATCAATAGCAAATAACGGGGTCACCAGGCCCTAATTACATGGGGTAAAACAAAGATGCAGAGGCATAAGGCTAGAAGGACATACTTACTGGGTAGTGATCACAGATAGTGGCAAAGAGTGATGGTAGGCAACGGAGGGTGTGTATGATCCTCCAGGCAGGGAAAGGATTGTGAGTCTATTGCCAATAACATTTATATATCCTTGATCGATTAGGGGTGTGCATAGCCTGTCCCACCCCATCCCAGGTGTGTCCAGTCAGCCAGCAGCTGCGTGGGGGGCAGCATGGCCGCCATTAAGGCAGCCGTGTGTGGCTTCCCCGGCGTCCAGGAAGAGCGTCAGCCCCGAAGTCTCGTCATTCTCGCCGAAATCTCGCGATACCCATGACGTCACGTCGCACGCGCGGGGCCCCGCGCATGAGCAGTGGCGAAGGGTGTCCGAGAATGTTCAGGGACGCCGCCGGCAAGGAGGGATAGATCCCCAGTGCGGCGATCGTGGCCACCCGATCGCCAAACGGGGAATAGAGGGGGGGGGAGGAGCCGCATAATCGTGTCGGCCCATTCCCCCCCCCCCCTTGCCGGGAAGGCACGTCACCAATCACCCCCGCACTAAGGAGCAATGGCGGAGAGAGCACCAGCGCCCCCCCTGGCTGGAGGGAAAGCAAACATACATATAGAGAACATTGTATTTTAGACTCATCACTATTAAATTCATATTGCTGTTAATGCATTACATATAAGTAAGAAGAGCGTCAGTAAAAAGGAGAAATTCAATCATATGCAATCGGTAACCACATAGCATCAAATTGAAAGGTAGAAAAACAATAAGTCAAAAGAACAGAACAATATAAAATGAACATAAAATGTACAAAAATATATATAAAAAAATATATCATAATCAAATCAAAAATATAATAACACCGGAGGCAAGAAAAGGAGAAAATAACAAGGGGGGGGGGGGGGAAAGGGGGGAGAGAAAGGAAGGGGAAGGGAGGGGAGAGGGAAAGGGGAGGAGGGCAAGACTGGATCCTAGCAACAAAATACTGATTATTGGACTGCTTTAGGTCATATTCCACTCTCAGAGAGAGGGAACATGCCTATTGTGTTTTACCAGAGACAAAGCCCTTTAAGAATGGAGCAAAAGAGATAGCATCGTTTAGTCCTGGGAAGGAGGTGAAATTTAATTTAAATATCCACCTCTGTTCATGCTGTAATAGGATTTTGTTCCAGTCGCCGCCTCGTGTCGGTATATGAACTCGATCGAGTGCGGCGAAAGATACTTTAGGCATTCTGTAGTTGTGGGTTTCCATCACATGTCGCCCAAGTGGCAAGTACGGATTGCTAATTTGCATGTGGTAGATATGTTTAGATATGCGTCGGTGGAACTCTTGTTTAGTCTTACCGACGTAGTGTGCCCCACATTCGCAAGACATAAGGTACACTACGCCCAGCGTTTGACAGTTGGTGAAGTGTGATGGTTTAAAGATTGTTCCATTTGGAAGGTTGAAGATCTTTTCATGTCTTATGTACTGGCAGTAAGAGCAGTGTCCACAAGGGAAGGATCCCAGGACAGAACAATGCTTTCCTCTTTTTTGTGCGTTTTTAAACTCACTTTGGACTAATTTGTCTCTTAGTGAGGTCGCTCGTCTATAGGTGATTGAAGGGGTATCTGCAATGAACTTACTAATCTTTGGGTCATCTCGAAGTATGGACCAATGTCTACCAATGATATTTCTAATCTGCTTATGTTGTTTGGAAAAGCGTAGAATCACCCTAGTGGGATTCGTATTGGGGTCACCCTTGGGTCTTTCTCCAGATAACAATGCATGTCTGGGTTGTATAGCCGCTCGATTGTACGCCTTACGCAGACATGAGCGGCTATAACCCCGTGCCAGTAACCTAAATTGTAGTTTCTGTGCTTCTTGCTTGAAGAGAGTCTCATCGGAACAGTTCCTGCGTAAACGCAGGTACTGTCCGTATGGGGTAGATCTCTTCAAGCCTGTGGGGTGGAAGCTATCCGCATGGAGGATGGTATTTCCTGCGGTGCTTTTCCGAAACAGAGTGCTGGAAATGAGGTCCTCTGAGGTACGTCTCAGCTGCAAATCCAAGAAAGTTATTTGGTCACAGTCATAGGTCATAGTGAATTTTAGATTGCGATCATTCTGATTGATACAATCAAAAAACTTCAATAGGGATTCCTCAGGGCCTTCCCAGATCAGGAGGACATCATCAATGTATCGTTGCCACACACGTATGTGGCTCATGTATGTGGCGAGGCCCTCATCCTCTTGAAGTGCCCTCTCCCACTCCCCCAGGTACAGATTGGCGTAGGCCGGGGCACAACAGGTGCCCATGGCCACGCCCTGCACCTGGAGGTAGTGGGAGTGGTCAAAGGTAAAGAAATTGTTATTCAGGATATATTCCAAGGCATCAATGATAAACTCATTTAATGCTATATCATATTTGCGGCTTCTTAGGAGGAGTGCCCGTACAGCTTCGATCCCCTTGTGATGGGGGATCGAGCTGTACAGGGCCTCGACATCGATAGCTACAAAAAAGGAATTAGGTGGAAGAGATACTTCCTGGATGAGTTGAAGTAGATGCATCGTGTCTTTTAGGAACGAGGGCATGCTTGTGACAAACGGTTGTAGAAATGAATCAATCACTCTACTCAAGTTTTCTGATATCCCTCCATTCCCGGAGACAATTGGTCATCCTGGAGGTTTTATTTGACTCTTATGGATTTTGGGCAAACTATAAAACGTGGCCATGCGTGGATATTTAGTTCGAATAAATTCATACTGATCTCTGGTAATAACTCCCTTGTCCACAGCGGACTGGATTAGATCATAGAATTTAGTATACGATCTTTGTATCATTTTGTTTGTGGCGATTTTGTACCATTCCTCATTATCTAAGATGTCTTGGCACATATGTGCGTAGTCCTGATTGTCCATCAAAACTACGTTCCCTCCCTTGTCGGATGGTTTTATTGTGATTTCTACATTGTTACACAAAGAATCAATAGCTGCCGATTCCTCAGCAGTTAAGTTCTGTGATTGTGTTTTTTTGTATGGGAGTTTGGAAAGATCTCTTAGTGTTTGTTTGACAAAAATCTCTATATTAGGGTTTAAACTGAGGGGTGGAAATTTCCCAGAAGGTTTTTTGAAACTCATTGCAGATTTCTGGGTAGGTTCATTTGCGCTTTCCAGTAGAGTTTCCAAGTCAATTTGATCTATGAGATCCAAAGTGTTGTTTTCTTGGAATAAAAGCGTCAAATCGCGCAGGGCTTTGAATTCTTTCATACTGAAAGTAGCCCATTCAGTCATATCCGTATCGGTGTCAGTTTTTGCATGAAGGCTCTTCAAAAGGAGCCGACGTGCAAATAGTTGTAAATCGGTTACAACTTCAAATAGATCGAAGTTCTCTTGGGGACAAAAGGTCAATCCACGTGATAACACATCGATTTCAACTGCAGATAGTGAATAGGATGAGCCCCATGACCGAATACCAAAACCTGGAGAAAGCTGCAAAAGCAGTTTTCTCCAGTCCACATTTATGCTCTGTAGCCTTGCACCAAGCCAATGTGCATACCCTGTGTCCCCCAAACTATCAATTTTACCTTGACAGCATCTCCTACTGTCACAATATATATGTATATATATATATATATATATATATATATATATATATATATATATATATATATATATATATATATATATATATATATATGTGTATATGTATATATATATATATATATATATATATATATATATATATATGTGTGTGTATATATATATATATATATACATACATACACAGTGGGGACGGAAAGTAATTCAGACCCCTTTAAATTTTTCACTCTTTGTTATATTGCAGCCATTTGCTAAAATAATTTAAGTTCATTTTTTTTCCTCATTAATGTACACACAGCACCCCATATTGGCAGAAAAACACAGAATTGTTGACATTTTTGCAGATTTATTAAAAAAGAAATACTGAAATATCGCATGGTCCTAAGTATTCAGACCCTTTGCTGTGACAATCATATATTTAACTCAGGTGCTTTCCATTTCTTCTTATCATCCTTGAGATGGTTCTACACCTTCATTTGAGTCCAGCTGTGTTTGATTATATTGATTGGACTTGATTAGGAAAGCCACACACCTATCTATATAAGACCTTACAGCTCAAAGTGCAAGTCAGAGCAAATGAGAATCATGAGGTCAAAAGGAACTGTCTGAAGAGCTCAGAGACAGAATTGTGGCAAGGCACAGATCTGGCCAAGGTTACAAAAAAATTTCTGCTGCACTTAAGGTTCCTAAGAGCACAGTGGCCTCCATAATCCTTAAATAGAAGACATTTGGGACGACCAGAACCCTTCCTAGAGCTGGCCATCTGGCCAAACTGAGCTATCGGGGGAGAAGAGCCTTGGTGAGAGAGGTAAAGAAGAACCCAAAGAGCACTGTGGCTGAGCTCCAGAGATGCAGTCGGGAGATGGGAGAAAGTTGTAGAAAGTGAACCATTACTGCAGGCCTCCACCAGTTGGGGCTTTATGGCAGAGTGGCGCGATGGAAGCCTCTCCTCAGTGCAAGACACATGAAAGCCTGCATGGAGTTTGCTAAAAAACAGCTGAAGGACTCCAAGATGGTGAGAAATAAGGTTCTCTGGTCTGATGAGACCAAGATAGAACTTTTTGGCCTTAATTCTAAGCGCTATGTGTGGAGAAAACCAGGCAATGCTCATCACCTGTCCAATACAGTCCCTACAGTGAAGCATGGTGGTGGCAGCATCATGCTGTGGGAGTGTTTTTCAGCTGCAGGGACAGGATGACTGGTTGCAATCGAGGGAAAGATGAATGCGGTCAAGTACAGGGATATCCTGGGCGAAAACCTTCTCCAGAGTGCCCAGGACCTCAGACTGGGCCGAAGGTTTACCTTCCAAAAAGACAATGACCCTAAGCACACAGCTAAAATAATGAAGGAGTAGCTTCACAACAACTCAGTGACTGTTCTTGAATGGCCCAGCCAGAGCCCTGACCCAATTGAGTATCTCTGGAGAGACCTAAAAATGGCTGTCCACCAACGTTTACCATCCAACCTGACAGAACTGGAGAGGATCTGCAAGCAGGAATGGCAGAGGATCCCCAAATCCAGGTGTGAAAAACTTGTTGCATATTTCCCAAAATGACTCATGTCTATATTAGATCAAATGGGTGCTTCTACTAAATACTGAGCAAAGGGTCTGAATACTTAGGACTATGTAATATTTCAGTTTTTATTTTTTAATAAATCAGCAAAGATGTCAACAATTCTGTGTTTTTCTGTCAATATGGGGTGCTGTGTGTACATTAATGAGGAAAAAAAATGAACTTAAACGATTTTAGCAAATGGCTGCAATATAACAAAGAGTGAAAAATTTAAGGGGGTCTGAATACTTTCCGTCCCCACTGTTTATACATACATATATATATATATGAAGCCCTATGGCCAATACAGATATGAACAAGATACACTTACCATAAGACTAACAACATGAAATGGACCTGAAGTGTGCCCTGGTCTGATGGACGGTATACCAAAATAAGGGGACATACCCAAGATTAGTAATAAATATTTTGTGGAGAGAATTTGAGAAATGCCCTAAAAAGGGGATGGGAGGGTGGGTATCACGCACAGGAAACCGACAAAGACCACAGGTGAGCGGGCTGATTAAATACCCCCCGGGCTCCTCCCATAAATTCAGGCCACCATGCTGGCCTTCTTACTTATGGTTGAAGCCCTAGGGCTGATATGGATATGAACAAGATAGACTTATCATAAGACTAACAACATGAAATGGGTGAAGTGTGCCCTGGTCTGATGGACGATATACCAAAATAAGGGGGCAAAAACATTCAGGTAGGGGGTGTAGTTTTTATTAGTTTTAGGTTTATCTATTGAGCAAGTTTGGTGAATGCTTGTGCCATTTCCACCTGAGGATTGGGGATTGGGGATGTACCGGGCGAAGCAGGCAGACTTCCACCTGCCTAGTCTCTTAATGACGTGATCTGGGACCCCATGCCAGGGGTTTGACGAAGTGGCAGGCACTCAAGGGTTTGATCGGAAAAAGGTAGCAGGGGACTAGTGTTTGGAAAGAAAAATACGCTGCACTAGGGTGTGCTAAATATGCTGCAAAGTATGCCACAACTGGTATGTTTATAATAACACATATAACCATAAGTGTATAAATAATATGCCCCCAACAGGGCAAAAAAGTAATAAATGATCTGTGTATATAAATATCATATATGTGATATATAAATATATAAACGCATCAAAGTGCATATGCAATAATCAGTGTATCTGATGACAATATCAAACAAGTGCATAAAAATAAATGCAAATATTTCCAAGTATATGAATACAAATGCAAACAATTTCCAAAAAAGTGCTGAGTGCAAGATTGAATCAAAATTCAACAAAAGTGCTAAGTCCCAGTTCACGTGAAAGTGCTAAGTCACAGTTCACGTGAAAACAGTCTGGATGTGGCTGTACACTGGTTTACACCATTATTCTTTCTGGCACAGACCTCCTTTTTCCACCATCCCTATCAGACAAACATTACCTTATTTACTTTTTTTTTCACTGTATCAGCATCACTGATACAGATCACATTGTTTATGTTACTCCCTCTAGGCAGTCCATTTTGTCTCTCTACTTTGTTTTTACCACTACTTAGGACCCCATGTCTCAGGGGGGGCTTGTGAGTACCCGCCTCGCCAGCACTGACCCCAATATACCTCAGTTCCTGGGACGGATGCACATGATCCTGGCCCTGTACCGGCCACACTTTTACTGTACGGACTTCATGTAAGTACTTAGGGTGTTTCCCACCCCTCCTTGCTTGTCACGTTCATTTATCAGTAGATTCACCATAGATTTCATTTATGCTTTAAATGTCCCCTGAACACCTGCCCCTGATGAGTGCCTTCTACACGAAACGCCTCGTGCATAAGGGATCTACAACACACTTTCAACTCAGAACATCTTTCATTGCTCTATTATATGTTTACTGTTCTTTTTTACCTGTATTCCCTCCACCAATGCTGCTGTATTTTTACATGTATATATATGAAATGTTTGTATGTATTATCGTTCAAATTGAGACCACTATGTGGAGCCAAGTCTGATATATTCTTGTTGCTTTATTGCACATACTTATGTGTTTGCAATTAATTATGAAATGATGTTCACTACAATATCTTTCTTTATGTGGCCTCTTCTTTGATATGGTTTTTTTGCATCTCATTTTTTACAATAAACATGTACTTTTTACCCTTGTTGCCTTCACTTTGTCCTTGACCTCATCTAAAGTCCCATAATTTCCAGTAATTTCCTAATGCTGGCTGGGACCAAGTGTGCTGGGAAGACAGTGGGACTGTTCCCTGTGGTACCTGCAGGAATGGGTGTCAGAACCTGGACTGCGGCCGGGCGACCCTCCAAGAGTGCCACTCTAGCTTGAACATCCGTGACTGTGGAAAACAAGGATGACACCATGGTGTGGAGTTGAGAGATGGTGGAAAATATTGACTGAAGGGATGCCTGCTGGGTGCTAGGCCTGACTGTAGCTGGTGGAGAGAAGAGGAGCCTGAAGAGTTTGGCCCTCCTGGCTGTAGCGGTGAAGGGCACATGCCTGTGCCTCAGTACCACTGTGAACTTGGGGATGGTCCATCCCCTGAGGGACTGCATGCTGCCACTCTCTGAAACTGGAGAAGGTGACAGAGGGGCTGTGAGGTCTTCACTGCCGGCCTGAGACATGGCTCTGGGTGACTTGTGCCCCATATGAGATGTCCTGTCTTTAAGGTCGAGAGTTGGTCGACCGGAATCTATATTAGGGGTGACATGAAAGTCAAGGTTGTTTCTCTTTTCTACATATGCATATATACATGGTTCCTGCCCCTAAGTTTTGTTTCTTTTTTTTTTTTTTTTTTACCTGAGGGAAAAACGTCCAACCTGGTGCAGGATGGAACTACTGAACTTGACTGATCTAGAGGAGAAATGACAGATGACTACCTAACTAGGAAAGTGACTAAGTGACCGATTTATGTAACTTTTTAGTGCGTTTGCACGACTGTAAGGGGAAGTAGCGGTGAGGCAAAGGTTTTAACAAATGAATCAAGACCAGCACAAAGGACTCGATGTGAAGTGACTACCGGACCTGAGGAGAAATGACATACAATATGCAAACAACACCTGTAAGCCTGAAGTGACGGGTGCGAATCGGTGCTTTGTTGGTTCGAATGGATTCGATTTGAAGCAACAGGGGGGATATCGGTGCGGGCACTGATGGAGAAGATCTCCATATACGCGGATGATGCCCTCCTTTATCTCTCGGACACCTCGGCTACCCTTGGGGTGGCCCTATGGGTTATTAACCTGTATGGATCCTTCTTGGGAATCCACATTAACTGGGCCAAATCAATACTTTTCCCATTATCCCACTCACATCCCCCCCAGTGGCTTACATACCCCTGACGTCTGTTACTAAATTCAGATATTTACGTATTGAAATACAGAAACATCTTTTTTCATATCTGAAGGACAATGTGTACCCCATTCTCCAACAACTCACGCATAGATACCTGACTTGGAAATCCCTACCCCTGACACCAGTGGGAAGGATCAACCTCCTTAAAATGACATTTCTCCCCAAATTTCTTTATGCATTTAGGAACACTCCAGTCCCTATTCCTGTTTCCTTTTTTCAAAAGTTAAACTAGGTGGTGAACACCTTTATTTGGGCTGGCTCGGCCCCCAGTGTGACTAAAACTACCTTGCAACTGCCCCTCTCCCGGTGGCCTAGCACTTCCATGCTTTAAACAATATTACTGGGCAGCTGTTGTAGTGACAATAAGATGGTAGTTCACCCAATCACATACTAACCCATCTGTTAACTTGGAGGCGGCCATCTTGGGGTCCTATTCAGCACTGAGTAATATGGCATTTAGGGGTCCAAGATCACACCCAAGAATGACAACTCCAATGTGCATGACAACCCGGGTCTGGGAACAAATGTCTGCTAGACTCAACACGACCAACACACTCTCCCCATACACTCCACTCTGGGGCAACACTAGGCTACACTACCTCCAGTCTATCCTGGACTGCTCTGGGCTAGATATGACATTAGGATACTACAACAGATTATGCCAGAGGGAAGACTTCTCTCTTACGATGACTTGAAACACACCTTCCAACTCCCCCTGAGGATGTTTTTCCGCTACTTGCAACTACAGCATGCGGTACAAGCCCAATTCCCTGCAGAAATACAACTACAGTCTCATGTGGTAGAGCGTTTTCTGATTTCCAGCAGCGCAAATCTTATCCTCTTTTTACTATATCTTCAGATATCCTGTGACGACACTTGCAGAGGGACTACACTCTTCCATAAATGGAAAGAGGATCTACCCACCCTTGCGGATGATGACTGGGATGAGGGGATCCAACAATATATCCCTCTGATGATCTCAGCTAGGGACAGTTATATTTAGCATAAATTTCTCCACAGGGCATACTACACTTCCTCCCCAAAGGCTCTGGAGAATATACCCAGTTCAATCCGATAGATGCCCTAAATACACTGCTGAACTGGGTACATTCTTACATGTAGTGTGATCCTGTCCCCTCATCCAGCAGTTCTGGAGAGATGTAGTTCACACTATTAACTCTGTAGGAAGACTGAACATAGGAGTCGATCCTCTTATTCTCTTCTTGGGTATCTGTGATAATGTTACTCCTAACACACACAAAAGATTGTTAATTTTTTATGCCTCATTCCATGCCAGAAAGGCTATCCTAACTAAATGGAAACAGCCACCCTCCCTCTCTACAAACTTACATACACGAGTCATAAATTTTCCAAAAATTTGAGAAAATATGGGGCGCTTGGGTCAAAAGCTAAATGCCGCCCCACTTTGAGAAGATGTCCCATTAAGCTAAGGAATGTGCATGGAGTTGATGTCATACTTGTCTACATGTTCCCCCCACCCCGGACTCTAGTCCCATGTCATGCTACCATAATACACTATGTCAGGGGCCTCCCTCTACTCTTGCGATGCACCCCCCCAAGGGAGATGCACCGGTAATAATCTTCCACGTTTGACTACATAAATCAACTCATGCGAGCTATTGAATACATCAGAGCCTCTTCTAGACCTATGCAATTCTCGCATGGATGCTTGGTTCTCAGCATTCTATGTGTTGTACTATTTGTAATATACTGCTTTACTTTATAGGCCTTGAAATATGCTGTAATATCCATTATTATATAACGCTTTATGTTTGTATGTGATTATACATGAAAACATATCTCCTTTTGGAGATAAATAAAAACTTTTCTATTAAAAAAAATTCACTATTCCTGTCCTGGGATGTGAACGCTCTGCTGACATATACCACTGGAGATACTGACACAATTACAAATTCTTCTGTCACAATTACAGTCTTTAAAAAAAAATTGAAATACATAAAAATGGTTGGAAACACTATGTTTCCTATAACCATTCTGAATGTTGGTTATGTGTTTACCAATACAAGTAGTGAGCTTGCATGTAGTGCGGCCTACATAACACACAGGCACACGTAAATTGCATGCGTACTGTTACAAGTGAGGAATTGTATATCATATTCTTTTTGGGTTCGGTTGAATTTAAACTTTGTCTTTTTTTCTCTTTCTGACCATTTTTTTTTAAACTGGTGCACGAAGAGTATGGTGCAGCTATGCATATTAACCAATTAGCTTCCAAGTTTTATTGTCAAAGCTTATTTGAACAACCTGAAGTTAGAAGCTGATTGGTTACTAAGCACAGCTGCACCAGACTCTGTGTGCACCAGTTTTAGTAAAAGTATCTCCCCTAATGCTGGCCATACACTATACGAAAAATCGTCCGAAAAATCGTTCGTATAGACACTTCGTTCGTTTTTCGGCAAGTTAATGGGCACAAATCGATAATTGTTTGTGATGTTTTTGTGGCAAAAAAACGAACGGGAAGTTTGGAAAATTTCTGCCGAACGTACGATAAATTGCAAGGTTAATGTGTTTCCCGTCCGAACTGTCTGCACTAGGTATATGTAAAAAAACGAACAAAAAATTATTTATTCATGTCCATTGAACAATTTATCGGTCATTATATGATGGCACGATCGTTTGAGGTCACAGTCAAACGTTCGTTTTTCGAAAAAGTGTTCGGCCGATTTTCTGTATAGTGTATTGCCAGCATAAGTGTGAGGAAGTATTTATTTTCCAGTCAGATAGGATTCAATTGTTAGTTGGACAACACTGTGCAATGCAATGGAACCCAGCTGGCTCTCGCTGCTGGCCCTCTCTGCCCTAGGTTCAGCTGTGAAAAAGATCATGGGAGGATCATTTAAAAACACGTCTGTATGTATTCTATCTGTCTAACATACTTTTTGGTGCATTTTAATATTTGTTTACTATTTTGCCAGAGATTTAAAGATTAAAGCTGGAAACACATTTGTGTGTTTTAGTAAAATGTATGTTACTGCAAAGTACAGTCTGCAGTGTGGAGCCAATTATTTAGAATGCCACCCAACACACCTTGCTGAGACACTGCAATGCGCATGCCTTAAAACGCAGTGCAATGGGATGGGAACTATCTGTACATTATAGTGAACTGTTTGAAAAAAAAGGTCATGTCTGATTTTTTTTTTAAATGTGGACAGACCTATTAGATAAAATTGGTCTTACCATTGTGAATGTTAATGTGGGCAGGTGCAAGGGAACTTTATAAAGACCCATTACTGTGGACAAATTATTTACTAATTTCTCAAGTTATGAATACATGAATCCCTATGACCATTAGTTATATTTTAATAGGTGCATAAAACTGGATTAAATGGTTATCTGCCTAGAGATCAGATAGAATACTTAAATGACAGCTCACTGCAGGATGCCCGATGCTAGACATCAGTTTGTCGTCATTTTGTCAGTGACTTTGATTCGTTTCACAGTGGTCATGATAGAAGTACTGAATAATGGTTTATAATTTGTACTTCATTTGACATGTTTTACATATTCTCTATTAACAGAAAGTACACATTTATTGTACAAATAGTTTTGATATGTTATGCCAGAGGTTCCCAACTGTTTCCAGTTTGTGAGGTATAAAAGTACTAAATACAGCATGTGAGGTTGAGAAATGCTAATATACAATATCTTTAAAGTTAACCTTTTAGTCACTGACACAACTGACCTTTTCCGTTTGAGAATATGACCTTATTCTGGATTATACTTTTCTGTTTTTGTTTGCTGCTCATCTATGTTGTTGGACTTTTGACCAAGGTTTTTCAACTCTGTACCTCACTGTCCGCCTGTTACCAAGCTCTTATTTTTTCCTTATCTTGATTCTGCCTATGAACATGGTGTATTCTGGGTTTCCTACCGACTGTATTTGGGTACTTGGTTGCTTGTCCAGTCTTCATGTCCAGCACCCTGGCAATTGTGCCCTTGCATTTCCCTTGCAATCTCTGACTCAGTTTTCAGTGCAGGGATTGTGAAAGAAGTCACCTTCGTCATTATTGGCTTCTCATACAGATATTTGACAACATGCTTGTAATAGGTCAGTGTTTCTATGGTTAGAGACAGCCAGGAAACAACATTTTCAGAAGCAGGTTAATAATGGCAGCTTACAAATTTTTCTCAGTATAGGTTTCCTTAAAAAAAAAAAAATACTTCAGAATACAATGCTTTAGGAAAACCTGCATGGGATAGTGGCTGTCCTTGCTTTTATTTAAGGTCTTTTTGCACAAAGAAAAGAGATTTAATTGTTTAAATCATTTTGGGGACATTAGATGAACGGGTTTCTGCAGAGCGAATTCCAGCCAATAAGAATTTGTGAAATTATTTTCTGGAAGGTCACTGACCCTATAAAAGCTCCTGAGGGAATTGGGTTTTTCTCACACCGGACCTCTTGTACTAAGAAAGCTGGAATACGGCAAGTGTTGGAGAGAGAAGCGGTGAGGGAGTCTGGCTGTGGCAATGTCTAGCATGAACTGAGGACAGGGAAGAGGAGGCAGAAGGCGTTGCTGCATTCGGAGAAGCACAGACTGAGCAGTGTCTGAGCATAGGGAGCCTGTTGTCAGAAACCATGAATCAAACTGAGACAGAAGTACAGTTAGATCACACTTGTTTAATAATAAAAAGTAAATAGAACACACGGAGTCAAAACGTAGCCAAAGTTCGGTAACCGGAATGGATAGTCAGACAAGCCAGAAAGTCAAGGATCAGCATAATGGAACAACAAGAAGGATCTGGAGCCAGAAGGCATTTCAGCCAAGCAAGTCTTTAACAGGAACTCAGGAGATAGTCTCAGTGATGTTGACCAAGGTGAAGGCAGAGTTCATCTGGGCTGGACGGCTTAAGTAGGCAAGACTGACGAGCAGGATATGATCAACAGGTGAGTCACTGTGGAGAGATAGGAGCTGGCAATTAGCCGAAAGCTGAGCGGCTAGCTCAGAGAAGGATGGGCTGAGCCCAGACCTGTCAGTACCCCCTCCTCAATGACCCCTCCCTCTCGGAGGACCACCAGGCTTGAGGGGAAAACGTCTATGGAAATCACGGAGGAGGACAGGGGCATGTATGTTCGAGGATGAGACCCAAGAACGTTCCTTTCCAATGCACCAGGTACTGTATGCGCCCACGGAACCTACGGGAGTCAACAATGGACTGTACTTCATACTCCTCATGGTTCTCTACATGTACAGGGTGAGGACACGGTACCGAGGTGGAAAAACGGTTGCACAACAAAGGTTTTAATAAGAAGACATGAAATACATTTGAGATACGCATATTAGAAGGAAGGTCTAATGCGTAAGTCACTAGGGTAATCCTGCAAAGAATACGGAAAGGCCCAATAAACCGAGGTGTGAACTTCAGAGAGGGAACATGAAGTCGGAGGTTGCGAGATGACAGCCAGACCCTGTCCTCAACCTGATAGGAAGGCACAGGCAGTTGTCTGCGGTCAGCATGGAGTCTGTACCTATCATTAGCATGTCGCAAAGCCTCCTGGACTTGTGCCCAAGTGGAATGAAGGCCACAGGGATGCTCCTCCAATGCAGGAATACTCTGGGGAACAAATGAGTCAGGCAACGTTGAAGGTTAGAAACTGTGACAATCGGGAAGCAGAATTCAAGGCACTATTGTGAGCAAACTCTGCCCACAGTAAGAGGTCTGACCAGTTGTTATGATGATCAGAAATATAGCAACGTAGGAATTGCTCCAAGGTCTGATTGGCTCGTTCTGTGGCCCAATTAGACTGTGGGTAATACGCAGAGGAGAAAGCAAGCTTAATTCCCAACCATGCACAAAAGGCTCACCAGAACTGGGACACAAACTGACTACCCCTGTCCGAGACAATCACATTGGGTAGCCCAAGTAAGCAAAAGATCTCCTGAGCAAAAATGGAAGCCAGTTCCTTAGAATGAGACATTTTTCAGTACCGGTCAACCACCATAAGGATAACTGTGTTGCCCTGGGAGTTGGGTAACTCCACAATGAAATCCATAGACAGGTGGGTCCGGGGCCTCTCCCCATTGGGTATGAGTTGTAGGAGGCCCACTGGAAGGTGTCAATGAGTCTTACTCTGAGAACACACGGAACAGGCAGCTATGAAGGCAGTTACATCAGCACATGGACTAGGCTACCAGAATTGTTGGGAAATGGCCCAAAAGAGTTGATTCTTCCCAGGGTGGCCAGCAGTCTTGGGAGAATGGTAAGTCTGGAGCACGGCAGTACGGAGACTCTCTGGGACAAAGCAGCAGTCACAAGGCTTCTCAGGAGGAACATGGACCTGAGTAGCAAGCATTTTATCACCCAAAGGAGAAGTGAGACTGGTGCAAACCATAGCCAGAATACGATCAGGAGGAATCACAGGAACCGGAACCGACTCCATCTTGAAAGTGGAGGAAAATTGTTGTGACAAAGCGTCAGCCCTTACATTCTTAGTACCGGGTAAAATGAGACAATGTAATTGAAACTTGACAAGAAAGGAGCCCATCACGCCCTGGGAGAGAGACGTTTAGCCTCAGACTAGAATGTGAGATTCTCATGGTCAGTAAGAATGAGAACCGGCATAGTGGTACCTTTGAGGAGATGTCTCCATTCTTTCAGGGCTAAAATGATCGCTAACAGCTCTCTGTCAATCTCGTAATTGCACTCCGCAGGTGACAATTTCTTGGAAAAGTAGCCACAAGGATGCATAGCGCTCTCAGAGGTAGGATATTGAGACAGAAGGGCGCCAACTCCAGTCTCAGAAGCAACCTCAAGGATAAAAAGGTAATGTAGGATCAGGATGTGCCAACACAGGAGCAGAAACAAAGGCAGCCTTGAGACTCTCAAAGACCTTAATGGACTCCGGAGACAACTCTGTGGGTTACTGTCCTTTCTGGTCATATCAGACAGGGGCTTGACCAGAGACAAGAAGTTATGAATAAACTTCTGATAATAGTTGGCAAAGCCAAGAAAATGCTGCAGAGGACGCAAACCCATGGGTCGGGGCCACTGTAGAACTGTTGAAAGTTTCTCTGGGTCCATCGAAAAACCAGCAATGGAAATGACATAAGCATTCTTAATCGTGAAATGATTGAGACCCCTATAATTAATACAAGGTCTCAGTTCACCACTTTTCCTCTTCACAAAGAAGAAACCAGCACCAGCAGGAGATGATGATTTGCGGATGAAACCTTGAGAAAGTGCGTCTGCAACATACTCCTCCATGTCCTTATCCTCCAAGACCGAAAAGGGTAAACCCGGCAACGATTGGATATGGCACCGGGTTGCAGGTCAATTGCACAATCATATGACCAGTGTGGAGGCAAACTACCAGCTTGACCTTTGTCAAAGACATTGCTAAAATTGCGGTGCTCCTCCTGGAGGGAGGCGAGTGAAGAGCTGCACAGGATCTTGGCTACCTTCTGGAAGCATGTCTTACTGCATTGTGGCGACCATGAGAGAACCTCAGCACAAAGCCAAACCAAAGAGGGGATGTGCCTCTGTAACCAAGGATAACCAAGGATAACCAATAACCAGGGAAACTTAGCTGAGGAAATAACTTGGAATTGGATTATCTCTTGGTGAAGAGCCCATACGGCCATGGACAATGGAACAGTCTCATGAGTCACATGGGCAGGCTGTAGAGGTCTTCCATTAAAAGTCTTAATGGCGAGTGTCACGCAGCTGCAGCAGAATCAAGTGCTTCGATACAAAGGCAGCATCAATGAAAAATGAAGAGTCTATTAGAGTTTGTATCTCGACGGACAACTCAGCCCAAGAAAGGTTAACCAAAACCAGGGGCTTATCCTTCTGGATAACTGGGGACGAAACAACGCCACCTATGGTCTGTCCATGACAGGACCTCAAGGTTCGGGTGTTCCCTGGACGGGTAGGACAACTCTTCAAAAAGTGACCTGCCTGGCCACAATAAAGGCACAATCTCTCTCTCAATCTTAAGTGCTCTCTCGTCTGCAGAGAGACGCATGAAGCCCAAGTGCATGGGTTCACCTTCACTGATCGACTCAGTACCAGGAGGCATGGGAGGTGAGGGAAGCAAGGGTGGACTGCAAAGCTCAGAGACAAATGTACAAGAGGCTTCCACAAGCGCTCCTTAAAAGAGAGTCTTTCTAAGTCTGGAGTCAATGAGGATGGCAAACGTGATCAACTTCTCCAGCTCAGTGGGTATATCTTGGGCTGCAATCTCATCTTTGATGGTATCTGAGAGACCATAAGAAGAAGCAGCCACGAGGGCCTCATTGTTCCAAGCAACCTCTGCTGCCAGAATATTGAATTCAATGGCGGCAACAATTCTCGTACTCTGATGGACATGAGACACTTGATGAGGCATCAGAAGCGGAGCGTGCGGGAACATCAAATACATTTTGAAAGAAGCCACAAACTCAGGGTAACTCAAGACAACAGGTTTTTGTGTCTCCCATAAAGGGTTTGCCCAGGCCAACGCTCTCTCAGAAAGCAAAGATATCACAAAACCTTCTTTGCTTCTGTCCGTGGGAAACGCCTGGGGCAGCATCTCAAAGTATATCTCAACCTGGTTGAGAAACCCTCTGCATTGGACTGGATTGCCCTCAAATCGCTGGGAAAGCAGAGCGGAACCAGACATACCTCTTATAGAGGTAATACTCGAGTTGGGTGCCTGCACAGAGACTGGAGCAGTATTAGGGACAGCCTGCAACACAGGCTGTACCGGAGCAGCCACAGTGGGAGAATCCAGGTGAAACGTGTGACTCAGGAGCATTTGTAACGCCATGGCAAACTGATCCATGCAGTGATCCTGCTCATCCAATCTGGAAAAAATATTACCAACAAATGGATTGACTGCAGCTTCCGAATTCATGGCTTTCACCTGATTCAGACAGAGACAGAAGTACAGTTAAATCACACTTGTTTAATAATAAAAGTAAATAAAACAAACGGAGTCCAAACATAGCCAAAGTTTGATAACCGGAATCGATAGTCAGACAAGCCAGAAAGTCAGGAATCAGCTTAGTGGAACAGCAAGCAGGATCTGGAGCCAGAAGGAATGTCAGCCAAGCAAGTCTTTAACAGGAACGGAGGAGATAATCTCTGCCTTCGCCTTGGTCAACACCACAGAGACTATCTGGGCTTGACAGCTTAAGTAGGCAGGACTGACGAGCAGGATATCAACAGGTGAGTCACTGTGGAGAGATAGGAGCTGGCAATTAGCCAACAGCTGAGCAGCCACCTCAGAGAAGGAAGGGCTGAGCCCAGCCCTGACACCTGTTCATCACTGCCCCGCACAGCAGAGCAAGCTGCAGATGAACGGGAAGGAGAGAGAAGCTCATCAGGGGGAGAAGCAGCAGCTGAATCACAGGGGCCACAAAAAGGAAGTTTTGAAGGCTGGTCCCAGATGGAAATTGGGTAAGAAAAAGCAATCTTTTTCCCATTCAACATTCAGGTCCAGTTGAATAGGAAAGAGAGACAGGTCTCTGGGCACAGGGCGCAACGTTCTTGCACCCCTCCTTTAGCCCCTGCAGTTGCCAGGCAACAGGAACAAGCTGGCTCAGTGCAGCTCATAGAAAGCTTTCCAACAGAACATTCTCTTAGTGAGAATGTTCTTATTGTTCTTATTGCCCACTCTAGGAAGGCAGGCTGAACTGGGAGGAGCAGATGGGTTCAGCAATATTCCAGTACAAGGAGTGTCCTCAGATGTCTGTTATTACCAATTTAGTACAGTATGCGCTTTGACTGAATTAGTCACCTCAATGTCTAATTTGAAAAATAATGTAAGCAATAATAACCCAGCAGTTGCTACTTGCTCTAATCCTGTTACTGAATTGTTTCATAATCCTTCTCCTGCTTCTAGAACACATATTCCGGAAACATATTTTAGGGAGGTGATGCCTTGTGAGGTTTTACCTCTGGGTTTCCACTTACCAATGTCAATTAAAAAAAAATATGGAAGGGAGACTTCATAGATGTGCTGACTCTGCTTCCATCGGTTAAAGATTTTACATTTGAATCTTAAAAGAAAATCAATAATAAAGCAAATGATGACAAGCCAATTCCAAGGTCAGTCTTCAATTGGCTTCAAGGTTTTTGCATTTTTTCATGTATCATCGTGGAGAAGCATCTACATCTATGCAGTGGATTATTTCATCATGTGGATCATGTTTTGGAAACCTACAAAAAATTCAGTGGATTTGGATGGTTTAATTCTGATGAGTTATTCAGACAGAAACTAGCAATCCATTCATCCCTGAAGTGGGGCATGAAGGATGTTGGGCTGTGACTCAATCTCATTTTGCCACAAAAAACATTGAATGTTAAATTATCTGCCAATTTTCAAACAGCAGGGTCAGTATATAGGAGAGGCATGTGTTTCGCATATAATAAATCCCAGTGTAAGTGGGGTACATCATGCCGGCATGAGCGCTCATTTTGTGCTGGAGGTCACCCAATATTGAAATGTTATAGAAAGAACAGTAGTGCAAAACAATCACAGTGGGATACTTTTTCAAAAAAGCCTGCACACCAGTGAGGCTTCTAAGAAGTTTTCTACTCCCTTAGTTCATAGGTTCCGGTTGTGAGGTGGTCCCTAATCTTAAGTCAGTTTTATGTTTTCCTCAGATATTGAGAGAAATAGCAGTAGACAGGGTGGCTGGTCCTTTACATCCCCCTCCATTTGACAATCCCCGTTCGGTGTAGTTCCCAAAAAAGGAACCTAATTCCTTTTATATTGATCCATCACCTTTCTTTTCCAAAAGGGAATTTCTTGAACTATGTCATAGATTATTCATTATGTTCATTATCTTATTTCACATTTGAAGATGCCATTTTAAAAATCAGATCAGTTGGTCCAGGGGCTTTGTTGACTAAAGCTGACATTAAAGTGATACTAAACCCAGGACCCTGCATTCACTATATCTGGTCTCCCACAGTACACAGAACATTTAGTAATTTAGAAAATATAAACTGCTAAATAACTTTTCTCATCAGAAGTATATAGCAGTCTTGTGACTTCTATTAGTGTCTGGTTAAAGCTTGTAGGAGGAGTCTTCATTCTCCTCTGACTGTCCTATAAGGCTGCAGAACCCCTGTGCCTCTGTCTGGACAGTGCTGATTGGCCCTGTGCTGATCACATACAACCTCCCACTAAAAAAAAACTCTCTAGCAATACACACCAAACTGAGCATGTGCAGCTTGTCCTTTAGCCTCGGTTCTATCAGGAGATGAATTGGGGACTGTGGAAGAAGGGGGATCAGAAAAGACAGGATCAAACAGCCTTTTTACACAATGCGCAGCATTAACCCCTTAGGTTCCACAGTGAGTATAACCAGGGCTTTTTTTCTCAAACAATAGCTGCTGGAACATAACCACGGCCACACAAATCCCCTCCCCTTACACACACCCTCCAAATCCCATCAAATAGTGGGTGTGTTCAGTCAAATTTCACAAAAACAGTAGGAGGGTCTTAAAGGGGCATTAAATACCAGGATTGCATTACATACAGAGTGCAATGCTGTCACTTGTAAACACAGAAACAAGACTTCTGTGTTTACAAGTCATTGTGGTGAGCAGGCACCAAAGGGTCTGAGCCAGAGGTGGTGGAACTGAGTTCCACCAAGTTCCCCCTGAAAAAAAGCCCTGTGTATAACAAGCATGCTTTACTGCATATACAGACTGATTTTACTGTTGTGCATTTAATAACGCTTTAAGTCAGCTTTTATGCTTCTGCTTATAGACACAATGCCATTCAACTCATTAGGTTTTTATTTTGAAGGTTTTCATTTTTTTTGACAAATGCCTGCAGATGGACTGTGCTTTATCCTGCTTATATTTTGAACATTTTTTATCCTTTCTAAATTGGGTAATATGCTTTGAAGCTGGTTGTAATGGTGTAATTCATTACCCGGATTACTTTTTATTCATAGGTCCTTCAGATTCTGATCAATGTTCCTTTTTGCATCAATTATTTTTTAACATCACTAAATTCCTTGGGGTTTCATTAGCAGTTGAAAGTACTGTGTTCCTGAGGGTATCGTTGGAATATTTGGGGATTCTAATAAATACATCTGTAATGGAATTTTGCTTACCTGTAGAAAAAATTGACAGGATACAATTATTGATTTAGTTCTAAGGTGCAAGAAAGTCACATTAGGGAGATGCAATCCTTATTGGGTCTTTTAGAATTTACATGCAGGATCATGCCTGTTGGGATAGTTTTTTCAGGTAGTTTTATATGGCAACATCTGGCCTGAAATTGCCTTTCTCCCATATTCGGTTGACTAATTCACTTAACCACTTCAGCCCTGGAAGGTTTTACCACCTTAATGACCAGGCCATTTTTTGCAAAACGGCACTGTGTTACTTTAGCTGACAATTGTGCGATTGTGCAAGGCTGTACCCAAATAAAATTGGTGTCCTTTTTTTCCCACAAATAGAGCTTTTTTTTTTGTGGTATTTGATCACCTCTGCGGTTTTTATTTTTGAAACAACAAGAATTTTTTTCTATAATTCATACCCAATAAAAAAAATGTTAAAAATCAATTTTTTTCATCAATTTAGGCCAATATGTATTCTGCTACATGTTTTTGGTAAAAAAAAACCCAATGAGCGTATATTAATGGTTTGTGCAAAAGTTATAGCGTCCACAAAATAGGGGATATATTTATGGCATTTTTATTATTTATTTATTTTTTACTAATAATGGCGTTGACCAGTGATTTTTAGTGGGACTGCTACATTGCAACGGACAGATCAGACACCTAATTGACATTTCTGACACTTTTTTTGGGAAGGAGTGACATTAGTACAGTGATCAGTGCTAAAAATATGCACTGACATTGTACTAATGAGACTGGCAGGGAAGGGGTTAACTGTGTTCCCCTGGGTGTGTTTACTAACTGTATGGGGGATGGGCTGCCTGGGATAACATAGAGATCTGTCTTCCTGCGCAGCAAAAAGACAAGATCCTGTGTTACCCCCCATCAGAACTGAGATCTGCCTTGTTTACTTCGGCAGATCCCCGTTCTGTCTTTGCGGGGAACGATTGCGGGTGGCCCACTGATTGGCTCCCCTGCTAGCCAATTGGTGTGTGCGCACCCACATAAGTTAGTGCAGGGATCGCCATACCGGTATGGCAATTCGCGCAGCCGAGGCACCTTGCAGCAGTATAACTGCGGTGGGTGGTCGGCAAGTGGTTAAAGAGGATTTCATGGTCTGGTCAAGAATTTTGGAAGATTTCAACAGCAGATTATTTATAATATATAGATTCTATAAATTATTTATAATTTATAGATTCTGATGCTTTTCATTTGTTCACAGATGCTATTGGATCAATAGGTTTTGCAGCCATTTGGCAATCCCACTGGTGCTGCTGGACCTGGCCTAAGCATTGGTCTCTTAAAAAAGCGACAAAAAATATTGTGTTATTAGAACTCTTTCCAGTGTGTTTGCAGTGAACTGCTTATCCTCTAAATCTGTGTTTGCCATCCAGCTATTATGACACTTAGTATTTTTGTGTTTGAAATGTAATATTTGGTTGAAAGCTGACACACCATCTCATTTGCTGACACACCATCTCATTTGCAGATTCCACTTTTCCGTGAACTCCATCCCAGTGCAGATACAGTCAGTCAGGTATGCCCGAAACACTTGTGGAGTCTGATATGATGGTAGTTTTTCAGTCCATTAAGGATTCGGTTGCCCCGCATACTTGGGCGGACTATTCAGCTTTCAACAAATGGACCTCCTTTTCTAAGATAGGGGGCTTTTCCCTCAGAGAATAGCATTTTATTATTTTTACGGTCTTTAATGAAGCTACGATACTCATATAACCACATAGTAAAAACCTTAGCGGGAGTTTTTCTTCTTTAGATTAATGAAGCTTCCAGCTTGTACAGAATTTTTCTCGGTCAAGCAAGCCTTAAAAGACTATAGGAAAGTTCATTTTGCTTCAGATGTTAGAAGACCTATATCCAGGGCCACGTTATGGCAGCTATGTCAAGTAAGTTAATTTATTTGTTTTTCCCAATATGAGGTTTTACTCTTTAAAACAGAATGCATTTTGGCATTTTTTGGCACTTTAATGATCTCAGAATGAGTTCCTCTTAACAAGCAAAGTGTTAATTGCATTTATATAGATCAAATTCTCATGCAAGAGTCCATACTTAAAGTTATGTATAAAGAAATCAAAGACAGACTAATTAGGTAAGGATCATTGGATTTCATTAGTATTTGCCCAGTTAAGATGGTTAGGCAATATCTTTCTTGCTAACCTCCTCATCCAGATCATTTACTTATTCATACAGATGGGTGGCGCCTTACTAAATACCAATTAGATTTAATTCTCAAAAAATTGCTTAAACACTTGGGTCTACAAAATTTTTAATTTACCCCACATTCTTTTAGAATTGGAGCCACATCTGGAGTTGCTAGAAGGGGTATGTCGAATGATCACATCAATGCTAAAGTTTTCAGTTATACATTTGTCCCAAACTTCTCCTTTAATTTCTTAGGTGTGCCTTGCTGTGTTTGGATTGTTGGGCCCTTGTATATATTTTGGGCAGGTTAGAGAGCAGCTAGAAGGAATAATTCAGAGAATTTATCCAAGTCAACTGCACCTTTCAACGTGTTATGAAAGGGTATTAAAAGGTTTTCAGTGGCGACAATTTTATTTTACATTATCAAAATTGTTTGAGAACTGGCCTCCGCCATTTATTTTAAAAATACATTTTGGTGGTAATGACTTAGGTAAGATGGATACTATAGGTCTACTGTTTGCTATAAAAAATGATTTGTATAGGTTTAGCTTGACATTACCGAATACTATAGTTATATTTTCTGAAAAAGTACCTAGACTATCTTGGCTATGCTCTCCGCAATGCAGAGTAATGGAAAAAATCAGAAAAAGAATTAACAGGGCAATGGCAATGGAAAAATACTTACCTCTTCTAGATGGATTTTACTACAGGCATGTAGATCTAGAAGGAGGATTTGCAGGTTTGTATCGCCAAGATAGGATTCACTTATCAGATGTGGGCTTAGACATCTTTAATTTGGGCCTACAGAACTAAATTGAAAGGGCTTTTGAGTTCTCAAAACTGAGCTATTGGTTATGTTACTATTGAAATGATTTGTATATTTACTATCAGCAAATAATTTGATGAACTGAGTTGAAAAATGTAGCCAATATTTCTAAAGTGCAGAGGCCTTTTCAATGCCATTTGTTTGTGTTCTGGTATTTTTGCAATTTTATTATGTATTGGTATGAGTATGGCGGGTTGCGGTCTGTTAGCCCATATAAAGGTGAGCACAATGCTTTAGGCACACATGTATGGGATAGTGGCTGCCCCTGCTTAATTTATGGTCTTTTTGCTCAAAGAAAAGAGATTTATTTGTTTAAATAATTTTGGGGACATTACCCCTTTAAGAAGATGAACAGGTTTCTGCAGAGGGAATTCCAGTCAATAGGAATTCCTGGAATTTCCTGGACTATAAATTTATATATTTTTCACTGACCCTATCAATGCCACCAAGGGAATTGGGTTTTCTTCAGACCAGACCTCTTGTATTAAGAAAGCTCCCTTCCACCCATCGTAGGTACTTTATGTGGTTATCTGCCACCTTGGTATTTTCATGGGGGGGCGTTGTAATCTCTGTAAAAGTTAAGCCTGAGTTCTTAAAACTGAGCTATTGGTTATGTTACTATTGGAATGATTTGTATATTTACTATCAGCAAGTAAATTAATAAACTTAGTTGAAAAAGTTTGCTAATACCAATAAAGTTTTGTGGCCTTTTCAATGCCATTTGTTGTGTTCTGGTCTTTTTTTAATATCATTATGTATTGGTATGAGTATGGCAGGTTGCGGTATACTATCCCATTAATATAAATAACAGAATGGTATGGTATGCTAGGCAATATCTGCTTGGTGTCACACACATGAGCATCGCACAAGGCAACAGATGTTTAGACATACGGGTAATGATTATTCACCTGCTGAGATACTGCCACAAGGAACTTCAAATGTAGCACATGTGGCTCTGGCACTATTCATTGGAGACTAGATGTATAGTATTAGCTATTCATAAACTCTTGCAATATTGACAGTTTAACATACGACTGCCTTATGTGAAAGACCCAAACATTTTCACCTATCTAATAGATGCTATGGAATTTTAAAGAGTAAGTCGATCCCAACTGACATTATAATCATCAGCAAAGATGTGAAAAAAATTGAACAAACTGAACAAACTAAAGCAGGCACCTTGGGACACAACACTCTATTAATATTATATCAAACAGCCATGGATTTTTAAAAGGAAAGCAGAAAACCAAATGAATAACAAAAAGTGGGTGAATAAGTGCTAATCTTATAAGCAGTAATATTCTACTATAGTTCCAATACCTTGCCACTAAAAATGCTAAATAAAACAAATTGTATCACTCACATTTTTAGTAGTATCAAACTGCTGGGGATTGCTGGCCATATCAAAATGGAGCAACTGGGGGCGTGACCGGAAGCCGCTCTGGATGGCAGCCTGATTCTCCTGCTCTCTCTCGGCCCGTGAATATACAGCGCATAGGGGACGTTTAGCCATTTCCACATGGGCAGATCCAGGACCACCAGATCCACAGCAGCCAGGGGATCATCGATACCCCCGCCAGAAACCTCCACAGACCTCCGGTCCTTCTTTCCACCGACGGACACGCCTCACACTGGAGCGGCCAAGATGGTGCCGGACACTCCCGCGGCCTACTCCCGGAGCTCCGCTCGGATCTCTCCGCCGCCTCGTCCACCACATCAGAAGCCCACGGATCATGAGCCAGCTCCGACGGGCACCACAGCCAGGCCTTCTCTATCTGGAGCGGTGAGTTCCCCCTCCGGATCCACTTCCCACGAGGCAGCAACGCATGACTCACAGGGCGCCATGATGGGCCTCCCCCCCAGCAATACACACAGTGTTCAGATGCGTTCCCTTGCCTGCTGAGAACGGCATCAGATCCCTGCATCCATGGCACTGAACCCGGTTCCCCAACCCCCTCAGACTTTTCTGTGGACTTCCCGTTCCTGCCAGACCCTATGCACCCAGCTAGCCGGATCCTACCGGAGTCTACACTGAGCCCGGCATCCTTCAGCCACACAGAGCTTAATTTGCCACCCTCAAAGACCCAGAGACTAGCCCTCTCACAAGCCCTCGGCTCACCCAGAGAACGGACAGTATCACAGGCTACTTATGCTCCAAAATTGTGCCTACCCAATCGTCACCTCCAGAGGATGGAAACAATAGGGGCCCTCCCGCTCGCTCAGACTCCATCCTGGAGTGAACCCTGGGACTCTCCACCAAGACCAGCGCATCAGGCCCAAGGCCTCACTACTCTTAGCCCTCAATATTTACCACCCCGCACATCTCCAGCACAATGGACCCCAGTGCCAGTCCACCCCCAACCAGCACCCCCACAATGGCAAACATACCTGCAGGCGATCCCCACTAAAGAGGACTTTAGACAACTGATAGAAGACGTAAAGTCCACGTGTCGCTTGGAAATACAAGTGTTCCAGTCAGGCCTTAAACACTTAGCAGATAGAGTGGAAATGGCTGAAGAAGAAATCCAAGAGACTAAGCTAGCAGTCCACAGAACCCAGCTCCAGGGAGCAGATCACCACACTATGTTAAGAGATATGCAGCGTCATGTGGAAGACTTGGACAACAGGGGACGCAGAAACAACATACGAGTGAGAGGGATCCCAGAAGTCAAAGGCCCAGAAGACATTCAACATACTTTACAAAATGTGTTTAACAATCTTCTGGGCGAACCCGTCACCAAGTTCATAGAAATGGACAGAGCCCATCGAGCCTTGCGTCCTAAGAATGCCACCTCACAACCGAGGGACATTATTTGTAGGATTAACTCCTATCCCCTGAAAGAGGACATTATGCGGCAAGCTCGATTAGCACGCAAAGTGACTTACAAAGATGCCCATGTACAACTATACCCGGATCTCTCATGGATCACATTACAAAAACGCAGACTCCTTCAACCATTACTGCGCATCTTGTAAGACGAAAATATCCCCTACCGTTGGGGGTTCCCCTTCAGCCTTACAGCTAAAAACCAAGGCAAATCTGCCATTCTACGATACCCGGAGGACCTACAAGCCTTCTGCGACGCCATAGGAATCTCTGTTCCCCGACTTCCGGATTGGGATCTTGTCACCACCCCACCAACACCACCCACAACTTGGCAGAAGGTTCCTTCATTCAACAGATCTCTGAACAGGGATGCGTCTCGCAAGAGCACCAAGCACAGAAATGGCTGACCTTGGCTGTAGTGACAACACCTTAAGTTACTTGTTGATGGACTATCTTACGATCTGATATTACTGGTGACTTAGCCCTGGACACTATAACATACCTAGTCCCCCCTCCTTGCGCCCCAGTTTTACATTTCAGTTCACAATATGGGCATGTCTCTGTGGAGACTCGAGAGAGAGAGAGGGAAATCCCACACCTACCCACCCCCCTCCTGGTTAAATGTTAACAGTTATAGCTGTTTTACAGTTCATGTTTTATATGACCAATTTTGGGCTCCCCTGCATCCACCCGACTGGCCCTTTAGGATCCTTGTTGGGAGGATCCCTGGAATCCCGTACCGACCTAGGCCTCTTAGCCTCCCAAGGTCGTGAGATAACATTTGTACGAATTTATATATGTTTACTATGTACTAACTACCTCTTTTTCTTTTCACTTTCCTTCTCACTCTTCTTTCTCCCCTTTGCTTCTTCACCATCATGTGACCCACCGCGCAGTCCGCAGAGCCTGCCTGGCTCTCCTCTCAAAGTATGTACACCACTGACCCACAGCTTTCGGAACCTCTTCTCCACATCAGGTAAGGCATCTTCCCCCCCTCACTTGGCACCATGGCTAAGATCCTATCTTTAAACGTCCACTGCCTAAACTCCAACAAAAAGAGACACCTGGCGCTGAGGGAGTTTAGACAATCTGGAGCAGACATTATTTTTGTTCAAGAGACACACTTTGACAAAGGGGGCTCATTTGCATTCGCCTCTAAACAATTCCCCCAAATATATCACTCCTCAGGTCCACATAAATGAGCAGGGGTTGCCATCCTCATTAAAAGTAGGTCTCCCTTTACTTGCACAGCTCACTACAGCGACCCACATGGCCACTTTGTTATCCTTCAAGGACAATGGCAAAAACAGGCAATCACTCTCTGTGTCCTTTATGCCCCAAACATTAAACAATATAGCTTCCTGTCTAAAGTATTTACTCGCCTATGTATATCTGACCTCGAGATACTAGTGGTGGGGGGTGACTTTAATTTAACCCATTCAACAACTATGGATCGCCGGGTGGTGAGCCCCAGGGCAACATCGGCTCGAGCCCTGCGAGACTCAAAGCTTTTTCGCAAACTCTCTGGACGATATGCTCTCTTCGATGCCTGGAGAGCTCTCCACCCTGGCGATCGGCAATACACATTTAATTCAGCTCCCCACCAAACACACTCTCGCATCGACTACTTCTTTGTAAATAACCTCACGCTTAGAAATACACGAGAGGCACAGATACTCCCAATCTCATGGTCTGACCATGCACCTATTTTACTTAAGCTGGAACTAGGCCCCCAACTGTAGACACTACAATTGGAAATTAAATACATTTCTCCTCTAGCACCTCCCATCGAAAACGGAAATAAAAATAAAATATTATTTTGCCGAAAACAATACCCCCGACATATCCCCTCCCACACTGTGGGAAGCCCACAAGGCGGTACTTCGAGGCAGGTGTATGGCATTATCATCTGCCATGAAAAAAGATGCCCTGACCACAAAACTTCAAACTGAAAAAGAGCTTAGAGCTTTAGAATGCCAACCGCAACGGTCTCCTACCCTATCCCTTCTTAAGAAAATCATACACTTGCGAACCACTCTGAGGGACTTAGCTATGGGACGGGTAGAAAAGGCCATCCTTAGACTAAGACAATTGTATTATGATAAGGGCAATAAGGCACATTCCTTACTAGCGAAAAAAATACGAGATAACTCACATATGTCCACGCCACACCAGATTAAGAATAAACTAGGCTCCCTACTATCCCACCCCAAAGACATTGCCAATACCTTTGCAGATTACTACCAAGACCTCTACAATAATCCTAATATTCCTAGTAACCCCCTCCCGACCTCCTCCAGCGCATGCAACATTACCTCACACAGAGCGGAGTTCCACAGCTCCAAACCTCCAATCTGGCAACCTTAAAAATGCCGATCACCGAGGAGGAAATAGAGCAGACTATTAAAATTCTCCCATCCCACAAAACTTCAGATCCGGATGGATTACCTTATGAATATTATAAGGCTTTCCTCCCCATCCTATTACCACATATGTGCAAACTTTTTAATGCCTTTTATCGAGACTCCCCCATCCCATCAGACATGCAATGATCATTCATCACTTTGATCCCTAAACCAGACAAAGATCCTACCCTATGCGCTAACTATAGACCTATCGCTTTACTGAACCTATTTTACTTAAGCTGGAACTAGGCCCCCCAACTGTAGACCCTACAATTGGAAATTAAATACATTTCTCCTCTAGCACCTCCCATCGAAAACGGAATTAGTATCCACCTTAAAATATTATTTTGCCGAAAACAATACCCCCGACATATCCCCTCCCACACTGTGGGAAGCCCACAAGGTGGTACTTCGAGGCAGGTGTATGGCATTATCATCTGCCATGAAAAAAGATGCCCTGACCACAAAACTTCAAACTGAAAAAGAGCTTAGAGCTTTAGAATGCCAACCGCAACGGTCTCCTACCCTATCCCTTCTTAAGAAAATCATACACTTGCGAACCACTCTGAGGGACTTGGCTATGGGACGGGTAGAAAAGGCCATCCTTAGACTAAGACAAGTGTATTATGATAAGGGCAATAAGGCACATTCCTTACTAGCGAAAAAAATACGAGATAACTCACATATGTCCATGCCACACCAGATTAAGAATAAACTAGGCTCCCTACTATCCCACTCCAAAGACATTGCCAATACCTTTGCAGATTACTACCAAGACCTCTACAATAATCCTAATATTCCTAGTGACCCCCTCCCGACCTCCTCCAGCGCATTCAACATTACCTCACACAGAGTTCCACAGCTCCAAACCTCCAATCTGGCAACCTTAAATATGCCGATCACCGAGGAGGAAATAGAGCAGACTATTAAAATTCTCCCATCCCACAAAGCTTCAGGTCCGGATGGATTACCTTATGAATATTATAAGGCTTTCCTCCCCATCCTATTACCACATATGTGCAAACTTTTAATGCCTTTTATCGAGACTCCCCCATCCCATCAGACATGCAACAATCATTCATCACTTTGATCCCTAAACCAGACAAAGATCCTACCCTATGCGCTAACTATAGACCTATCGCTTTACTGAACTCGGACCTAAAAATTTTTACAAAACTGCTATCAATCCGTCTGAACATGATCCTCCCATCCCTCATCCATAAAGACCAGGTGGGCTTTGTCCCCCTTAGACAGGCGGGGGATAACACTAGGAAGGTGATTGATTTAGTGGATGTGGCGAACAGGGAGAACTCGGCGTCCTTGCTACTTAGCCTGGATGCCGAAAAGGCCTTTGACCGCCTTGGGTGGCCCTTCCTATTCGCCACACTACAACATGCTGGGTTCCAAGGACCTTTCCTGAAAGCTATACAACACCTCTATTCCAATCCCTCCTCACAGGTCAGGACTCCTTTTGCCCTCTCCCCCACTTTCTCGATAACAAACGGCACAGGTCAGGGATGCCCATTGTCACCCCTACTATTCGCACTCTGTGTCGAACCCCTGGCGGCCTCTATTCAAGGCAACCAAGATATTCGAGGAATTTCAGTCAGGGGTCGGGAGTTTAAGATCTCACTGTTCGCTGACGACGTGATCCTCACCCTGACCCAGCCCAGAATTTCCCTTCCAAATCTACATGCAGAACTTGACCGATACGGAGCCCTTTCGGGCTATAAAATTAATACATCTAAGTCAGAGGCCCTTCCAATCAATATCTCAGACACGGAAACAGCACACCTGAAGGCCAACTTCATCTACCACTGGAAAACCACCTCCTTAAAATACTTAGGAGTACACATCACCCCAAAATTCAACACTTTATACCAGGAAAACTTCCCCCCCTTTTTAGAACTTTGCTTACAAACTGGAAAAAACATCATATCTCCCTGTTAGGTCGGATCGCATCGATTAAGATGACGATCCTCCCGAAACTACTATATCTCTTCTAAACATTACCCATCCCTGTCCCACACAAACACCTGAGTAAACTCCAATCTGACCTTTTCAAATTCACCTGGAATTATAAAAGACATAGAATCCCCCAATCAGTAATGATGGCGGCGCGCTCAGATGGAGGCCTTGCTTTCCCCAACCTTATTAAATACTACCAAGACACCCAACTACGTGCAATAGCCTCATGGTTCACTAAAAGGTCCTATAATAGATGGACAGAAATTGAAAAAATATGGTTAGCCCCGACCCACCCAAATAGCCTACTATGAAGCACGAATGCAGAGGTGCCTCCTGAACACTTACTGGGACCTGTGTCCCAGCTCCGTCGACTGTGGAACAAGCTATCCCGTTCACATGAGCTGTCCTCAGAAAAGTCAGTTCTAACATCATTTGTCTGCAACCCCAAAATCCCAGATAGTCTCACTCACCAGATGTCTTATCCTTGGACGTCACAGAACTTTTTCTATTATGGAAACCTGGTAGACCCTAGATCTTGCAAGCTACTGTCTTATTCTGACCTTTAGACCAAATTTGACCTACCACATCAAGCTTTTTATAGTTACCTGCAAATATGCCACTATGCCCTGTCCATATCGCCTGACCTACAGTTCTCCCCCCCAACGCCTTTTGAAAATCTAATCCTGGCGGGCACGGCCCAGAAAGGTTTAATCTCTGACATCTACAAAATACTAAATGCCTATCCACTAGAAATTAAAGGTATATATGATCAAATGGGAGAAAGCCCTCAATGAGGAACTCCCTACGGAGCAATGGCAGACGATATGGACCCAGGCGGCAAAAAGCTCCCTCTGTACCCTATACAAGGAAAACACCTATAAAATCCTCCTCTACTGGTATATGACTCCAGATACTCTCCACGCCATATACCCCTCTAGCTCTGATCGCTGCTGGCGATGTCAAAAAGATAGAGGGACCCTCCTCCACATTTATTGGAACTGTCCACTGATCACCCCTTTCTGGGATATGGTTCAGCAGTTGCTGGCCCATCTTCTAGAGATACGGATCCCCATGGTCCCCATGTTCTTCCTCTTAGGAGTCTTACAGTTAAAGATTCCTGCATCTTACAAAAAATTAACATGCCACATCCTCACAGCGGCACGCTGTCTTATTGCCCTACACTGGAAAAAAACGCTCCCCCCCACTTCTGAAGCTTTCTACGCTATAATTAAAGATGTGGAGTTGATGGAGAAGATGACGGCCAGGATACAGGACAGATTGGAAGCACATAATAAAGTGTGGGAGCTGTGGCATCTTCGAGAGGATCCACCATGATCAAGTAAACGAGCTATTACAATGACCTTCCCCGCTTTCCTCCTTTTCTTCCTTCTTTCCCTATCCTTTCCCTCTACCCTTAGTATTCTAGTGACTCGCATAGTTTAAAGCAGAATAGAAGGAAAAAAAAAAAGAAAGAAGGGATTTGTTATATATATAATTTCTATTGTGGGTTCTTTCTTTTTGCTGTTTCCTACATATTATGTATTCCTGTAATGCAAATATTACAATAAAATGTTATTTGAAAAAAAAAAAATGGAGCAACTGCAAGCCACGAATTGCTGCTCAATTCACACAGAGAAGGCATGACAATAGAATGACACTGTCCATGCCCTGAAGCTGATGATCTGATCTTTATTTGAGGGATCAGTGAGTACCCCAAACAAATTCTAGCAGGGGATTTCAGGCCTTTTTCCCTTAGTTGGGGAAGTATTCACCAATTCTTTATATAACACACAAGAGGGGGAATTGAAACTCACCAGTCATGTGAACAGCTGGAAAGAGCTGAAAAGGGCTGTTTGGAGCTGATCAATTATATGGGGAACCACTCTGTGCACAGAGAACTCAAAGAGAACACAGGCAGAAGATCAGCTTTTTATTTGACTGAGAAATATTCTTCATTAGTGATGAGTCAAACATACCTGGGTTGGGGTGCTAGATCCAAACTCCATTAAAGTAAATGGGATCTGAATGTTATAAAACAATAATGCCATTTTCCAGGCAAATTCGCAAAGGGTTGTCAAATTAATGATTTTTTTTTTTGTAAAATATTGTATTTGAAGAGTAATGATTGGTGATGCATACTCTGAATGGTTATTAGTGGTGTACCCAAGGCTCAGTGTAAGGGTCCTTACTTTGTAACATACTGTATTTATAAATGTAGAGTTTGTGATTACCCACTTAAGGACCGAGTCTCATTCTGAGATTTGGTGTTTACAAGTTAAAAACAGTTTTTTTGCTAGAAAATTACTTAGAACCCCCAAAAACATTATATATATTTTCTCTAGCAGCATGCGCTGCTTACATATGCGTTCGCTTCTGCACGCAAGCTCGAGGCGCATTTAATTTTTTTTTCTTATTTATTTTACCTTTTATTTTTGATTTTTACACTGTTCTTTTAAAAAAAAGAATTGGGTCACTTTTTTTCCTATTACAAGGAATGTAAACATCTCTTGTAATAGAAAAAAAAGCATGACAGGACCTCTTAAATATGAGATCTGGGGTCAAAAAGACCTCAGATCTCATATTTACACTAAAATGCAATAAAAAAAAAAAAACCGTAATGTCATTTAAAAAAAAAAAAAATTCCATTTAAGAGCATTGGGCGGAAGTGACGTTTTGACGTCGCTTGCGCCCTGCAATGATATGGAGACGGGCGGGGGCCATCTTCCCCTCACTCATCTCAATGTCAGACTAGGGAGAGGATCCGATCGCCTCCGCCGCCAATGGCTCCAGTAAGCGGCGAAAAGCACTAGAGGGCACTGGAGCGGGGGGAGGGGGGCCCCTCTCCCGCCACCAATAAAAGTGATCTTGTGGTAAATCCGCCACAGAGACCATGTTTATCTTGAAGCAGACCGCTGGCTGAGGAAGAGGAAGAAGAGGATACCAGGGTTATGGTAGCTAGCTGCTACCATAGAAACGGTATTTCCCTTCAAAGTAGCGACGTAAAATGACGGCGGGCAGTCCGTGGTAAAAGTAAATTTTCAGTGTTTGCAGATGACACCAAGCTATGCAGTGGAAAAATGTCCTTACAGGATGTCTCCAACTTACAAGCCGACCTCAATACACTATTAAATGGGCAACAATGTGGCAAATGAAGCACGGGTTCACAAAAGGACACCAGAGAACTGGAGAAAGTGCAGAGAAGGGCAACCAAACTGATAAGAGGCATGGAGGAGCTCAGGTATGAGGAAACATTAATTGAACTGAATTTATTCTTTCATATTATGAGCCAATTAAGGCTCAGTTAACATACACTATGTTACCAAAAGTATTGGGACGCTTGCCTTTACATGCAGGTAATATAGTGTATATGCAAATTGGATGAGTTTTTAACCACATGCATGACATGTGAATTAAACTGGCTTTCTATGGAGCCGGTTCACATATGTGTGGTGAAGCGGCAGTACAATTTCACTGCAAATTTAAAGAGTCCTGTGCATTTTTTGAGCGATTCAAATGCAAATTCCAGGCTATTGCCTTCTATGGGAATGCATCTAAATCGCACATTGGATCCATTTTAAACACGAATTTGATTTGAAAAAAAAAAAGAGCATGAGGGTCCCCCCCAGTCCATACCAGGCCCTTAGGCCTGGTATGGGTTTTGATCGGATCTCCCATGCCCAATTTTTTTTATAATGGCGTGGGGTCCCCCCGAAATCCATACCAGACCCTTATCCAAGCATGCAGAGTAGAAGGACAGGAAAGGGATGGGACGACTGAGGCCCCCCTTCTGAACCATACCAGGACACATGCCCTCAACATGGGTACTTGGGGGCAGAGGGGGCTCTGCCCCCCCACCTCAAAGCACCTTGTCCCCATGTTGATGGAGACAAGGGCCTCTTCCCCACAACCTGGGAGGTGGTTGTAGGGGTCTGTGGGCAGGGGGCTTATGGGAATCTGGAAGCCCCCTTTAACAAGGGGGCCCCCAGATCCCGTCCCCCCATGTGAATGAGTAGGGGGTACCCCTACTCATTCACCAAAAAAAGTGTCAAAAAGAAAAAAAACACAGAGACAGTTTTTTTGACAATTCCTTTATTAAAAATAGAAAAAAAATGTCCCTCGATGTAGATCTATCAGCAATCACAATACCTGCTGCCACCACTGGACCTGAAATAAGAAAAAAGCTCCGCCCACGATGAAGACTACTGCCGTCTACTTGCTCAGCTATGTGACAGTTCTTAAATAGCTTAGAGGTGAGGCCACCCTGTGATGACACCTGGTGGCACTGCCCCCTTGCGACCTTGCGTTACCGACCCAGCAGGCACCAGTTTACGATGTCACAGGGGGTGGTGCCACCAGGTGACGTTACCAGGTGGCCCCTTACTTTACCTTACTACAACTGGAGCTTTTTTATCTTTTATTTTTTTGGGTCCGGAGGTGGCGGCAGGCATCAATAATACTTGTCTAAGGAAATGAAAAAACAGGGTTAACAGTTTTACCTCTTTCACTATGCTGTGAAAGTTGACTTTTCACGTTTTATGTCTGCATGTGAAATAGGCACATGTGAAACAGGGAAATAAATTCTAGCCTGCCAATCTGTGCATTGTTCCAACATGCCAATTAAAGGTGTCAATGGGGTTGTGTGGTTTGTAGAGGCCACTGACAGAAGAGAGCATTAGCTAGGTGAAAAGGGTAATGAAGAGCGGGGCTACAGACTAAGGAGGCTATACAGCTCCACAGCAGAAAGTAGTATAGGCAGTATACTGCATTGATATGCACAACCCTGCTTGCTGACACACATTTTTTCAGAGACTCACAGCTCTGCGCCCATGCTATTTTACCAATAATCCCTTCTGCACCCATCGATGCTGCACCAAAGAGCACATCTGCACACACTTGTGCTGGTAGTATTTAAAAGATCATTCTCATTGTTAGTAGAGCCTGGTCCTCAAATTTGGCCCTTCGCTGAGATTCAACATTTGTGAGAATAAGCAGTCCCTAAATCATTACATGCACTGAACTCATTCCTTTATCCTGGAAACCTCTAGAGTCAGCAGGGTTTTAGACAACATGCAGAGTTCATGAGAAATCACCAGTCTAGCAGATTATTGCATACACTTTCTCCTTCTGATTCAACACATCTTCAAAAAATGAACAGTATTTTACACCAATAGACTGCAATATAAAAGTGCAAAAAGTGGAAGGGAATGTGCCCCAGTCAGATCAAGCCTGATTCCACAGAACCATATAAAATTGTTTATTTTTTTTTTAAGATGGAATTTTTGTCAGAGTACGACAGAGCTCAAAATATAAGATGATTAAAGAAAAAATGATATAGAAAGAAATAATTGCACATTACCTGACCAAATGCAAAAATTGCGGACATGCAGAGTTCCCCGCATGTCTACAAGAGCACCTTGTTGTGACCAGTGTCCAGATTAAATCTAAAAAGACTTTCACCTTCAGTGCTCTTGTAGTCTTTTGAATGTTAGGGTGGCAATCTCTGGGTTCCTAAACTCAATGCACCTGGTCTGTTTGCATTTTTTCTGAGACAGATATATGGTAATAGCCTAAAGCAGGGGTCTCCAAACTTTCTAAACAAAGGGCCAGTTTACCATCTTTCAGAATTTAGGGAGGGCCGGACTGTGACAATTTGGAGTAGAGAAGGTCCTGATGTCAGTGAAGAAAAAAAATAGTGCCCCATCGTTTGTTTCAGTGAAAGTAATTGTGCCTCATCATTGGTGTCAATAGGGGTATTTGTGCCCCAATGTTAATGTCATTGGGCCCCATTGTTGGTCTCATTGAGTGGAATAGGGCCCCATTTTTCGTCTCATTGGGAAAAATGGTGTCCCAGCATTAGTATTAGTGGGAGGAATTGCACCCCTTCATTGGGGTCAGTGGACCCCATTGTTGGTGTCATTGGGAGAAATTGTTGCCCCATTGTTGGTCCCATTGAGAGGTATAGTGCCCCATCATTGGGTGTCATTGGGCCCCATTTTTGGTGTCATTGGGAAAAATTGTGCCCCAGCATTGGTGTTAGTGGGAGGAATTGTGTCCCTTCATTGGTGTCAGTGGGGGGCAATTATAGCCCCAAGGGCCAGATAAAAGCAAGCAAAGGGCCACATCTGGCCCCCGGGCCGCAGTTTGGAGACCACTGGCCTAAAGCAAGTAATCGGCTTTAATTTTAACAAACCAAAATCAATTATGAATTCCTATTTGGTCAGTAATACAAACAATGAACCCCAGCATTTATCAATATACAATAAAGCTTTGAGTAAAAGTAAAAACATGATCAGTCCCAGTTCAATGTCCCCTCTATGAGCTGTTAAATACACTCCCAATCTAAGGTTTAAAATATTGATAACTGAAAACTCAATATTAAGTTTGCTTCAAGTGAAAGTCAAAAATCCTGACTAGTAATACCTTAAATGAATTCACCAGAGTTCAACTGATTTCAATTTATAAAAGGATAACAGCACAGCTGTAAAAGATATACAGCAGCTTTCTAAAGATGGCAATACATTAGCAGAGTTTTGTTCAAAAATGTTAATTTTAAGAATGTTCATTTTATATTCTAATCCTTAGTGGGGTCACATTGACATTTGTTTTTGACCTAAGTGAGAAGAAAATTTGAATGAGCAGGATGGACATTTTTTTCTCCAGCACACAAAATTCGAACAGTGAATGTTAATTTTATTTAGTAAAGTCCATTAGTCCATTCACTCTAAAATCCATTCAACAATCACATGTCAACATTCAATGACAACTTTCCTAACCTGCTTGCTGCCTCTTGGGATGCATGTTACACATTGCAGTAGATATCAGGAGCCATGGCACATGCAATTCATCAGGGTCCAGTTTTAATATCGGGAAGAGACAGCCGTCTCCCAAATGATATCAATGAGGAATATAGAGGTGCAGGACCCAGTGGGCAGCTGCGAAACAGTGGATTACTTAGAACATCCCTGATCCTGCTGGGTGTGTAAGTTTATAAAGGATATGCCTGCAAAAAAACTTGGGATAGGATTGGGAAAAGGTGGGATTAAAAAAAAAAAAAAGAGATGGGGGGGGGGTTGAGTGTTTCTTTTTAATGACTGAAAAAACTAACCAACTTATACAAATTTTTGCACTTCCAAAATAATAAATAGTACATGCAGTATTTGGATTAACACCAGGTTCTCCCTTTTTGGGAATAATTCAATGTGATGCTTATTCACAGATGATGGAAAATGGAAATCACATATGCAGTTAAGTTGTGAATTGACCCCTGCACATCTGTACATACAGTATGAATGATCGGTATGGACAAATATTTGGTTTTCATTTCTTCCACATCCCTCATAATATTTGGTTAATCAAGGTATATAATCACACTAATGCCCTTAGAAGGTTCCTGTGCTACATGAGAGAATAAGAAATAGTGACAATGCATTTGTGGATGGCTTTGAAGTGGTTGTAAGATCTCAGACGTGAAAAATGAACAAAGCATATCCTACTATACTGTGTACTAACCTGAATCCAAAGCACATAGTCTGTATCCTCTTTGATCACTCCTCTCTATTTAATTTGCGTGACTCCTTCCTAATTGATTAAGCCAACACCTCAGCCTCCCAGGAGACAGCTGTCCCCCCTCCAGCACACAGCAAATGACTCATACCCTAAATTCTATGTTTTTCTGAGCCATTGAAGAGGGGAGTGTGTCGCTCCCCTCCAACCAACATTCAGAGTACACTCAGCTCTGTACTCTAGCTCTACAGTTTGTGACATCAGATCCCTGTCCCCTGCCTTCTGCTGCTGAGAAAAATCCTTTCATCTGTGTGTGTCATAGAACAGTGTTTCTCAACTCCAGTCCTCAAGGCGCACCAACAGGTCATGTTTTCAGGATTTCCACTATTTTGCACAGGTGATTTGATCAGTTTCACTGCCTTAGTAATTACCACAGCAGTTTCATCTGAGGGAAATCCTGAAAACATGACCTGTTGGTGCGCCTTGAGGACTGGAGTTGAGAAACACTGTCATAGAAGGCTGTAAATAACAAATTGCTGCAGATAAGCAGGTACAATTTATCAATTTCTTTGTACCATTTGAGTCTAGTCACTTCACTGGGTATATGTAAGGTTTTACAAACAATTTAATATTTGCAGCTAGACACATCGTATACAGTTACCTGTGCCTTCATTGCCAACAGCCCTATTTTAATTTATGTACAGATGAGTTTATATTTCCAGTACAGTGTAAAAAATATTGTGCAATATTTATTTCAATTATTCACAAGTGGACAGATGGTGCATTTTCCCAAACACATGTTTATCTGTATCTTGTGTACTACTCAAGCAAGTTACTTGACTATATCAGAAATAGTATTTGTGAAAGATTTATAGAACTGGAATACTGTAGTGACAGATATTGCAAATGACACAAGCTAGTAGGGAGTCTGTTGATAAGCTTTGACATCCTGCTGATTTTCCTGAGACTCAAATTTCTGTCTGCCTGTGGTTGGCAATATTGTGCCAACAAAGGAAATTGAATAGGCGCAGGATGAGGGGACTTGCTTAAAGAGTGAAGCAGCATGATAACATTTGTGGTGTCCTATTTTAAATATTTTGACAAGCTTTAATATTGTATGCTATAAACAAAAATAACACTGGAAACAACATTTTCACCTCTTTATGATGGAAGGTAAAACAAGCCTTAATGCCTGAAAACAGTTTTGCAAATTTGGCATATATTAGTAAAACTGAACAAATCATCAAAACTACTTAGTGTATGCAGGTGAATTATACCTTGTTTTTTCAGGCTAAATTGGGCTTTCCTTTGGTAGTAAATAAAAAGGATATCAAATGAAAATGAATATCATTTTTAACAAAGGATAACTGGGCCTGAAATAGCAAAAAAAAAAAAAAAAAAAGAACGCACAAAATAAAAATCTCCTACTCCTGATGTTCACAGTAATACCACATACAGTATGTGTACATTAATTGTAATATGTATTTATAGTAGTACCAAGAAACTGTGCATTTTTTTATGCTGACAAAAGTCTTTAATCCCACCTAAAACACACTGACCCCAATATTGACCCAAAACACTAACCTAGATCAAGCTATTTTTCTCTCTCTTTTTTTTTACACTGAATTTTTTCATCTTACATTCTTCTCCTCTAGTGAAGTGCAAAGGGTACAGTGTATTTGTGTATCTTTTTCTCTTTTCAAGAGGGGAAAGAGTACAGGGTCAGGCTGCACAGTTAGTGATCAATAGGACTGTCAATCAAAGGCTAGCATAGTGATTATATGATCAGTGGCCAGTCCTCCCAGCTCCCAGTGAATAGTACCTGACTAGGAGCCATTGAGTTACAGCTTGATCTCTGTGGAGTGGGTTTCCAGCACAAAAACAGGTGCCCATGTATGCAACACCACTAAATGACAACCTCCTACTGTGTGCGTTGCAAGAGTCTTTGGTTACTAGGAGGCAAACAGTGCCTGTGTCCTAGCAACTGAGCTACCTACATCCTAGCAAATAATAATGTCATTGGTTGCTGGTGCAACATGACAACCAATGTCACTGTGCAGAAAAAAAACGCAAACATTTTACAAAAAGGGGGGGGGGAAAATACATGCAATACCTTTATCTGATTGATCAGCCGTATCCTACCCAAGTTCTGGCATGCTCCAAGTGTTAGATGTTTGCTCCCATCATCGTAGGGGCAAGCATATTTGCTTCTGCCTTCCAAACCCATGCGTGTGCAGTGCACTCACACTATAATCCTACAGCAGCAGGTGCTGAGTGTGAGAGAGAGCTCACTGTGCATGCTTAGGTTTGGAACACAAAAGCAAGCTTGCTCTTGTGATGCTGGGCGTAAGCAGCTAAATTTTGGAGCACTTCAGAATTTGGCTGATCATGTTGGTGGGAGTTTTTGTGGCAGGCACTGCGGATGCCAGTCATGGCATCCGCAGTGACCCCCAGATCCCTCTCGCCCTATGTGAATTGGGAACGGAAATACATTGTACCCCTACCATTTCACAAAAAAAAAGTGTCAATAATGGTAAAAAAGACAAGAGACAGCCTGGGACAAGTCCTTTATTAAAAAATAAAAAAATAAAAATGTCCAGCGATTGTAAATTCAATGGACCGAAAAAGTAAAAAACAAGCAGCAACCATTCCGCATCTATGGGAGGCTCCCTCAGACTGACATTTCTTCTGGGTGACAGTTTTTTTATAGCTGAGGGCAGGGCCACCTGGCGACATAAATGGGTGACCCTGCCCCCCTCTGACGCCACGGGGAAGCCACGGTCCTGGCGGCGTGAATTTACATCGCTGGACATTTTTATTTTTTTATTTATTAATAAAGGAGTTGTCCCAAGCTGTCTCTTGTCTTTTTTACCATCTTTAACACTTTTTTGTGAAATGGTAGGGGTGCAATGTACCCATTACCAATTCACATAGGGGTGCCAGGATCTGGGGGTCCCCTTGTTAAAGGGGGCTTCCAGATTCCGATAAGCCACCCGCCTGCATATCCCCACAACCACAAGGCAAGGGTTGTGGGAATGAGGCCCTTGTCCCCATCAACATGGGGACAAGGTGCTTTAGGGGGCTACTCGAAAGCATCCTCCCCATGTTGAGGGCATGTGGCCTGGCATGGTTCAAGAGGGGGGTGCTCTCTCTTCCCCCCCTCTTTTCCTGTGGCCTGCCAGGTTGCGTGCTTGGATAAGGGTCTAGTATGGATTTTGGCGGGACCTCTACGCTATTTTTTTAAAATTTGGCACAGGGTTCCCCTTAATTTTCATATCAGACCTGAAGGGCCTGGTATGGATTTTAAGGGGACCCCCACGCATTGTTTTTTAAAATTTGGTTTGGGGTTCCCCTTAATATTCATACCAGGCCCCTTGGGTCTGGTAATGGACTGGGGGGGACCCCATGCCCTTTTTTTCAATGAGTTTTATCTATATTGCCGAGACCCGACAATTCATTACAGCCGCAAGCAGTTTTAAATGACAATTTTTCCTTTAGAAATGTCATTTTGCGTGGGAAAATTCAAAACCCAGGATGCGCCACTTTACAGGCATACTATAGACCCCCAGACACGATATTTAAAGGAATATTTCATTTTTATTGTTTCACTTTAAGTATTAAAAAAATCACTGCTCCTGAAAAAACGTCAGTTTTTAAAAAAAAAATGTGCATTGATACAGTATGTGTCCCCTGGGGCAGGAGCCGAATTATTGAATTCCCCCCACTTCAAAAGTTGATGTCATGTGAGCGCTATAGCTTTCTGAGTGATTCATGGACCTGCTAGCAGGTGTGCACAAAGTGAGGACATTGCGTCATTACCAGAAATGACATTGCCACTGAGCTTGTGCTATTCCAAGAGGAGGAGGAGAGCAGCTGAAGGCAGGAGAAATGGGGAGAGGGGACAGCTGGAGGCAGAAGGGATGGGTGGGGGAGCACCCAACTATCCCATCCATGTTCTGAATACCATCCTGTGTTATTCAACACAGGAAGGAGTAAATCATATTGCATTATTACAGACCATATTATCTTTCTTTAAAGAGATAGTACCATCATTTTGGCATACACACACTTAAGCATTTTTTATATTTCACTCTAAGACTTCTTAAAGGAGCGACTTCCCTCCAAATGGAATTTTACCAAAAATTATTTGCATTGATACATGTTCCCTCCGAGCACTGCCTAGCTACCTGTACTCTATGCTTGACAATCCCTTGCCTATTAGCCTTGAAAATGCAGAGTTTTTTTCTTTTTAACAGTTATAGAAATATATAAAGTATGATGATCCTCTGCACTACTATGTGGTATTTGTGATAGCAATAGGTCCTAATTGGATACAAAGAATTGCTGCAAAACCTAGTGAATTCACAACTACACGTGCATAAATAAGTAAATAAATGATTTTGCTCTATTCCATCCTCTGTACATAAATAAGCAATGTGATGTTGGTACAAAATAAATATTGCAGTAGTGAAATCCAATAGTGACTGAAAATCAATAATTCCAAAATAATCAGTGCCCAATCTAATTGGGAAACAAATAATGACAGTGATAAAGTCCAATAGTGACTAAAATCCAAATGTTTTCAATGTGATCAATGTGCATTCCTTCAATATACAGATCCAATAAAATCCTTAGTGTCATTTCCAGAGAGTCTATGTGCCACTACCAACAGCTCAGTGCTCACAGAACTCTCACCTCATATCCACAGAATATAAGCCTTGAATGCTAATAGGGGCAAGCTTTTTCCTCATGCTAGAGTCTCCTCTACAAATCCTCGCTCAGAAGATCCAGGCTCAAATGTGGGGGTGAAGTAAACAGACAAGTCTCCAATAGGGTATTAACGTTTCCAAACCAATTTAATGAAAGTATTAAAAACTGCTTACATCTAAGCACAATAAAAAGCACTCAAATGATAAAAACATTGGCATTTCCTCCTCTCACATCACTTCCGGTCCGCTCCATCCTACGGCTACGCCCTAAGCATTACGTCACATCACGTGACTTCTTCAGGGTGGAATTTGTTTATAAATCAGTTTAACCTACAATGGTACGAGTAGAGAGGAGGTTCAAGCATGGTAAATCTGATTTGGGCATATTGTTCTAAAGTAGGGTGATTCATCTGTAGGGATGAGCCGAACACTCTCCTGTTTAGTTTGCAGCAGAATATGCGAACAGGCAAAAAATTTGACAGAACACACGAACACCGTTAAAGTCTATGGGACACGAACATGAATAATCAAAAGTGCTAATTTTAAAGGCTTATATGGCAATAACTTGCATATAAGCCTTTAAAATTAGCACTTTTGATTTTTCATGTTAGTGTCCCATAGACTTTAACGGTGTTCCGGCAGCTTTCGAATTTGCCGCAAACACCGCATATTGTTCGCTGTTCGGCGAACAAACTAACACCCGATGTTCAAGTCAAATTTACGTTCGACTCGAACATCAGACTCATCCCTATTCATCTGTTCCCAAATAGCCAAGGACCCAATTGTTGCCAAAAGGGCATTAGGTATTTGTATACGATGTGGTTATTAATTATCTGTATCGGGGTCTCCAAACGTTCTAAACAAAGGGCCAGTTTACTGTCTTTCAGACCTTAGGGGGCCAGACTGCAGCCAATGGAAGTAGAAAATACCCAGCATCAGTGGGTATTATTGGGAGGAACTGTGCCCCATTGTTTGTGTCATTAGGAGGATTTGTGCCCCTTCATTGGTGTCAGTGGGGGGAATTATGCCCCATTGTTGGTGTCAGAGGATGATATATTTCCCCAAAGGCCAGATAAAAACAAGCAAAGGGCCACATCCAGCCCTCGGCCGATGTTTGGAGACCAACTGATCTGGATGACCATAGACAGAGAGGGTGGTTTTGTATATTTACGGGTTTCCAGCACTGCATTCTAGTATGAACTGGCTTATCAAAAGTTCTGTTTTTGACAGCTGCAGCTACAGTCTGCTGCTGTAGTGCTTAGCATGCCCAGGATATAATTTTGACAGGCAGCAATTGCCAATAAATGTGGTGGCAGAAATAAAAGGCAGGGGGAGAGGGACAGAGCATGCTTCACACACCTGATGTGTTTAGATTAAGATTTTTTGGGCATATCTAGCATGCCTTCTATCCACAGACAGTTAGAGCATTGTGACCCACAAAGTTTATTTTAAAGCTGGCAGAATAGAGGTCAGTCCACCCAAAAGTGGTATTTCAGTTTCAATGCATAGGATGAAGTTCTTTTATTATAGGTTCAGTGAACATTCTCAAGGGGATGCCTGTCCAGCATCTGACTGTAAACAAAGGGTTTAAGGATGCTGGTGGACTTCGTTGGCAAAATATAGCCATGTCATCTTTAGTCAAAATGATAATACAGCATTCCCACCCTCTTTGTTTACAATCTAGCTGCCAACCTGAGGATCTGTCCATTAGAGCTGGGAGAGTGCCAGGAGCAGACCTGTTTCAGAGGATGTTGTTCATTGTGACTGATAATGTATCTCATGTATCTACATCACTGAATGACATCAGTGACAATGGATTTACAATATTTTTTTGAATACAGGATTTGTCAAAAGCGTGCTTTTGATGTAATTTTTTGTGAATGAGTAAGGGATACCCCTTACTCCTTCACATAGAAGACTTCAAGGTTCCACCAAATGCCCTGTACACACGATCGGACATTGAACGGACACTCCGACAACAAAATCCATCGGATTTTTTCTGACAGATGTTGGCTCAAACTTGTCTTGCATACACACACGGTCGCACAAAGTTGTGTGAAAATCTGATCGTTCTGAACGTGGTGACGTAAAACACGTACATTGGGTCTATAAATGGGGCAATAGCCAATAGCTTTCGTCTCTTAATGTATTCTGAGCATGCGTGGCACTTTGTGCGTCGGATTTGTCTACACATGATCGGAATTTAAAGGATCGGATTTTGTTGTCGGAAAATTTTATAGCCTGCTCTCAAACTTTGTGTGTCGGAATTTCCGATGGAAAAAGTCTGATGGAGCCCACACACAATCTGAATTTCCGACAACACAATCCGATTGCACTTTCTCCATCGGAAAATCCAGCCGTGTGTACAGGGCATAAGTCTTCTCTCCACAGACCCCTACATCCACTGGGACATGGATGTGGGAAAAAGACTCTTGGCCCCATGAACAGTGGTCTTGTATGGATTTCAAGAGAGGACCCCTTAGAAATCCAAAAAGAAAACCAAAATATGGAGTGGACTTCTTCAAATCTATTCCAGACCTCTTGTGTCTGGAAAGAGATTTTGGATGGGTAACCCACACAAAAACAAGGAAAAAGCATTGGGTTCTCCCAAACTCCATACTAGACCCTCATCTGGGCATGCAACCTGGTTAGCCAGGAAAGGGAAGCAGTAAGTGTGTGGACCCCCTCCTGAACCATACAAAGTCACATTTAGGGTACCTTGCCATGCAGATTCCCCTTCCCAAGCACCTTGTCTCCTTGTTGATAATCTGGCTTATGTCCATATTTGGTCAATGATGTTACCCCCACCCCGTTCTTTTTTTATAAAGGACTTTTTCAAAGTTGAGTTTGTGTGTATTTACTTTTCTTTTCCAGATTCCAGATTCTGATATGTCTCCCTCTAAAGACACCTACAACCCCTGGACCAAGAATCGGGGGAAGAGGCCCTTGTTCTCATCAACATTGGTCCCCCCTGGCAAGCTACCATCTCCAACTTGAGGCCATGTGACCTGGTATGGTTTAAAAGAGGGACACACAGTTGCCCCCCCCCCCTTCTAACTAGCCAATGAGGTTCAGGTTCAAATGTAGAAACAGTTTGGCAAGCATCCTGCAAGCTGAACCCAGGTATATTTGACTCGCCACTATTAAGGCAAAATGGTATTTACAATGCAAGTAGACTCTCTTTTTGTAGTAAGGAAATATGACTTTTGATTTAGAATCTGAATTAGAGAAAATGTACATACTGTATTACGCATATCTACTTTTGAACTCTGGATACAATTTTATAATGCCCGGACATCATGATTACCCCTAACGCAGGTGGTCAGACACTATAGCTGGCTTCTGTGTTCTGTATCTATAGCAGTCCCCTTTCCCATAAGGCAAGCAGGCCTAAAAGTACTCAATTGCCCCAAGACTTATTCACAATGCTATAGTACCTGGCTACCATGCCAGGGCATGCACAAATTGAGCAAAGCAAACAGGTACTTGCAGCTGGCAGACAGGCAAGGTTCAATATATTCAGGGTCAAAATCCGATGTCAAAAGGCAGGCAGGGTTCAGAGAATAATCCATATCTGATCCAAGGTCGTCAACTAGGTAATCCAAGCTAGCAGAGCAGGGCAGACAAACGGGTAGCTTGATCAAGTATTACACATGCTATCACAAGCAGGAGGGGCTTCTTGTTAGAACAGCAACTAAAACTAGTGTTTCTCTCTTTCCAAAAATCCCATTAGGCATAGATCTTTGCCTTATTAGCTACAAGCTTTGTAAATCTTTCAATTCATCTATACATCTCTCATTTAAATATATGACTGCCTCGTTTGTGTCAAATAATAAAGTTTTAGTAATATTGTAGAAAAACAATTACATAGTTTTCCAGTTTAAGAATATCATATAGGTGTAATGTTGAAATTTATGGACTCTAAAATAGCAAAACAATTTTGAAAATTGTAAATATTTAAGTCTTGCCCGGCTAATTCAGCATATTTACATTTACATACCTACATAAATGTGTGTGGTAATCCTAATTTATGGGTTAGTTTAGTACATATTAAGTAATGATGAAGATTTTATTGCCTTTGGCTAGAAAAAAAAATATTTATGGTTATGAAAAAAAACAAAATAATTTTTTATTGCTTAGAACTCCTCCATCCTTTTCATTGCTGGAGTTTCCATCAGAAGAATAATTTATTATCTATCAGCAATTTGTACCTAAGACAGAACTTCCTAGCAGAGATGAATAAAGATTAAATTGGGACATTAAATTGTTTACTGTTATTTGACATCTGTGCAGGAACCAATATACATGATAACATTTTCAAGCCAATAAAACAAATCCTCTCAGTAAAATGGCATTTCAATACATGCATAAAAAGGCCATCAAAATGTTACATCTGAAGTAACAAAATATTTATGACAACCCAAATAACTATTATTTAGATAACCAATTTTGGTCAATAAGGCATTAAACTGCTTCACTTTTGAAGCTATATGTTTGTGCATGCATGTGACATAATGTAATCAGACCTGCAAAAAAAATTGAAGATCCAGTTGCACTCAGAAAATCTTATCAGCTAAAAATGATCCTTTTCCTTGTGTGTTATCTTTCTAAAATGAGCTTAATGTATAGCAACAAGTGGGTCAGCATGGCAGTCAGAGAAGTAGCATTTGCGGAATGTTTATAGAATCTGTTTTAGATCAAGTATTTATTGTTTATGCTTTCCAAGATACCATCAATTGTACTGTAGACCTTAAGTGTCGGTTCACACTGAGGCAGCACGACTTGCAGCGTGACTGCCTCAGGCGACCTGGACACGACAGGAGTGGCGACTTGCAAAACGACTTATAAGTCAATGCAAGTCACCTCAAGTCGCCCCCAAAGTCGTACAGGAACCTTTTTCTAAGTCGGAACGACTTGCGTCACCCCGATTCGAACGGTTCCATTGTACAGAATGGGACGCTACTTGTCAGGCGGCTAAGTCGTCTGACAAGTCGTCCCAGTGTGAACTGGCACTAAGAGAATAGATAACTTTGTTCTTTTCTTTGAAATTTGTCAGAACTGAATAATGAAAAAGAATTGTTTAATAAAATCCACTTACCTTTGTCTATGGCAAGCTTAAAGATCTGAAGGACTTGGGGTGTGTTTTTGGAGGTGACAAAACTTTAAAGAAACATTTCATAAGATAAACAATGAGGTTTCCATTGCTTAGAAGTAAGTAATACTATTATTCTGAATCTAAAACAGATTCCATAAACTCCTTAAGCCAGCAGCAAGACAATTTAAATATACTGTACTTCTCTATTTCAATTACAGAACTTGCAGGGAAATCGCATCATCTCCTATCCAGTAAGGTAATAATTGATCTAAAAGTTTTTCTCATAGATTGTATTGGCTCCTTAAGGCTGGACTAAAACCCCAAAAAACAAATATTTATATACTGCAGTTTACCAACCCCTTAAAACCTAAGTTAATCAAAAATTTTTTTTTATAAAAATCAGCACAAGGGACTCTACTTGCAAGCACTACAAAGTGTCCTTCGTGCTGAAGCTTGAAATTCTCCGTCTTCTGATCCCCCCCGACCCCTACAGCAGTAATCTCCCAGTGCTGTGGGGGCTAATGCAAGCCAAGGGACCTGTCGTATGCATTATCAATAGTGTCAACTAAGTTCAACCATTCCTCCCACCTCCTACTATCATAGAAGCTGTACTATAGCTTTCAAGAATAAAAAAAATATCTATGAATAGGAGAGGTGGTCCTTTCATTTACCTGCCCGCTTTACATTCATGAAAGCCATAACACAGCTTCTATGCATAGAGTAAATGAGTGGAAGGGACAGGCATAACTGGCACTCTTTATGAATGTTTATGACAGGTCCCTCAGCTTGTATTAACCACAGAGCACCAGAATATTATGGCTATGGGCATGGGGGGGAGATCAGAGGACAGAGGATTTCAACTAAAACCACAGCCAGCAGCACAAGTGACACTTTGCATTGATTGTAGGAATGGTCCTGTTTTATTAAAATATGTATGTGCTGTTAAAAAAATATTTTATCTAGACGTAGGCTTTATATGTAGTGGCTGCATTGGTTTTCTTTTTTAGGCTTTTTTGCCTTTAATTTCACCTGGAAATCTAAACAGTAACACAATTTCTATATTAGGGTGTTTCCGCATTAAAGAATAAAACCAGACCATCCTGAATTCTAGTTATCATCTCCTAATGAACATCTCGAGCCAATTTATGCCTCTAAAATGTAATTGCAGCAAAGTGACAGATCACATAGTGGAGGTGGTAGAGCTGGCTATACAATTCAGTGATAAAGGGTACAGTACAGGAAAATGTAATCAAGTGGCTAAAGAAGTGGAAAAAGTGTTGAGATATGGTTTATTAGGAAGATAAAAAAACTTAAAGTGGATTCTGAGAATAAGAAATATGAGACAGCAATCTTATTGAAGTATAATACACAATCAAATATAATAAAGAAAATTATAATTAGACATTGAATGACCATAGTTTGTTAGGACTATTATCAGATAAATGTTTACATTTTAGGAATGCCAATATTCTGGGTCTGAATATTGCACCCACAGTACACTGTGCTTGATGCAAAACATCTGAGTGATACTGTGATGGGAGTCACTTTGGGTGGGGGGCTTGTGGAACCCAGTCTACCTTAGAGAGCTCTGAAAACTCCTTGTCCAGCTCCCCTGGGCCCTCTTGTGTGTAAATTACCCTGTGTCTATTAGGAGCACAGGCTGACTGAGAAGTCCAGTCTGGTCTGCACTAACCAGACTCCCAGTACAACCACACCGGACTCAGCATTTTGTGTTAACCTTGTTATCCAGGGTTTATATGTGTGGTTTGTGTTGAAAGAATGAAGGGGTTCTTTCACTTGGGACAGTAATATTTATGAACAATATCCCTAAAGAAATATATAAAGATAAATAATTCCACCTTTCAGACTGCTAGAATATTGTGTCTCATAGACTTTAGCTAGATAGTTTGAGGTGGGGTGGGGGTTGCTATGTGTTTATTGTTAAGTGGCTGCATCCCATTGTTCAATTGTTTCTGTCTGTCTTGGAAGCAACCTATTAATGGGTGTATATGTGTATGTGGATTAGCTTCTGGGGAAGAGGGGGGTGGGATTTCTCCTGCAGCCCCTTCTAAAGGCTGTCTGTGTGTCTCTTGTTACTGAATGTAGTTTACCCCACCCTGTGTCATTATGCAAAGAAGGTGAATTGCTGAGTTTATATCCCTTTGTGCCTGTGTTAAACAGTCTTATGTGTTTACCACCCTACACTGACTTCTCAATAAGTGTTTGGGTGTGCTAAGGGATCTTGAATCGTGCTGGTACCAAACAAGGGAAGCCTATACGGCGGACATACTCCTCTTGAGTACGGGGGTCCGTCACAGATACCACATCAGAGTACTGTGGATCTCGCTACACTGTTTGTATCTATACCCAACAGGTAGTGAATGGTGTTGACACCAGGTGAGGCCCCACTATGTAGCGTATCACCACACCTAGTTTCATTCATTTGTTAAAAGGATACCGCTTTTCACTTTTTAACAATTAGTTATTTACACATTATTTAGCTTATGTTCATGTTAAGATAGATTGCATATTGAGCATTACTCATCTGGATACAATATTATTCTGGGAAATTGTTTAAAACAAGTGAGTTACATATTCATTTACTTATTTTCAATTAGTGCTGTATATATAATATAAAACACAGTTATCTAATAGGCTTTATTTATAAAGGAGAAGGTTACAGTATGGCTTTATTCACAGGGCTGTAAAAAATGTATTTACAAACGTTTGTTATCTACAGATCTGATGCAACTGAATTGTTTTCAATGGAGACATTTCCATACTGTAGGTGCGTAAATATATACAACATTTAGATCCATAACACAAAATTCAAGACTGCTCCTGGCTCCTCCTCTTCTCAGTGCGCTTCTTATTGTAGCACACCTGCAGGCTTGATCCCAAGCCACACTGCCTGTGTCTTTAGAGACAGACAGGGAGGTTTGGCCCCGCCCCCACTCTGTCCTCATAGGCTGTGATTGACAGAAGCAGGGGCCAGTGGCTCCCTCTGCTCTCTTTGAGCCAGTGAGGAGAGAGAGACAGCAGTTCTACTGCTCTCAGGCACAGCACTGGATCAAGATCAGGCTCAGGTAAGTAGTATACAGGGGGGCTGCAGGGGAGCAAAACATGAAAGGTTTTTTTTTTACCGTAATGCAAAGAATGCAAAAAAGGTAAAACCATTTTTAGCCTTTACAACCACTTTCAGATTATGTATATAGCTGGATATTTATAAGCAGAAGTATTGTTATTAAAAATAGAATTAGAAAATAGTTTCTACTATGCTTCTTCGTTTGATCACCCTCTGCTGAAAAATCAGCAAAGTTCATCATGACTACTGTATGCTAAGAAGTTGGTTGCTAGGTGACTGGTAACTGTGAAGACAGAACATATAAATAAACCTTTTCTGTATACTGCTCAACTGCTCAAGAAATGCTTAGAGCTTGTTTTTTTTTTCTTAAACCATCTAATGATATGCTAATTAAAGTAGAAAACTGTGAAAATATGGAATGCTATTACCATCTGATTAGATAGTATCCATCCTAAATGCTTTAGCAAAGCTTTGATTTGCTAATATATTTAGTATTCTATGTTTTTGTCTTTCTATCTAAATAACAAAAAAAAAGAAATTTAAAAATGTATTAATTTATAGAAATAAAAGATGTATCAAAGGCTTACAAAGTATGCAACAAAATAAAATCTTACCAACAAGTTCCAGTTAAATGTATACAGCAGTCAAAAAGGAGAGATATACAGTATAAAGGAAATAGTTTGTCCTAAGTGACGCAATGCACAGTTCTGAAGTCTAAGTAGACAGAGGCTGAGTTTGAAGTTTTTTTTATCAAACCACTTAAGGAAAATATGTTTTAAAATTAGGGCAAGAGTTGGGATTTGTATAGCAGAATATGTCTTGGTATTCAAGAAAAAATCTTTGTCCTTTCAGAAGCTTTAAATTTCTTAATTTTTCTGATACAGAGCAGTACTAACCATACTACAGTCGGGTGAAGGTGAAAGCAGGTTGTCCAGTGCAAAAGAAGTCGCTGCCTAGCTTTTATTTGAAGAACAGCTGGTGACTTTACTTTAGCACTGAACAGAAAAAAGAACACAGGGACAATCAGATAGAAGCAGAGGTGAAGGTTTATAAACCCAGATAAAACTAGTGCAATGCAACTTAGTACAAAGTACAAAGCCTTGCACAGTTTTAAATATATTTAACTCATTAGTGGATTAAGGCTGGTTAAAGCACAATTTTAAATTTGGTGTCATGGTAGGAAGGCTAGTAGACATGATAGTGTCAAAAGAGGCATGACAACCATAACAGCCATGTACTGATGCCAAACAAAATTTAAAAAATGTACTGTACAGCAGGGAAAGCGTATTTTGTATGCAGTGTCAAGGGCAACATGAAAAAAACATAACTCGTTTAAATTACAGGCTTGGAGCATTGCATAAAGCTGTACATGGTGTTTTCCAAATAGCTAGATAACAGTAATAATATTCCAACAGCTGACTTTCAATTATGAACAAACACCCATTAGATTCAGCACTCCCAGTAGCAACAACAACCCTCTTGCTGTTCTTCCTTCCTTATAGCGCTTTGATCACTCTTAAACTCTACACTAGCACAGACAGACAGGAGTATAGCTTCAATTCACCTGGGACTTCCCACCTCTCCTCCAGCATATCAGACAGGAACTTGATACACAGTGATTGAGTTTAAAACAAAATAAAATTCCCATAGTGTAATGCTGGTCAATTTAAAAAGAAGTAAAAACAAATATAAATGTGAGGGCTGTGAGGTGCCCCAGCTATCATTGCCAGTCTGTAGGAGGACTCCCTTGCATGAGGAGCGGGGTCATAGCTGCCTGATACCTGGAGCTTACTGTTTGCTTTGCTCTTAACCACATTACTAGAATCACTGGTCACCCCTCGGGCCCAACATGAATAATAATGTCCAAAACCATAGAAGAAACATCACTCCAGGAGGACTCATTGCATGATCGCCCCTTCACTTTGCAATTGGGTGCTAATTCGATTCGCAACCAATGCACTTCTAATAATCAGGTAATAAAGGTTGACCGCACTCTAATGGACAGAAGAATGCAACTTCAGCTTGTAAAATCTATACACAAAATTATACAGTTCCCAAAACGTTTCACAAATAACCTTCTTCTGAGGTAAGCTTATACTTCTATGGGCATGCTATAGTTGTCTTTGATGAAGAAAAATCGCGAAAGTTGGATTTTTAAAACAATTAAACAGAATATATATATATATATATATATATATATATATATATATATAGAAAAATGAAAAACATAATTTTACTAATACACAAAATATATAAAATTCTTTTGGAAGGAACCAGAAGAAAACCATATGTACATATATTACAATCATGAAACCATCTGAACAGATGACAAAAGATGAAAAGTAGTGGAAAAGTCTTGGATTTTTTTTTTTTACTTTTCCACTACTTTTCATCTTTTGTCATCTGTTCGGATGGTTTCATGATTATAGTAGGATTTTCGTCACTTCTGTCCATTTTTGTATAATATCATTGTAATATATGTACATATTGTTTTCTTGTGGTTCCTCCCATAAGAATTTTTTATATTTTGTTTATTGATAAAATTATATTTTTCATTTTTCTATATGTATATTTTCTGTTTAATTGCCTTAAAAATCCAATTTTCAAGGTTTTCTTCTTTAAAATGTGTAAGGAATGATGGCAATTTACACGCCAAATCATGAGAGTCAATTAATTCTCATAGTTGTCTTTGATAGGGGTTTTTGCTGCTAGATTATTTATGTGGATAAGGCTTGTAAAACAAATGGCAATTGTTATGTCAAACTCTTACAACAAGTTCTTATAAGAACGATGTACTATACTCTTAGTAGGCTTAGTGACTGCTTCTATGATTGAATATTTTAAGAATTATATGTGGGATGAGATGGTCTTAACTTTTCACTTCTTAGGATCAGTCATTTAAGACCTATGACCCCCCACCGAACTATGTCCTTCAGCCTAAAGATACTGAACCTAGGCTTTTAAGTTTCTCCTGCTTTAGACCTTGAAACTATGAGTTCACATGCAGTCTTAGTTTTAGAAGAGGGGGGGAAAATTTAGCTCATTCACAGGAAAATGCTGGTTGAGAGGAGGATTCAAAAAATGTGGATGGAGTTAGAGCATTTAAGCACTTTTCTAAGAGATTAGACTGATGAGCTTTTAACCGCTTCAGCCCCAGTAGATTTTACCCCCTTCCTGACCAGAGCACTTTTTGCAATTCGGCACTGCACCGCTTTAACTGATAATTGCGCAGATGTGCGACATTGCACCCAAACAAAATTGACGTCCTTTTTTTCCCACGAATAGAGATTTCTTTTGGTGGTATTTGATCACCTCTGCAGTTTTTATTTTTTGTGCTATAAACAAAAAAGAGCAACAATTTTGAAAAAAAAACTATTTTTTTTACTTTAGGCCGCTGGTCCCAAATGCACGGTCACGCTGTATGCGGCGGGCACGCACGTGCGCCCGCTAGCCCTGCCAAATAAAGGGGATGTATGCCCATTTGCCCACCGCTGCCATTGTGCCGACGTATATCAGCGTGCAGCGGTCGGCAAGTGGTTAAAGACTACATATACCTCTAAACAGAGTGAAGATGTCCAACCTGTACTCTCAGCCTAGGATAAAATAAAGAAAGGTTTATGGGACAAAAAAGTAGGACTTTTCTTTTCCATCAATCTCTTAAAGATACAATCCTCAAAGAATAGAAAGAACCTGAGAGAAAGATGTTTACGCTGATGGTCTTTTAAGTGATTCTTGGATTTAGTGCTGAGGAAAAAGTGATATTTATATATCCTAACTTGGACATAGCACTTTCCCAAGTATCTAAGCACACATATTTATCATTTAGAGATTCTGGGGTAATTAAAGATGAGATGGACAGGAGAACAAAAATCCTTCAAGAGTTTGGGATGCTGCTGTTTTTTTTCCTATAACCTACTTTGGCTTCCACTTGTCTGGCAAGAAACACAGATTTATTGGTTGGGGGCTTATCCTTATTCTCTCTTGGGTATTTCACTGAACAGATCCAGAAATCCTTGCCATCAGAGTAACAGTGTTATATTCTTAATATCTAAATTTTAATTGGCTTTATACAAGAGTATGAATTCCCTATAATTGTATGAATGGCAGACATTGAGTTAAATAACATTCAGATGGTGACTTATTAACCGAGACTTCAAAATCTAGAACCTGTCAGGATTTTGATGGATAATGTAAATAATATATATATATGTTTTTAAGGTATTCCTATGTAACTGGTATTCTGTTTGAAAGAGGCATTTCTTTAAGTAGTCTATGTTTAGTCTGATTGCCCCTTTCCCATATCCTGTCTTATGAATAGAAAGTCTGTGTAAGATGAACCAGATGTTGAGAGCTCATATATCTACTCTTGCCCCCACGCTTGTAAAAGGGGAGGTAATATTGGGAGTGAGTATGGGAGGGGTTTGTGTTTGGATGCAAATTTGAAAAGGCTGAGTCCATTTAGACAAAAGCTGAAAGCTGTTCAGTCTCTTTTCCATCTTGCCTGCTTTCAGAACAACATCTATTCTACAGCACACAGACTTTTCTTCAGGACACATGAGGTTAATCGGCCATCTTTAAAAAGCCAAGACAAAGAAGGAAAGCACATGTCCATTTAAGAACTCTTTTCAGATCTTTGAAACAAATGAACTATACTTGAACCTTTTTACATATATGAAGCAACACTAATTATGAATATGAATGTACTATTTTTTAAGTATTTTCCAAGTTTTTGTGTGTATAATAAAACACACAGTTTGATTTAAGCTGACTCAGACATAATTAACGAAATTCTTCTCACAATCAGTCATCATTATAAAAAGCTTTTTCTATGATATCAAGCTTTTTATTACAAACATTCCTATTCTTGATAAATTCCATAAGGCTTTCACCTTCCTTTATTCCATCCTGCTGGTTGGTGATGAAAAACTGATTGGGTGGGTACCTGCAAACTCTAAATGCTATCCCTCGCTTACAAATTGACAATTTAATGAATTTTCTCATATTTCCTTCAAGTGTTCCTGAAGTCGACCCCCTACCCTTGGCTTGTCTAAGCTTAATTTCTTTAGGGGAGTCACTCGAAGAAACTGCTAGAAAGGCATATTGCCTCAGAGCCTGGAAGGGGGACTTAACCTCCAAAAACAGACTCTTTGGGATTCCCTTTGTGGGAAGCTTCCTCTTTGGTACACAGTGGCATCTTCAGCTTTCATATTTAGGGGGGGCAAATGTATCAAATGTATAAAATGTATATCCTGGGGCCCTTTACTATGATCCCACAATGGGCCCTTTCACATGTTCTGCAGTGAGCTCCCTTCCTACTGTATTGGGTCCCCCCCAGGGTGACAGAAAATAAGAGATATATGTCACCAGCATACCAAGAAAATTTAAGGATCCAAAGCAGTGGGAGAACTATCAGGGTTGCAAAGGTTGTCTTGCCACCAGACCCTGGTGTTCTGCCACTGTGGGGTTCCCCAGCCTCCTCTTGCTGTCCTGCCCCTGTTATTGACAGCGCTGGTCTGGCATCTCTTGGAATTTACAGGCTGGTTCTCCTGTCCTAAGGACGGGAGAAATCAGTCTGTTTTTTCAGTAACTGAGAGTCCTGGTGGAGTCCTTCCTGCAACTCACTCTTCTCCCTGCCAATGAGGATGCAGGGGAAGGAGCAGATTGGGCGGTCGTGGTTGTGTGAGCACTCACATTATGCAGTGTCAGTGAGCAGAGAGAGGGGAGAGGAATCACCCGCAGGAGCTGACTGGGGACGCTCTCCCTCTTAGACATTGTAAAAAAAAATATATATATATATTTTTTTAATTCGGGGGCACATGGTGGGGCAGATCATAATGTTGGGGGGTCAGGGCCCCCTCTGCCCCCCTAGTGGAGCCATTGTTGGTACAGCCTTGAGACGATGTTGACCCATTTTTTGAAAGAGGGGAAGAAATTTCCTCCTAAATAAAAAAAGTTTTTATAACAATCCCAAGAAAGGTCATGCCAATAAAATTTTCCTTTGACAAAAAAGAGCAAAAGGGGATTTACTCCTTTAATGTGTGTTCTGATTCACCCCTATTGGATACTTTTACCAGTTGTTCTTTTTATAAGAACAAGTCTACTCCTTTATGGGAAAGTGCATCAATGTCTTTTACAGCTGATCAGGTGAGTAGAGAGTTGAGGAGACTTAAGGCAGTAAAATCAGCAGGCCCTGATGGAGTTAGCCCCAGGGTGTTTAGGGCATGTGCAGACCAGTTGGGAAGTGTTCTTCAATGGGTCTTTAGCTTGAGCTTGAGTCTACGAAAGGTCCCTGTGTTGTGGAAGATGTCCTGTCTTGTCCCTGTGCCAAAGATACCACGTCCATGTGGCTCCAAGGAATATAGACCAGTGGCATTGACCTTCCACATCATGAAGACCTTGGAGAGACTTGTTTTATTTTAGTTAAAACCCATGGTTAGTAAATGTTTATACCCTCTTTTGGGGGAGAAGCTAGCAGCAATACAGGTTGATGTTTCCCCTGTGTCATGGATTGTAGACTACCTGACAGGAAGACCACAGTATGTGTGTTTGCAAGACTGTGTGTCAGGGTGATCAGCAATATTGGGGTTCCACAGAGGACAGTTCTCCCTTTCTTTTTACTGTCTACACCACTGATTTCAGCTACTAGACAGAGTCTCACCATCTTCAGAAGTTTTGTGATGACTCTGCGGTAGTGGGATGTATCAGGGATAGGGAAGAGACTGAGTATAGGACTGTGGTGGAGAACTTTGTCACATGGTGTGAGGTTAATCATCTGTATCTAAATGTGACAAAGACAAAGGAGCTGGTTGTTGATTTCAGAAAGAGGAAGCCACCAGTGACCCTAATCTCTATCTGAGGAGTGGATTTGGATGTAGTAGAGAGTTACAAGTGCACATAGATAATAAGCTGGACTGGAGCAAGAACACTGAAGGGCTCTATAGGAAGGGCCAGAGCCACCTCTACTTTTTGAGGAGATTGAGGTCCTTTAACATCTACTGGACGACGCTGAAAATGTTTTATGAGTCTGTGGTGGTGGCCACAGATCTCCTGTATGCAGTGGCATGCTGGGGAAGCAGGCTTAGGTTGCCTGACAGACTCATCAAACTGATTCACAAGCCCAGTGATGTTGTTGGATTGGAATTGGAGTCTTTTACAACAGTGTTGGAGAGGAGAATGTTGTTCAAGTTACGTTCTATCTTGGACAACTCATCCCACCCACTCCACAATACGCTGGTCAGTGACATCAGTGACAGATTGTTACATCCACAATGCACCACAGAGCGACACAGGAAATAATTTTTGCCTGTGGATATCAATATATATACTTCTTTTCTGTGAGGGCTGGGGTGAAGATTTAATTCTGGTTGTTTATGAGCAGGATTTTGTGTTGTGTTTATAGTATGTTGGTATTGTGTTGGTTATTATATGGGGTGGTGTTAGAGAAAGTGGCGTATTATTTGTATTTGGTAGTTTGCCTGTTATTTTAATCTGTGTTATTTATTCTATGTTGTATTTTAATTGTATGGATGTTTTATTTGTAGTGTAGTCTTGATTTTGTTATTTGTTGTTAATGGTTGTTATTGGTAATTGTGTTGGGTTTTTGAATTTTGTTCAGTCTATTGTTATGATCCTGTGTTGTCTTTGTTAAGTGTGTCTGTGTCGCAACAATTTCCCTTTGGGATTAATAAATTATTCTGAAACTGGCTTCTCTCCTACCCTCACCGGACGTAGCGCTCCTATCTATAATTCCAGGCCCGCTAAAATCAGTTAAAAAAATGTGCTGTGCCACTTCCTGGCTGCGGCACAGACAGTGATCCCTGATACTGGGAGTCCACAGATATGCCTTCCCTTGGTGATTGGGTTATTGAAGTAGATCGTATTAGAGGCCTGGAACATATGTTGGCCCAGGAAAGTGATAAAGAGGACCAATTCTCTGTTGTGTGGACTTTTTGGTCCATGTTCATGTACTCCACGTAGTTTGTACTATGGGCAGAGAGCGAACAAGACAGCACCACACCCTAGCCTAGATGGAGTGTCCCCTCTTTTCTCTCTTCTTAATCTGATATCACTCTTTCTTTATCCTATATTATTACCCTTTTATGTTTTGCTCAATCCACATCTGCTCTTAGAGCATTAGTTAAGTAATACTTCCATTTTCTAGGGAACAACACATGATCCCTATGGCATAGGCTTTCTGCAAGAGATAGTTTTTCTCTGTTTTGTATTGCTTTATTGATCAACAGTATACTCTGATATCATTCACAACAACGTTGCCTTTCTTTGTTATGTTTTCATATGTTTATATATTTTTTTTACTTGATGCGCTTCGTAACTGTAAAATTACTGAAAAATGGCCAACTTGACCTCAGTGGACTTATCGTTTTTGTATATCTCTATTTGACAACACTTTAACAATGTGTTATATATTATGTTTGCTACCCTTGGGTACTGTCAGGAAATGTTCCATCCACTGGTAATATGTGTCATTTGGCATGCAGTACTGAGGTCCACCAGCAGGTGTCTCCTGGTAGTTTGAAACTGTCAGGAGAGCTTTTCCTTGCTGATGTTATGTCATCTTTGGGCCACAGTACTAGTGTCCACCAGCGGATGGATCCTGGCAGTGTGGAGCAGACAGTACCTCCTACAATCAGGAGTCACTTGAGGCCAATCACAGGCCTATAAATACTCACATGTTTGACTTGGTTTCTTCCTTGCGCCCTAACTTGCTAGCTTGTGATCTGATCCTGATTCTGAACCTGTTCCTGTGCCCTGAACCTGTGACCCGTGTATCTGATCCTGTCTCCCTGTCCCGATCCCTATCCTGTCCCACCTGTTACCTTGCATCCCTGCCTGCAATCTGATCCATCCATCCTCTCCCTGTCCTGTGTTCCTTACCCCATCTGCTGATCTCCCTGTGTATGACCTTGGCCTGGCTTACATGTATGTCTCTGGAACATCCCCCGTTCATCTGCTGATCTGCTGTGTATGACCCTGGCCTGGCTATTGTTTATGATCCTGGTATTTCCCATTTATTGTACTTATCTGTCTGTTGTTATTTCTGGGTCTCTGTCTGTTGGTTTGTTATTGCACTGTGTCATATTGGAGGTGGTTGTATTATATTATTCACTTACTTTAATAAATTATTATATTTTCACTTATATACTTTTTGGTGTCCTCTGTCGCAGATCACACGGTTCTGGTCACACCTGTTCATGACAGTTACTCAATAAAATATGATTGAACTTATAAAGTATTTTGTATTCTGTATTCTTTATTACTTCCCAAAAGAGCTCCCTAAAGAACCCCCTAAGAAATCCATAAAGAACTGCCTAAAGAACACCCTTAAGTGCACAAATGATGCCAGGCCAGGGGTAGGTGACAAACTCTTTATTTTTTATGAACAATAGGGGAAATATCAGACAGCCCATTTATTTGTCAAGTCATATAAGAGAGGAGTAAACCTGTCCTTATTTCATCCATTGTTATATGTGCTGCAATAAGGGAGATGCTTAAAATTATAGATTTAGGACCGCAGTACTTTGGGGTGCCTTGACGTGGCCACTGCAGCTTAAACATGTTTGCAAATGTATGCAACTAAACCCCTTGTTTTTAACGTGAACTCTTAGACAGGTTCACTTTAGTTTTGTTGCAGACTAGCTGATAAGTGAGCTGGGAATTTTTGTTTTTGATGTGTGTTGCCCTTCCATGTACTCCTTGCTGCAAAAGTTAGCAATAGGTTGGGGCGGTTGCTATTTGTTTGTATAGTTGGTGAATTGGTGTGGGAAAGCACTGGGTACCTTTAGCTGCCACTGTTTCCTTGCTGGGTGTCCTGTGGGTGGTCTCCCTTCAGGCAAATTAGTTCTTAAACTATCCATTGCTATATGTGCTCCAATTTGGGAAACTCTCAAAATTACAACGTTAGGACTGCAGCACACTGGGGTGCCTTGATGTGGCCACTACAGCATAAACATATGTTTGAATATGTGTGCAACCAAACCCCTTGTATTTAATGTGAATTGTTAGGGTCAATGTGGTTTAGTGCAGGCTAGCTGGTAAGTGAGCTGGGAATTTGTGTTTATTTTTGATGTGTGTTACCCTTCCATGTGCTCTTTGTAGCAAAGGCTAGTTATTCATTGGGGTGGTTGCCATTTGTTTATAAGAGAGGGGTACCATTTGAAATTTACAGGTACCCAGCCCCATCAGTTTTTCATCACTCACCAAATGAGCGCCTGATAGAAGATTTAACCACTGAGGGATATTGTCTGAGGGAGGAATCAGGTCATTCTGCAAGTCCAGAGTCTCGAGAGCCAGATTTTTAGGGGGGGTAATTGCCATGTTTTCATGTCCTCTGGGAACTACAGAATGATCATAAACCTGGAGTAATATAGTCATCAACTTCTATCTTTACACAATGTTCTGTATGGAAAGATTTTATTCCATTATCAACATGCTGTTTCAGGGAGTTTTCAATGTCTAAATTACATACAGCCCCAGGCAAAGATAATGGGGCACAGCGCTGTACACCTAATACAAATATTAAACATGTGACCAACTGCTCATAACCTATATAATACAAAAACAATAATAAAGTCCAAAATTACAATATGCAAAAAGTCCAATCCAGTGATCATAGCATTAGAGATAAATTCAAGCCTGTGACCATGCTCTGTGACTCTCAAAAACATTGACAGTGGTGCAGCATGTCTCACTTCTGTTAATGTTACATCTGCTCGGTAGAGCTGGTTACAACACAGCGGCGATTCCTGGTTTATATGAGTTCTCTGTCTTTTTACACCTGTAACCCAGTGACATGTACGGGTGACCCCGCCCCCTCTGATGCAACGCAGGATTCCCGTTGCATTAGAGGGGGGCGGGGTCACTCGTGCACGTCACTGAGAAACCCCGGCATTTCCCCTTGTCAGAGGGAGACGGGGTCACGTGACGGGTGGCCCTGCCCTTAGCTACATAAGAGCTGTCAAGCTGGCGCTGCGTCATTGGCTGGGTGCCTCCAATGGAGGCAGGATCCTGTGCGTGTTCCTCGCTGGAGTCGCTGGAGATCATCCATCGCTGGAGTAGGAGCATGGATTTATTGGACTACATCGCTGGAATCTCTTTTTTATTTTTTTATTTTTAATAAAGGACTTGTCCCAAGCCATCTCCTGTGGTTTTTTAACATTTTGACACTTTCTTTTTGTGAAATGGTAGGGGTACAATGTACCCCTTACCAATTCACATGGGGGGGGGCCGGGATCTGGATGTCCCCTTTGTTAAAGGGGGCTTCCAGATTTCGATAAGCCCCCCGCCTGCAGACCCCCACAACCACCAGGCAAGGGTTGTGGAGATGAGGCCCTTGTCCCCATCAACATGGGGACATCCTCCCCATGTTGAGTAGGGGTGCGCATCTTCACTAGTCTCACGATTCGATTCGATTACGATTATCTGGTCAACGATTCGATTCCGCGATGCATCACGATTACCGACAAGCGCAAACAAACTGAAAAATACTGAACCTCCCCCATCAAATGCAGCCTAACTGTGCAAATCAAATGCAGCCACTTGTGCCCATCAAACGCAGCCACCTGTGCCCGTCAAACGCAGCCACTTGTGCCCGTCAAACGCAGCCACCTGTGCCCAAACACAGCCACTTGTGCCCGTCAAATGCAGCCACCTGTGCCCATCAAATGCAGCCATCTGTGCCTGTCAAACGCAGCCACTTGTGCCCAAAGGCAGCCACTTGTGCCGCCCAAACGCAGCCACTTGTGCCGCCCAAACGCAGCCACCTGTGCCCGTCAAAAGCAGCCACTTGTGCCCATCAAACGCAGCCACCTGTGCCCAAACGCAGTCACTTGTGCCCATCAAATGCAGTCACTTGTGCCCATCAAACGCAGTCACTTGTGCCCATAAAATGCAGCCACTTGTGCCCATCAAACGCAGCCACTTGTGCCCATCAAACGCAGTCACTTGTGCCCATTAAACGCAGCCACCTGTGCCCAAACACAGCCACCTTTGCCCAAACACAGTCACCTGTGCCTGTCAAACGCAACCACTTGTGCCTGTCAAACGCAGCCACTTGTGCCTGTCAAACGCAGCCACTTGTGCCCAAACACAGTCACTTGTGCCCATCAAACGCAGTCACCTGTGCCCAAACGCATCCACCTGTGCCCAAACGCAGCCACTTGTGCCCAAACGCAGTCACTTGTGCCCATCAAACGCAGCCACCTGTGCCCATCAAACGCAGCCACCTGTGCCCATCAAATGCAGCCACTTGTGCCCAAACGCAGCCACTTGTGCCCATCAAACGCAGCCACCTGTGCCCAAACGCAGTCACTTGTGCCCATAAAACGCAGTCACCTGTGCCCATCAAACGCAGCCACCTGTGCCCATCAAACGCAGCCACCTGTGCCCATCAAAGGCAGCCACTTGTGCCCAAACGCAGCCACTTGTGCCCATCAAACGCAGCCACCTGTGCCCAAACGCAGCCACTTGTGCCTGTCAAACGCAGCCACTTGTGCCTGTCAAACGCAGCCACCTGTGCCCGTCAAACGCAGCCACCTGTGCCCGTCAAATGCAGCCACCTGTGCCCGTCAAACACAGCCACTTGTGCCCAAACGCAGTCACTTGTGCCCATCAAACGCAGCCACCTGTGCCCAAACGCAGCCACTTGTGCCTGTCAAACTCAGCCATCACTAACCCCCCACAATTACTTTATTTTAATTAATGTTATATTACAATAGATGCTGTGCCCCCGCTGTATGTGCTTTTAAAAAAACAATGTCACCTCATACCGAATTTCTCTGTAGTAGTACGATCATGTGACTCCCGGCTCATCCCGTCCCGCCCCTCTCCGCTCTCCTCTCTCCTCTCCTCTCACATGTCTCCTGAGTCCTGACGTCAGCGGGGAATTCTCAGTCCCGCCCGCTGACTATAGTTATCGTATCAGAAGAGATGCGGGCGGGACTGAGAAATCCCCGCTGACGTCAGGACTCAGGAGACGGAAGAGGAGAGCGGAGAGGGAAGAGCAGAGTGGAGAGGGGCGGGACGGGTCGGGAGTCACATGATCGTAATACTACGGCGAAATTCGGTATAAAGCGACATTTTTTTAAAAAGAGCACATACAGCGGGGGCACAGCATCTATTGTAATATAACATTAATTAAAATAAAGTCTTTTTAAAAATCCGCTCGGAGCGCTTTCCCGGGAGGGGCGGGGCTAGTAATGATGTCACCGAACATCGATTTTCCAGTCCTTATGCATCGATGCCGCATCGGGGACACCCGAATCGCGATGCATCGATGCAACGATTAATTTCAGCACCCCTAATGTTGAGAGCATGTGGCCTGGTACGGTTCAGGAGGGGGGGCCGCTCTCTTGTCCCCCCTTCTTTTCCTGCGGCTTGGATAAGGGTCTGATGTGGATTTTTGGGGGAACCCCATGCCATTTTTATTTTGGTGCTGAGTTACCCTTAATATCCATACCAGACCTGAAGGGCCTGGTAATGGAATTTTGGGGGACCCCCACACATTTTTTTTAATCTTTCAATGACTTTCAATTACTTTTATGTGTATTGTCGGGACCGACAATTCATTAATAACCGGCAGTAGCGCTAGCACTTTTAAATGACTTTTTTTTCCTTTAGAAATGTCATTTTGCTCTCGGACTGTTATAAACACGGGAAACATGCGCTATTTTACAGGCATACTATAGACACCCCCCCAGGTATGAAATTTAAAGGAATATTTCACTTTTATTGTTTCACTTTAAGCATTATTAAAATCACTGCTCCTGAAAAAACAGCCGCTTTTAAAACTTTTTTTGCATTGATACATGTCCCCTGGGGCAGGACCTGGGTCCCCAAACACTTTTTATGACAATAACTTGCATATTAACCTTTAAAATTAGCACTTTTGATTTTTCATGTTCGTGTCCCATAGACTTTAACGGTATTCTCGTGTTCGAACAAATTTTTCGCCCGTTCGCATGTTCTGGATGCGAACCGAACATGGGGGTGTTCGGCCCATCCCTAATTACTGTAGGTGTACAGAGCTGTGCCCCATTGTCTTTGCCTGGTGTTTTATGTCATTTAATATCAGGGAATCTATTTGAGTTTTGTGGCAGCACCTGACACAAGCTATATGTGGATATATTATTACGTAGAGCTGGGTTGGTTTTAAATTTTCAGCTTTCATTGTTTTACTTGGCCTTCAGGATGCCCACTTTCATGTTCCTGTTAAAACATCTCATCAAAAATGCCCAAGGTTTAAAAAATATCCAAATACTTGGACATATGAGAGGCCTGGACAATGTTTTGAGGCTCTTGGTTATACCAGGGGCTAGTACAGGATAGCAATTGAGTTTTTCGTATGGGACAATGACTTGATCTGTTAGAAGATGAACTTAAAGTTCGCCTTTGGCTTGATACAAAAATATATATTAACCAGAAGTAGATGGAGAGGGTAGCTGGTGGTTTCCCCACCCCCTCTCCTCTCTTTATCTTTTGTGTACTATTTCCTCTCACCCACCCCTCCCCCTTCCTTCCTACCCCCTTCCCCCCCACTCCCTTAGTTTGGTTTTAGTAGAGGCGGGTAGTGGGGCTAGAGGTTGGCTGAGATAACCAACTTCTATTCTCATGCCCTGCTGATCGACCTTACCATGAGTAATTTTATATTCCTTGTTATCATTTGCTGGTTAATACTTGGTTATCTCTGAAACAATTCCAGTTATATGTGTTATCATTGATAACAACTGTTCATTTGTTTTACCCTCATTAAGGTGTCTTTTCCTTTTAATACCATGATCATTAGATGGAATTGTTGTATTTTGACTTATTTCAATTTGTATTTGTCTTCAACCACTTACTGTACATGATGTAATGTACTTAAAGTCAATTCTCTGTAATTCTCTTTAAATTTTCAATAAAATGTTTAAGCAACAAAAAAAATTACCCAAGGTTTGCCATTTAATCCAAGAAGGGCCTGCAACATCTGCAATACCGGCTCATTCCTTTACTCTCTCGGTAGCTATCTGAATTTTTACAAATATCCTGGCTGGGGTGATGGCTTTTTTATACCTTCAGAAAATATATATTTTTTTCTTATTTAGATGTTTTACTGATCTTTTATCAGAGGAGGAAAAAGATAACATTCAGACCTCGAGATTTAGACCATACAAAAGTTGGGTTGAATAGTCAGACATTAAAAATGTTCAAAAATAATTGTCCTTATCCTTCAGACAAAATGCAGACCTTAGGTCTTATGACAATTGCCATTCAAGGAGTAGTGTGGGCCCAGCTAAACTCCAAAAGGCTTCAGAGCTTTTTGTTGGAGATACACAAATCACCAGGACGCTTGCTGCTTCTGAAAAAGGATTCTCTTGGTCTCTCTTGGTGGGAAAATCCACAATATCTCAGAAAAGTTTGTATCTGGGCACAATTTTCTCTATGCAAAACACCTTCCTGCAGGCACAAGAAATTGTGGGGTCGGATTCAGTAGAAAAGTCCTCCAATTACAACGTGTTTCTAAAAGGATCACCTCCTAGTATCCCTAAAGTACAGACAGGTGCTTTATTAGCATCCTTGGAAACTACTGTAGATTTGCAGAAGATCACCTGATCAATAGATGTCTTATCACCAGAGAGAGTTAAAACCTCTTCTCCCTGGAATTAAATTCTGATATTGAATGCCCTCACTAAAGAACCTTTTGAGTCTATCAGTGACTATTTTTCAAAGTAACTAACTTTAAAGATTACCTGCCTCACCATTACTTGAGTCAGGAGAGCTGGAGACTTGCAAGCACTGTTCTGTAAGGACCCTATGTAACTTCCCAATGTATTCTTGGCTTTCCATAGGTTACAAGAACTGATTCTCCCTACCTTGCAGTACCCTGAAAAATGAGAAGGGAGAACAGTTCAGTTTTCTAGATGTAAAAAAGTGTCTTTTGAAGCATTTGCCATTTACTACGAATTTTACCAGATCTAGGCTTTGTCTAGTTCTGTTTAGTTGCCTGAATAAAAGGCTTAAAAGGCCTCCGAGAGTTCTATCACCACAGGGATTAGAGAATCATTCCTTTTTGCATGCAATAGCATGGGTCATCAACCTGCATCTAAAGTCAAAGCTCCCCCTACAAGAAAATGAAAAACTTGGACTCGTCTCTCCTTAATAACTTTGCCTGTGGACTATAACTAGTGGAGTGAGTATGTAACTGCCTCAGCCAGCAAGGGGCAAGAATATGTGGGATGGAGAAGTGCCAGGATACCGGGCTGTGCTGCTGGGGTATTCTGGCCTGGTGCATATCCCACAGAGAATGTCAGAAGGGAATAACCCTAGAGCAGTCCACCAAGGGGGTAAATCTCTAGCCAGAGAGAGAGAATCACAGCTTTTTTTTTATCAGCAATTCACTTTTAAAACAATTAACAAGGTTACATTGCTGGTGAACAAAAATTACAACGAAAGAGATTTTTTTTTTTTTTAAATATGTATGTACTTCCACCTAATGTACAGTTAAAGAATAATATTATTGAACTGAGTAGGTATTAAAACCAGAATATATCCCAGAGGCAAACAAAGGCTTTTTTCATGGGTGTATGGTGTGGGAGAAAATCTCCTTTATACTGGTGGTCAATGGTCAAGCCAGTGTGTGCTCAGTGAAGTTTTATCAGAACTAGGCAGGTTCCCTTTCGGCAGGAGATCAGTTCACTTGCTGTTATACTTCCATTTGGCAGGCATGACTGGGCAGGTATGCAGAGACATTTGAACTCCATGATGCCTTTCACCAGGAGCCTGGACACCTGCCATGTTGCTAGGCAACCTAATAGGCACCTTGTGGGCAACCAGACCCTGTACATACAGTAGCCATTATAAACATTATATAACAAGTGTCTATGCTTTAAAGCTGGGGCCAAAAATGTATTTAAACATGTTAATTGATATCCACATTGATATCCACATAGAATCCACTGTGTGTACATCAAATGTCTATTCTGCACATAACTTTTGTGGGAGGAACCAAGCAAATCCACCCAATAGAGGCAGTCTGCTGAAAACTACAGGGTGAATACAAGACCAGTCACCTTACACTAGAAGAGAGGACAGCAGTAGCCAGTCTCTGTTGCAAGACATTTCTATACAGAGGTAAATCTCAGGAATTATTTCATGCCTGATTACTCTACAGATCTGAATGAAATACACAAAAGCACATCAAGATAAAATGTAAGTAAGAATGCACAAGCTTAACTTCTTGCTAAGCTATTGCTAGATTTGCCAGGCTTCACAAGTTTGTTGCACAATTGCAGCAAGTCTGCATCGCATGACTCTAGATCAACATTCTTTACAAACAATCTGCAAGTCTGCTAAATGTTCTGGTTCAGTTATGTCGTGCACAGGGCCGGTGCAAGGATTTTTGTCTACACAGGTGAAGTGCATTTCGGTGCCCCTCTATCCTTCCTTCTGCTCCACCATATGGCATACACTATATTTGTGCTTCATTAAGCTATAGTGGTTCTAGTGCTTAGAGTGTTTGTTTAACTTACAGAAAAAAATTAAAAGAAAAACACCAAAAAATCTATTTGTAAATTTGTAAAGTGCGTTTTATTAACTCCCTCCCTTCTACCCGGGGGGCACCTACTATGCCAGTCCCAGACCCACTGATGCCCAAGCAGAACCCAGGATATATGCGGGGGGAATTTCACCAGGGTGCAGTGTTGCCAAAGAGGTATAACAAAAGGAAAAAAAGTCATATTTCTCCATTTACATGAAGGTCAGGTTAATATAACTAAGCACAGGGTTCTCCTTTACAGTGTGAGGGTGAACTCTGTGGACCCTCATATAAAGGAGAACTGTGAGCACTCTGATGTAAAAGGGACTGCTGTAGACTCTGGTGTAAAATGAAACTCTTATGTTAGGGGTGTCTGGTCACCACAGCCCCCTACTTAAACAAGATTTTACAGAGCTCCCCGTTACATCACAGTCCACAGAGACTGCAGACATGGCACAAGAGATGGTCAGAGACTGCATACATGGCACAAGAGACAGAGATTGCAGACATGGCACAAGAGACAATTAGAGACTGCAAACATGGCAGGAGAGACAACCAGAGACTGCAGACATGGTACAAGAGACAATTCAGAGACTGCAAACATGGCAGAAGAGACAACCAGAAACTGCAGACATGGCACAAGAGACAATCAGAGACTGCAGACATGGCACACGGGGTGATCAGAGACTGCATACATGGCACAAGGGATTAACAGAGACTACATACATGGCAAAAGGGATGATCAGAGACTGTGGGCATGGCACAAGAGATGATCAGAGACTGTGGGCATGGTACAAGAGATGGTCAAAGACTGCGGTCATGGCACAAGGGAAGGTCATGATGGCACATGGGATTGTCAGAGACTACAGGCATGATAACACATGGGATTGTCAGAAACTGTGGGCATGATGGCACATCTTGGGCTCGTCAGAGACTGCAGGCATGATGGCAAATGGGCTTGTCAGAAACTGTGGGCATGAAGGCACATGGGATTGTCAGAGACTGCGGGCATGATGGCACATGATGGGCTTGTCAGGAATTGCGGGTATGGTGGCACATGGGCTTGTCAGAAACTGCGGGCATGATGGCACATGATGGGCTTGTCAGAGATTGTGGGCATGATGGCACATCTGGGCTTGTCAGAGACTGCGGGTTTGATGGCACATGAGCTTGTCAGAAACTGCGGGTATGATGGCACATGGGCTTGTCAGAAACTGCAGGCATGATGGCACATGGGCTTGTCAGAATGAGACTGCATACAACTTGTACACTATTTCATTTTGACAAGCCCATGTACCATCGTGTCCGCAGTCTGACAAGCCCATCATGTGCCATCATGCCCGCAGTTTCTGACAAACCCATCATGTGCCATCATGCCTGCAGTCTCTTACAAGCCCATGTGCCTTGTTTGCAGTCTGACAATCCCATGTGCCTTGTCAGACTGCATACAAACAAAGGTTATGGGATTGTCAGTGAGACTAGTCACTTTGGGAATTACGGTATGGCACATGGGCAGGGCTAGTACAAATTATAATATATACAACTTTCTTGCCCTACCTTTCATATAGATGGCAGAGAGAAATCGTCATCTGTGCAGTGCTGTACCACCAATGGCACTCCTCCTGTGCCTTCTGCTGGTCTTGAACCCCTCCCCCTGGTCTCAGTCAGCTCCAGGCTCCTCCCCGTGCTCCCTCTCTTCTCACACGCTCTGTGTGAGAATGCAGAAATGAATGCAGACGTTGGTGACCCTCTCAGCAGCCGCCCAGGTGGGAGGTTTTCTTTTCCTTATTCAGCAATCCTCGGCTCCAGGACCAGGGCTGAAGGGAGAAGCAGAATGGCGGTGCCGGGGCGCGATGTGGGTGTCTCTCACTCACAATCTTTCTCTGCGCTGCAGCTGGCCGAGGAGAAGGAGAGCAGTAGGCAGGGCCAGCCCGGGATTCTCGTGAGTAGAGGCGAGCAGCACCCGGCCGGGGCAGTGCCTGAGCCGCCTGTCAGATTGTTAGTGTGCTCAGCTGGGTTTGGTAGAACGGTGCGAGGACGGCCATCTGCCGACATCAGCATAAGAAACTCTTGGGGAACCCTTGGTTTTGGTGCCCCCTCTCTCCTGGTGCCCTCAGGTGGCTGCCTGGGCTGCCTTATGCTGGTGCCGGCCCTGGTTGTGCAATAGACTAATTCCAATAATCCATGAGTTATCAGTACAAAAATGTTGCAGAAAACAGTTATGAGACTCCTTGCTCACCATGCGTGTATGTCTGCAAGGGTGCATAAAAAAGACATGCATGTGCAGACACATATGCAGGAATGTGGTAAAAAAATATATGGGTTGTCTGCATTCCAAAGAGCACATGCATGGTCCGAGCTTCTTGGAGCTGCATTCCGACTTGTGCATCCAAAGTGAGGAAAGGTACTTTGCAGCTGGAGAGTAGCAATGACGTGCACCCAGAGTGTACCAGACAGGCTAGTCAAATACAGCTGTGAGGTTATCTGACGGCCTGTCAGTGAGATGTGGATATCTAAAAAGAGGGAAATTGTGAAAGAAAGCACTTTGTGTTACCCTGACCGCTGGTTAATAGGGATGAGCCGAACACCCCCCGGTTCGGTTCGCACCAGAACCTGCGAACGGACCAAAATTTTGCATGAACGTTAGAACCCCATTGACGTCTATGGGACTCGAATGTTCTAAATCAAAAGTGCTCATTTTAAAGGCTAATTTGCATGGTATTGTACTAAAAAGGGTTTGGGGACCTAGGTCCTGCCCCAGGGGACATGTATCAATGCAAAAAAAAGTTTTAAAAACGGCCGTTTTTTAATGATGCTTAAAGTAAAAAAAACAGTGAAATATTCCTTTAAACATCATACCTGGGGGGTGTCTATAGTATGCATGTAAAGTGCCGCGTGTTTCCCATGCTTAGAACAGTCCCTGCGCAAAATGTCATTTTTAAAGGAAAAAAAGTCATTTAAAACTGCTTGCGGCTTTAATGTCAGGTCCTGGCAATATGGATGAAAATCAGTGAGACAAACGGCATGGGTACCCCCCCAGTCCATTACCAGGCCCTTTGGGTCTTGAATGGATATTAAGGGGAACCCCGCACCCAAATTAAAAAAGGAAAGGCGTGGGCCCCCAGGCCCTATATACTCTGAACAGCAGTATACAGGCGGTGCAAACAAGACAGGGACTGTAGGTTTGTTGTTAAGTAGAATCTGTTTGTAATTTTGAACTGGTACATTTTTAATGTGTTTAGCTCCAGCCAAAAAATCTATTTTAAGCTTTTTGGAAAACCTAGGGAAGGGTTATCACCCCTGTGACATTTGTTTTGCTGTCTGTGCTCCTCTTCAGAAGATTTCACCTCACTTTTTGTCCCAATGACAAATGTTTTTTGAAAATTTTTTATTTTTTTGTAAAACATGGATTGGTGATAAAGCATCAGTGGAAAGGAGAAAAGTTTTTCCCATATTAACTCTTATAGGAGAGAATTTCCCTTCCTAGGGGTAGATTTCATCTCACTTCCTGTTGTCTCCTTCCGTTTGCAAGTAGGAGTCGTTTGTAAGTTGGATGTTTGAAAGTAGGGGCCTGCCCTATATACTCAGCAGAAATTTGGGCCTTAGGTGTTGTTGTGGCCACAACACGGTAAGCCCTCACAGGGCCCTGCTGTGAAATATTAGATCAAGAATTGTAATTACATGCCCCTGTTGAACAGGGGCAGAAAAATTGGGCCTTTGGTGGTGGTGGTGGTGCTGGTGCCACAACACTGTAAGTGTCAGGGGCATATCAGTGGCTGTCGGGCTAATATGCGTGCACGCAGGTACACAAAGGGCCTCTCCAGGGCAGTTTTGCTTAACTCTCCCGTGCGTGCGCCCGTTCGCGCTAGCGATGTTTTGGCGCCAAGGGCCCTTTAAAAGAATGTCAGAAGCTGCTGTCAGGTGCTGTTCGTCTGCAGCTCTGCACCCGAGTTCCTGTATCCTGCTTGTGTTGTATTGCTAGTGACCCGGCTCCGTCTGATCATTCTCCTGTCTCCTATCCGACCCGGCCTGCCTGACCTTGCTTATATCTTGTGACCCGTTGCCAAACTCCTGCCTACCTGACTATTCTTGGATCATCCCTCTTGCTATTTACTTGCCTGATCTCCTGCCAAAACGGACTGTCTGACCTTGCTTTGCCTGTGTCCTGTGAAGCTGCTTCCAGCCTGTTCTGCCAAGCCTCAGATCCTGCTGCTGCTTTGTCATCCACCTGCCTACCTACCGGCCTGCACCAGCCTACCTGCATCCGCAGCTCAGCCATCCCTGAGGGACGTCCTTCCAGTTCCAGTATCTGCTTCTGCTGGAACCTGCATCAGGCCCTCTTACCCACTGTGCTCAAGAGACCACTGTTCCCACTTCCAGTGGCTCCTGAACCAGCGTTTAAGAGAGGTCTCCTTCTACCAATCGGGCTCAACTACCAGGTACCTAACAGTACCAACAGCCATGACTGAGCCCGCAGGAGAGACCTCTCCCATCAAGGAGATCTGTATGCACCTAGCGGCACTTACCCAGGCAGTAAAGACTTTACAAGACAGCTACAACAGACTGGAGGGTCAAGTGCTAAACCTTAGTGGTCCTGGTGGTGTGGCTCCTGCTTCCGCAACTGCTCCAGCACAGGCTGCTGCACCACCCTCTGTGGTTATGCTTCCACCTGAGCCAAGGGTTCCTATCCCTGAGAAGTTTTCTGGTGACCGAACCAAGTTTCTGGCCTTCCGCAGCGCCTGTCAACTTTACTTTGCCTTACAGCCACGGACTTTTTCTTTGGAGGCTACTAAAGTTCTATCACCACAGGGATTAGAGAATCATTCCTTTTTGCATGCAATAGCATGGGTCATCAACCTGCATCTAAAGTCAAAGCTCCCCCTACAAGAAAATGAAAAACTTGGACTCGTCTCTCCTTAATAACTTTGCCTGTGGACTATAACTAGTGGAGTGAGTATGTAACTGCCTCAGCCAGCAAGGGGCAAGAATATGTGGGATGGAGAAGTGCCAGGATACCGGGCTGTGCTGCTGGGGTATTCTGGCCTGGTGCATATCCCACAGAGAATGTCAGAAGGGAATAACCCTAGAGCAGTCCACCAAGGGGGTAAATCTCTAGCCAGAGAGAGAGAATCACAGCTTTTTTTTTATCAGCAATTCACTTTTAAAACAATTAACAAGGTTACATTGCTGGTGAACAAAAATTACAACGAAAGAGATTTTTTTTTTTTTTAAATATGTATGTACTTCCACCTAATGTACAGTTAAAGAATAATATTATTGAACTGAGTAGGTATTAAAACCAGAATATATCCCAGAGGCAAACAAAGGCTTTTTTCATGGGTGTATGGTGTGGGAGAAAATCTCCTTTATACTGGTGGTCAATGGTCAGGCCAGTGTGTGCTCAGTGAAGTTTTATCAGAACTAGGCAGGTTCCCTTTCGGCAGGAGATCAGTTCACTTGCTGTTATACTTCCATTTGGCAGGCATGACTGGGCAGGTATGCAGAGACATTTGAACTCCATGATGCCTTTCACCAGGAGCCTGGACACCTGCCATGTTGCTAGGCAACCTAATAGGCACCTTGTGGGCAACCAGACCCTGTACATACAGTAGCCATTATAAACATTATATAACAAGTGTCTATGCTTTAAAGCTGGGGCCAAAAATGTATTTAAACATGTTAATTGATATCCACATTGATATCCACATAGAATCCACTGTGTGTACATCAAATGTCTATTCTGCACATAACTTTTGTGGGAGGAACCAAGCAAATCCACCCAATAGAGGCAGTCTGCTGAAAACTACAGGGTGAATACAAGACCAGTCACCTTACACTAGAAGAGAGGACAGCAGTAGCCAGTCTCTGTTGCAAGACATTTCTATACAGAGGTAAATCTCAGGAATTATTTCATGCCTGATTACTCTACAGATCTGAATGAAATACACAAAAGCACATCAAGATAAAATGTAAGTAAGAATGCACAAGCTTAACTTCTTGCTAAGCTATTGCTAGATTTGCCAGGCTTCACAAGTTTGTTGCACAATTGCAGCAAGTCTGCATCGCATGACTCTAGATCAACATTCTTTACAAACAATCTGCAAGTCTGCTAAATGTTCTGGTTCAGTTATGTCGTGCACAGGGCCGGTGCAAGGATTTTTGTCTACACAGGTGAAGTGCATTTCGGTGCCCCTCTATCCTTCCTTCTGCTCCACCATATGGCATACACTATATTTGTGCTTCATTAAGCTATAGTGGTTCTAGTGCTTAGAGTGTTTGTTTAACTTACAGAAAAAAATTAAAAGAAAAACACCAAAAAATCTATTTGTAAATTTGTAAAGTGCGTTTTATTAACTCCCTCCCTTCTACCCGGGGGGCACCTACTATGCCAGTCCCAGACCCACTGATGCCCAAGCAGAACCCAGGATATATGCGGGGGGAATTTCACCAGGGTGCAGTGTTGCCAAAGAGGTATAACAAAAGGAAAAAAAGTCATATTTCTCCATTTACATGAAGGTCAGGTTAATATAACTAAGCACAGGGTTCTCCTTTACAGTGTGAGGGTGAACTCTGTGGACCCTCATATAAAGGAGAACTGTGAGCACTCTGATGTAAAAGGGACTGCTGTAGACTCTGGTGTAAAATGAAACTCTTATGTTAGGGGTGTCTGGTCACCACAGCCCCCTACTTAAACAAGATTTTACAGAGCTCCCCGTTACATCACAGTCCACAGAGACTGCAGACATGGCACAAGAGATGGTCAGAGACTGCATACATGGCACAAGAGACAGAGATTGCAGACATGGCACAAGAGACAATTAGAGACTGCAAACATGGCAGGAGAGACAACCAGAGACTGCAGACATGGTACAAGAGACAATTCAGAGACTGCAAACATGGCAGAAGAGACAACCAGAAACTGCAGACATGGCACAAGAGACAATCAGAGACTGCAGACATGGCACACGGGGTGATCAGAGACTGCATACATGGCACAAGGGATTAACAGAGACTACATACATGGCAAAAGGGATGATCAGAGACTGTGGGCATGGCACAAGAGATGATCAGAGACTGTGGGCATGGTACAAGAGATGGTCAAAGACTGCGGTCATGGCACAAGGGAAGGTCATGATGGCACATGGGATTGTCAGAGACTACAGGCATGATAACACATGGGATTGTCAGAAACTGTGGGCATGATGGCACATCTTGGGCTCGTCAGAGACTGCAGGCATGATGGCAAATGGGCTTGTCAGAAACTGTGGGCATGAAGGCACATGGGATTGTCAGAGACTGCGGGCATGATGGCACATGATGGGCTTGTCAGGAATTGCGGGTATGGTGGCACATGGGCTTGTCAGAAACTGCGGGCATGATGGCACATGATGGGCTTGTCAGAGATTGTGGGCATGATGGCACATCTGGGCTTGTCAGAGACTGCGGGTTTGATGGCACATGAGCTTGTCAGAAACTGCGGGTATGATGGCACATGGGCTTGTCAGAAACTGCAGGCATGATGGCACATGGGCTTGTCAGAATGAGACTGCATACAACTTGTACACTATTTCATTTTGACAAGCCCATGTACCATCGTGTCCGCAGTCTGACAAGCCCATCATGTGCCATCATGCCCGCAGTTTCTGACAAACCCATCATGTGCCATCATGCCTGCAGTCTCTTACAAGCCCATGTGCCTTGTTTGCAGTCTGACAATCCCATGTGCCTTGTCAGACTGCATACAAACAAAGGTTATGGGATTGTCAGTGAGACTAGTCACTTTGGGAATTACCGTATGGCACATGGGCAGGGCTAGTACAAATTATAATATATACAACTTTCTTGCCCTACCTTTCATATAGATGGCGGAGAGAAATCGTCATCTGTGCAGTGCTGTACCACCAATGGCACTCCTCCTGTGCCTTCTGCTGGTCTTGAACCCCTCCCCCTGGTCTCAGTCAGCTCCAGGCTCCTCCCCGTGCTCCCTCTCTTCTCACACGCTCTGTGTGAGAATGCAGAAATGAATGCAGACGTTGGTGACCCTCTCAGCAGCCGCCCAGGTGGGAGGTTTTCTTTTCCTTATTCAGCAATCCTCGGCTCCAGGACCAGGGCTGAAGGGAGAAGCAGAATGGCGGTGCCGGGGCGCGATGTGGGTGTCTCTCACTCACAATCTTTCTCTGCGCTGCAGCTGGCCGAGGAGAAGGAGAGCAGTAGGCAGGGCCAGCCCGGGATTCTCGTGAGTAGAGGCGAGCAGCACCCGGCCGGGGCAGTGCCTGAGCCGCCTGTCAGATTGTTAGTGTGCTCAGCTGGGTTTGGTAGAACGGTGCGAGGACGGCCATCTGCCGACATCAGCATAAGAAACTCTTGGGGAACCCTTGGTTTTGGTGCCCCCTCTCTCCTGGTGCCCTCAGGTGGCTGCCTGGGCTGCCTTATGCTGGTGCCGGCCCTGGTTGTGCAATAGACTAATTCCAATAATCCATGAGTTATCAGTACAAAAATGTTGCAGAAAACAGTTATGAGACTCCTTGCTCACCATGCGTGTATGTCTGCAAGGGTGCATAAAAAAGACATGCATGTGCAGACACATATGCAGGAATGTGGTAAAAAAATATATGGGTTGTCTGCATTCCAAAGAGCACATGCATGGTCCGAGCTTCTTGGAGCTGCATTCCGACTTGTGCATCCAAAGTGAGGAAAGGTACTTTGCAGCTGGAGAGTAGCAATGACGTGCACCCAGAGTGTACCAGACAGGCTAGTCAAATACAGCTGTGAGGTTATCTGACGGCCTGTCAGTGAGATGTGGATATCTAAAAAGAGGGAAATTGTGAAAGAAAGCACTTTGTGTTACCCTGACCGCTGGTTAATAGGGATGAGCCGAACACCCCCCGGTTCGGTTCGCACCAGAACCTGCGAACGGACCAAAATTTTGCATGAACGTTAGAACCCCATTGACGTCTATGGGACTCGAATGTTCTAAATCAAAAGTGCTCATTTTAAAGGCTAATTTGCATGGTATTGTACTAAAAAGGGTTTGGGGACCTAGGTCCTGCCCCAGGGGACATGTATCAATGCAAAAAAAAGTTTTAAAAACGGCCATTTTTTAATGATGCTTAAAGTAAAAAAAACAGTGAAATATTCCTTTAAACATCATACCTGGGGGGTGTCTATAGTATGCATGTAAAGTGCCGCGTGTTTCCCATGCTTAGAACAGTCCCTGCGCAAAATGTCATTTTTAAAGGAAAAAAAGTCATTTAAAACTGCTTGCGGCTTTAATGTCAGGTCCTGGCAATATGGATGAAAATCAGTGAGACAAACGGCATGGGTACCCCCCCCAGTCCATTACCAGGCCCTTTGGGTCTTGAATGGATATTAAGGGGAACCCCGCACCCAAATTAAAAAAGGAAAGGCGTGGGCCCCCAGGCCCTATATACTCTGAACAGCAGTATACAGGCGGTGCAAACAAGACAGGGACTGTAGGTTTGTTGTTAAGTAGAATCTGTTTGTAATTTTGAACTGGTACATTTTTAATGTGTTTAGCTCCAGCCAAAAAATCTATTTTAAGCTTTTTGGAAAACCTAGGGAAGGGTTATCACCCCTGTGACATTTGTTTTGCTGTCTGTGCTCCTCTTCAGAAGATTTCACCTCACTTTTTGTCCCAATGACAAATGTTTTTTGAAAATTTTTTTTTTTTTTGTAAAACATGGATTGGTGATAAAGCATCAGTGGAAAGGAGAAAAGTTTTTCCCATATTAACTCTTATAGGAGAGAATTTCCCTTCCTAGGGGTAGATTTCATCTCACTTCCTGTTGTCTCCTTCCGTTTGCAAGTAGGAGTCGTTTGTAAGTTGGATGTTTGAAAGTAGGGGCCTGCCCTATATACTCAGCAGAAATTTGGGCCTTAGGTGTTGTTGTGGCCACAACACGGTAAGCCCTCACAGGGCCCTGCTGTGAAATATTAGATCAAGAATTGTAATTACATGCCCCTGTTGAACAGGGGCAGAAAAATTGGGCCTTTGGTGGTGGTGGTGGTGCTGGTGCCACAACACTGTAAGTGTCAGGGGCATATCAGTGGCTGTCGGGCTAATATGCGTGCACGCAGGTACACAAAGGGCCTCTCCAGGGCAGTTTTGCTTAACTCTCCCGTGCGTGCGCCCGTTCGCGCTAGCGATGTTTTGGCGCCAAGGGCCCTTTAAAAGAATGTCAGAAGCTGCTGTCAGGTGCTGTTCGTCTGCAGCTCTGCACCCGAGTTCCTGTATCCTGCTTGTGTTGTATTGCTAGTGACCCGGCTCCGTCTGATCATTCTCCTGTCTCCTATCCGACCCGGCCTGCCTGACCTTGCTTATATCTTGTGACCCGTTGCCAAACTCCTGCCTACCTGACTATTCTTGGATCATCCCTCTTGCTATTTACTTGCCTGATCTCCTGCCAAAACGGACTGTCTGACCTTGCTTTGCCTGTGTCCTGTGAAGCTGCTTCCAGCCTGTTCTGCCAAGCCTCAGATCCTGCTGCTGCTTTGTCATCCACCTGCCTACCTACCGGCCTGCACCAGCCTACCTGCATCCGCAGCTCAGCCATCCCTGAGGGACGTCCTTCCAGTTCCAGTATCTGCTTCTGCTGGAACCTGCATCAGGCCCTCTTACCCACTGTGCTCAAGAGACCACTGTTCCCACTTCCAGTGGCTCCTGAACCAGCGTTTAAGAGAGGTCTCCTTCTACCAATCGGGCTCAACTACCAGGTACCTAACAGCACCAACAGCCATGACTGAGCCCGCAGGAGAGACCTCTCCCATCAAGGAGATCTGTATGCACCTAGCGGCACTTACCCAGGCAGTAAAGACTTTACAAGACAGCTACAACAGACTGGAGGGTCAAGTGCTAAACCTTAGTGGTCCTGGTGGTGTGGCTCCTGCTTCCGCAACTGCTCCAGCACAGGCTGCTGCACCACCCTCTGTGGTTATGCTTCCACCTGAGCCAAGGGTTCCTATCCCTGAGAAGTTTTCTGGTGACCGAACCAAGTTTCTGGCCTTCCGCAGCGCCTGTCAACTTTACTTTGCCTTACAGCCACGGACTTTTTCTTTGGAGGCTACTAAAGTAGGGTTTGTCATATCCCTTCTCCAGGGGGAACCCCAGACCTGGGCCCACCGCCTGCTTGAAACCAACTCTATACAGATCCAGTCCTTGCCCGCCTTTTTTGAAGCCATGACCCAGTTGTACGAGGACCCTCAGCAGACTGCCACCGCTGAGGCAGCTTTGTTCGCGCTCCAGCAAGGCCGAAGACTATGTTACGGACTTTCGACGCTGGAGCGCGGACACCCAATGGAACAACGCAGCTTTACGTCACCAGTTCCGCATGGGGCTATCTGAAGGTCTTAAGGACGAGCTTGCTCGGGTAGGGATGCCTGATACCCTTGAAGAGCTCATTACGCTTACCATCCAGATTGACCGACGCCTTCGTGAGTGCCGGTCGGAACGCTCTTCCCAACAAACGCGCCCTATGTGGATGACTGAAAGAGTTCCGGTTCCTGCCTCCCGGTACCTACCACCTGCCTGCCCAAGCCCAGTCACCCAAACACCTGATGCTCCCGAGCCTATGCAACTGGGACTTATGCGTTCTACCCTATCCTCAGAAAAACGGGCATGCAGATGCCAGCTAAATCTCTGTCTCTACTGTGGTGGGGCGGGCCACTACGTGAACAACTGTCCAGTAAAGACTCGTAAGTGCCTTTCTTCTACTCCGACCAATTTATCCGCGGTAACCACCAATGCAACTCAACTTGCTCTCCCTCTCTCATTACAGCTCCAGGGAAGAACAATCCAGGTCAACGCCATTATTGATTCTGGGGCATGTAGCTGCTTTGTTGACTCTACTTTCGCTACTCAACAAAACCTTCCCTTAAAGAACAAGACACACAGACTCTCAGTTTTTTTGGCCGATGGGTCCCACATAAAATCGGGACAAGTCTCTCAAGAAACCCTTCCTTTGTCTGCCACCTGTTTATCTCAACACAAGGAGATCCTAACTCTGGACGTGATCTCATCTCCATTATTTCCAATCATTTTGGGCATGCCCTGGCTTCAGGCCCATAACCCTCATGTTAACTGGGTCACGGGCGAGATCAAGTTTCGGTCACCCTACTGCCAAAGACATTGCCTTCCTGAACCCTCTAAATCTGCTGCTACCTTACTTTGTATGGACATTGACCAAGACCTGCTTCAAACTGTACCAGAGGCCTATCGGGAATTTGCAGATGTGTTCAGCAAGAAGGGAGCAGACTCCCTAAGACCCCATCGTCCCTATGATTGCCCTATTGAGCTGCTCCCTGGGGCTGAAATTCCTTTTGGGCGCATTTTTCTGCTATCTGAAAAAGAACAAGAGGCACTTAAGGTATACATAAATGAAAACCTCTAAAAGGGCTTTATCCGACCTTCTACTTCACCAGCTGGTGCCGGAATATTTTTTGTCTCCAAGAAAGATCAGACTCTTCGTCCTTGTGTGGACTATCGGGAGTTAAACAAGGTTACGGTCAAAAACCGCTACCCGTTGCCACTGATACCTGAACTGTTCCAGAAGTTGAGATCTACCATTATCTTCACCAAGCTGGATCTGAGAGGGGCCTACAATCTGGTTCGCATTCAGGCTGGAGATGAATGGAAGACGGCTTTCCGGACCCGTTTCGGACACTATGAGTATCTGGTCATGCCCTTTGGTCTATGCAATGCTCCTGCCACGTTCCAGCATCTGGTCAACGATGTGTTTAGAGATTTCCTGGACATCTTTGTAATCGTCTATTTGGATGACATCTTAATCTTCTCCAGTTCACTTACACAACATAGGGAGCATGTCCGTAGAGTTCTGGACCGACTTTGTTTGCACAGACTGTATGCCAAAGCAGAGAAGTGCGAATTTGAACAGGAGGAGATTCAGTTTCTGGGGTTAGTTATCTCCCCAACCGGCATCAAAATAGACCCTCAGAAGGTGTCTGCTGTGTTAGATTGACCAGATCCCCTGGACAAGAAGGGCGTGCAATGCTTCATTGGGTTTGCAAATTTTTATAGAAAGTTCATTAGGGGGTTTTCTGCCATCATCTCCCCCATCACGCAGCTAACCAAGCAGAACTCTCGTTTCCACTGGAACCCGGAGGCTCAAGGGGCCTTTGAAGAATTAAAAAGACGTTTCACGTCAGCTCCGATCCTTAGCCATCCTGACCCATCCTTACCTTTTATCCTGGAGGTTGATGCTTCTGAAGTGGCCGTGGGTGCTGTCATTTCTCAACGACAGGGCAACAAGGACCTGATGCACCCCGTAGGGTTCTTTTCTAGAAAACTTTCACCGGCTGAGCGGAACTATGATGTGGGGGACAGGGAGCTGCTTGCTATCAAGACAGCCTTGGAAGAATGGAGGTACTTGTTAGAGGGTGCAGTCCATCCGGTACTGATATACACTGATCACAAAAATCTTGAATATTTAAAATCTGCTAAGAGACTAAAACCCAGACAGGCCTGATGGGCTCTAATCTTTACACGGTTCTGTTTCCACATTACCTACCGGCCTGGATCTAAAAACGTAAAACCAGACGCGCTGTCGCGCATGTTTGACCATCCTAAAGACTTTTCTGTACCTGACACTATTCTGCCGGCAAATAGCTTCCTTCTTCTTCAAACGGATCTCCTGTCCATGATCAGAGAAGCGTCTCCAGAACCTTCAAGTCTCCAGGGATCCTCTTTAACAGCTCGAGATGGATTGTTGTGGAGAGGAAGTCAAATTTTTGTACCAGAGAGCGCCCGAGTCAAGGTACTGACATTATTGCATGATCACCCACTTGCAGGACATTTTGGGGTCCGCAAGACCCTTAAGCTGGTGCAACGCACCTTTTGGTGGCCTAACTTGAAGGAATTCTGCAGGAAGTATGTGAACTCTTGTTCTGTCTGCATTCAGAATAAGACTGCCAGGAACAGAGCTTGGGGACTACTGAGACCGTTGCCTATACCAGATAGACCCTGGAGGATGATAGCAATGGACTTTATTGTTGAATTACCATGCTCTGAAGGATGTTCGGCGATCTTTGTGGTCGTCGACAGGCTGTCTAAAATGGCCCACTTTGTACCCCTAAAAGGAACACCTTCTGCTGTTGAAACAGCCCGTGTGTTCATCAAGGAGATTGTTAGGCTGCACGGAGTCCCCGCAAATATAGTGTCCGATAGGGGGGTGTAGTTTACCTCATGCTTCTGGAGAGCCTTATGTGAAATCTTGAAAATTGAACTAGCCCTGTCCTCAGCAAACCATCCCCAGATGAATGGGCAAACTGAAAGGACAAACCAGACACTGGAGCAATACATTAGGTGTTTCACATCTTTTGTGCAAGATGATTGGGTGTCCCTGCTGCCTCTAGTGGAATTTGCTTATAACAATGCCAGCCACTCTGCCACCGGTCAATCCCCTTTCTTTGCCAATTATGGTTTTCATGTATCTTTTTTACCAGATTTTCTTTCAGAATCCTCAGTTCCAGTGGTCCAGGACACAGGGCAGTTCCTCAGTCATAATAACCGGATGTTACGGTAAGCAGTATCCAAGGCACAAGCGGACAGCAAGAGGTTCTTCGATCAGAAAAGAAAAGGAGATCTAAACTTTCATCTTGGCGACAAGGTATGGCTGTCTACCGATAATATTAGGTTGACTTTTCCTTCCAAAAAGCTTGCCCCTAAATTTATTGGGCCTTTCCCTGTGAAAAGGAAAATCAATGAGGTATCCTAGGAACTGTGTTTACCTGACTCACTTAAAATACACCCTGTGTTTCATGTATCACTTTTGAAGCCTGCTGTAGATGATCCTTTTCCTGATAGGGGCACCAGGGTCCCTGAACCGGTTTTGGTGGACGGGAATGAGGAGTAGGAAGTGGAGGCCATCCTTGACTGCAGAAGAATATCTGGGCAAGTACAGTTTTTGATTAAGTGGAAGGGGTATGGTCCGGAAAATAACTCATGGGAACCTGACAGTAATATTCATGCCAAACATTTGATTCATGCCTATTTCTCTGCTCATCCTGAAAAGAAAAGTTATCTGGGCATCCGGAGGCTGCCCGTTGCGAGGGGGCAATGTCAGGGGCATATCAGTGGCCGTCGGGCTAATATGCGTGCACGCAGGTGCACAAAGGGCCTTTCCAGGGCAGTTCCGCTTAACTCTCCACCAGGGGGCGCCGGAGCGCTCCCGCGTGTGCCCGTACGCGCGTTCGCGAGTGCGCGCGTGCCCGTTCACGCTAGCGCTGTTTTGGCGCCAAGGGCCCTTTAAAAGAATGTCAGATGCTGCTGTCAGGTGCTGTTCGTCTGCCGCTCTGCACCTGAGTTCCTGTATCCTGCTTGTGTTGTATTGCTAGTGTCCCTGCTCCGTCTGACCATTCTCCTGTCTCCTATCTGACCCGGCCTGCCTGACCTTGCTTATATCTTGTGACCCGTTGCCAAACTCCTGCCTGCCTGACTATTCTTGGATCATCCCTCTTGCTATTTACTTGCCTGATCTCCTGCCAAAACGGACTGTCTGACCTTGCTTTGCCTGTGTCCTGTGACGCTGCTTCCAGCCTGTTCTGCCAAGCCTCAGATCCTGCTGCTGCTTTGTCATCCACCTGCCTACCTACCGGCCTGCACCAGCCTACCTGCATCCGCAGCTCAGCCATCCCTGAGGGACGTCCTTCCAGTTCCAGTATCTGCTTCTGCTGGAACCTGCATCAGGCCCTCCTACCCACTGTGCTCAAGAGACCACTGTTCCCACTTCCAGTGGCTCCTGAACCAGAGTTTAAGAGAGGTCTCCTTCTACCAGTCGGGCTCAACTACCAGGTACCTAACAGTAAGTCCTCACAGATACTCTTGGTGGGCGCAGAAATGGGCCCTGCTCTGAAATATTAGATCAAGAATTCTATTTACATGTCCCTGTTGAACAGGGGCTGAAAAATTGGGCCTTAGGCACTGGTGCTGGTGCCACAACACTGCAACCACTCACAGATACTCTAGTTGGAGCGCAAGAACTAGCCCTGCTGCAAAGAATTGCATCAAAAATTGTAATTACACGCACCTGTTAAACAGGGGCTGAAAAATTGGGTCTTAGGCACTGATAGCGGGACTGGCGGCGCCCAGAAACAAAAATGTTCTTACAAGCTATCATCATGATCATTGAGGTGGAAGAGGATAATTACTCAGTATAACAAGATAGTCACTCAGCATCAGCATAGGCAGTCTTTGAAGGGATCTGACATTTCAAAAAAATGTATTCGGTTAAATCAGCATCAGGTGCTTGGTAGCTGGTGGTGATCCAAGACTGATTCATTTTTATGAAGGTCAGTCGATCGACCGAGTCAGTGGACAGACGCACCCTGTGATCGGTTACAAAGCCTCCAGCAGCACTGAATGTGCGTTCTGAAAGAACGCTGGATGCAGGACAGGCCAGTAGCTCAATTGCATACTGTGCAAGCTCTGGCCAGTGATCCATCCTCAAGACCCAGTAACCCAGAGGATTTTCGGTGGGAAAGGTATCCAAGTCAGATCTTGCCCATAGGTATTCCTGCACCATGTAAAACAGACGCTGGCGATGGTTGCTGGAACCGATCATACCTCGGGGCTGCGGACTAAAAAATTGTCTGAACGCATTGGTCAGATGGCCACCTTCTCCACCGCTCCTTCTTTGACTGACCGAAGCCTCAGCAACACGTTGTCCAGAAACAGGAGTTTGTAACCTCCCAGTCTCTGGGAATGCATTGCACAGACCTTTCTGCAAGGCCTCCCGAAGATGTTTTATCCTCTGCTCCCTCTGCGACGGCAAGATAAGGTCCGCAACCTTACCCTTGTAACGTGGATCAAGGAGGGTTGCCAGCGAGTATTATTCCTTCTCCTTGATACCACGAATATGAGGATCCTTCCGCAGGCTTTGCAGGATCAGTTAGGCCATGCAGCGTAGGTTTGCTGAGGCATTCGGTCCGGAGTCCTCTGGGTCACTAAGGATGACATGATCCGCAGCCACCTCCTCCCAGCCACGTACAAGTCCATGTGTTTTTTGGGACTGTAAATGATTCCTTAAAGACTGCTGCTGATGCTGAGTGCCAGGCTCCAACTCCATACTGACACAATCCTCCTCCTCGTCCTCTTCCCGTGTGATCAGGGGGCACGCAGGAACACTGCCTGGATAAAGGGGGCCTTGGGAGCTAAGGAAGTCATCCTCTTCCTGACTCTGTTCTGCCTCAAGTGCCCTGTCCATTCTTCCACGCAGCATGTGCTCCAACAGGTGGACTGATGCATGCACTGTCACTGCTCACCATCCTCGTGGCCTCCTCAAATGGTGACAGGACAGTGCATGCATCCCTGATCATGGCCCATTGGCGTGGGGAAAAAAAACAAGCTCCCCTGACCCTGTCCTGGTGCCATAGTCGCACAGGTACTCATTGATGGCCCTCTGCTGCAGCATGGCCAACGTTGAGTTCCACCTGGTGGGCATGTCACAGATTAGGCGGTTCCTGGGCAGGTTAAATTCCTTTTGGAGGTCTGCCAGCTGAGCACTGGCATATGACCGGTGTAAATGCACACACACTTTCCGGGCCTGCCTCAGGACATCCTGTAAGCCCGGGTACCTGCCCAAGAACCGCTGCACCACCAAGTTAAGAATGTGAGCCGAACAGTGCACATGGGTCATTTGTCCCTGTCAGAGGGCGGAGAGGAGGCAAACCACCATTCCTGCCTTAAGTTGGCGTGGCATCAACCACCTCTGAACCTGCCCCTGCAGAGCTCACAGAACCTCTGCCCCAGTGTGGCTCCTGTCCCCCAAGCACACCAGCTCAAGCACCGCATGGCATCTTTTGGCCTGCATACTTGAGTAGCTCCTTGAATGCCTACGTAGCACCGCTGGTTCCGAGGACAAAGTACAGGAAGAGGCCATGGAGGAAGAAGAAGAGGAGGGGTGGAGGAGAGAGGTGTGTCAGAATCAGTAGTGGCATTTTGGAGGCGTGGTGGCGGAAAAACCTCCAACACTACTGCACCTTGTCCTGCATCCTTCCCAGCTGCCAGCAGAGTCCCCCAATGCGCTGTGAAACTTAGGTAACATCCCTGTCCATGCCTGCTGGACCATGAGTCAGCGGTAATATGCACCTTACCGCTGACCACCCTGTTCAGCGAGGCATGGACATTGCCATCCACATGCCGGTAGAGAGCCGGAATCGCCTTCCGTGAGAAAAAGTGGCGTTTGAGTACCTGCCACTGAGGAACCGCACATTCCACAAACTCACGGAAGGGGGCAGAGTCTACCAACTGAAAAGGTAGCAGTTGAAGTGCTAGCAATTGTGCCAAGCTAGCATTCAACCGCTGGGGCAGGGAAATTTGCCTGGTACAATCTGACGTCAGTGTACCGAAAGCAGATTGCCCACAAGTACTTGGCTGTGACACACCTAATTCTACACCTTCATTCCTCTCAGTGCAGGACTCAGAGAGCACTGAAGGTATAGTGGGGTTGGAGATCTCAGCTGATGAGGAGCAAGGAGAGGTCCTCTTTGTTCTTTGGTGTGGGTCTTTTAGATACGCTTGCCAACGAACTGCATGGCAGGTCAACATATGTCTGGTCAAGCATGTGGTGCCCAAGCGGAAGATGTTTGGGCCACGGGAGATACAGTACCTGACCGCGAGATTGTGTTTCCAGCGCGATACCATCGCGCTGGTTCTCGGCGACAGGGTACTGTGAATGTCGTGCTGGCTCGCTCATCGGGAAAGGAAAACTTTGTTTTCCTTCCGCGATGAGTGACAGGCAGCGCTGACAGCTGTCTAGTATGAATCCTGAGGCGGGAACACAGCGCCAAATTTTAACTGAAAAAACCGGCGTGGGTTCCCCCCTCGGAGGCATACCAGGCCCTTAGGTCTGGCATGGATTGTAAGGGAAACCCCCTATGCCGAAAAATCGGCGTGGGGGTCCCCCCCAAATCCATACCAGACCCTTATCCGAGCACGCAACCCAGCCGGCCAGGAAAGGGGGTGGGGACGAGCGAGCGCCCCCCCCTCCTGAGCCATACCAGGCCGCATGCCCTCAACATGGGGGGGGGGTGCCTTGGGGGAGGGGGGCGCCCTGCGGCCCCCCCACCCCAAAGCACCTTGTCCCCATGTTGATGAGGACAAGGGCCTCTTCCCGACAACCCTGGCCGTTGGTTGTCGGGGTCTGCGGGCGGGGGGCTTATCGGAATCCGGGAGCCCCCCTTAATAAGGGGGCCCCCAGATCCCGGCCCCCCACCCTGTGTGAATGAGTTTGGGGTACATGGTACCCCTACCCATTCACCTAGGGAAAAGTGTCAATATAAAAAAAACACAGTACACAGGTTTTAAGAGTAATTTATTAGCCAGCTCCGGGGTCTTCTTCCGACTTCGGGGGGTCTCCTTCCGACTTCTCCTGGTGTTCGGCCTCTTCTCCAGGGCCCCGCCGCTATCTTCTTCCAGCTCTATTGCCAGCGAGGGGCCCGGTCTGCTGCCGCTGTCTCGTCGCCGCTGTCTCGCCGCCGCTGTCTCGCCGCCGCTGTCTCGCCGCCGCTGTCTCTCCGCTTCTTCTCTTCTTTTCTTCTTCCCCAATGTTGACACGACGCTCTCTCCGGCTCGAATGCTGTGTGCGAGCTGCGGAGCCATTTATATAGGCGGTAACCCCGCCCCCTTACGACGTCATGGTCCCAGCATGCGCAGGGACTCTGGGGCCACGCCCCCTTATGACGCCAGAGTCCCTGCGCATGCTGGGACCATGACGTCGTAAGGGGGCGGGGTTACTGCCTATATAAATGGCTCCGCAGCTCGCACACAGCATTCGAGCCGGAGAGAGCGTCGTGTCAACATCGGGGAAGAAGAACAGAAGAGAAGAAGCGGAGAGACAGCGGCGGCATAACAGCGGCGGCGAGACAGCGGCGACGAGACAGCGGCAGCAGACCGGGCCCCTCGCTGGCAATAGAGCTGGAAGAAGATAGCGGCGGGGCCCGGGAGAAGAGGCCGAACACCGGGAGAAGTCGGAAGGAGACCCCCCGAAGTCGGAAGAAGACCCCGGAGCTGACTAATAAATTACTCTTAAAACCTGTGTACTGTGTTTTTTTTATATTGACACTTTTCCCTAGGTGAATGGGTAGGGGTACCATGTACCCCAAACTCATTCACACAGGGTGGGGGGCCGGGATCTGGGCGCCCCCTTATTAAGGGGGCTCCCGGATTCCGATAAGCCCCCCGCCCGCAGACCCCGACAACCAACGGCCAGGGTTGTCGGGAAGAGGCCCTTGTCCTCATCAACATGGGGACAAGGTGCTTTGGGGTGGGGGGGCCCCTCCCCCAAGGCACCCACCCCCCCATGTTGAGGGCATGCGGCCTGGTACGGCTCAGGAGGGGGGGGGGGCGCTCGCTCGTCCCCACCCCCTTTCCTGGCCGGCCGGGTTGCGTGCTCGGATAAGGGTCTGGTATGGATTTGGGGGGACCCCCACGCTGATTTTTCGGCATAGGGGGTTTCCCTTACAATCCATGCCAGACCTAAGGGCCTGGTATGCCTCCGAGGGGGGAACCCACGCCGTTTTTTTCAGTTAAAATTTGGCGCGGTGTTCCCGCCTCAGGATTCATACTAGACAGCTGTCAGCGCTGCCTGTCACTCATCGTGGAAGGAAAACAAAGTTTTCCTTTCCCGATGAGTGAGCCATCTCGGCGCTGGCTCCTGCGACGGGGCTCGTAGGTGTCAAATATCGCCGAGAAGTGCGGCGAGATTGACACAATATCGCGGTCACCTACTGTACGCTTGAGACATATGTTGCAAATAGCAGCGGTGCAATCTGATGCACCCATCTCAAAAAAGGCCCACACCAAAGAACTTTTGGAATAACGCGCAGAGACAGCAGTGCCCTGCACATGCGGAGCTTTGCAATGTGATGCAGTCAGTGTGCTGCCCTTAGGCTGGCCCCAGGAGGGCATCCTGCCTCATTGGTGATGTGCCTCCTCCTCCTCCTCCTCCTCACTCCTATCAGGCACCCACGTTAAGTCAGTGACCTCATCATCCCCTCCCTCCTCATCACTGGAGCAAACCTGGCAGTATGCTGCAGCAGGGGGAGCATTACTGCCAGATTGCGGTCCTTCTTGGGCACCCCCTCTGTCCATGCTCACGTTACTGCCTTCATCTAGTTCAGTATCATCATCAGAGCCTTCTAAACGCTCGGCATTGCCCTGGAGCATGTACCCAACACTGTGGTCAAACAGTTCGAGGGACTCCTCAGGAGGATATGGTGGGGCTAGGGAAGGAGTCACTGATGCCATTGAGCCGAGGGAAGAGGCCACGTTGGCAGTTGCTTTGCCAGACAAAGTACCCTGAGCATGGGTGAGAGAGGATGAGAGGATGAGGAGGATGAGGACGGCTTGGTCATCAACTCGACCAAGTCTTCCACATGTTGCGGCTCAACACGGCCAGCTGCCGAAAAAAAGGCCAAGCGTGTCCCATGGCCACGTGCTGATGAGGATGCACCGTCTCCACAACCAGCACTGTTGCCTCTAGACACAGAGCCTGCTTGCCCTCTTTTATTGGCTTGTGACTCTTGTGACTGTCTGCCTCTCCTTGTTGGCCTTCCAGACATACTAAAGGCCTGCAGTGAGATATATATATATATATATATATATATATATATATATATATATATATATATATATATATATTGATACTGCAGCTAGCAAAATCAACTGCCTGCCTGTAGTATGAGAGCACCACCAATCTTCTACAGGTATCTTTAGCTGAACACTGTGCAAAGAACGCACTGCACCAACGTTAAAATAATTTAGCTGCCTGCAGTAGTGATAGGATCAGATAAACACCACCAACCTTCTACAGGTAGCTTTAGCTGAACACTGTGCAGAGGTCGCACTGGACTGACGTGTAAATAATGTAGCTGCCTGCGGTAGTGATAGCATCAGGAAAACACCACCAACCTTCTACAATTAGCTTTAGCTGAACACTGTGCAGAGGACGCACTACACTAACGTTAAAATAATGTAGCTGCCTGCAGTAGTGATAGGATCAGGAAAACACCACCAACCTTCTACAGATAGCTTTAGCTGAACACTGTGCAGAGGTTGCACTAGACTAAGGTGTAAATAATGTAGCTGTCTGCAGTAGTGATAGGATCAGGAAAACACCACCAAACTTCTACAGATAGCTTTAGCTGAACACTGTGCAGAGGTTGCACTAGACTAACGTGTAAATAATGTAGCTGCCTGCGGTAGTGATAGGATCAGGAAAAGACCACCAACCTTCTACAGGTAGCTTTAGCTGAACACTGTGCAGAGGTCGCACTACACTAACGGTAATATAATATAGCTGCCTGCTGTAGTGATAGGATCAGGAAAACACCACCAACCTTCTACAGGTAGCTTTAGCTGAACACTGTGCAGAGGTTGCACTAGACTAAGGTGTAAATAATGTAGCTGTCTGCAGTAGTGATAGGATCAGGAAAACACCACCAAACTTCTACAGATAGCTTTAGCTGAACACTGTGCAGAGGTCGCACTAGACTAACGTGTAAATAATGTAGTACACTAACTTGTAGCTTTAGCTGAACACTGTTCAGAGGACGCACTACACTAACTTGTAGCTTTAGCTGAACACTGTGCACTACACTAACTTGTAGCTTTAGTTGAACACTGTTCAGAGGACGCACTACACTAACTTGTAGCTTTAGCTGAACACTGTGCAGAGGTCGCACTACACTAACTTGTAGCTTTAGCTGAACACTGTGAGGAGGACGCACTACACTAACTTGTAGCTTTAGCTGAACACTGTGCACTACACTAACTTGTAGCTTTAGCTGAACACTGTTCAGAGGATGCACTACACTAATTTGTAGCTTTAGCTGAACACTGTGCAGAGGACGCACTACACTAACTTGTAGCTTTAGCTGAACACTGTGCACTACACTAACTTGTAGCTTTAGCTGAACACTGTTCAGAGGACCCACTACACTAACTTGTAACTTTAGCTGAACACTCTGCAGAGGTTGCACTACACTAACTTGTAGCTTTAGCTGAACACTGTGAGGAGGACGCACTACACTAACTTGTAGCTTTAGCTGAACACTGTGAGGAGGACGCACTACACTAACTTGTAGCTTTAGCTGAACACTGTGCACTACACTAACTTGTAGCTTTAGCTGAACACTGTGCAGAGGTCGCACTACACTAACTTGTAGCTTTAGCTGAACACTGTGCAGAGGTCACACTAAACTAACTTGTAGCTTTAGCTGAACACTGTGAGGAGGACGCACTACACTAACTTTAAATAGTCTAGCTGTCTGACTGTGGTACTAATAGGATCAGAACACCAGCAATTTTCTTCAGGTATCTGTAAATACTGTAACAACACAAGTCTGCCTGTCAGTAGTAGGGATGAGCTTCGAGTTCGACTCGAATATCGGCTGTTCGCAAGTTCGCCGAACAGCGAACAATTTGGGGTGTTCGCGGCAAATTCGAATGCCGCGGAACACCCTTTAAAAGTCTATGGGAGAAATCAAAAGTGCTAATTTTAAAGGCTTATATGCATGTTATTGTCATAAAAAGTGTTTGAGGACCTGGGTCCTGCCCCAGGGGACATGGATCAATGCAAAAAAAGTTTTAAAAACAGCCATTTTTTCAGGAGCAGTGATTTTAATAATGTACCCCTTACCATTTCACACAGGGGGGCTGGGATTTGGAGGTCCCCTTGTTAAACGCACTGTCTCTCTGTCTCTGTCTCTCAATGCCGGAACACACTACACAGGGCCGCCGTACAGGCGGCCTTATATAGTGCGGGGCGTGTACTAAACCACCCTGGCTTTGGCCAATTACAGCTCTCTCTACAGATGGCGCTGTGATTGGCCAAGCATAGGGGTCATAGTGCATGCTTGGCCAATCATCAGCCAGAAATGCACTGCGATGCCGCTGTGAATTATGGGCCCTGACGCTCCACACGAATTAGGCGCGAATGGCCCATATCGTTCGTAATTCGGCGAACGATCGAACAGACGATGTTTGAGTCGAACATGGGTTCGACTCGAACACAAGCACATCCCTACTGGTTAACATCACATGGACTCATTCTTAAAGTGTAAGTTTACCTTCACAGAAAATCTGTAAGATTAACCTTACACTAGACCCCCTCCCCATCTCCCCTGATCCCACTATACCAGATTATCACCATCCTCTGCTTTCAGACACCAAAAAGCAGGGGGGGGGGTTTAAATCCCCCTACTGTGGTAAAGCAGCTTTTTCAGTGTCTGACAGTGGAGGATTGTGGCAATCTGGTATAGCAAGACCGGGTGGGATAGGGAGGGAGTCCAGTGTAATGTCACCTTACAAACTGAAAATCTTTTTCCATATCTTGACAACTATTTATCTTGCTGAGTAACAGCTTGCCTCAAAGAATGTAGCTGTTCAGGTTTATGCTGAACAATAGACTTCTAATGTCTACTACCAAGTTTATGATCTCTAGGATTAATACTTATAAATCAACTAGTGCTAATATGTTAGAAAAGCACACAAATGGCAGCCATCATATTACACTGGATTCTCTTTGCCTTTTACTAGAAAATAACAATAGAAACACAGCTCTGAAGAACTATTTATTTATTTACTATTTGCAGGTTTTGTATTAAAGTGCAAGATGTGCATTTATACTGACCTTTTGTTTCCTTCAAGAAAAAGAATTAGGTTATACCATTTCTAAAATAAAAATAGCTTTGATTTTTTTTCACTACCTCTGTGAAAATGGAAGCACTTATTATTATTGAATACTGAATGCTAACTAACTTTTCCTCTAGCCGAGAATCTACAGAAAGAGCAAAAGAGCAAAGGGTGACATCTGCTAGAGTAGCTCAGTCCTGGCAGATTTCCTGTCTAGAAACAGAAAAATAAGGAACATTATATAAAAAGAAATAAGTATAGAAAAGAGCACAATGAAGATTTTTTTTCTAATCTTTAACTGTCACTAACTTGTCAAAATAGCTTTTTGTTGCATGTTGAATGGGCCATCGCCTAGCTAGTAGATTCATAAGAACAGTATGAATGTGTTATGTCAAGATTCAGGCAGGTTTTTTTTTAACATCAGAGTTCACCTTTTCACCTGGATGAGTGATATACGAAACATCCTCATTATTCACAGGCTCCATCCTAACACCCGCACCATATCTCATAATGTTAATTTTGTATGATATTTAAATATTTAACCTTGAAGCACAATGCACATTGGTAAAATGTGTAGCTGTGAGCATTTAGATATATTATGAAATCATGTTGCATTCTTGGTTTGATGAAAACGACTATGTCACATACGGTGATGGAAACTAGATGGTGAAAAAGGCTTCTCATGTTGCTTTCAACCTCAAGTGTCCCTGAGAGGAAAGGGAACACTCATCATCAGATTGGCAGGTATGTAAGAGAAGGTTCTAAACAAATAAATATTCATGAACAGGCCACAGTCAGGAGAAACACCATGGAAAACAATAGACAACAAGCAGAATTTAAAGTAGAGCTAAAGGCAAAACTTTATTTTATCAATTTTGGAGAGAGTTAGATAAAATATCCCCTAAAAGTTTTTTTTTTAATCTGTACCCCAATTAGGGAGAGATTTCCCTTTCACTCCCTGTCCCATAACTAGGTTCACCAAAACCAGTGTGCCCTTGGAAGATTTTTCCTCACTTCCTCTTCTGGGTACAACCCTAAATTTGGGATTTTCCTTTACTTTCAATTTTATAACATGCTAAATAGAGGGAGAGGGCACAGACAGCAGTGAAAACTTAATGGGTGCACTAATAATTCTCCAGTCTGTAAAAAACTAAATAGAAAAGTTCTGCTTTTTAATTATACTTTAAACAAAGCTGCCCAGCACATAAAGTATACCTACACTACCGATGTTAAGCCTACAGTGCTATCATTAACAGCTTGAACAATCAAGGAATGATCAGCACAGTAATAAAGGAAAATGCAAAATAGGGTTTAGTTGAGATCACATCATAGAGGTTTCTGTGATCACAAGTAAACCCTGTTTTGCATTTTACTTTAATGCTGTGCTGGCTTTTTCTTGATTATTCACGTAGCAAGTAGGGACATTTGATAAACTTGTCATTGTTAGCACAATCAGAAGAAGAACCTAATCAAAATACAGGCAGACATTTAACCAGCAACAATATTCACAATTTACCTATGCGCTGTTGACAATCAATCAATACCTCTCTTGAATAGCAGCTCCCACCTTATGACACAATCAAATATGCATATAGTAATATGAGTAATATAAAAATGGTGCTGTGCTTTGCTAAATATTAAGAACTGATGATGTCATCTTTGATAAAATTAGTAGGGCAGAGAGGGAACACACGACACTACGCATATGCGATCCCACCAGCGCCATCTTGGATTCTGGAATATGAGTTGTTTATATGATATGAAGTGCCTGGTTGTCATCTCTTCATTGTAAATGTATTTACCACATTAAATTGGTGTTTTATTTGGGATTACAGTATGGAGAGTTTGTTTTTTTCATGATACTATGTCCAACTGCATATATATGCACAGCAATCTATTACAACACAGCGGTACCATCGTTTCACATGTGGTTTTGCGGAAAGCTGGATATCTTGAATTGATACACAAGCGCTGATTGACCACTCTTAATGGCGGGTCATATGATTCTGGTAAGCCTCCTTCTGTTGTACACCGAGGTGCTGTGTGGTTTATCATTAGGAAGTTTGGCGGTGTTTAGTATCCACATCTTTCATTTCCCTCATAATCGTAGAATCACTGAATTCACAGTATTTAACTGTATGATTTTGTTTATTCTTGCTAGCCACAATACTTTATTCTCCTGCATAAGTGTGAAGGCACGCGCAACATGTTGAGCGCACTCTCAATTTGAAATACTATACCATTGGTCTACTGTTCAGCCATACTCTCGGATTCTTGTATACCTTGGTTTGATGTCCACATTTCCGAGTTTTTCCATATATGTATGGTTCTGTACAGCAGCAACAAGATTGAATATCTATGTACTTAGATCTTTTGTGGCTTTTTTAAAACAATGTATTTTATATGTTTTTTTATTAAATATTTTTCCTAATTTTTTGTAATTAATTTTGTGTCACTGTGCCTAAAAAGTCTATAAGTCCCTCCCTCTTCATTCTACTAACTATTTCTAGGACAAGGCACTTTCCCACTGTTCATGCATCCACAGTACCACTCTGTGTAACGATATATCTTTATTGTTCTCAATGCAAAACAAAAGTTTTAAAAATGGTCGTTTTTTTTAGGAGCAGTGATTTTAATAATGCTTAAAGTGAAACAATAAAAATGAAATATTCCTTTAAATATCATGCCTGGGGAGTGTCCTTAGTATACCACAGCAAAATTACATTTCTAAAAGAAAAAATTCATTTAAAACTGCTGGTGGATGCCCCCTCAAAATCCATTCCAGGCCCTTCAGGTCTGGTATGGATACTAAGGGGAATCCCGCACCCAAATTTTTTCTTAAATGGTGTGGGGGTCCCCCAGGCCCCCAGGCACTATATACTTTGAACAGCAGTATATATACTATACGGCCTCCTGCCCTATATACTCTGCAGAAAATTGGGCCTTAGGTGTTGGTGGTACCAAAACACTGTAAGCCTTCACAGTTACTCTTGTTGGGCGCAGGAACGGACTGCATTGAAATATTATATCAAAAATTGTAATGACATGCTCCTGTTGAACAGGGACAGAAAAGTTGGGCCCTGGGTGGTGGTGCCCTGAACCAAAAACATTGTTGGAAGCTAGCATCATCAAAATTGTGGAGGAATAGGATAGTCAGTATAGGCAGTCTTCAAGGGATCCCACATCCTTAGCAAATGCAATCAGTTACATCAGCATAAGGTGCTTGATAGCTGCTGATCCAAGACTGTATCCTTCAAGGGATCCCACATCCTTAGCAAATTGGAACAGTTACATTAGCATCAGGTGCTTGATAGCTGCTGATCCAAGACTGATTCATTTTTATGGATATTAGCCTATCAACGGATTCTGTGGACAGGCACACTCTTTGATCCATTACAAACCCATCAGCAGCACTGTATGTGCATTTGGAAACCATGCTGAATGCAGGAGAGGCCAGTCTCTCAATTACATATTGAGCAAGTTCTGGCCAGTGGTCCATCCTCAAGGCCCAGTAACCCAGTGGATGCTCTGTTGGAAAGGTCTCCAGGTCAGATGCTGGCGATGGTTGCCTGAACTGATCAGACCTTGGTGCTGAGGACTGAAAAATTGTTTAAAAGCATCGGTCAGCCAGCCACCTTCTCCACCACTCTTCCTCTGACTGAACAAAGCCTCAGCAACACGTTGTCCAGCACCAGTAAATTGTAACCTCCCAGGGTCTGAAAATGCGTTGCACAAACCTTTCTTCAAGGCCTCCTGAAGATGTTTAATCCTCTGCTCCCTCTGCGAAGGCAGAATGAGTTCTGTACCCTTACCCTTTTAACGTGGATCAAGAAGGGTTGCCAGCCAGTAACGATCCCTCTCCTTGATACCACAAATCCTAGGGTCCTTTCGCAGGCTTTGCAGAATCAGGGAGGCCATGCAGCGTAAGTTTGCAGAGGCATATGATGCTGAGTCCTCTGTGTTACTAATAATCACATGATCCATAACTACCTCCTCCCAGCCACGTACAACTCCTTGGGTTTCTGGGGACTAAAAACCATCCCTTGAAGACTGCTGCTGAGTGTTATCCTCTACATCCAAGCTGACACAAGCCTCCTCCTCTTCTTCCTGTGTGTTTGGGCGGCCCGCAGGAATGCTATTTGGATAAAGGGGGCATTGAGAGGAAAGGAAGTCCTCCTCTTCCTCCCGCTGTTCTGCCTCAAGTGCCCTGTCCATGATTCCATGAAGTGTGTGCTCCAGCAGGAAGACTAGAGGGACAGTGTCACTGATACATGCATTGTCGCTGCTCCCTATCCTTGTGGCCTCCTCAAATGGTGATAGGACAGTGCATGCATGCTTGATCAGTAGCCACTAGCGTGGCGAAAAGAAGCCAAGCTCCCCTGACCCTGTCCTGGTACCATACTGCACAGGTACTCATTAAGAGCCCTCTGCTGGGTGTGCAGCCACTGCAGTGTTGCCCATTAAATGCATAGCCCATTAAACGCTTACGGAGCACCGCTAGTTCAGAGGACAAATCTGCAGAAGAGACCATAGAGGAAGAAGAAGAGGAGGTGGTGGAGGAGAGAGCTGTGGCAGAATCACCACTAGCATTTTGGAGGTGTGGTGGCGGAACAAGCTCCAACAACACTGAACCCTGTCCTGCATCCTTCCCAGCTGCCAGAAGAGTTCCCCAGTGCGCCATGAAGGAAAGGTAATGTCCCTGCCCATGCATGACTATGAGTCAGCAGTAATATGAACCTTACTGCTGACCGCCCTGTCCAACAAGGCCAAAACATTAGTTTCCACATGCCGGTAGAGAGCCAAAATGGCCTTCCTTGAAAAGAAATGGCATTTTGGAACCTGCCACTGAGGTACAGCACATTCCACAAATTCACGAAAGGGGGCAGAATCTACCATCTGAAAAGGCAGCAGTTACAGTGCTAGACATTTGGCCAAGCTAGCATTTAGACGCTGACCTTGTGGATGACTGGGGCAATTCCCCTTTCCGGCTGTGAGTGACATCATGCAGCGCCGGCTGGAGCGTGCGTGTGTTTAGCAGTATACACAGCTTGATGAGATGAGGAAGGAGGATTTTATTTACACCCCTCACCACCACCACTCGCTCTTGGGAGTCTACCCAGTGAAACAGACCAGGAAAGGAGGCATACATCCAGCTGTACATGCGATTTATGTCCCATGTTTGTGAGTGCAAAAGCTCTACTTTTGAATTTTCATTTTATTAAAATAGTATTACACTAGGGCAGTCGTGTGCTCTCTTTTCCTTTATATGTTTCAGATTGAGTCCGCCACCCAGTGGATCTTTGAGAGAGCTGCAGCACCTAGAGCAAGAGAAGTTTGATATAGACTGTTTTTATTGAAGTAGTGTCTGTGGGGTCAGCGCTGATTTTGATGTTTTTGTTTGTTTGGATTTTTTTTGGGTGCCAGACAGCAGCGATCCATAACCTACAGTCAGGTCCATAAATATTGGGACATCAACACAATTGTAATCTTTTTGGCTTTTTACACCACCACAATGGATTTGAAATGAAACAAACATGATGTGCTTTAACTGCAGACTTTCAGTTTTAATTTGAGGGTATTTACATCCAAATCAGGTGAACGGTGTAGGAATTACAACAGTTTGTATATGTGCCCCCCACTTTTTAAGGGACCAAAAAGAATGGGACAGATTAACAATCATCCATCAAACTTTCACTTTTTAATACTTGGTTGCAAATCCTTTGCAGTCAATTACAGCCTGAAGTCTGGAACGCATAGAAATCACCAGACACCGGGTTTAATCCTTGGTGATGCTCTGCCAGGCCTCTACTGCAACTGTCTTCAGTTCCTGCTTGTTCTTGGGGCATTTTCCCTTCATTTGTGTCTTCAGCAAGTGAAATGCATGCTCAATCGGATTCAGGTCAGGTGATTGACTTGGCCATTGTATAACATTCCACTTCTTTCCCTTAAAAAAACTCTTTGGTTGCTTTCGCAATATGCTTTGGGTCATTGTCCATCTGTACTGTGAAGCGCCATCCAATGAGTTCTGAAGCATTTTGCTGAATATGAGCAGATAATATTGCCCGAAACACTTCAGAATTCATCCTGCTGCTTTTGTCATCAGTCACATCATCAATAAATACAAGAGAACCAGTTCCATTGGCAGCCATACATGCCCACGCCATGACACTACTACCACCAAGCTTCACTGATGAGGTGGTATGCTTTGGATCATGAGCAGTTTTTTTCCTCCTCCATACTCTTCTCTTCCCATCACTCTGGTCCAAGTCGATCTTGGTCTCATCTGTCCATAGGATGTTGTTCCAGAACTGTGAAGGCTTTTTAGATATTGTTTGGCAAACTCTAATCTGGCCTTCCTGTTTTTGAAGCTCACCAATGGTTTACACCTTGTGGTGAACCCTCTGTATTCACTCTGGTGAAGTCTTCTCTTGATTGTTGACTTTGACACACATACACCTACCTCCTGGAGAGTGTTCTTGATCTGGCCAACTGTTGTGAAGGGTGTTTTCTTCACAAGGGAAAGAATTCTTCGGTCATCTACCACAGTTGTTTTCTGTGGTCTTCCGGGTCTTTTGGTGTTGCTGAGCTCACCGTGCACTCTTTCTTTTTAAGGATGTTCCAGTTAATTTGGCCACACCTAATGTTTTTGCTATCTCTCTGATGGGTTTGTTTTGTTTTTTCAGCCTAATGATGGCTTGCTTCACTGATAGTGACAGCTCTTTGGATCTCATATTGAGAGTTGACAGTAACAGATTCCAAATGCAAATAGCACACTTGAAATGAACTCTGGACCTTTTATCTGCGCCTTGTAAAAGGGATAATGAGGGAATAACACACACCTGGCCATGGAACAGCTGAGCAGCCAATTGTCCCATTACTTTTGGTTCCTTAAAAAGTAGGAGGTACATATACAAACTGTTGTAATTCCTACACCATTCACCTGATTTGGATGTAAATACCCTCAAATTAAAGCTGAAAGTCTGCAGTTAAAGCACATCTTGTTTGTTTCATTTCAAATCCATTGTGGTGGTATATAGGGCCAAAAAGATTAGAATTGAGTCCAAGTCCAAATATTTATGGACCTGACTGTAACTCATATACAGCCTATTTCGTTTTTCAATTTTATCTAATTTTGACACTCCCTTTGATATTACAAGTTTTTTATTTTTGTATTTTGTGGTGTATTTCTTATTTTTTTCTTTTCTTTTATTATCATTTTTGATTTCTCATTACATTTTTATTTTTATTTTATTTGTCTTATTTTAAATTTAATTTGGACTTTGTTGTATGTTATAGTATATATATATATATATATATATATATATATATATATATATATATATATATATATATATATATATATATATATATATATATATATATATATATATATATATATATATATATATATATATTGGCCGATATGGCAGACCCCTCTATTTATCACCATGAGGTGGTGGAAATTAGGGATAAAAAATCAACTGAGATTTTTAAGGCACTATTTTCCAACACAAACCTGGCTGTAGCTGAAGATGTTGATAATTCCAGGTGCCACTAATAGTAGAATTACTCCCCTGGATGCTGCTCTTGAAAAAGAATTTTGGAGCTGCTGTAAAAAAGCTGAGGTTAAGTTTAACTATCATATCACACAATGGTGGGATATAAAATACCTAAAACAGTATCTCAGTGAAGGTCTGGCACCAAGAGGGCTGCGTTATAAGAAAAGATGTGGCTTCCTGGAACCAGACCTACAGAGCACTTGGGATAAGGTCTCTACATTGTGCACTGCGCAATGGATGGAGATTATATGTATGCAGAGAGACAGAATGCTACTTGTCAGTCAAAACAAACTGAGTATACTAATAAAATCCTTTGAAAAATATCATCAGGTCCCGAGCTATCGGAGGTGTAGGGATCTTTTAAATGCCAAAAGAGCTAATTTAGAAGAAATTAACAAAAGAAATAAGTTTGCTAGAGATATAGCAGACTATAAAAAGGGTACAATTTTTCAGTGGGGGAAAGGCCGGTCTAAGGCACATAATGTTGGGGACCCACAGGGACCCTCAGAGGATACACAGGTCCCACCATCACACAATTACATAAACCGACCACAAAAGCAAATGCATAAAGGAGGGGGCCCTCACAAGGAAGCTGACAAAGCCCATTTGAGGCAAAAGACTCTGGTCCATTCCACACAGAGACAGAGACATAATATTAGCAATAATAACTCTCGAGGAAGGGATTTAAGAAGCCTAATCAAAATACTGACAATACCCCTAACCCAGGTTGAGGTTGTGACTTTAAAGACCAATGACCCATATCTCAAATATCTCATATCTCAAAGGATTGATATTTCCCAACCCAAGACCTCAATAAAGACCCGAGAATAATTGATCTTAGGCCCAGCACAAAGAGAAAAGAGGCAGACATACACCTAAAAGCAAATATGCCAATAAGAACAAGTACAATAGTAGATCAAATAAAACTAATCCTATTGCCACCCGAGTCAACTGAGAGACACCCACAGGGTGAGAAGGAGGCTTGTATATTTCCATCTATAGTTCCATCTGAGCCTCATGCCCCCCCGGTTCTCTTATACCAAGGGGCACCGGAGGGTGCATATACCATCAATATCCCAACCTCCAATCCATTTAATGTCCTGAGGTCAATAAACGAGATAGTTGCCACTGTGGGGGTAAGTACACTCACAGATGGCATCACCAGTAGTAACCACTCTGCCCCATCAACATCAAGGGTGTACAGAGTCCCATAAAGTTGATTGAAGATGCCACTAATAATTTTTTTGTGCTTCCCCCTCCTCTCCCGGAAAAAAGAAAAATAGAAGAAGAAGGGGAACCAGAGGAGGGGCAGGAGGGAGAAAAAACAAGGGTCTCAAAGAGGGGAAAGATAGAAGTTTGAGGTCCATGGTGAAGATCTTTAATCTACCATCACATCCACTAGTGGAGAGTGAGGTTAGTCTTCTGCAGAAAGGCTTAAACTTTGCCCTAAGCAGTAATGCAAATCTATTTGAACTGTTTAAGGATCTGCATAAGTATATTCGTGACACCACAGTCAAGCGCTATTATTGCCTAAAAACTGGTGAGTAGGGATGAGCTGAACACCCCCCGGTTCGGTTCGCACCAGAACCTGCGAACGGACCAAAAATTTGCACGAACGTTAGAACCCCATTGACGTCTATGGGACTCGAACGTTTGAAATCAAAAGTGCTCCTTTTAAAGGCTAATTTGCATGGTATTGTGCTAAAAAGGGTTTGGGGACCCGGGTCCTGCCCCAGGGGACATGTATCAATGCAAAAAAAAACTTTTAAAAACTGCAGTTTTTTCGGGAGCAGTGATTTTAATGATGCTTAAAGTTAAAAAAAAAGTGAAATATTCCTTTAAACATCGTACCTGGGAGGTGTCTATAGTATGCCTGTAAAGTGGCGCGTGTTTCCAGTGCTTAGAACAGTCTCTGCACAAAATGTCATTTTTAAAGGAAAAAAAGTCATTTAAAACTGCTTGCGGCTTTAATGTAATGTCAGGTCCTGGCAATATGGATGAAAATCAGTGAGACAAACAGCATGGGGACCCCCCAGTCCATTACCAGGCCCTTTGGGTCTTGTATGGATATTAAGGGGAACCCCCCACCTAAATTAAAAAAAGGAAAGGCGTGGGGCTACCAGGCCCTATATACTCTGAACAGCAGTATACAGGCAGTGCAAACAAGACAGGGACTGTAGGTTTGTTGTTAAGTAGAATCTGTTTGTAATTTTGAAATGGTACATTTTTAACGTGTTTAGCTCCAGCCAAAAAATCTATTTTAAGCTTTTTGGAAAACATAGGGAAGGGTTATCACCCCTGTGACATTTGTTTTGCTGTCTGTGCTCCTCTTCAGAAGATTTCACCTAATTTTTTGTCCCAATGACAAATGTTTTTTGAAAATGTGGGTTTGTTTGTGAAACAAGGAGTGGTGATAAAGCATCAGTGGAAAGGAGAAACGTTTTTCCCATATTAACTCTTACAGGAGAGAGTTTCCCTTCCTGGGGGTAGATTTCATCTCACTTCCTGTTGTCTCCTTCCATTTGAAAGTAGGAGTCGTTTGTAATTTGGATGTTTGAAAGTAGGGGCCTGCCCTATATACTCAGCAGAAATTTGGGCCTTAGGGTGTTGTTGTGGCCACAATACTGTAAGCCCTCACAGGGCCCGGCTGTGAAATATTAGATCAAGAATTGTAATTACATGCCCCTGTTGAACAGGGGCAGAAAAATTGGGCCTTTGGTGGTGGTGGTGGTGCTAGTGCCACAACACTGTAAGTCCTCACTCGCTCTTGGTGGGCGCAGAAACGGGCCCTGCTGTGAAATATTAGATCAAGAATTGTAATTACATGCCCCTGTTGAACAGGGGCTGAAAAATTGGGCCTTAGGAACTGGTGCTGGTGCCACAACACTGCAACTCCTCACAGATACTCTAGTTGGAACGCAGAAACGAGCCCTGCTGCAAAGTATTGCATCAAAAATTGTAATTACACGCCCCTGTTAAACAGGGGCTGAAAAATTGGGCCTTAGGCACTCGTGCTGGTGCCACAACACTGCAACCCCTCACAGATACTCTAGTTGGAATGCAGGAACAAGCCCTGCTGCAAAGTATTGCATCAAAAATTGTAATTACACGCCCCTGTTAAACAGGGGCTGAAAAATTGGGTCTTAGGCACTCAACCCCTCACAGATACTCTAGTTGGAACGCAGAAACGAGCCCTGTTGCAAAGTATTGCATCAAAAATTGTAATTACACGCCCCTGTTAAACAGGGGCTGAAAAATTAGGCCTTCAGCACTGGTGATGGTGCCACAACACTGCAACCCCTCACAGATACTCTAGTTGGAACGCAGGAACGAGCCCTGCTGCAAAGTATTGCATCAAAAATTGTATTTACATGCCCCTGTTAAACAGGGGCTGAAAAATTGGGTCTTAGGCACTGGTGCTGGTGCCACAACACTGCAACCCCTCACAGATACTCTAGTTGGAACACAGAAACGAGCCCTGCTGCAAAGTATTGCATCAAAAATTGTAATTGCACGCCCCTGTTAAACAGGGGCTGAAAAATTGGGCCTAAGGCACTTGTGGTGGCGCCCAGAACCAAAAATGTTCTTACAAGCTATCAGCGAGATCATTGAGGAAGAGGATAATTACTCAGGATCGTCACTCAGCATCAGCATAGGCAGTCTTTGAAGGGATCTGACATTTCAAAAAAAATTGTTCGGTTACATCAGCATCAGGTGCTTGGTAGCTGGTGGTGATCCAAGACTGATTCATTTTTATGAAGGTCAGTCGATGGACCGAGTCGGTGGACAGACGCAGCCTGTGATCGGTTACAAAGCCTCCAGCAGCACTGAATGTGCGTTCCGAAAGAATGCTGGATGCAGGACAGGCCAGTAGCTCAATTGCATACTGTGCAAGCTCTGGCCAGTGATCCATCCTCAAGACCCAGTAACCCAGAGGATTTTCGGTGGGAAAGGTATCCAAGTCAGATCTTGCCCCTAGGTATTCCTGCACCATGTAAAACAGACGCTGGCGATGGTTGCTGGAACCGATCATACCTTGGGGCTGCGGACTAAAAAATTGTCTGAACGCATTGGTCAGATGGCCACCTTCTCCACCGCTCCTTCTTTGACTGACCGAAGCCTCAGCAACACGTTGTCCAGAAACAGGAGTTTGTAACCTCCCAGTCTCTAGGAATGCATTGCACAGACCTTTCTGCAAGGCCTCCCGAAGATGTTTTATCCTCTACTCCCTCTGCGATGGCAAGATAAGGACCGCAACCTTACCCTTGTAACGTGGATCAAGGAGGGTTGCCAGCCAGTATTGGTCCTTCTCCTTGATACCACGAATACGAGGATCCTTACGCAGGCTTTGCAGGATCAGGGAGGCCATGCAGCGTAGGTTTGCTGAGGCATTCGGTCCAGAGTCCTCTGGGTCACTAAGGATGACATGGTCCGCCGCCACCTCCTCCCAGCCACGTACAAGTCCATGTGTTTCTTGGGACTGATCCCTTAAAGACTGCTGCTGATGCTGAGTGCCAGGCTCCACATCCATACTGACACAATCCTCCTCCTCCTCCTCTTCCTGTGTAATCGGCGGGCACACAGACTTTCCTGGCCTGCCTCAGGACATCCTGTAACCCCGGGTACCTGCCCAAGAACCGCTGCACCACCAAGTTAAGGACGTGAGCCAAACAGGGCACATGGGTCATTTGTCCCTGTCGGAGGGCAGAGAGGAGATTGGTGCCATTGTCGCAAACCACCCTTCCTGCCTTAAGTTGGCATGGCGTCAACCACATCTGAACCTGCCCCTGCAGAGCTGACAGAACCTCTGCCCCAGTGTGGCTCCTGTCCCCCAAGCACACCAGCTCAAGCACCGCATGGCATCTTTTGGCCTGCATACTTGCGTAGCCCCTTGAACGGCTACGGAGCACCGCTGGTTGAGAGGACAAAGCACAGGAAGAGGCCATGGAGGAAGAAGAAGAGGAGGGGGTGGAGGAGAGAGGTGTGTCACAATCATTAGTAGTGGTATTTTGGAGGCGTGGTGGTGGAACAACCTCCAGCACTACTGCACCTTGTCCTGCATCCTTCCCAGCTGCCAGCAGAGTCACCCAATGCGCGGTGAAACTTAGGTAACATCCCTGTCCATGCCTGCTGGACCATGAGTCAGCGGTAATATGCACCTTACCGCTGACAGCCCTGTCCAGCGAGGCCAAGACATTGCCTTCCACATGCCGGTAGAGAGCCGGAATCGCCTTCCGTGAGAAAAAGTGGCGTTTGGGTACCTGCCACTGAGGAACCGCACACTCCACAAACTCACGGAAGGGGGCAGAGTCTACCAACTGAAAAGGCAGCAGTTGAAGTGCTAGCAATTTTGCCAAGCTAGCATTTAACCGCTGGGCATGTGGATGGCTGGGAGTGAACTTCCTTCGGCGGTGAAGCAGCTGGGGCAGGGAAATTTGCCTGGTACAATCTGACGTCAGTGTACCTAAAGCAGATTGCCCACAACTACTTGGCTGTGACACACCTAATTCTACACCTTCATTCCTCTCAGTGCAGGTCTCAGAGAGGACTGAAGGTATAGTGGGGTTGGAGATCTCAGCTGATGAGGAGCAAGGAGAGGTCCTCTTTGTTCTTTGGTGTGGGTCTTTTAGATACGCTTGCCAATGAACTGCATGGCAGGTCAACATATGTCTGGTCAAGCATGTGGTGCCCAAGCGGGAGATGTTTTGGCCACGCAAGATACGCTTGAGACATATGTTGCAAATAGCAGCGGTGCGATCTGATGCACTTGTCTCAAAAAAGGCCCACACCAAAGAACTTTTGGAATAATGCGCAGAGACTGCAGCGCCCTGCACATGCAGAGGTTTGGGGTGTGATGCAGTCAGTGTGCTGCCCTTAGGCTGGCCCCTGGAGGGCATCCTGCCTCGTTGGTGATGTGCCGCCTCCTCCTCCTCCTCTCTCCTATCAGGCACCCACGTTGAGTCAGTGACCTCATCATCCCCTCCCTCCTCATCACTGGAGCAAACCTGACAGTTAGCTGTAGCAGGGGGAGCATGACTGCCAGATTGCTGTCCTTCTTGGGCACCCCCTATGTCACGTTACTGTGTTTACTGCCTTTATCTAGATCAGTATCAACATCAGAGCCTTCCAAACGCTGGGAATCCTCCTGGAGCATGTACCCAAGACTGTGGTCAAACAGTTTGAGGGACTCAGGAGGACATGGTGGGGCTAGGGAAGGAGTCACTGATGACATTGAGCCGAGGGAAGAGGCCGCTGCTTTGCCAGACAAAGTACCCTGAGCATGGGTGAGAGAGGATGAGGAGGATGAGGACAGCTTGGTCATCCACTCGACCAAGTCTTCTGCATGTTGCGGCTCAATGCGGCCAGCTGCCAAAAAAAGGCCAAGCGTGTCCCACGGCCACGTGCTGATGAGGATGCACCGTCTCCACGACCAGCATTGTCGCCTCTAGACACAGGGCCTGCTTGCCCTCTTTTATTGGCTTGTGACTGTCTGCCTCACCTTGTTGGCCTTCCAGACGTACTAATGGCCTATAGCTGCACCAAGCTGGGATATATATATATATGTACTGATACTGCAGCTAGCAAAATCAACTGCCTGCCTGTAGTATGAGAACACCACCAACCTTCTACAGGTAGCTTTAGCTGAACACTGTGCAGAGCTCGCAAAAAACTAACTTGTAGCTTATTTAGCTGCCTGCGGTAGTGATAGGATCAGGAAAACACCACCAACCTTCTACAGGTAGCTTTAGGTGAACACTGTGCAGAGCTCGCCAAAAAATAACTTGTAGCTTATTTAGCTGCCTGTGGTAGTGATAGGATCAGGAAAACACCACCAACCTTCTACAGGTAGCTTTAGCTGAACACTGTGCAGAGCTCGCAAAAAAAATAACCTGTAGGTTTAGCTGAACACTGTGAGGAGGACACACTAAACTAACTTGTAGCTTTAGCTGAACACTGTGCAGAGGTCGCAATACACTAAATTGTAGTTTTCACTGAACACTGTGAGGAGGACACACTGCACCAACTTGTAGCTTTAGGTGAACACTGTGCAGAGGTCACACTAAACTAACTTGTTGCTTTAGCTGAACACTGTGAGGAGGACGCACTACACTAACTTGTAGCTTTAGCTGAACACTGTGCAGAGGTCGCACTACACTAACTTGTAGTTTTAGCTGAACACTGTGAGCAGGACGCACTACACTAACTTGTTGCTTTAGCTGAACACTGTGCAGAGGTCACACTACACTAACTTGTAGCTTTAGCTGAACACTGTGAGGAGGACGCACTGCCCTAACTTGTAGCTTTAGGTGAACACTGTGCAGAGGTCACACTAAACTAACTTGTTGCTTTAGCTGAACACTGTGAGGAGGACGCACTACACTAACTTGTAGCTTTAGCTGAACACTGTGCAGAGGTCGCACTACACTAACTTGTAGTTTTAGCTGAACACTGTGAGCAGGACGCACTACACTAACTTGTTGCTTTAGCTGAACACTGTGCAGAGGTCACACTACACTAACTTGTAGCTTTAGCTGAACACTGTGCAGAGGTCTCACTACACTAACTTGTAGTTTTAGCTGAACACTGTGAGCAGGAGGCACTACACTAACTTGTTTAGCTGAACACTGTGCAGAGGTCGCACTACACTAACTTGTAGTTTTAGCTGAACACTGTGAGGAGGACGCACTACCCTAACTTGTAGCTTTAGCTAAACACTGTGCAGAGGTCACACTAAACTAACTTGTAGCTTTGGCTGAACACTGTGAGGAGGACGCACTACACTAACTTGTAGCTTTAGCTGAACACTGTGCAGAGGTCACACTACACTAACTTGTAGTTTTAGCTGAACACTGTGAGGAGGATGCACTACCCTAACTTGTAACTTTAGCTGAACACTGTGCAGAGGTTACACTAAACTAACTTGTAGCTTTGGCTGAACACTGTGAGGAGGACGCACTACACTAACTTGTAGTTTTCGCTGAACACTGTGAGGAGGACACACTACACCAACTTGTAGCTTTAGCTGAACACTATGCAGAGGTCAAACTAAACTAGCTTGTAGCTTTAGCTGAACACTGTGAGAAGGATGCATTACCCTAACTTGTAGCTTTAGCTGAACACTGTGTAGAGGTCACACTAAACTAACTTTTAGCTTTAGCTGAACACTGTGCAGAGGTCTCACTACACTATCTTGTAGCTTTAGCTGAACACTGTGCAGAGGTCGCACTACACTAACTTGTAGTTTTAGCTGAACACTGTGAGCAGGACGCACTACACTAACTTGTAGCTTTAGCTGTACACTGTGTAGAGGTTGCACTCCCCTAACTTGTAGCTTTAGCTGAACACTGTGCAGAGGTCACACTAAACTAACTATTAGCTTTAGCTGAACACTGTGAGGAGAACGCACTACACTAACTTGTAGCTTTAGCTGAACACTGTGCAGAGGTCTCACTACACTAACTTGTAGTTTTAGCTGAACACTGTGAGGAGGACGCACTATGCTAACTTGTAGCTTTAGCTGAACACTGCTCAGAGGTCGCACTACACTAACTTGTAGTTTTAGCTGAACACTGTGAGGAGGACTCACTACCCTAACTTGTAGCTTTAGCTGAACACTGTGCAGAGGTCACACTAAACTGACTTGTAGCTTTGGCTGAACACTGTGAGGAGGACACACTACACTAACTTGTAGCTTTAGCTGAACACTGTGCAGAGGTCTCACTACACTAACTTGTTGTTTTAGCTGAACACTGTGAGGAAGACGCACTACACTAACTTGTAGCTTTAGCTGAACACTGTGCAGAGGTCGCACTACGCTAACTTGTAGCTTTAGCTGAACACTGTGCAGAGGACGAACTACACTAACTTGTAGTTTTCGCTGAACACTGTGAGGAGGACACACTACACCAACTTGTAGCTTTAGCTGAACACTATGCAGAGGTCACACTAAACTAGCTTGTAACTTTAGCTGAACACTGTGCAGAGGACACACTACACTAACTTGTAGCTTTAGCTGAACACTGTGCAGAGGTCTCACTACACTAACTTGTAACTTTAGCTGAACACTGTGAGGAGGACGCACTACCCTAACTTGTAGCTTTAGAGGAGGACGCACTACACTAACTTGTAGTTTTAGCTAAACACTGTGCAGAGGTCAAACTACACTAACTTGTAGTTTTCGCTGAACACTGTGAGGAGGACACACTACACCAACTTGTAGCTTTAGCTGAACACTATGCAGAGGTCACACTAAACTAACTTGTAGTTTTAGCTGAACACTGTGCAGAGGACGCACTACACTAACTTGTAGCTTTAGCTGAACACTGTGCAGAGGTCGCACTACACTAACTTGTAGTTTTAGCTGAACACTGTGAGCAGGACGCACTAAACTAACTTGTAGCTTTAGCTGAACACTGTGAGGAGGACGCACAACCCTAACTTGTAGCTTTAGAGGAGGACGCACTACACTAACTTGTAGTTTTAGCTGAACACTGTGCAGAGGTCGCACTACACTAACTTGTAGCTTTAGCTGAACACTGTGCAGAGGTCGAACTACACTAACTTGTAGTTTTCGCTGAACACTGTGAGGAGGACACACTACACCAACTTGTAGCTTTAGCTGAACACTATGCAGAGGTCACACTAAACTAGCTTGTAGCTTTAGCTGAACACTGTGCAGAGGACGCACTACACTAACTTGTAGCTTTAGCTGAACACTGTGCAGAGGTCGCACTACACTAACTTGTAGCTTTAGCTGAACACTGTGCAGAGGTCTCACTACACTAACTTGTTGTTTTAGCTGAACACTGTGAGGAAGACGCACTACACTAACTTGTAGCTTTAGCTGAACACTGTGCAGAGGTCGCACTACACTAACTTGTAGCTTTAGCTGAACACTGTGCAGAGGACGAACTACACTAACTTGTAGTTTTAGCTGAACACTGTGAGCAGGACGCACTACACTAACTTATAGCTTTAGCTGAACACTGTGCAGAGGTCTCACTACACTAACTTGTAGCTTTAGCTGAACACTGTGAGAAGGACGCACTATCCTAACTTGCAGCTTTGGAGGAGGACGCACTACACTAACTTGTAGCTTTAGCTTAACACTGTGCAGAGGTCGCACTACACTTACTTGTAGTTTTTGCTGAACACTGTGAGGAGGACACACTACACCAACTTGTAGCTTTAGCTGAACACTGTGAGGAGAACGCACTACCCTAACTTGTAGCTTTAGAGGAGGACGCACTACACTAACTTGTAGTTTTAGCTGAACACTGTGCAGAGGTCGCACTACACTAAATTGGAGTTTTTGCTGAACACTGTGAGGGGGACACACTACACCAACTTGTATATATAAACAAAAGAAGAGGAGCTAAAACCAGGTCCCACTGTATACATACCCTGGTGATAGGGAAAAGTAATATACCCTTTAAAACCTTACCAGAGTTGGTAATGTTGCTATAGCCAAAGAAGAAGAAGGCATATAATGACAAAATTGACCCCTGTATCACTACAGGGATCAAAAAAAGTGGCTACTTAGGCAACAATGAGTCAGCACCAGGATATGTATATAAAATAATTATATTTATTATTTAATTAAAAAGTAGCTTCAACGTGCATAAAATTGCATCCACACGCAGAGTGTGAGCTCATGTACACTGTGTGCACCACCAGGTGCTACGTGGGAGCACTATATAATGTTTAGTGAACACATATCAATCAAAGGCAGAGTCACATATACCTAAACAAACAAAAACACATATGGGACACACATATAACACAACCACAAACACAGACAGTCCAGACGCCGGCTATCCACTCCCAGTGAGGTTGAGTAAAATCACCACAGTTAGCTACCATTACCATCCAAAGGATGGACAAACGGTGTTGGGGTCAATGCCCCTTTAAAAGTACAGGGTAGGGATATACTCAGTGTCACTGTGAATGCTCCCCCTCAGATGGTGTGTGACTATGGATGGCTATGAAAAACTAAGGCTCTATATATACTGCAGGCTAATTGGTGTTGTCGCCTATATTGGGCTAGGTTCAATAAATAATCCCCAACCGGGAGATTCAAACGGCTATCACCAAGATCTCTCACAAGGTACAGCATGCGGCAAAAATGAATGCAACGGCCTCATAATCAACCAAACCAACTGGACAGTCACATAAGGCAGTCCAATCCCACCGTTGGGGTATCGAGTAAGTCATCAATTGATTGGTTCCAATATGATAAACATATGTCAGATGGAATATAAAATACTTGATGCTGGTATGGATAGTGCCAACAAATGTTAGTAGGCTGGCATCTGTGGATAGAGTAACAGGTCAAGGGTGAAGAGGGTAAGGGGGCAAGATGTACTTTACCATCTGACCGGTCAGCATGGATAGGTCACCATATTGAATGCCTTGATTCACATCACCGCACGTTCATGCTGTCCTCTGTGCTTTCGTGTGATGCATATGGTGGTGCTGTCTCCAAATAGTTGTTAAGGGCATGAGCACTAGGACTGGTAAAGGTGCTCGTCCTTTCGGTTTTCCCTCACATCCGTCTCCTTAACCGTGACGGTAAACGATGGGGGAGTGCGCGTGTCGTCCGGCGTCACATGACCGCTGTGACGTCAACGCGTTTCGCTTAACCAATCAGTGTAGCTTCATCTGGACTAGGCGTGGTTAGGAGCTGTCAGTCTTTTATGTGCATTTTCATCACGGCAGCTCCGCCCAAATTGTCATAGGTATCGTAAGTTCAGGTCATGCTTCTGCCCTCTGATTGGGATGATTCACATACATATAAACATGTACACTTCACTTTCGTGTATATTTCTCATGCCGTTTTGGGAATGTTATTCATGGTAAGATTTTAACAATTCAGAGTTCTTTATCCCCTTCTTTAACGTCACATACTCCTAGTTGATGTAATCAATCGTGCATGATATTAGCAAAAGTCATTGTTATGGCTGTTTATTTGACACTATTTTTGCCTATTTATTTATAAGCACACATTCTCTTATTTAAAGGGGTATACTCATAGGGCTACAAAAAGGGGACAGATCTCACATAGACGATACCAACAGGAACATAGCATGAACATGCAGGTACAAATACCAATACGGGTACATTGCAGTACACCGAGCTAGACCAAGTAGATAAAGTCAGATAAATTAAACTATTGATTTTCTGACCTGTGCTTGCTATTAGGGGAAAGTAAAGAGGTCAGTCAGGTCTATTTTGTGGAGTTGGAAAGCCAGTAGGCTCATTATGATGTGTGTGTATCCTACCAAGAAATTAAATTAAATTCTTGGACTGCAAACTCACTTATAATGAAAGATGTATACATATGATATAATTTATTAATTCAAAAATGTCTGATGGACAAGGGGATTTGCTAAGTGTCCAGGAATATTACACACAGAGCCTACTTTATTGAAAATTCCTGCAGTTCTCACATGATGGATGAGCCATACTCAACACTATGGCCTAAAGACAAACCTTATTCTTAGATGTATATACCTCTTAATCCCCTAGATATAATCCATCTCTATGAAGGCATGTTCATATGATACATGTGATATATATGATATAGTTGATTAATTCAAAATTGTCTGACGGACAAGGGGATTTGCTAAGTGTCCAAGAATATTACACACAGAGCCTACTTTATTGAAAGTTCCTGCAGTTCTCACATGCTGGCTGAGCCATACTCAACACTATGGCCTAAAGCCAAGCCTTATTTTTAGATGTATATACCTCTTAATCCCCTAGATATCATACATCTCTCACCAAATTCCTGGCTGTCTAATCCAAATGGAACTTACATGGCCTACATGTCCCCCCCCCACTTTGTGTGTTAGGGCTCCAGAAAGGCCTGTAAATTTAATTCGGTGTTGAGTCCCCGAGGAGCAAGTGACCCCAACCGATAAATCCACCTCTTCTCCTTCTGTAGGAGGATACGGTTGAAGTCTCCCCTCCTCGGGGACAGTGCATAAATGCCTTTTACCTTTAGACCATCCGGCTTGCCCCCATGGCATAAGGCAAAGTGCTTTACAAGTGGTTTCTATTGAGTTTTTGTTGGGTCTCTTTCTTTTTCACCTTTAATTTCTCGTAAATGCTTACCTATCCGAGTCCTGATAGATCTCTTCGTTTTACCGATATAGATCTTCGGACAGGGACAGGTGAGCATGTAGATCACTTTGCTGGTCAGGCAATTGATTAAGTCCCATATTTCAAATAAATGCTGTCCCAATGCATCATGGAACACCGCAGTCCTATCCACATAAGTACTAAGTATAAAATTGATGCGCTTTAAATAAATAGTGCACAATATGCTGCTGCGACTAAGCTTAAATCCAGGAATAAAAAATGCATACATGTGAATAAAATAAATAAATAAATATGGTGCTAATACATGTGTTAAAATTGCCAAAATAAATCTTCAAATTGGTGATGTGACGGTGAGTATAAATAAAATAATAATGACACTCTGAGTACAATGTCCAGGCAGAGATAAATAGTGGGAGAAAGTAAAAATAATTAAACAGTTCCTTCCCTTAATCCAGATTGATTGACTCACTGGGTTAGATCATTTGTATCAGGATATTTAGTTTTTCTTGCATCCCACTTCAGCAATTATACTGCTGGTGATTCGGCTTTCAGGATAAAGGTTTTATGCAAAGCAAGCAAAGAAAAAATAGATCATTGTGCAGTGAACTTACTAGATAGTACATAAGCAAAACAGGGACAAGAGATACACTCACAAACTCCCGGTCTATTAGAAGCATTCAAATAAGCAGATTGCAGTCAGCCGCTGTGGACGAGGTTTCCCATAGAGAAACAGCTGCTGTTAACCTTCAGGTGTATTGCGGCACTGAACGTCCTAAGCTCCTCCCACGCGTTACATCACTGACACGTGACTTTTTCAAGGATAAACCCAGGAAGCCACGGCCTCTGTATTTAAGTCCTATGGCATTGTGGTTACCATGGAGACAGCGCTGTGTTCATTGGATCATCATACTGCTTTCTGCTACTAATGACATGTAAATATTTTGGCTTAAGCCTTATTTAATTGTTTTACAAATTATTAAAAGGGGAACATATATTTATAAATACAGGTTTGCAAACAAATATAGAACACTTCCAGATAAAAAATAAGAACATAAAAATGGACCTAATTAGTGCGGTCACGAAACTCCCTCCAGTGGTAAATAGTGTTACTACACATTCAATGTTAACACCTCAGATCGCATGTCATTACATACTGCGATAGATAGCAAAATCACTAATATGTATGTGTACTTCCGCAAGTAAAATACCAATTGATCCATATTGTGTAGTTACTAGCAACATATTGGATAGGCCCGTATTACACTCACATCCACTAGTGAAAATTATATAAAAAATATAAAAAAATTAAAATAAAAGATTAAGGTTACATTGTTGCGCCACTAGTTCGCCATTGCAACAATGTTTCAAAAAAAAATTTATATTGAAAAATTAAATTGAAATACTAAATAAATTGATATACATAATTGACTAGATGCACAACCCAAATATTTGATACTATACACTCATTTACAGTAAAATCAAATATATGATCCCTATGATATTAAAAAATATATAATAAAAATTAATTTTATTTAAAATACTAAAATATAGACTATCTTTATTATGATATTAAGTGTAAAGAGACAATAAATTTACGTACCAATTAATACCAACGAAATAAAATATAAATTAAAATTTAAAAATTTAAAATTTAATATATATGTAATAAATGTTTAAAAATTAATAAGGCATGTCTTGAGAGTATCACGGAGTATTAAAAATCTGATATGAAGCAATTAAGATCAAATTCTGTGTTTAGGCCATTTGGCGCAAGAGTCCCCATCTGGAATATCCATTTAGACTCGCTTTTACTGAGTTCCCTTATCTTATTTGAGCCTCTCCAATGTGGCTTGTATTTCTGAATCGCCCAAAATTTCAACTGTTTGGGGTCACTATTGTGGTGCATAGCAAAATGTCTGGAGACATTATGCTTAGGGAAAGATTTTTTGATGTTCTGGATATGTTCCCTTATGCGTTTCCACATAGGCCTCTTGGTTCTACCAATATATTGTAGTGAGCATGAGCATTGCAAAACATATACTACTCCTTCCGTCCTGCACGATATAAAGTCCTTAATAGTATGTTCATTGCCAGTACTTGTTGCTGTGAATTTATTACACTTTTGCCCATTTTGTTGGGTATTGATGCAAGCGTAACATCTTTTACAGGGGAAGAACCCTTTCCCCTGTAAAAAGGATAATTCCGTCAATCTTTTGAGGGGTTCTTTTTGGCAATTAGATCCCTTAATGTGGGGACTCGCCTATAAATGAAGCGAGGCTTATCTGGTAGGATGTTGCAGAGAGTTTTATCTGATTTTAAAAGGCCAATGTTTTCTGATGATTCTTTCCATTTTCTTATGTTGAATGCTGTAGTTCATTATCAGTGGTATATCGTTATTATCTTTTTTATCTTTGATTTTATCCTGGATCAGAACCTCCCTTGGGGTTTGATTAATCTCCTTCATTTTTTCTGCTATGAATTCCTTGCTATATCCTTTGTCTTCAAACTTTTGTCCCATCAATTGTGCCTGTTTCAGATATTCATTATTATCTGAGCAATTTCTTCTTAGCCGTATGAATTGCCCCTTGGAAATATTGATAAGCCATGGTTCATGGTGAAAACTGTTCACTGGTATGTAGCTATTTCTTTCCACTGTTTTAAAATAGGTTCTAGTACTAATGGAATTGTTTACTAGCTGTATTTCTAAATCTAAGAAGTGTACTATTTTTTCACTGATTTCGTATTCAAGCTTGATGTTCTTTTGGTTGATATTTAATTGGTTAAAAAACTGTATTAAGCTAGCTTCGTCACCTTTCCATATTACTATACAGTCATCAATGAACCTTTTGTAAAGCATAATATTGTCTGGGGTATTTGAGAAGATTGCCTCATCCTCCCACTTGGCCATAAAAACATTGGCCACACTTGGAGCATACTTAGCTCCCATTCCAATCCCAGTTAATTGTCTGTAGTAGTTGTCCTTATATCAAAAGTAATTGTGCTGTATTCCAAACGCCAGGCTTCTTAAAACAAATCTTTTTTTGTTTGGATATGAGATGGCTGAATTTGTCCATAGCCCATTTGGATGCTTCTATTGCATCACTATGATCGATAACTGTATATAGCGAAGCTACATCCGCAGTTGCAATGATATATTTTTGATCTCGTTTTAAGTCAAGGGAATCCAGTATTTGTATCAAGTGTTTCGTATCTCTCAGAAATGCTCTAGTTTGAGATACTAACGGCTGTAAAAATTTATCGACATATTCACCTATCCTGGCATTGATAGATTGAAAACCATTTATGATAGGTCTGCCCGGCGGATGTTCTAAATTCTTGTGTATTTTCGGCACGGTGTAGATGATTGGTACTCTACACGTGTCAGGCAATAAATATTTGGACTCTTTTTTGTTTAAAATATTTTTACTTACTCCTTTCCAGATTACATCTGATAATTCCCGTTTGTACTCTCTTGTTGGGTTGCCATTGAGTTTAATATAAGTATTAGTATCGCTTAGTTGTCCTAGTAACTCATTATTGTAATATTCTTTAGATAGTACCACAATTGCTCCACCTTTGTCCTCAGGTCACACTACAATTTCCTTATTTTGTTCTAACCGTTTAATACCTATTTGTATATTGTTGGGTTCAGATATTTTCTTGTATTTTAATTGTTCAAGATCTTGTATTACCATTCTATTGAAGACTTGAATATGCTCATTGTTCAGTACCGGTGGATTAAACAATGATCTGTTTCTGAGGCTACTGTGAATAATGCCTCTTGATGCTTCTGTTTCCAAATTCTGTATGCTGGGAGGCTTAGATAGCATGTATTTTTTAATGTTCAGTTTCCTGGTGTACTTTTGTATGTCAATATACGTTTGGAATTTATCAAGATTTCTTGTAGGGGCATATTTTAAGCCTTTGTCTAATGTCGCAAGTTCAGCTCTCGTTAGTTCTGTTCCGCTGAGGTTATATATGCCTTCTCCTAATACTCTCTTTTTCTTTTGGACTTTCCGTCCTGCTCTGCATCCCCTTTTCTGTTTGGGCTTTTTTCCCTGTTGTGGTGTTCTTGTTTGTGGGGGTCTTCGTTCCGGCGATATTATAAAAAAGACCTTGATTGCTCCTCATCATTATATTTCCTTAATGGTTCATACCTGTTGTTAGTTTGAATGGGACTTCTTGTCGGTTCATGCCTAGATTGTTCAATTCCTCCTCCTTCATTCCTGTTCCGGTTGGATTGATATTCCCGATATTCTTCTCCATTCGTATATTGTTGGTATTCTCTTTGTTCATTTCTCTCAGGGTTTTGGTGATAATCTCTTGATTCATTTCTGTGTGCATATTGGTAGTACTCCCTTGGTTCAGTCCTATAGTTATTAGTTTGGTAATCTCTTGGTTGTTGATAATAGCGTGCTTGGTCCACATAGCCATTATTCCTTCTATTGTCTTCCCGATAATATTGTGGAGCATTCATGCAATTATTCGGTGATTGATAAGGTTTTAAGTAATTACGTGGTGACTGATATGGTTTGTTGTTTCTTTTATTGCCATTATTTTTCCAATAAGGTCTTCTGGGGGATTTATTTTTTGTTCTATTTTTCCACCAAGGTTTAGGAGTTCTGGGGCCATCATCATCCCTATATGTTCTACTTTGTTCTATTTCAGGTTGTCTTTCATATTTCAGACCATCAGGTGTTCGCGGTCTTCTTTCTGGTGTTCTATAGTTAGATTCTCTTCTTGGAGTGATTATTCTTACCTCCCTCTCAGTGGATGAAGCAATGGATTCAGTTTTACCTTGTTTAAGGTTAACCAGCCAATTAAAAACCTGTTCCAAATGATAATCATTGGTATCTCTGAGGTACTTTCTTTTCTTCCTTTGCTTAATTTCTATATCTTTCTGTTCTAAAACTTTATTTAGTTGCTTAGTTAAAGTTGTAAATGGAGCTGTATCTTTAAATGGTTCCAATGTGCTTTTGCACTCTGTGATATGTTGGTTAATTATCTGCAATTTTCTCTGTTTCCTTTTTAGGGCAAAGTGAACTAGATCCATTCCTTTGTCATTAAAAAATTTGTACCATTCATTTACTCCTTCTTGATCCACTAGACCATCACAAATAGGAACCTCCCATCTTAATCTCCTGGGCACCATTTTGTCTTTAATGTACTGTTCATGGGTAGCAATATCCCACCATAGGCTCACCTTTTTCTCCATCAGGTGGCCAAATTTTCTGAAATTCGTATCTAAATCTCCTTTTTCAGTGCTAGGTGCAGTTGAGAAAACATTATCTAAATTTACTGTGCGTTTTTCTACGAAATCAAAAATATCCATATCTGCGACTGTAGCCAAAATATTTACATGTCATTAGTAGCAGAAAGCAGTATGATGATCCAATAAACACAGCGCTGTCTCCATGGTAACCACAATGCCATAGGACTTAAATACAGAGGCCGTGGCTTCCTGGGTTTATCCTTGAAAAAGAAACGTGTCAGTGATGTAATGCGTGGGAGGAGCTTAGGACGTTCAGTGCTGCAATACACCTGAAGGTTAACAGCAGCTGTTTCTCTATGGGAAACCTCGTCCACAGCGGCTGACTGCAATCTGCTTATTTGAATGCTTCTAATAGACCGGGAGTTTGTGAGTGTATCTCTTGTCCCTGTTTTGCTTATGTACTATCTAGTAAGTTCTCTGCACAATGATCTATTTTTTCTTTGCTTGCTTTGCATAAAACCTTTATCCTGAGAGCCGAATCACCAGCAGTATAATTGCTGAAGTGGGATGCAAGAAAAACTAAATATCCTGATACAAACGATCTAACCCAGTGAGTCAATCAATCTGGATTAAGGGAAGGAACTGTTTAATTATTTTTACTTTCTCCCACTATTTATCTCTGCCTGGACATTGTACTCAGAGTGTCATTATTATTTTATTTATACTCACCGTCACATCACCAATTTGAAGATTTATTTTGGCAATTTTAACACATGTATTAGCACCATAATTATTTATTTATTTTATTCACATGTATGCATTTTTTATTCCTGGATTTAAGCTTAGTCGCAGCAGCATATTGTGCACTATTTATTTAAAGCGCATCAATTTTATACTTAGTACTATTTGTTTGGTTATCTGATCACCCTATATTGATAGCAGCTTTAATTTACTGATTTTTTCATAGCACTAACTATATTGGTATATATATATTTTTAAGCACAATTTATTTATATCACACATATCTATCCACATCAGCGCTTGGTTTTTATTCATTTTTTTAGCGCCTATCCACATAAGGACATACCTGACATCCATTGCATGGATACATGCCTTTGCTTCTAGGGTAGTTTGAAAGCCAGTTTGGATTTGGTTCTTTTACATACTCCGACCGTATCAGCATGTAGCTTGTAGCTTTAGCTGAACACTGTGCAGAGGACGCACTACACTAACTTGTAGCTTTAGCTGAACACTGTGCAGAGGTCACACTACACTAACTTGTAGTTTTAGCTGAACACTGTGAGCAGGACGCACTACACTAACTTGTAGCTTTAGCTGAACACTGTGCAGAGGTCTCACTACACCAACTTGTAGCTTTAGCTGAACACTGTGAGGAGGACGCACTACCCTAACTTGTAGCTTTAGAGGAGGACGCACTACACTAACTTGTAGTTTTAGTTGAACACTGTGCAGAGGTCGCACTACACTAACTTGTAGTTTTCGCTGAACACTGTGAGGAGGATACACTACACCAACTTGTAGCTTTAGCTGAACACTGTGAGGAGGATGCACTACCCTAACTTGTAGCTTTAGCTGAACACTGTGCAGAAGTCACACTAAATTAACTTGTAGCTTTAGCTGAACACTGTAAGGTCTCACTACACTAACTTGTAGTTTTAGCTGAACACTGTGAGGAGGACGCACTACGCTAAGTTGTAGCTTTAGCTGAACACTGTGCAGAGGTCTCACTACACTATCTTGTAGCTTTAGCTGAACACTGTGCAGAGGTCGCACTACACTAACTTGTAGTTTTAGCTTAACACTGTGAGCAGGACGCACTACACTAACTTGTAGCTTTAGCTGAACACTGTGCAGAGGTCTCACTACACTAACTTGTAGTTTTAGCTGAACACTGTGAGGAGGACGCACTACACTAACTTGTAGCTTTAGCTAAACACTGTGAGGAGGACACACTACCCTAACTTGTAGCTTTAGCTGAACACTGTGCAGAGGTCACACTAAACTAACTTGTAGCTTTAGCTGAACACTGTGAGGAGGATGCACTACCCTAACTTGTAGCTTTAGCTGAACACTGTGCACTACACTAACTTGTAGTTTTAGCTGAACACTGTGCAGAGGTCACACTAAACTAACTTGTAGCTTTAACTGAACACTGTGAGGAGGACGCACTACACTAACTGTAAATAGTCTAGCTGCCTGACTGTGGTACTAATAGGATCAAAAGAACACCAGCAATTTTCTTCAGGTAGCTGTAAATACTGTAACAAGACAAGCCTGCCTGTCAGTAGGAAGATAACAGGAATGGATCTAGCTAAACTGAATACAGTGTATATATATATATATATATATATATATATATATATATATATATATACAACACCTGGGATGCATATATATATATATATACACAATACACTGTAAGTGCAGCTAACTCACTGACTGTCCTACCTAATCTAGCTAACTCAAATGAAATGACACTGTCTCTCTCTCTATTTCTCAGCACGCCGAAACACACTACACAGGGCCGCCGTGTAGGTGGCCTTATATAGTGTGGGGCCTGTTCTAAACCCCCTGAGCCATAATTGGCCAAAGCCACCCTGGCTTTGGCCAATTACAGCTCTCTCTACCGACGGCGCTGTGATTGGCCAAGCATGCGGGTCATAGTGCATGCTTGGCCAATCATCAGCTGAATTATGGGCCGTGACGCGCCACACGAATTTGGCGCGAACGGCCCATAACGTTCGCAATTCGGCGAATGTTCGAACAGTCGATGTTCGAGTCGAACATGGGTTCGACTCGAACGCGAAGCTCATCCCTACTGGTGAGAACACAAACACTGTAACACTAAGTAGTACCAAAAAAGAACATATATCCCTAGTAGAAGAAACAAATGACCTGAGTATGAATGAAATGGATAAAGAGGCAATTAACATTTTGGAAGAACTATTTCTGGAGGGGGATCCGGAGGTGTAATTCCCCATATCTACACCATTCTCTAATGGGATGATACATTCCACATTCCATCCAAAGTCTACTTTCTATCCACATCAGACTAAAAATTAATTTATTAAAACTTTTTATGCTATGGTGTATGCAGATTTCTGAAAACTGTGTGAGTCACCACAGGGGAAGGTCAATATGCATAATCTTTCAACGCAAGAAAAAGATGCCTTGCTTGTATTTAAAGATAATCATGATTTAGTTATCCGCACAGTTGTATAGGAGGTATAGTTGTTCAGGATAGGGCAGAGTATCTAAGGGAAGCATACCGACTCCTATCTGAGCTACGTATGAAATACTATAAAATGATCCTCTCCCTGTATACAAACTGGAGTTAATAGAATTGATGAATCCAGCCTTCACTCGAGGTATAATACAAAAATCAGAGAAACAATTCTTTCTGGACAATTATTTCAAAACTCCTTACTTTTACCACATCCCTAAGGTTCATAAGGACCCAGTATGTCCACCAGGTAGACCCATAGTGGTGAGTATAGAGGGCATCACCAGTCGGGTGTCTCAGTATGTCTACGCATTCCTTCAACCTCTGGTCATTTCCCTCCCTGCCTACATTAAGGATTCTGCACATGTTCTGAATACCATACAACACTATAAATGGGAGTCAGGATATATATGGCTATGGATGGACGTGAGTTCACTTTATACGTCAATTCCCCATGATGGTGGACTACAGGCAGTTGAATATTTTCTATCAGAAGAGAACCATATTAATCCTACCCAATCTGAGTTCATCTGCCAATGCACTTGATTTGCCCTGGAGAGGAATTATTTATCTTTCCAGGGTCAGTTCTATAGACAGGTATCTGGCACGGCTATGGGTGCACACTTTGCACCCTGCTATGCCAACTTGTTTATGGGGTTTTGGGAAAAAATTCACATTTGGTCTTAGAATCCCTTTGCTAAACATCTGGTATATTATGGGAGGTGTATCGATAATGTTCTCATCATTTGGGATGGGCCTTTTGACACTGTTGACCAATTTGTCTCCTACTGCAATGCCAATAAGTTTGGTATCCACTTTTCTCATGTAGTGGATGTAAACGCTTTGTTTTTTTGGACCTTGAACTAGGTAGTGATGTAGATGGTCACATTACATCAAAAACCCATTTCCAGGAAACAGCTGGCAACTCTTATTTACACCATAGGAGTTGCCATCATCCAAAATGGAAAGAAAACATACCCTATAGTCAGTTTTGCGGCTATGTAGAAACTATAGTAATATCAAGGATTATGATGATCATGCCATCATACTAACCACCAAATTCCTAGAAAAAGAATATGAACCCCAGCACATCCAGAGGGCATTTGACCAATACAGAGAAGGCACTCTAATCTGATAAAGATCATCACGGCACCCTTTTTATCACAAGGTTTAATGATCAACATTGGGACATTAAAAAAGCGATTCAAAAACATTGGCCAATTTTGGGGCAGTACAAGGCACTCAGGAGAGTTCTCCCAAGTAAACCCCAGGTTGTCTTCCGACGTGCAACAAATGTTAAATGTCTTATTGCCCCCAGTCGCCTCAAAGAAAAACACAACCCTAAGATGGTGAATACCCCTTAATTCTTTAACATCATAGGGTCACAAATGCAAAGGTACCAAGTGCAAAGCCTGTAGATTCATCTCTCACGGTCAAAAATCATTTCATAGTAAAGATGGATGAATCTTTCACAGCAAACAGTTTATATGTTGTAGCACTCAGTTTGTTATATATGGGCTGAGGTGCCCATGTGTGTTCCTTTAGGTAGGTAGGATGGTGCGAGACATGCAGACACGCTTTGGCAAGCATCGTAGGTTTATAGAGGAGAAGATCAAGAGCATAGTGTCCCACGCCATTTTAAATACAAACATGGAGGTAGCATGGAAGGGTTGGAACTATTTGGCATAGAGTCCATATCTATGTCTATCCCGGAAAGGTGAAAGATTTGCACATTTATGTAAACGGGAATCTTTTTGGATTTTTACCCTTAACAGTATGTCACCAGAAGGGTTAAACGAGGAACTTGAGATGGGTACCCTGATATGAAATAGTGTGTATATATAACTACAAACTTTTAATAGTTCATATTAATAATGGGTGACCTTTACTAACCTCTTTTTAATTGTAAACTCACTGATTGCATATTGTGTATATATATATATATATCTATATATATATATATCTATAAATGTGTAAAAAATGTGTAAAAAATTTTTAAGTATTAAAAACACTTTATTAAAAATACCTTAAAAATACTTTATACAGACCAAAAATTATATATTAAAAATAATCAAGAAACACCAAACATTCATATTAAAATGATTACTATAAGAGACTATGGATGAATCCAACTGAATATATGACAAATCTCAATGTTCTCAAAGCAAGTTCTACAGTTAAATGACAATAATGAAAATATAAATATATAATATATTTTATATCTGAAATTGTATTTGTTTTAAATATTTTAAATAGTATAGGACAGAACTATATCTATTTTTATTTTACATATATTAAAATCTATTAAAAACAATCCATATGTATTTACGTAAAACTTAGTTTAGGTATTTGTTGCTAATAATCTAGCCCCCTCCCTCCCTGTATACACTTCCTATTGTGAACTCCGTGCTCCTGGTCTGTTGAACGGCATTGGCTGTCCCGTGGGGAGGGGCATGGGTATCCACATATATAAGCAGGTTAGAGGTAGTGAGGGCGTGACCTGAAGAAGGAGGCCGCGCCTCCAAAACATGTAGTCTTGGCAACCTTTTGTTTGTGAGCTAGGGGAGATACTGCAATTACTTCGATTCCACTTTCCAGTCGCAACTGACGTCATGCAGTGCTGGCTGGACCGTGCGTGTGTTTAGCAGTATACACAGCTTGATGAGATGAGGAAGGAGGATTTGATTTACACCCCTCACCACCACCACTCACTCTTGGGAGTCTACCCAGTGAAACAGACCAGGAAAGGAGGCATACATCCAGCTGTACATGCAATTTATGTCCAATGTTTGTGAGTGCAAAACCTCTACTTTTGAATATTCATTTTAAACCATTAAAATGGTGTTACACTAGGGTAGTCGTGCGCTCTCTTTTCCTTTATATGTTTCAGATTGAGTCTGCCACCCAGTGGATCTTTGAGAGACCTGCAGCACCTAAAGCAAGAGAGGTTTGATATAGACTGTTGTTATTGAAGTAGTGTCTGTGAGGTCAGCGCTGATTTTGGTGTTTTTGTTTGTTTGGATGCCTGGGACCAAATTTCTTTTTACGGTTCAGCAACTGGGGTAGCGAAATTTGCCTGCTAAAATCAAGTGGTGGTGCACTGCTAGCAGATTGGCTGCAAGTACTTGGGATACCTATTGCTATACCTTCATTCCTCTCAGTGCAGGTTTTTGAGAAGACTGGAGGTATAGTAGGGTTGGAGATTCCAGATGAGAGGGAAGGAGAAGTCCGTCTTTTTCTTTGATGTGGGTCTATCTTTCAAGTGCTGTTGCCAATGGACTGCATGGCAGGTCATCATATGTCTGGTCAAGCATGTGGTGCTCAAGCGACTGCTGTTTTGGCAGACATGCGTTGCAGACATAGGTTGCAAATAGCAACAATGCGATCTGCTGCACACGTTGAAAAAGGCCCACACCAAGGAATGTTTAAAAGTCAGAGGGGAGTCAGCAGCGCCCTGCACATGCGGAGCTCTGCGGTGTGATGCAATAGGGTGGCTGCCCTTAAGCTGCCCCCTAGAAGACATCCTGCCTCATTGGAATTGTGCCTCCTCCTCCTTCCTTCTCTCAGGCACCCAAGTACAGTCAGTGACCTCATCATCCCCTCCCTCCTCATCACTGGAGAAAACATGGCAGTATGCTGTGGCAGGGGGAACATGACTGACAGTTTCTTGTCCTTCTTGGGCACCCCCTCTCTCTAGGCTCACGTTACTACCTTCCTCAACCTGGGAACCAACATTGGAGCCTTCAAAATGCTGCGCATCCTCCAGCAGCATGTACGCGACACTGTGGTCGAATAATTCTGGGGACTCCTCTGTGCATGATGGTGGGGCTATGGAAGGAGTGACTGTGGACAAGGATTAGGAGGAATAGGCCACTTTGGCAGCTGCGTTGGAAGGCAAACTACTCTGAGCCTGGGTGACAGAGGATGAGGAGAATGAGAACGGCTTTGTTATCCACTCCACCAACTCTTCTGCATGTTGTGGCTCAATAACACAACCAGCAGCAGAAAAAGAGGACACGCATGCCCCACGGCCACCTGCAGAGGATGCACCATGTCCACGACCACCACTGTTGACTGTAGACACAGAGGCTGCTTGACCTCTTTTAGTGGCCTGTGAGCATCTTCCTCTTCTTGGTGGCATTCCGGACATGATGTATTTTTTGTTTTGCAACACCACACTACACTGTATTAGATACTGTGTACACCGCCTGCAGTATATTAGAAACTGTACACACTGTATTAGATACTGTGTACACCGCACTGTATTCGAAACTGTACAATTACTGCACTGTATTTTATACTGTGTACAGCACAAGTGTAGTAGAAACTGTACACACTGTATTAGATACCATGTACACTGCCTGAAGTGTATTAGAAATAGTACACCACCAAATGCACTGTAGATATAGGCTACACTGGATGCAGAGTACATATACCGTGTATATATATACATATATATATATATTTTTTTTTTTTAATACACCTCCTGAAGTGTATTAGAAACAGTACACCACAGAATGCACTGTAGATATAGGTCAGTATATACAATGGGGATGGAAAGTATTCAGACCCCCTTCAATTTTTCACTCTTTGTTATATTGCAGCCATTTGCTAAAATCATTTAAGTTTACTTTTTTTCCTCAGTAATGTACACACAGCACCCCATATTGACAGAAAAACACAGAATTGTTGACATTTTTGCAGATTTATTAAAAAAGAAAAACTGAAATATCACATGGTTCTAAGTATTCAGACCCTTTGCTGTGACACTCATATATTTAACTCAGGTTCTGTCCATTTCTTCTGATCATCCTTGAGATGGTTCTACACCTTCATTTGAGTCCAGCTGTGTTTGATTATACTGATTGAACTTGATTAGAAAAGCCACACACCTGTCTATATAAGACCTTACAGCTCACAGTGCATGTCAGAGCGAATGAGAATCATGAACTGCCTGAAGAGCTCAGAGACAGAATTGTGGCAAGGCACAGACCTGGCCAAGGATACAAAAAAATTCTGCTGCACTTAAGGTTCCTAACAGCACAGTGGCCTCCATAATCCTTAAATGGAAGACTTTTGGGACAACCAGAACCCTTCCTAGAGCTGGCCGTCCAGCCAAACTGAGCTATCGGGGGAGAAGAGCCAGGGTGAGAAAGTAAAGAAGAACCGAAAGATCACTGTGGCTGAGCTCCAGAGATGCAGTCCGGAGATGGGAGAAAGTTGTAGAAAGTCAACCATACCTGCAGCCCTCCACCAGTCGGGGCTTTATGGCAGAGTGGCCCGACAGAAGCCTCTCTTCAGTGCAAGACACATGAAAGCCCACATGGAGTTTGCTAAAAAAACACCTGAAGGACTCCAAGATGGTGAGAAATAAGATTCTCTGGTCTGATGAGACCAAGATAGAACTTTTTGGCCTAACTCAAGCTATCTCTCTGTCCACATCAATAACACCACACATGGCCGCTCTGTATGCAGCCTTATAAAGGAAACCCTACCTTTGGCAAATTATGACTCTCTCAGCAGAGCGTGCTGTGATTGGCCAAAGCATGCAGGTCACTAGTCATTTGCCAATTGGCCAATTATTATACAGCAATGAACTGCGGTCTTGCAGTGCATTATGGGGCATTTTGCAGCGCTTGAATTTCCCACAAATGCTTCATAATGTTCACTGTTCTGCAAACGGGTGAACACCCCAATGTTCGAGTCGAACTTGTGTTCGACCCGAACATTGAGCTCATCCCTATTTGTGACAGCAAATAAAAGTGATAAAAATAAATAAAAATTAAAGCAACGGTGTAAAAATAGAAAAAAATAAAACAAATTGATAATAAAAAAAAGAAAGTGCCCCCGTGCTAGCATGCAAAGGCGGACGCGTGCGTCGGTTCCACACACACGCAAACTCCGATAGTCCCACACATGGGAGGTATCGCTGTGAACGTCAGATCATGGGCAGTAATTTTAGCACTAGACCTCCTCTGTACATCTAAAGTGGTAACCTGTAAAGGCGTTTAAAACACCGCCTATTGATAGTAAAATTTACGTCGTTTGTCGTCTTTGTGCGGGCATGTGGAATTTTAAAGCGTAACATGTTTGGTATCTATTTACTCTATGTGACATCATCTTTTTTATTCTATTTTTTATTGTATAAAACATTGGGTTATGTATTGTGTTTTTTTGCATTACAATTTTAAAAACTGCATTTGAAAAACTAATTTTCTAGCAAAAAAAATTATTATCACATATCACATCACATATAAACAAACAGTGCCAGAAAATGTCCGGTCTTCAAGTGGTTAAATAAACTTCTCATTCCTCAGCTCGATTTTGCACTTTTTTCCAAAAATTTAAACAAGATCCCCTGGTGACGGACTTTTGAGGCACAAAGATAGTAAAGAATATTCTAATATGAAAGATATTTATTGAAATATGAAACATACACAACATTTAATAAAAAGCATATTTAAAGTGGACATTCCAATGTTGTCATACAAAACAGAATACATATAGCGAGCTAATGTTTCTTGTATCCAACGCGTTTTGGAGTGAGAGTATAGTTCTCCTTCTTCAGGGATATAGTTTAAACAAGAAAATCAGTATTCTACATTAGAATAGAGAAAATGATAGCATAAGTATACAAATATATAGCATACTGTACATCCAAATATAGAATAACAGGCAGGAATGGTGGAAAAATAATAAAAGGGAAGGCACTTACATAGACTGGAATGACAATTATTTCCGATTAATAACATAGAGGTGCCAAGAAAGGTTGTTTCCAAATTGCTTGAGCCAGAGAGTTCAACATAAAGGCATAAATCAGGAACAGGGAAATGCCTGCCCCATAAGTACTGGTCCCATACAGTACCAACCCGGAGGAAGGGAAACCAGAGCATGAAACACATCAATGAGTGTGAGGTATTAAATAATGTAAGGATTTTTTTTTTTCAAAGATTACTCCCTGCCTCCTCTCTAGCTAGATCAGCTGTACTGCATGCAGCTGATTGCGGGGGGGAGGAGGGAGGAGGGAGGAGGGAGTTTCTGCATTTTAGGGCCGCTCTCTCTGGCATCCAGTTCAGTCCTGGGCTGGATGCTGGAGCGAGCGGTCATAATATCTCTCCAGGTATCTTTTTTGGCTCTGCCTTGTCTTCTTTTATATTTTTCTTCACTCTGTCTGGTGGACTCCTAACTCCTTGATATATTATACTCTGCTAGTATATATTTTCTTTTTGGCTGTCTGCTTTACACGGGCTATCTACCTGTTTTGCTTGCTTCTCTATTTGGTCTTTTTTCTTTTTAATCACATATTCATTATTATCGTTTTCCTCACATTCATTTTTTATTTTTTATTATTTATTTCTATTTTTATATTTATTTTTATTGTTTTCATTTTCTTTTCTCAGTTGTGGTGTCTGCAGACAGCCTCCCCCTTGTTGTTTTTTACTATACAAATAACAACTGAGTCGAGCAACTTCCACACACCATTTTGCAGGTACTCTTTGGTCAAATAAAATAAAAATATACACACCTTTTTTATAACTTAGTTATTCTACAATAATGGGGTATTGAATAACTATCATACTTAACTGTATGCTTACCTATGAGTAATCTTTCAATTTTTATTTTTTTTTAAATCCTTACATTAATTAATACCTCACACTCATTGATCTGTGTCATGCTTCCAGGGTCTTTTCCTGCTTTCCGGCCCCAGTGGGTCCTCTGGTTTCCCTTCCTCCGAGTTGGTGCTGTGTGGGTGTGGGGGAGCTGGACCAGCACTTATGGGACAGGCATTTCCCTGTTCCTGAGGTATGCCTTTATGTTGAACTCTCTGGCTCAAGCAATTTGGAAACAACCTTTCTTGGCACCTCTATGTTTTTAATCAGAAATAATTGCCATTCCAGTCTATGAAAGTGCCTTCCCTTTTATTATTTTTCCACCTTCCACCATTCCTGCCTGTTATTCTATACTTGGATGTACAATATGCTATATATTTGTATATTTATGCTACCATTTTCTCTATTCTAAGGTAGAATACTGATTTTCTTGTTTAAACTATACACCTGAAGAAGAAGAACTATACTCTCACTCCGAAATGCGTTGGGTACAAGAAATATTAGCTCGCTATATGTATTTTGTTCTGTATGACAACATTGGAATGTCCACTTTAAATATACTTTTTATTAAATGTTATGCATTTTTCATATTTCAATAAATATCTTTCATATTAGAATATTCTTTACTATCTTTGTGCCTCAAAAGTCCGCCACCAGGGGATCTTGTTTCAATTTTTGCAAATACTGGATGTGGCTCAATTATATGCCCAATCATAAACCGACTCACCCTCGCTTGCAGTTTTTTTTAAGTTATCACATCATTGCATCAAAAAAACACAAGCAAACACTCATGGTGTTTTACCTTTTTAAAATCTTTAATTCAGCCACTCATTATTACAATACTATTCACATTTCACAGTATAAAAAGGGCATTCAGAGTAACAGTCAAGCAATACAGTGCTGGTATTCAGGTCCAGGTCACTATATCAAATAAAGCACCGGGTTCCGATGTGCCTAATGACATCATCCATTAGGACCTGCCCCTATGTGTTTCATAACGGGACATGTGATTTTTTCAGGGGGATCCACTCATGCAGTTGCAATTCTTTGCAGGCTAATTTGCAAATAATAATACATGCACATTTTTTTTCTGCAAACATATGTGCATTTATCTATTTATTTATTTGCAAATAATGAACATATGGGCCGTACACACGATCAGATTTTCTGACGGGAAATGTTCGATGTGAGCGATTTGTTGGAAATACCGACCGTGTGTATGCTTTGTTGAGATGGTGGAGATGGTGGACATCTTGAAGAGGACCGACTATGACGGGAAATATGGACTGTACAGCAACCCAAATGTGAGAAAGGCCAAGATCATGACTAAAGTTGTGAGAAGTCTGCAGAAGAGTTTTGGGGTACGACGATCCAAGGAGCAATTGAGGAAACGATGGTCAGACCTCAAATTGAGGGAGCAGGATCAGTACAGAAGAATCAAGAGAGTGCTGCAAAAAAGTAAGTTTTTGTCGTGTGTTCCTATTATTATTATTACTTGCATGCTGCTCCATGTGCTTTTCTTTACTGTTGCACAGTTTAAAATGGCATTTAAAATGGCAAGTATCAGGTTCGTGGGCACAGTAATCTTTCGTAGTAAACATCGTTCGTTCGCCCACTAATATGATGTTTTTGACAGATGCAGGTTAACTACATTTGTTCAGGCCTATTTGTATTAAAATAAGTTTATTACATTGTTCTCTAGATGGGTTTGTAACTAGAATGAAATGCAAACTTGATTCAGTGTAAGGAGAGGATACTCAGCAGCTGTTTACACATCTGGACGCAAGAGCACTAGGGTGGGACACCAGAACACCCTTTTTAGGGTGTCCAACACAGGTGCTCTATTGGATACTAGGGGTCTCTCTATGTGTGATACTTTAACAAAAAAGGTAAGTATTCCAACTTTAAGAAAGGGAAAAAATCATGTTTTCAGCTTGGAACTCTGCCAAAACAGACAATTGTACGACACTTACAAGCAATGTTTCATATTCCTATTTCTTGCCTCAAATATCTGTGTGCCAAGTATACCTTATTTTTTTATTCGCATAGGGGAGAAAAGACTCGGGACATCTGAGGACACCAAGAACACCACACCTCCTAAAGAATGGGAAATCCCCACACCACAACCTGAGGATGTGAATTGTGAGGTACATGAATTGGGTGAAATCGTGACCACAACAGGTCAGTGTTTGAGATGACAGCTTCAGGTAATAGATGTATGCATGCATATTTATAATACATGGTGTGTTTTTTATTTTAGGTGATGTGGATGTTGTGGAAGAAGAAACTCATTTCACCAGTGCAAGTGCTTGCGTCCGCATCGGGGAGATCATGGTGTGCAATTGTGATTTAGAGAAGATAAAGGAAAACATCAATGATGTTCAGCAAAAAATGAAGAACATCATTGATGTTTTAGGCAGAATCTAAAACACACAAAAATTGTACCGTTTTGTCTTGGAATTTGTTCTTTTAGCTCAAATTTTAAAGTAATTTTGAAGATGCACACAGTGTTTCAACATGTGCTATCTGCCATCACGGGATATCAATGTATGCGTTTTGTGGGTGCAACCCCTTCCAACTCAAGTAGGTAAGTGGAAGGGGTTGCACCCCCAAAACACGTCCAATGATCCCCCATGATGGAAGCTAGCACATGTTGACGTTAGGCATGGGATCAGGAGTGCAATCCACATTTGAGTCCCAATTTGTGTGTATCTTCAAAATTTGGCATTTACAGGGTGACCACCCCATCTTATGAAGGCAAGATCAACACAGTTTAGACATACTAATATCTGATATTGCCTTTACTTTTTCAAAGTTGAACTTTGTAAGTTCCTGAGTTGTGTATGTTATTATGGTTTGAAACATGCCTGTTTAACCAAAAAAAGGATATTTCTACTGTCAAGCCTAAAAATGTTATACACCAAAGATGTTGCATTGTTCAAAAACCCTTTTCTAATGCACATGTGAATGTGCACGGAGTAAAATGTTTTATACTGAACAGTGTGTGGCTTCTTCTTTCAATGTTCAATACCAGTTTTTGGAGTAAGTTGTGGTGTAGTTTACAGTGACAGTGGGGGTTATTTACTAAAGGCAAATTCACTTTGCATTACAAATGCACTTTCAGTGCAGTTTCAGTGCACTTTCAAGTGCACTTACAGTGCACTTGTAGTGCAAAGTGGATTTGTCTATAGTAAATAACCCCCACAGTGCTCAAAAATTTGCCCCAATCAGGCAATTTTAGGGACTCAAAACAATTAATTCATGGTGCTGAAAAGGATGATTATTTTTATCATTAATGCATTACATACATTAACAACAAAAACAATGTGTGTAGCAGACCCAAAACATAATAGTTAGCTGAAGGAGAGATTGTCACCTCATGTATCAATTAAATTATGTTTGCGCTATTGAAGTAAATGGCCAAAAAGAAAAGCCCATTGGAGAACCTAGGAGACAGCTTAAAGAAACACAAGCAGTAAATAAAATGAAATATTAGTTCAGTTTAAAATAAAAATGTATTTTAAAAATGTTTCACACATTTGCTGGCATATCTATGCACCCTCTACCCGTAAAGTACTCCAGATAATTATGTCTCACTTCACGGGCGCTTTGGGTGGGGCAAGCTAGAACGGCCAGCTTCAAGTGCCATCAAATTACTAGTTGGTACTTGTTGCATTTTTTCTGAGGTAATTGGGGAGAATGTAGCAGGCAAGCACAATATGGTTCAGTTTATATTCCGCCATGTGGATTGGTGTCAGAAATAGGCGGAACCGGCTGGCCATTATTCCAAAAGCATTCTCCACCGCTCTTCTGGCTCTGGCCAGTTGGTCGTTAAAAACCCTTTGGTCCGGGGTGAGGGTCCTCATCGGAAATGGCCTCATGAGATGGTCACCTAGCACAAACGCTTCATCAGCAGCGAACACAAACGGAAGACCAGCCACGTTGTCTTCCGCAGGTAGCAAGCCCAAGCCACCATTCTGGAGCCATCTGTAAAACTCCATCTGAGCGATGACTCCACCATCCAACATCCAGCCATTCTTCCCCACGCTAACATGCAAAAACTTGTATGTCGCCGACACCACCGCTAACAACAAAATACTATTAAACCCCTTATAATTATAATAGTATGACCCCGAGTTGGGGGGTTGGGACGATGCGGACGTGTTTCCCAATGATTGCCCCTCCGGAAGTCCCACTGCTGAGCAAACTGGGATGCCACAGTTTGCCATTCCTGTGGGTTTAAATGGAACTGTGGAGTCAAACAAGCAAAAAAGATTAGTACTTTTGCACATAAACATTGCAAGCAGATTAGACACAAACATTCTTGGCCATAAGTATTACATTTATTGAAATGAGTATATTAAGACAAAAGTATAGGGTCCACTTATCAGATTCCTCACCCCCTCTCATGGCTCATTGTAAATATTTTATGGTGGGGAGAGATGTTTTGGACAGGTAACCCTCTCCACTTCATTGAGAGCTGAATGCATAAATATTGTGTTTTACTTTGGCCAGCCCCTCCTTACTTACACTATTGGCAGTCCACTGCACAGGTAAGAAGTGTCATAATCTAAAAATATGAATACACACTGTCCAAATTGAAGCACATTTTTACATTCTGCAATTACCTATCAAGATAATAGGAGAACAAAACTTTAAACAGTACAATTTGAAATTATTCAGGCAGGCCCTTGCACTACATGCTTTGGTGAATTCATCCATAAATCTGACCACAAAAGAGGTAGGTATAGTTTGTATGGGTCTAGAAATAGTCAGCAGATAGAGTATTGGTATCGGTTGACTTAGCGGTTGGGGGGGGGGGGTTTCAAATGAGTTTTGGCCCCCCAAAAAAAGCCTCTTGCACTCTGCCTGAATTTGAGGACAAAAATAACATTTGGACACATTTTAGGGGGTATTTAGGGTAAGCACTACAATGGAGCTGACAAAATACATTGTTAAGTGACTAGGCTAGGTGTGTATGGGCCCAGGTTAGCATGCTGGGGAGGTTAGTGAAGGCAAATATACATGAAGGAAAAAAAGGAGAATTAAAAGCTTACAGCATGCATGAGGATAAAGAGGACAGACACAGCATATTACAATCATTGTAATTATGGAATAATGAAATAAATACAATATATTATCAAACATTAAATACATAGAATGTGATGTTAAAGGATAAAACTTACCTTAATATAATCCTTCTGCAGGACCTGAATAATGGCAGAACAGGTCTCTGGAATAATGATTCCCAGAGCCTGGGAGAAGATGCCTGTCGAGAACTTGATGTCCTGCAGACTTCTCCCTGTCGCCAAGTACCGCAAGGTGGCAACGAGCCTTTATTCGGGAGTGATGGCTTGCCGCATGCAGGTGTGCTGCTTGGTAATATAGGAGGACAGCAAAGCCAACAGATGGTGAAAAACGGGGTCTGTCATCCGGAAATAATTCCTGAAATCATCAGGATTATTCTCCTGGATCTCCCGTAACAAAGGCATATGAGAGAATTGGTCAGGCTGAAGCAACCAATTCTTCATCCATGAACTCCTCCTCGTCCTGTTCATGGACTGGGCTTGGGTCAAAGTAAGGACTTCAACACCAAGCCCTTGCACAGCACGAACTCTACGATGAGTACGTACCCTCAACATGGCCAGAAAACGGTCGGCTGGACAGAACGAACTAACGGAACGCACTGAGAATCAGAAAGAACCTGAGAAGAACGATCTGAAAATCAGAAACAAGCGGACAAGAACGCACTGCAAAACAGATACGAACTGACAACACGCACTGAAGAACAGATACGAACCCACAAGCACAAACTAAAGAGCGGTAACAAACTGAAAAGCAGAGGCTGAAAAGCGCAAATCGCCTCTCACCAAACTTCTACTAACATGAGATTGGCAGAAGGAGCCCAAAGGGTGGCGCACTTGATATTCAACTTCCTTTTTCTAGTGCCGCCGTACGTGTGTATATCAGTGCAGTCTTGCCAATCGGAATGTCCGACAACATTTGTGTGACCGTGTGTATGCAAGACAAGTTTAAGGCCAACATCCGTCGGAAAAAAATCCACGGTTTGGTTGTCGGAATGTCCAATCATGTGTTCATAGGATTAGACTTTAAATTCCTAGCTGTCTGATTTCTTTACTGATCCAATCACTGGAATTCATAAAGACTGACGCAGACAGATTTTGTAAAAGCGTCTCGCATGCATTCTAAAAAGTGATACAATGTGTGCCAAATTCATGTCCCTGTCTAGAACTTGTACTTGTTTCTGTACGCCAAAAGAAAGTTGGTCCTAATTAGCTCCACTTTTGTAAGATACAAACTGTCAGTATTTTATTTTGAAGTTGCCACAGGCTGTGCGCCACAAAGAAGTAGTGGAGCAAATTAGAACTGCCTGAATTTGACCCACAAGTCGCTGTCAGTACCAAAACTGTCATAGATGTTTTTTTAATTAGTTGCAACACATTAACAAGAGCAATAAACAACAGAAATGTGGTACAGCAGCTTTATTGAATGCCTCCCAATTTTGCATCATGAATGCAGAACAAGTTTGAAAATCTGAAGTTTTGCAGATTTAATACAGCTATGTTAAGCACTATTAAACATACCTTACTTCTAACATACAATCATGACATTATTACATTAAAAAAAAAAAAGATACAGATAGAATTATCTTCTAAGTACTCAGTGGGGAGGAGATTTATCAATTATTGAGTTCAGAAGAGGATCGGTGTTATATTATTTCACACTTTTACCATGAGACTATAGGTGATGGATCAAAAGAAGTCAATATAAAATACACTCCTTAGTACTTCTTATATTTCTGTTTACGGGTCTGATTGATCAAGCTAATATAGGAGTGTAAGAATCTTTTCAAACTTTTTTTGGAACAGATTCAAGCCAATTGGTGTTTATGAAGAAATTGGTTGTATGTGTTGCCCTGTCTTTTTAAAAACGAATTTGTGAATGGAGGGGTCTGCCTTTATTATAATCACTTGGTGTAGTCTCAGTGATCTTTTTTTTAATTTTATTTAATCTTTTTTTTTTGCAATTTTAAAATAAAAAAAAAAATACAGTGTATTCTATATCAAAACACCCAAGTAATATCAAAACAGTATACATCATATCTCTCTATATATCTATGCTGACACTTTTGTGTTAGCCCCTATTTATCATGAGCTAAACTTAAAGATCTATGACTTTTTCTATGTACACAAAAGGCCTATTTCGCTCAAATATTGTTCACAAATCTGTCTAAATCTGTGGAAGCCCCCTTTCACACTTATACGACTTGTCCGACGATTTTGGACTGCAAAATCGCATGACAAGTAATTCTCCATGATATTGAATGACTACTATTCATACTGGCATGACTTTAAGTCGTGCCGACTTCAAAGTAGTTCCTGCACTACTTTTTTTCTGAAGTCGGATCAAAGTCAGATTCCGTATTAACTGATCCGACTTTGGCATGCCACTTGTGCATAAAGGGGAACTCCATGCCAATTTTTTTTTTAAGAAAAAACCAGCATGGGTTCCCCCTTCATGAACATACTGGGCCCTTCGGTCTGGTATGGATTTTAAGGGGGAACCCATGCTGAAAATGCGGTGTGGGGTCCCCCCCAAAATCCATACCAGACCCTTATCCGAGCACCAGCCTGGCCGGTCCGGAAAGGTTGTGGGGACGAGCAAGTGCCCCCCCTCCTGAGCCATACCAGGCCGCATGCCCTCAACATAGGGGGTGGGTGCTTTGGGGCAGGGGGGCCCTGCCCCCCAAAGCACCTTGCCCCCATGTTGATGAGGACAAGGGGCCCTTCCCGACAACCCTGCCCGTTGGTTGTTGGGGTCTGGGGGCGGGGGGCTTATCGGAATCTGGGAGCCCCCTTTAATAAGGGGGCCCCCAGATCCTGGCCCCCCACCCTATGTGAATGAGTATGGGGTACATCGTACCCCTACCCATTCACCTGGGGGGAAAAAGTGTCAATAAAAAAATACATCAGACAGGTTTTTAAAGTAATTTACTAGTCAGCTCCGGAGGTCTTCTTCTGACTTCGGGGGTCTCTTCCAACTTCTCCGGCCTCTTCTCCCGCTCTCAGGTGTCTTCTCCGGCTCTCTGGTGCCTTCTGCCTTCTGCTGGGCACCTACGCTATCTTCTTCCAGCTCTTTTATTAGTGTTGGCCCGGTCTTCTCCATCATCTTCTTCCCTCTTCTCTTCTTCCAATGTTGACACAATGCTCACTCCCACTGTGATGCCGTGTGCGCGGTGCGCAACGATTTATATAGGCATGGGGTGTGGTCACCGGGTGATGTCACCCGGTGACCCCGCCCCCTTATGACATCAGAGTCCCATCATGCCCCGGGCTGTGATGTCATAAAGGGGGTGGGGTCACGGAGAGTGGGAGAAGACACCGGGGAGCGGGAGAAGAGAGCGGAGAAGCCAGAAGAAGACCCCCGGAGCTGCCTAATAAATTACTTTAAAAATCTGTCTAGTGTGTTTTTTTATTGACACTTTTCCCCCCAGGTGAATGGGTAGGGGTATGATGTACCCCATACTCATTCACATAGGGTGGGGGGCAGGGATCTGGGGCCCCCCTTATTAAAGGGGGCTCCCAGATTCTGATAATCCCCCCGCCCACAGACCCTGACAACAGCCAGGGTTGTCAGGAAGGGGCCCTTGTCCTCATCAACATGGGGGCAAGGTGCTTTGGGGTGGGGGGGCACAGGGCCCCCTGCCCCAAAGCACCCACCCCCCATGTTGAGGGCATGCGGCCTGGTATGGCTCAGGAGGGGGGCGCTCGCTCTCTCATCCCCACCCCCTTTCCTGACCGGCCAGGCTGGTGCTCAGATAAGGGTCTGATATGGATTTTGGGGGGACCCCAAGCCTTTTTTTGGTGTGGGTTTCCCCCTTAAATTCCATACCAGACCGAAGTGCCCAGTATGCTCATGAAGGGGGAACCCATGTCGGTTTTAAAAGAAAAAAATTGGCGTGGAGTTCCTCCTAATTATTTGGTAATCAAAGTCACATCCCTGCTCATTGAAGTCGTACTTCAAGTCATGGGGCAAAGTCGGATCCACAGTCGTATGACTGTCTTGTCAAAATCAGGGTTGTTAAATCGAGGGCAAAATCGTGCGACTTTTAGGTAGCATAAGTGTGAAAGGGGCCTTAGTGAGCACTTCTCCTTTGCTGAGATAATCCATCCACCTCACAGGTGTGGCATATTAATATGCTGATTAGACAGCATGATTATTGCACAGGTGTGCCTTTGGCTGGCCACAATAAAAGACCACTCTTAAATGTGCAGTTTTCTGTATTAGAGGGGTCAGGGGGGTCTAAAAACCAGTCAGTATCTGGTGTGACCACTATTTGCCTCACCCAGTGCAGCACATCTCCTTCACATAGAGTTGATCAGGTTGTTGATTGTGGCCTGTCGAATGTTGGTCCATTCCTCTTCAATGAAAAGGACAGTGTCCAAAAATGAAACATATTGGCTCTATAAACTACAGAGTATGCAACCGTATGGGATGAACATAGACATAGACCTTAATTGTTTTTTAACTAATGATTAATCACATTTTATTAGTATGTATTTATGAACCTTGATGTTACTAGTTACGTTGTAATCAAAGGTTCCTACCTGAGGCGCTCTAATACTAATTTAATTAACATGTGGTTCACGTGGTTATCATCTTTTTAATATAGTTTTTGGTGGTAAGAATTCCAAGGTATTAAACATTTAAATATTATATATTGTGGTTTCAATGGAAAATGTTGAGATGTGCTTACCACATACCAGCCATTGTGAAACCGAGACTGAGACTGCTTTGAATGACGGGATTAATTTTAGTCTTTTTCAATAAATTACCATTAGTTATGAGATTGTTTATGTAGCACAATTATACCATCTCCAATTGGCTTTCTGCTATTATACTAATCGACAATTATGGTATGTATTATTTAGATCATCATTGTTTTCTCTAAGTCAATTTTTTGGAGCACTAAGACATATAACCACAAGAGGGAGCTCTTATCCCTTGGTTGGTTTGTGCACAATGCTCAACTTTATTGACAAAAAGGCGGAGTATTCGTATCAAGCTAATTTACCCGCCCTTATTCCCTAAAGATAAACAATACTTTCGCGCCTGTGGTAATAGTGTGAAAAATTAGTAAATATAATAATGAGTGTAATAAAACAAAAACCAAAAACCAAAAAACCAAAAGAAATAAAATTAAAAAATTAAAAAATTATCACAAAATACAAGCTGCTCCCCTCATTTTGAATGAAACAATCAAATAAGTAATAGTGTACAGTAGGGGGCGCTAAAGACCTGAAAACATATGTATCTGCCACTAGATACACACACACTCAGCAACAACCGCAGTGAGTTAGATAATCCTAGTTGTGCTAAACTATAATTACCAAATACATACTATGAAATAAAAATATATAGAATAAAAGTGAAGAGTGATAATGAAATCAAAAATCCTTAGTGCAAGTGTGATGAATGGACTCGTGATGTTTGATTGTCCCAATCCATTGAAAAGATCAGAGCAAACAGTTTATTGAAACCAACATCAGAGCAGACACATAGATCTTCAAAGATGCAACAAATCTTGCGATGATATATAATTCCGTCACCCAAGAGGAAAAAACACCTGAAGGTACTAGATATCTGCTTACCAGATACCAATGACTCCTTTAGCTAAAAAGAGAGTCATTAGTGCTTGTACAGGATTGTGCCTGTTCACATTAAGGCTGGAAGGCTGGATGGTACTTTAGGCATAGATTCCTCCCGTCCCATTCGTTCAGGATAGGAAATATGAGAAACAAAAGGGAATTTCCATAGTGTAAAACCGTTTAATGCATAAGAGTAAAAACAATAAAATAGCCAAATGGCCTCTTACATTGATCGGTGCCCACCCGGCACTGGGACTGCTTGCATGTCAGGGTGAATGGTGTCAGGAACCCTTCGCATCACATCGCACATGCGGCGTGCGTTCCACCCCATGCGTCTAGCTAACCAGATGATCCGGAAGTAGGAGGGACGATCCTAAGACATGTGACCACGTACCGCTCCGACGTACGTTTCGTATTGAGAACGTCTTCAGGGAAGCGTACATTGGTCACTAGGCAACTGGTTTATATAGGGAATAAGGGCGGGTAAATTAGCTTGATACGAATACTCCGCCTTTTTGTCAATAAAGTTGAGCATTGTGCACAAACCAACCAAGGGATGAGAGCTCCCTCTTGTGGTTATATGTCTTAGTGCTCCAAAAAATTGACTTAGAGAAAACAATGATGATCTAAATAATACATACCATAATTGTCGATTAGTATAATAGCAGAAAGCCAATTGGAGATGGTATAATTGTGCTACATAAACAATCTCATAACTAATGGTAATTTAATAATTGATTGAAAAAGACTAAAATTAATCCCGTCATTCAAAGCAGTCTCAGTCTCGGTTTCACAATGGCTGGTATGTGGTAAGCACATCTCAACATTTTCCATTGAAACCACAATATATAATATTTAAATGTTTAATACCTTGGAATTCTTACCACCAAAAACTATATTAAAAAAATGATAACCACGTGAACCACATGTTAATTAAATTAGTATTAGAGCGACTCAGGTAGGAACCTTTGATTACAACGTAACTAGTAACATCAAGGTTCATAAATACATACTAATAAAATGTGATTAATCATTAGTTAAAAAACAATTAAGGTCTATGTCTATGTTCATCCCATACGGTTGCATACTCTGTAGTTTAAAGAGCCAATATGTTTCATTTTTGGACACTGTCCTTTTCATATGAGTACCCCTCCAGTCCCTTGCTACTTTATCAATCCCATAAAATGTACATAATGATGGATCACTGTTGTGGTACATTTTAAAGTGTCTCGAGACACTATGGTTGGGGTAGCCATTTTTTATATTGGTAAGATGTTCACTGATTCTTACTTTAAGTTGACGTGTGGTTCTGCCCACGTACTGTAAGGAGCATGGACATTCCAATACATAAGTCACGTGGTCAGAATCACACGTGATTAGTGGTTTAATATCAAATTGTTGCTGGGTAACCACAGAATTAAATTGGGATTTCTTTTTCTTAGAGTTCGGTTTCCTTGTTATTTTGCATGCATTGCACCTAGTGCAATAATAGAAACCAGAACCATCCAGAAACGTAGATGGTTTCCTGGGTGGGTCCGGTACATTGGGGGCTAATCGATTCCTGAGAGTAGGGGCCCTACGATATATGAATTTTGGTTTATTTGGCAGAGAGGACTGTAAATCTTTATCTTTTAACAGAATTGGCCAGAATTTCTTAAAGATACCCTCCACTGTTCTGTATTGCCGATGAAAGCCTGACAAAAATGCGCATTCATCTTTATATTCTTTTTTTGGTTTAGGAACCAACAAGGTTTGTCTGTCCATATTTGACACCTGAATTACCAGTTTCTCCAAAACATGGGCTGGGTAGCCCTTTTCCAGAAATCTGGCAGTGAGGATATTCCTCTTCAATGGCTGTGCGAAGTTGCTGGAGATTGGCAAGAACTGGAACACACTGTCGTAAATGATGATCCAGAGCATCCCAAACATGCTCAATGGGTGACATGTCCGGTAAGTATACTGGCCATGCAAGAACTTTTCAGCTTCCAGGAATTGTGTACAGATCTTTGCAACATGGGGCCATGCATTATCATGCTGCAACATGAGGTGATGGTCGTGGATGAATGGCACAACAATGGGCCTCAGGATCTCATTGCGGTATCTCTGTGCATTCAAAATGCCATCAATAAAATGCACCTGTGTCATAGTCAATATCATATGCCTGCCCATACCATAACCCCACTGCCACCATGGGCCACTCAATTCACAACGTTGACATCAGCAAACCTCTCACCCACAAAAGGCCATACACGCTGTCTGCCATCTGCCCTTTACAGTGAAAACCGTGATTTATCCATGAAGAAAACACCTCTCCAAAATGCCAGACACCATCAAATGTGAGTATTTGCCCACTGAAGTCGGTTACAGTGATGAAATGCAGTCAGGTTGAGACCTCGATCAGGACGACGAGCATGCAGATGAGCTTCCCTGAGATGGTTTCTGACAGTTTGTGCGGAAATTCCTTGGTTATGCAAATCAATTGTTGCAGCAGCTGTCTGAGTGGCTGGTCTCAGACGATCTTGGAGGTGAAGATGCTGGATGTGGAGGTCCTGGGCTGATGCGGTTACACGTGGTCTGCGGTTGTGAGGCCAGTTGGATGTACTACCAAATTCTCTGAAACGTCTTTGAAGATGGCTTATGGTAGAGAAATGAACATTCAATTCAAGGGCAACAGCTCTGGTGGACATTCCTGCAGTCAGCATGCCAATTGCACGCTCCCTCAAAACTTGCGACATCTGTGGCATTGTGCTGTGTGATAAAACTGCTCATTTTAAAGTGGCCTTTTTATGTGGCCAGCCTAAGGCACACCTGTGCAATAATCATGCTGTCTAATCAGCATCTTGATATACCACACCTGTGAGGTGGATGGATTATCTCGGCAAAGGAGAAGTGCTCACTAACACAGATTTAGATAGAATTGTGAACAATATTTGAGAGAAATAGGCATTTTGTGTACATTGAAAAAGTCGTAGATCTTTAAGTTTAGCTCATGATAAATAGGGGCAAACACAAAAGGGTTGTGTTTATAATTTTGCTCAGTGTATATCCCAATTCGTATGTAGTCAAAGTAAAGTAAAAAAAAGTATCAACCTGTTTTGATCCTATAATTCAGCTAATATGTGTAACAACCATTTATCCCTTTAATTTTTAATTCCCTTCCCCTCTCCTTCAGAAGGAAGAAAAAGGGGGGATCAATTGCTTTCCCCAATAAGATGGCTCCTGAAGAAACACTGTGATCCATTCCAGCTAGCTGCCCAATTCTTTCCAGCTATCCGAAACAGTGGTGGGACCTACAGAGCCATGTGGAATTCCAGGACTGCACTTTACTTTGACGAGCATGCATCTTCCATCATTTTGTAAGTGTTTTTAATTTTATCCTATTAAAGTCATCATTTTAATACTACACTCAGGTCGGCGCGTCCCCCTCCCTGTATTTTCCTTTTCTTTTTCCTCCACACTTTAAGGTTGTTATATGGAATAGAATCTCTTTCTTTTTTTGTGTTTCCATTTTTGTTTTTAACCACTTGCTTACTGGGCACTTAAACCCCCCTCCTGCCCAGACCAATTTTCAGCTTTCAGCGCTGACGCACTTTGAATGACAATTGCGTGGTCATCCATCACTGTACCCAAATGAAATTTTTATCATTTTTTTCCCACAAATAGAGCTTTTTTTTGGTGGTATTTAATCACAGCTGGGGTTTTTACTTTTTGATAAACAAACAAAAAAAGATGGAAATTTTTGAAAAAAAAAAAAAATCATGTTTAATAGTTTGTTATAAAATTTTGCAAACAGGTAATTTTTCTCCTTCATTGATATGCGCTGATGAGGTGGCACTGGTGGGCACTGATAGGCTGCACTGAGGGGCATGGATAGGCACAGTTAAGACGGCACTGATAGGCACAGTTAAGGCGGCACTGATAGGCACAGTTAAGGCAGCACTGATGGGGACAGATAAGGCGGTACTGATGGGCACAGATAAGGCGGCACTGATGGCCACTGATGGGCACTGATGGGTGGCACGGATGGGTGGCACGGATAGGTGGCACTGATGGGCACTGATAGGTACCACTGATGGGGGGCACTGATGGGCGACACTTATGGGTGGCACTGATGGGCAGTGATGGGCGGCACTGATGGACACTTATGGGCACTGGTAGGTGACACTGATGGGCACTGATAGGTGGCACTGATGTGCAGCATTGTTTTTGCACTGATGTGGGCGCTGATGGGTGGCACTGATGGGTGGCATTGTGGGCACTAATGGGTGGCACTTTGGGCACTGATAGGTGGCACTGTGGGCACTGATGGGTGGCACTGTGGGCACTGATTGATAGCACTGTGGGCACTGATGGGTGACGCTGGTGGGCACTGGTAGGCGGCACTGCTGCCTATTGCTGTGTCACATTAGATCGCCGTGATCGGGACTGATGTCCCGATCACGGCCGCCAGTGATCGGGTATTTTTTTCCTCCTCACACTGTCAGCACGAGGAGGAAAAATAGCTGATTACTGGCTCTGCTTACATCACATGATCAGCTGTCATTGGCTGACAGCTGATCATGTGGTAAGGGGTCGGGACCGACCCCTTACTCTGATCTGTGATCAGGCGAGTCTCGTAGACTCGCTGATCACCGAGCACGCCGCGCGTGCCCTGCAGGGGGCGCGCAGGCCGCTCGTGCATGGGGCGACATCAATAGACGTAGTCCCGGCAATTTAGATCCGCACTGTTGCCTTCATTTGGCAATGGCCCGGATCTGAAGGGGTTAAACAATTTTATGAACAGGAGATGTTATTGGTCTGAAGTTGCAACAGCTAAGTCTGATTTTAATGAGATGCACTTGTGCTGTCATGTGATTTATGTGTTATAAATGTGCTTGTAGTTTGACCTCTTAAGTGATTTTATTTGAATATATCACTTTAGCATGGCTTAAATAATAGCACAGCTTGAAGAATCAGGATTTAGAGTGGAATCCCAGGTAAATCACTAAATACACAGTTGAATATGCAAAATATATTGTTGTACCTGACAAAGGTTTTTAATTATTTTCAGCTACTCTTCTGATTTACACAACTGCACACTGCACGGCTAGGAAGATCATTCTACACCTGCAAATTAAACAAGTGTGTCATTTGCTTGACTGTGCAGTGTGGCAGAGATGTGTAAATTATAGGATTAGTTGTACTCAATTTCAAGTGGTCTTTGGAGTTCAGATTTAAAGTGTATTTCCACTTTTGCAGCCAAATTGGGATAATGCCTACTTTATAGTTATTACACGTCCCCATTCACATAAGATTATTTTAGAAAAACATGGAAAAAATGCAGCTTATCTTTTTATATGCTCTTTCCTGGAAACTCCAGCACTGCAAATCCCTCCTACTTTGTTTATGAGGGGGCTGGGGAGTTGTGTTTGCCATAATTAACCCTGTCTGTACAGTGCAGGCAGATCTCATCAGCTGAACTACATTTGAACACTAAGGGGGAGATTTACTAAAACTGGAGCACTCACAATCTGGTGTATGGCAGCCAATCAGCTTCTAACTTCAGATTGTTCGGTTAAGCTTTAACAACAAAAACCTGGAAGATGATCAATTTCTATGCAGAGCTGCACCAGATTTTGCATCATGCAGTTATAATAAATAAGCACCTGTCTGTCTTTGCAAAGGATACAAGTTTAGAAACTGGGCTTGTCCATTGTATGCTAATTAGAACTGAATTCTGCAAATCCCCAGTATTTTTATTGGGACAATCACACTGAACTTACTGAAAAATCCTTGCCGTCTGCTATGATACCTTCTCCTAAAAAACATCTAAAAAGGTAATACTTTTTTATTATTATTTTTTTAAGTATGCTGTGTATATAGGAACACATAACAAACAAGTAGTGGGGTTTTCGCAAATTTCACTGCAAAAGTGGAAATATGCTTTAGGGTAAAAATATGGCAATTTAAAAAAATGACTCAGATGCTTCTCAGTTGCTGCAGTTGCTTCTCTATGATAACAAGCTCAGGAATCAGAAACACAAAGCTTAAACATTTTTAAAATAAAAGAGATGCAGGCAGATTTGTGCTGGAGAAGTATCCAATTTACTCAGTGACTAGCTAGATAAAGCCCTCCACAATATTTGTATTAGGCAATCTGGGCTTACAAATGCATATTTGGTTAGTTTCATAATACGTGATTTGAATATTTCTTTTGGTTTTGGTTTTCTGTACAAAGGGTATAGGGCTTAAAGAATATATTACTTTTTAGAGTATAAAATAGCCAATAGTTAGGGATGATGCAGTGAGACAAGCAAAGAAAACCAAATTCTAAATAAGCAGATACTGAAAAAATAAAAAGTCAGCAACATTATAACAAAAAACACAACGATCCAAATATCTATATTTTTTTAGAGCCTAAATGCATAGATGCCTTTTAGGGCCAATTTACACTGCTGTGTTGTAACACACATTGGCAATGTGCTTAAATGGATCCAACTTCCGTCTAACAAGAATGCCTATTCCCATCTCAGTGCTGTGTGTATTGAAAAATATGATATCTGCTTTTTTTTTGCATCTGATTGCATTAGGGGGCCCATAGAAGTCAATGACAGTGCTTTAAAAAGCATATAGTGAGTTTTGATGTGTTGACAAGTTATAAACAAGCCATACTCAATGGCTGTTAACCTATGCACTTCAAATTCTAAATTCAAAAACACATTGAAAACATGCATTAATGCACATCAATGTGTGTCAAAACACGTCAATGCACAAAAGAAATGTGTGTTAACACATATCAATGCACCTGCCTAACACTACAAAAAATGTGCTTCTCTATGCATTCACAGAGATCTAAATGATCCTTAACAGCATACAGTACATATCATTACGGGTAGTCAAAATACCTTGTATTGATAATTCTGTGATGAAACAGTTCAAAGAGTGTTATTCTGTATTATTTTCTCTAAAGAAATTAGATATTTTGTAACAGTAAACAAATCAGCATATATTTCATTTTAGAGGGTGCACATGACCAAGTGTGTCCCCAATACACCAAAATAAAGAAAATATAAAAGAGGCACATATATATTTAAAAAATTTTATATATATATATATATATATATATATATATATATATATATATATATATATATATATATATATATATATATATAGTATATACAAATGAAGAAATTTTCTATTCTAGGCAGAGTGATTATTAAACTGTGCTCTCAAGTGCCACTAAAATTTGAATACGTTATTTGATTATACATTTTATTCAGCTATTTCTTATTAATTTTGACACTTGCTGCTAGCATCCCAGTGGTTGAGAAATAAGTCCAATTGAGGTCAAACAATTTCCAGAATAAACTGTATTATAAATTATAAATTATATTATCAGTTTAAAGTTTTAAAGTCACATTTCTTGCCGTCAGAAAAGCAGAGCTGAGGTTACTGAGAGAATGTATACTCCGGGTCAGTTCATCAATGTCCACAAAACTAATGAAGCAAATTTCAGTCCAGCATATTAACATGCCAGCTCTTGGCCTTTCCCAGTCACAACTGATGATTTAGTAATATAATTATTTAAAAGTGAGACACTTATTCTGGAAGACATTTGTACATGAATGCAATTTAGGAGAGTGAAATAATGCATTACGACTACACTCAATTTCTAATATATTTTTATTATTTAAAATGGTAGGAGCTGGGATGATTACAGCTGTATTCAAATTAAAATATTTTTGCATAATGCACTGTTATTTAGTGGTCTGATATGGCACTAAGACAAGGTTCAAAGAAAATCCTTTTTTATTTTACTTTGTTATAATTCGTTTTTTTTGTTTTGTTTTTTTTAGGTTTATAAATCAATATTTATACCATTTTGAATGTTTGCACGTTCATTAACTGCCTCTGCATACTCAATATACCTGATACTCAGGCTTACATTATATTTCAGCACATAGTATTAAAAACATACCAATAAGAGGAATATTTATAAACCAGTGAATGTGACATTCACCAAAACATTTACTGGTGGTGAATCATTCAAAGCATATTAAATCACAACCCCTAGCAAGATTTATTCACCTCCAGTGAGTAGCTGATAAATGTCGCCTTCACTGCTTTATACAATAAATATGTCCTTAAATGGCTTAATCATAGTTGATAGAATAAGTTACTGGAATTATCTGGATTTGCACGTGAATATCTTCTAAAAGGTATTTGGATTTTCAGCTAGTCATAATATTAAAAAAATGTCTACTAAGAAATGGTGTTCCATTCACAAAAGGAACTTCCAGGATAAAAGCAGCAAATGCAATGGTATACAAAATTATGAAATAAGATGCTAGGTGTGATTTGATGATGTCTGCCCTGTAAAAAGGAACAAAAGTTTTCTATACTGCCAGAGGCCACTTTTTCCAGATATGTTGATATGAAACATGCCACAACCAAAAGTAATTTCAGAGGACCTAAAGGGAAGAATCACACAAATTCATACAGCAGCATAAAGCAAGAATAGACTACAAATGCATTTCAGATACAGTAAAATTTGTGGGATTGTACACCTAATTAACTTCCAACTTACCATAACAACATACTTATATAATACAGTAAACACATGATAAAGGTTGTAAAGGTTTTAGAAACTTTAGGTTGTGGCCACTTTATTGAAGTTAAATACATTTTAATTGTGAAATAAACATTGTCTTTATCCTGTCCTTAGGCACTATTGCTCCCACTGATTCATGGCACTATTCCTTCCACTGACACCAGCAACATGGCAATAATTCCTGCACTGACATCAACAACTGGGGACTATTATTCCTACTGACACCAATGATACGGTGCTATTCCTCTCACTGACACCATTGATACAGTGCTATTCCTTCCACTGACACCAATGATAGGGCAGAAATAATTTCCCTAATACAAAAGATAGGACATTGTTTACTGCCACTGATGCTAGGACATTGTCTACTCCCATGGGTAATGGTCTGGCCCCCCTAAAGTCTGAAGCATAGTAAACCGGCCATTTGTTTAGAAAGCCTGGAGACTCTTGGTCTAGAGGTATGCAACTTCACATGAAGGTTTAATGTATCCCCAAAGCAGGCTATTTAAAGGAATTGTCTATCTTTAATGCTGCCTTTTAAGCCTTAAAAGACCTGACCCCCCCCCCCCCCCCCCACATTGAATGGTGTTTTTAAAACTTTTTTTTTTGCATTGTACCACATAACAGACGGTGCCCAGCTACCCATGCCTTTTTTTTAACCAAACACTTTCAAATTGACCTTGAAAAAGGCCAGAAAAAGATTACAAGTTTGGGCTCCTTTAGATTTCACTGGGGTTTGGACAATATGTCCAAATTCCTGCAGCTGTTCTGTGAATGTCTGGGGAACTGAATTCCACAACTTCTAGGACACATAAGAGAAAACTCTTGGACAGGAATAGGCCAAAACGAAAGAACCATACCCTGGATCAAAGCTTCACATATTCTTGACACCTGCTGTAGGGAGCCTCAAATTTCAGTTTACTCTGTGTCAAGTACTCAACAGGGTTGAAGATCAAAAAGGCATTTTAAAAGCTGGTTTAAATGAACATTATAGCGTCTACAAACTATGGGATATTTACTGCAATTTTTATTTATAAAACTTTTTATATTAGTAATGGCGGCGATCATATAGCAGGGCTCCGGTATTGAGGTGGACAATCGGACACTAATTGACACTTTTGACACTTTGAGGGAACCAGTGACACTAATACAGTGATCAGTGCTAAAAATATGCACTGTCACTGTACTAATGACACTGGCTGGGAAGGAGTTAAACATCTAGGGCGATCAAAGGGATAACTGTGTGCCTAGTGCGTGTTTGTGTTTACTATGTGTGCTGCTTTTACTAGGGGAAGAGATGGATTTAGGTCTTTGCTTTGCAGGAACACAAAATCCACCCCTACACCCCTGTCTGAATGAAGCTCTGCAGTGTTTACATAGGCAGAGCTCCGTTCTGCATCTCTGCCCAATGATCAGCGGGTGCCGATGGACATTGAGTGCCCGGCACCCTCAGATCGGCTTCTGCTGTGAATAATCACCCCATGCAGGTGGAAATGAAGGATCACCTATATTTACATGATCCTTCGTACAGCTGCCACCCTGCAGCAGTAGAACTGCTATAGCATGGTCAGCAAGTGGTTAAACAAGGATATTTCTTATTTTCTAATTTAAAAAAAAATACTTTAGTTGATGTTTGCTATTTAAAAGTGTAACCAAGGTAAAAAAGTGTGAACAGTCAGGCTTTTCATTGCAGACATAGTAAATCTCCTCTGCAAAAAAAAAAACCTTTCCTCAAAAAAACAAAGATGTTGGATTACATCTTGGAGCTGCATAGTTAAAAAAACGCAGTTTGATATTCTATTTGCACTGTTATTGTAGTGGATACAGGAAGAGTGTTGCAAACATGGGATATTCAACCCATGAGAAGTAAAGACACTACAGAGGCCAGATTGGATTGTGAAGAGGCTTATTTAATTATTACTACTCTGGCAGTTTGGAAACCGCTGGCTTTTATTTTGTTTTTGTTTTTAATTGCAAGTAACACTTGGGATAGTGTATTTGCTGGCTGCATCCCGGAGGGAGAGCACAAATTACCATCAGTTTATTAAAATAGCTTTCCTTCCTATTAATAGTCTTCTGTAGAATGTACATTTTAGTGAATGTGTTTTAATATAGAGTGAATGATTCACCAGTAGTGAATTGTTATACACTGCTTTTTAAATACAGTATGCCCCTTTGATTTTCTTTTCTAACAGTGCATTTAAATACAGTTGTAAACATGTATTGGTTTACATAGTCGCATTACACCTCATAAGCCATAAACTGATAGGAATTAACATGATCACATAAATTCATTTTAATAACACACTTGTTTCTCCTACACTGCTTCTTGCAATATGTTATTTGCAGGTGTATATGTTGACAATATTTTCCATAAGAATGAACACGTATTCATATAATTACACTTCCACATATTATTTTATTGCATTTCAAAGTGAGAAATTCCTTCTAAAAATAATTTCTAGGTTTATTTGAAATACAGTACAGTTTTATAGCACTGAGTCAGTCAGTATTTTCAATCTATGCTTTCTAGACTTTTCCAATTAAAGCTGAAAAAACGTACATTCATTGCAGCTCTGTAATCATCTTTACATCCCTAAATGTATTTTTAACCACTTCAGACCCTGAAGGATTTACCTCCTTAATGACAAGGCCATTTTTTGCGATACGGCACTGCGTCGCTTTAACTAAAAATTGCGCGGTTGTGCGATGTTGTACCCAAACAAAACTGATATCTTTTTTTTCCCCACAAATAGAGCTTTCTCATGGTGGTATTTGATCACCTCTGCAGTTTTTATTTTTTGTGCTATAAACAGAAAAAGACTGACAATTTTGAAAGAAAAAAAAAACAATATTTTTTACTTTCTGCTATACTACATATTCAAAAAAAGAAAATTATATATATAATTTATTCATCAGTTTAGTACAATATGTATTCTTTTACATATTTTGGGTTAAAAAAAATCACAAATCGCAATAAGCATATATTGATTGGTTTGGGCAAAAGTTATAGCGTCTACAAACTATTCGATATACTTATGGACTTTTATTTATTTTTTATTGTTTTTACTGGTAATGGTGGTGATCTGTGATTTTTAGCGGGATTGCGGCAGATAAAACTGACTCCAAGTGACACTTTTTGGGGACCAGTGACATTATTACCTCGATCAGTGCTAAAAAATGCACTGATCCATGCATAAATGACACTGGCAAGGAAAGGGTTAACACTAGGGGACGATCAAGGGGTTAACTGTGTTCCCTGGGTGTGTTATAACTGTGTGGGAGCTGGGCTCACTGGGACAACGCAGAGATCGCTGTTCCTGATCTCTAGGAACAGCAGCTTTCAGTATTGTCTGATGTCAGAAGAGGGATCCGCGTTGTTTACATAGACAGATCCCTGTTCTGCCTCTCTCCACCACGATCAGGGGTGGCTGACGGACAGAAACTCTGCCCGACCCATGGGCGCGTGTGCGCACTCACTCTGCCACATGCACTGACCGATGTACAGGTACGTTGGTTTGGGCAGCCAAGCAGATTTGCCGCAGTATATATATATGGAAGGCAGTCATCAATTGGTTAAATGCAAGTGATGTCAGTATCCTAATTTGGCCGGGTATCAGCTACTTTAACTCCCTATATAACAGAGCTGGGGTGTGAAAGGAAGTAGAAACACATAAAGCCAATCAGGTAATGTGCTGACAAGAACCATGCTGTTAGAAGGAGAAAGCAGTGACAGAGAGAGCTCATAACTGTGCTGCTTCTCCTTTCACTATCCAATCACAGACTGGATGATCTGGGCTCATAGAAAGTGGTTTTGTGGGAAAAATATAGTAATTTGGATGTAATCTCTGGATGTGTAGGTGATTATTGCACCCAAAGTCATTTTTTTTTGGCTGGGGTTTTGCTTTAAATCTATTAGAATTTGAAATGGAATTGTAGAATGATGAACATCTCTAGCTCAATGTAGATAAATTGTTTGATGTTGAAGCAATCTACACTTTGTAATAAGAGTATTGTTCTTCTGAGCCAGATTATTTTGTTCACTGACAGACAATTTTCTAGTGATGAATTATCCAAAAAGCTGCATTTTCTACAATTTTTTTTCCAGCAAAATTTTAACGCACAACTACAAAACAGCTTATTGTAATTTCTTTCTCTGAAGATTTAAACACACTTTTAATTATATTTATCCTGTTTTCTGATAAGTGTTCAGCTGGAATGGATGGAATTCATGTTACACAGAAACCATTACAAACATCTGCCTTCTGAATCCCAGGTGGATTGGTTGACTTTGCATATTAAGCATAAAATAAATTGTTTCATCCCAGTTTATTTGAATCTTTAAAAAATGGCAAAACATAAAAAAAAAAAAAAAGTTTTCTGTACTGAGCAAGAAATTCAAACCAAGGTTTTCAATTGTACAGTATTAATTATTTCGCTATTTGTAAAATATTTTAACCTTGCTAATATGTTTGCATGAGCATGTCTGTCTTTATGTGTACTTGCGAAGGAGTCCATTTTTTACCAACTACTGTCAAACATTTCTTGTTTTCTAGGCTGCTAGGTAGAAGACAAATATATTGATTGTTAAAGCTAAAATTTATTCAAATGGCTAAATTCAAAGGTGAAATGTTTGCATCTGAATTGCTTTTTTTGTCAGTGTAATCATTTTAATCTGTTAAGTGTGAGCTAGATACCCTGACTAGATAGCATACAGTATCTAGTTCTGCAGTTCACCTTTTTTCCATAGCAGTTAAATAACACAGCTTGGTCACCACTCCACATCAGCTTTCTGTTGAAAAGCAGTAACCCCATGTCAGGGAAATGGCCATGGGACTGGCAATGTCGCCAATACTCATCATGGCTTCACCAGACAAACCTCCAGGCGCATTGGCGTACGCAGATGTGCGGCACCGCTAACGGGCCTACGCAGAAGTGCGACGGCTCTAATGGGAACGTGCAGGCGCAGGTCTGATAGATTCTGACGCCCACTGCCTATATAAACCCACTGCTGAGATCTCTGAGCTGCTGGATTATCGTCAGCTCCCCTGTGTTCACTGTGTTCCTGCATTCTGATCTTGGACTTCCCGTTGAATGATCCGGCTTCCTCTACTCGCTTATCCTAATCTCTTGGCTTGACCCCTGGCTTATATTCTGACCTACTTCTACCTGCTCCACTGCTTGATCCCGGCTTGGCTCACCGACTCTGCTTCTGCCTGTCTTACCGTGTATGACCTCGGCTTGTTCCAGTGACCCTACCTGAATCCTGAATCTGCTTAAAGACTGATCTTATTTTGTTTGACCCCTGGCCTGGCCTCTGATTCTCCTACCGGATTTCCCAGCTACGTCTGGCTCCTTTCTTGCACCACACAGTGCATCCAGCTTGCTTCAGCTGCTCCACTTTGATCAAGTCATTAGGCCACAGCCACCGGCAAACCCTGTTTCTTTGGGCACTGCTTTCCATTTTTCACCTTCAGGGTTGTGCTGCACTCAGCCGCAAGGGAGCATTCTCAGCCCCTTGGCCTCCAACTAGACCTCTGACTCCCCATTTATTCCTTTACTTCTTTTTCCTACAAACATGAAGGCCTCTTTCACGAACTGTGCAGAGACACGAGTGTTGCTAAAATTCCTTGCCCCAAGCAGTTCTTGGTACTGAGTCCCTTTGAGAAATATTATTTTAAGTAATGGTCTACAGCTCTTTTTTTTATCAAAAGGTGTTTATTGAGCAAGTTTAGACAGTTTCCAATGTACAAACAATTCATTTCTATAGTTACATTTTGTGGTTATCCTAGTGCTTTAAACTTTAATCCAATCATCATGATCTTCAAGTCCACAATATGCTGAAGCACATAAACCATGTAGGTTTAGGAGATATTTGCAAAAAGACAGGCACCGCTGTCTACGGCACATGCACTGTAGACAGCTGCGCACAGGCGCACTGAGCATGCCGCTGCTAACGGTGATATGCCGTTAGTGGCGGCTCTCATACGCATGTGCGGGAGTGACATCATCGCGGCTCCAGCCAATCACAGTGCCTGAGCCACGATACCAGGAAAGAAGATGGACGCTCTGTAGCAGAGGGGACAGCGGTGACATCGCAGGCTCCTGTGTCAGGTAAGTGACGCATAATGGGCTACTATGTGATGCATAGTAGCCCATTATGCTTTACCTTTGCAGGGAAACAAGGCCGATTTGGACCAGTTTATGGTCAGACTGGAGTAGTGCCCAAAGCTGGAAATTACACCTGTCATTTCAGCTAAAGAGGTAGTGGTGTCCCCCAGGAAAAGCATCATGTCATCAGCATACAACATGATCTTCTCATGAAGATCACCAAATATCAACCCTGTAATCCCTGGGCTGGCCTTCACCAGTGCCGCCAGCAGTTCTATGGTGAGAGCAAAGAGCAGGGGAGACAGGGGGCAATCCTGCCTCATACCCCTGCCCAGAGCAAACGTGTAAGACATTCTGCCCGACATCCTAATTGTCGCTTGTTGGGACGCATATAGCTATGAATCGATCACCAAATCCAAATTTGGATAGCACCACCCACAGGTATCTCAGCCAATACTGTTGAACACCTTGTTGGCGTCAAGGGACAGCAGAGCCCTGTGTCTCCCATTGTCCACTTGTATTTGCATGTTCAGAAAAAGTCGATTGAGATTAGTGACTGTGGACTTTTGTAGCATAAATCCAGTCGGGTCAGGATGTATTATAGAAGCTATGATACCATTGACCCAAGCACCAAGGCTTTGGCCATGATTTTACCATCTCTCTGGAGGAGGGAGATGGGTCTATAGGAACCCGGTTCAACCAGATCCTTCCCAGGCTTAAGGAATAGTATCACATTAGCTCTGGCCATTGAGGGTGGGAGGTGTCCCTTCCCAATGGAGTCATTGAACACCTCCAGCAACCTTGGCAGTACCTGTTCACTGTATTGGGTAAAGACCTCCATGGGGAGACCATCCTCACCGGGGACCTTGCATGTGGGAAAGGCGCTCGCTGCCCTATGTAGCTCCTCCAAAGTTAGAGGTACTTCTGGTTGTCTGGCCCCCTCAGACAGGGAACGTAAGTCTCAAGATCTGTATCTGAGTAGTCATTCCTCGACCCATAAAGGTCTGTGTAGAAGGATGCCAGCTCAGATATGATTTGTTCCGTATCGTTAACCACTCGGCCACTGGCAGAGCGGTTTGCCCATATAGACAGGGATTGTTGCTGAGGTCTAGCATTTTTTGGCAGTAGGCGACCCATTTTTTTCCCCCTCTTAATAGAAAGCAAGCTTAGTGAAAAACCTCTTACGTTCTGCAGTGGAGGATCTCGGGCGATCAAAGGAGTCCTGGGCCGACATCCATGCCTACCTTGCAGAGTCCATTGGGTCTGTAACATAGGATAGTTCAAGCTGTCATACCTGGCCTCCCACCTGCTTTAGCAGAGAGGAAGAGTTCCGTTTGACATTTGTGATTTCTGCAATGAACACCCCTTTGAGGTATGCTTTGAAAGTTTCTCACTTTTGTATTGTATTGGTGTATTGGCTATTGGATTGGAAAAAGCCGTCGATGTGGGCTGCTATCCATTCTGGTGAGGTGAACAGTTCGATCCAGAAGGCATTAAGCTTCCAAGGGTCAATGTTAGGGGTGCCTACACATAGATCAATACGTGACAGGGAGCCATGGCTTTTGGAGAAACATGAAAATTGTTTCATGTCTGGGTTACGTATGTGCCATATATCCATTCAGTCCACCTCAGAGAGCAGGCAGCTGAGAGCTGTACCCCTGCCATCCCTGGGGGTGGAAAATGGGGGGTGCCTATCCAATCTAGGGTCTAGGTAGCAATTAGATTCCCCATAATCAATGCCGGAACATCAAGCTTGTTTTCCAGGTATGACAGCAGCAACTGCAACACTTCTCGCGAGAAAGGGGGTCAATGTATACAAAAGCTAGAAGCAAGGTTATGGTGAACATTTTGCAGTATAAAAATACAAATCTGCCAGAGACGTCTACCAGTGAGTCAAGCTCCTGATAGGCTAGTGCTTTATGTATTAGTACACTCACCCTGCGGGAGTAATCAGAATGAGTGGAATGATATGCCTTGCCAACCCATACATATTGCAGGAACCCCACATTGTCTCCAGGAGGTGAGTCTCCTGCAGGCCAATAATGGCTGGGTGGTACTTGCGCAAGCAAGAGGAGAACATGGTCCATTTCAGGGGGTCATTCACTCCTCAGACATTCCAAGACACAATAGGTATGGATGACATTGCCTACTCTAATGCCCTGTACACACGATCGGACATTCCAACAACAAAACCGTAGATTTCTTTCGGATGGATGTTGGCTCAAACTTGTCTTACATACACACGGTCACACAAATGTTGTCGGAAATTCCGAACATCAAGAACGCAGTGACGTACAACATGTACGATGGGACTATAAAAAGGAAGTTCAATAGCCAGTGAGCCACCATTTGGGCTCCTTCTGCTAATCTCGTGTTAGTAGAAGTTTGGTGAGAGACAATTCGCGCTTTTCAGTCTCGTGCTTTTCATTTCGTTACTGCTCTTCAGTTTGTGCTTGTGGGTTCGTATCTGTTCTTCAGTGCGTGTTGTCAGTTCGTCCCTGTCTTTCAGTGCATTATATTTATTATCTCATATGTGTTTTTCTGTGCGTTATTGTCCGCTCATTTCTGATTTTCAGATCGTTGTTCTCAGGTTCTTTCTGATTTTCAGTGCTTTGTGTTAGCTTGTTCTGACCAGCCGACCGTTTTCTGGCCATGTTGCGGGTATGTACTCGTCGTAGAGTTCGTGCTGTGCAAGGGCTTGGTGTTGGAGTCCTTGCTTTGACCCAAGTCCAGTCCATGAACAGGGCGAGGAGGAGTTCATGGGCAAAGAATTGGTTGCTCCCGGATGACCAATCTCGCACATGCCTTTGTTGCAGAGGCTCGTCGCCACCTTGTGGTACTTGGCGACGGGGAGAAGTCTGCAGGACATCAAGTTCTCGACTGGCATCTCCCCCAGGCTCTGGGAATCATTATTCAAGAGACCTCTTCTGCCATCATACAGGTCCTGCAGAAGGACTATATTAAGGTAAGTTTTCTCATTTAACATCACACTCTATGTATTTAATGTTTGCTAATGTATTGTATTTATTTCATCATTCCATAATTAACATGATTGTAATAATGCTGTGACTGTCCTCTTTATCCTCATGCATGCTGTAAGCTTTTAATGCTTCTTTTTTGTCCTTCATGCATATTTACGGTCACTAACCTCCCCAGCATGCTATCCTGGGCCCATACACAGCCTAGCCTAGTCACTTAACAATGTATTTTGTCAGCTCCATTGTAGTGCTTACCCTAAACACCCCCTAAAATGTGTACAAATGTTATTTTTGTCATTAAATTCATGCAGAGTGAAAGAGTTTTTTTTTGGGGGGGGGGTCCAAACTCATTTGGAACCCTCTCTCTCCCGACCGCTAAGTCAGCCGATACAAATAATCTATCTGCTGACTTTGCCAAACCTATACACACTATACCTACCTCTTTTGTGTTCATATTTATGGATGAATTCACCAACGCATGTAGTGCAAGTGTCTGTCTGAATACTTTTAAATGGTACTGTTTAAAGTTTTGTTATCCTATTATCTTGATAGGTAATTGCAGAATGTAAAAATGTGCTTCAATTTGTTTAGTGTATATTCATATTTTTGGATTATGACACTTCTTACCTGTCCAGTGGTCTGCAAATAGTGTAAGGAGGGGCTGGCCAAAGTAACACACATTATTTATGCATTTAGCTCTCAATGAAGTGGAGAGGGTTTCCTGTCCAAAACATCTCCCCACCCCTAAAATTTTTACAATGGGCCATCAGAGGGGGTGAGGAATCTGATAAGTGGACCTTATACTTTTGACTTTAAATACTCCTTAAAATAAATGTTACACTTATGTTGGCCAAGAATGTTCATGTCTAATCTGCTAGCAATGTTATGTGCAAAAGTACAATTTTTTTTTCTTGTTTAACTCCACAGTTTCCTTCGAACCCACAGGAATGGCAGACTGTGGCCTCCCAGTTTGCCCAGCAGTGGGACTTTACATCGTCCCACCCCCCAACTTGGGGTCATAATATTATAATTATAAGGGGTTTAATAGTATTGTGCTGTTGGCGGTGGTGTCGGCAACATACGAGTTCCTGTATGTGGATGTGGGGAAAAATGGCTGGATGTCGGGTGGTGGAGTTATCGCCCAGATGGAGTTCTTCCGACGTCTCCAGAATGGCAGCTTGGGCTTGCCACCTCCGGAAGACAATGTGGCTGGTCTCCCGTTTGTGTTTGTCGCTGATGAAGCGTTTGTGCTGGGTGACCGACCATCTGATGTGGCCGTTCCCCATTCAGACCCTCACCCTGGACCAGAGGGTTTTTAATTATCGGCTGGCCAGAGCCAGAAGAGTCATGGAGAATGCATTTGGAATAATTGCCATTCCGCCTATTTCTGACAGCAATCCATATAAACTGAATCATATTGTCCTTGCCTGTTGCATTCTCCACAATTTCCTACGGAAACATGCTATAAACTATGTGGCCTCAGTTTGGACTGATGTCGGAGTACAAAATCCAAATCCAACTACCTTGACCACACTTGAACCTGGCCGCCCTGGCTTGCCCCCCCAAAGCGCCCGCAAAGTTAGTCAGAAGTATGTTGAGTACTTTGCGGGTAGGGGGGACATTGATATGCCAGCCAATGTGTGAAACATTTTTTATATAATTTTTTTTGGTATAAACTGAACTCATATTTCATTTGATTTACTGCTTGTGTTTCTTTTAGCTGTCTCCTAGGTTCTCCAATGGCCTTTTTTTTTGGTAATTTTCTTCAATAGTGCAAACGTAATTTATTTGATACATGAGGTGTCAATCTCTTCTTCAGCTAACTATTATGTTGTGGGTCTGCTACACACATTGTTTTTGTTGTTAATGTAATGTAATGCATTTATGATAAAAATAATCATCCTTTTCAGCTCCATGAATTAATTGCTTTGAGTCCCTAAAGTGGCGTGATTGGGGCACATTTTAGAGCAGTGTGGGGGTTATTTACTAAAGGTAAATAAACTTTGCACTACAAGTGCACTGCAAGTGCACTGAAACTGCACTGAAAGTGCCCTTGTAGTGCAAAGTGGATTTTCCTTTAATAAATGCCCCTATTGTCACTGTAAACTACACCAACTTACTCCAAAAACTGGTACTGAGCATTGAAAGAATACGCCACACATTAGAAAAGGGTTTTTTAACAAACCAACATCTTTGGTGTATAACATTTTTATGTTTGACAGTAGAAATATCCTTTTTTTTGTTAAACAGGCATGTTTAAAACCATAACATACACAACTCAGGAACTTACAAAGTTCAACTTGGATAAACTGAAGGCAATATGTGACATTAATTAGTAGACATGTGTATTCGTTTACGTCCAAATGCATTTTCGTCCGAATTTCAGGTATTTTCGTTATCGTTTTAACAAACGATAACGAAAGTGCAGAATCCGAAAAACGAAAGATCTGACATAAACAAATGCTTTATTTTCATTTTCGTTGCTACAACAGCTCGATATAGATAGGAGATTCGACATGATGATGACAATAACAATCTGTGTCCATCAAACCTGTGGTCGAATGTGCCTAACCTTAACTGTATTAGTCCAAGATTATTCTACATAGAGAGAAAAGATTCAACATAGAGAGAAAAGATTCGACGTAGGGGAGAAAAGATTCGACGTAGGGGAGAAAAGATTCGACGTAGGGGAGAAAAGATTCGACATAGGGGAGAAAAGATTCGACGTAGGGGAGAAAAAATAAATAAAAATAATGATGATGATGAATGTTATTGGCTGATTGTAACCAAAGAGGAGGAGCAGTAAAATAGCTAGAACTAAGTACACACGTACTTTGGCTTATGGTGTCTGTTGAAAGTTCTAAGAAGATTTGACGGAGCAGGTAAACTATACGGCGTCATAGAACATTCGACAGACACCATAAGCCTTCAATGACAGATTCGACCTTTAATTTGGATTTTCGGACTAATGCAATTTTTAACAAAAAATGAAATAAATAAAAACGAATTTCGGGAGTAACTAAATAAATGTATTTTTCGGACGAAAATGAAATTCTGAAATGAAATATTTCAGTGTGCACATGTCTATTAATTAGTATGACATAACTTCATCAGATGGGGTGATGTCACCCTTGTAAAAGCCAAATTTTGAAGATATACAAAAATTGGGAGTGAAAATGTGGATTTCCCTCCTGATCCCATGCCTAATGTCAACATGTGCTAGCTCCCATCATGGGGGATCAATGGACGTGTTTCAGGGGTGCAACCCCTTCCTCTCATCTACTTTAGTTGTGAGGAAGGGGTTGCACCCACGAAACGCGTACATTGATCCCGTGATGGCAGATAGCACATGTTGACACACTGTGTGCATCTTCAAAATTTGGCTTTCAAACCACTTTAAAACTTTTTTTAAATTAAAAAATATAACGACAAAATGTAAAAATGTTTGGGTGTTTCATATACTGCCTAAAACATCAATGATGTTGTTGAGTCTTTTTTCAACATCATTGATGTTTTCCCTTATCTTCTCTGGTTCCCGATTGCACACCATGATCTCACCGATAAGGATCTGTGCACTTGCTCTGGTGAAATTAGTTTCTTCTTCCACAACATCCATATCACCTAAAAAGAAAATAACACACCATGTATTATAAATATGCATGCATACATCTATTACCTGAAGCTGTGGTCTCAGACACTGACCTGTTGTGATCACTATTTCGCCCAATTCCTGAACCTCCCCCTCCACATCTTCTTGGTGTGGTGTTCTTGGTGTCCTCAGATGTCTCGAGTCTTTTCTCCCCTATGTGAATAAAAAATAAAGTATACTTAGCACACAGATATTTGAGGCAAGAAATAGGAATGTGAAACATTGCTTCAAAGTGTCATACAATTGTCTGATTTGGCAGAGTTCCAAGCTGAAAACATGTTTTTTTCCCTTTCTAAAGCTTGAATACTTACCTTTTTTGTTATTAAAGTTTCACAGATGGAGAGACCCCTAGTATGAACTGGAGTACCTGTGTGGGACACCCTAAAAAGGGTGTTCTGGGGTCCCACACTAGCTCCTGGGTCCAGATGTGTAAACAGCTGCTGAGTGTCCTTTCCTTACACTGAATCAAGTTTTTATCTCATTATAGTTACAAACACATCTAGACAAGAATGTTCTAAACTTATTTTCATACAAATAGGCCTGAACAAATGTAGTTAACCTGCATCTGGCAAAAACATTGTATTAGTGGTCGAACGATCAATGTTTACTGCGAACGATTACTGTCCCCACGCCATTTTAAAATGTACAACAGTAAAGAAAAGCACATGGAGCAGCATGCAAGTAATAATAATTGGAACACATGACAAATACTTACTTTTTTGCAGCACTCTCTTGATTCTTCTGTACTGATCCTGCTCCCTCAATTTGAGGTCTGACCAGCGTTTCCTCAATTGCTCCTTGGATCGTCGTACCCCAAAATTCTTCTGCAGACTTCTCACTAACTTTGGCCTTTCTCACATTTGGGTTGCTGTACGGTCCATACTTCCCATCATAGTCGACCCTCTTCAAGATGTCCACCATCTCCACCATCTCTACAAAGGACATATCCTCCTGGATTGGGACGTTTGTGGCTCCGGGCTTTTGTCGTCCTCCTTGTTGCTGATATTATCATGCACATGTTGTCTCTCCGTCATGTGCTCTCCCACTACTCCGAAAGAGAAGAGGCGGGGAATATACTAGAAAGAAGGTCAGGGGCGGAGTTTCACGCATGCGCAGTGTAGATAAAGCATAACATGTGTGCGTCGTACGTATGATCTGTAAGTGGAGAACGGAGTAACACAAGCGCCGATCGTGCAAATGAAGGTACCATTTTAACTTGGTGCATCAGTGGTTAATGGCTTATACTGCTTTTATAGATTGAGGCCTATATTAGGACAAGATTAGGAGAGTTTAACCTGACATTAGGGTTTGTCTTGTGCTGTGTCTTGCAGGTAAAATGGATAAATTTAATGACCATGACTTCCTCCCCAACTTCATTGATAAGTACAGAGAGCTGCCCTGTCTGTGGAAAGTGAAACACCAATTTTATAACAACAAAATAAAGAGGAAGGCAGCACTGGATCAACTGTTGGAATTGGTGAAGCCGGTGATTCCCATGGCAGACATCACCTATTTGAAGTGCAAAATTGGTGGTCTGAGGAGCACGTATAATAGGGAGCGAAAAACCGTCCAGGATTCCATGAGATCAGGAGCAGCAGCAGATGACATTTATGTCCTCAGGCTGTGGTACTATGACAGACTGAGGTTTTTTTCAGACCAGAAAAAACCCAGGCCATCACTATCTACACTTCCTTCCACTCTTCCTTCCACCTCAGATAAGGCTTTCAACGTACAACCTGGGCCTTCCATCCAGGAAGAAGATGTGGAGGAGCCCAGCTTGAGCCAGGTATAGCATTGTTGAACATATTTCTTGTCAAAAATGTAATGATGTTAACTAGATGCTATTATTGATCACTGATTTCTGATTTAACAAAGTGGTTTACATATCAATAGACAATAGTAGCCAAAAATGATTAGGACAAGAATGAAAAATGTTGAGGTCAGAATGATAGTCTTTTCTATTTGTTAACATTCAATTTGCAACAGTTATGAGCATTAAATTGTGTGTGATTGATGACCAAAAAACTAAAACTATGTCCCATTTTCATACACAGGAAAGTCTCAGCCAGGAGGAGGCTGTGGAAAGTGGCAGCCAGGAGGTGGCTGTGCCCAGTAGCCTGACCAAATCCCAGGTTCCTCCCCTCCGCCTTACAAAAAAAGGCCCAGGAAAGTGGGGAATGTGGAGGGGTCAGCGGCTGCTTTGATTCGGCAGGCTACTGCGGTCCTCACAAACACCACTAATGACCAGGAGGTCTTTGCATGTATGACGGCTAGCAAAATGCAAGTAATGGAGGAGAGCCAATGCCTCATCTGTGAGGAGGTCATATTTCAGGCCCTAATTAAGGGGGTGAGGGGCCAACCAATAAGAGTCACGTATGTGAATTGGACCATACTCCTCCTCCACCTCTTGCAACACCTCCAACACCACAGCCACAGCCTGGAAGGAAGCGTGCAAGGAAGTCTTGAGAGTGATGGCCTGGGTTCGGTCTGGTCTGGCAAAAGACGCAGGCTGTTGTAAGACCACAGCAGATGACCTATATGTCATCTGCTTCTGCTCCCTATCTCACGGAGTCCTGGACCAGATTGTGCTCCCTATTAAATGGACTCCTCAGGCTACCAATTTTGCCTGTCAAATAATTGATGTCTGCCCTGGGGTTCAAAGGCTTCACCAATTTCAACAGTTTATACAGTGTTGCCTTCCTCTTTATGTTGTTATGACCCCAAATAAATTAGTAATTTTTTTTGGAGAAATACTTGGCTATGTGTTTTAGTTCAAAAAGGACAGTTTGTTTGTGAGTAGGCAGGTACATTTCAAAAATGCAATGTCAAATTAACAAGGGACACCAACACCAACCAACCTCTTTTGATGTTAACCAATACAAGATAATAATGGTGTTGTGGTAACTTGACACACAAAACAACAACAAAAATTTGGAGATCACTATAAAAAAAAATTTGGGAGATCTTGAGAAAAAAAAAAAAGTAGATCGCAATAAAAAAAACAAATAAACATTATTCTGGAGATCTGGCAAAAAAATCAGTTTGTCAGAACTCTGTGTGAATATCAGCAGCAAAGCAACTTCATTATTCTAGCATTATAAAGAAGAAGAAAATGCGCTGCTTTGAAACATTTAAAAATTTGCAGCGTGATGAATGTGCTATCTCCATTACGAATGCTAGTTTTACAAGACCGAGCGCTTCCGTCTCGTAATTGATTCAGAGCATGCATGGAATTTTGTGCCTCCGACTGTAAACATGCTCAAAATTTCTGACAACAACGTTTTTTGTCTGAAAATGTGAGAACCTGCTCTCAAACATTTGTTGACGGAAATTCCGACAGCAAATGTCCGATGGAGCATATACACGGTCAGACTTTCTGACAACAAGCTCACATCGAACATTTCTTGTGTGTACGCAACATTAGATGTATACTGATAAGGGGGTCCAGTGGGGATCAATGGTCCCCTAGTTATCTAGCCAGTCTGGGCACATTGATAACCTGGAGTGGTCAGCAGAAAATGCATTAAACAGAGCATGCCCCTCAAGGGGGCTGTACATTGGAAAAACATTGTGAGTAGGGGACAGTCAATCCCGCTCACCTGCCTGACTTCACTCTGGGACACAGGACGTGACTATACCCACCTTAGCAGGAAAGTGACAATTATAGCAGGCAAGTGGCAATGTGTGGCAGGCGACGTGGCAAGTGACAACCCGCAACGTGTGGCAGGCGAAGTGGCATTTGACAATCCAAAACGTGTGGCAGGTGATGTGGCAAGTGACAATCCGCAACATCTGGCACGTGATGTGGCAAGTGACAATCTGCAACTTGTGGCAAGTGACAATCCACATCTGGTGGCAGGAGACAGTGGCAAGTGACACGCTCAGGTCTCCCACTGATTTTGTATTATGGTGAGTTGAACTATTTCATTTTATATAACAATGTAATAATAGAAATAATGCGCTTCAATCATCCTGACACCATAACAACCATGATGCCAGGATGATTGAAGCGCCAGCACCAGAGATTTCCCCTATAAAGTGTCCGCAAAACAAATTTTCTGTCAGTGCCCCTCCTGAGACTAGACTCTGGATCTGCCCCTGAACGGTGCAAGCAGTTGTCACCATTTTTACTAAGTTCACTAAATTTCAGGTTCCCTGTGTACCAATATAGCATTAATGTACCTCTTTTGCAGAAAATAAAAAGCTTTCTATTTGTCCTAGACCAGGTCTTACCTCAGCCATCAACTTGTTGTTGTTCTCCATTACTTCCTGGACATCCCTTAGGTTGGGAAAACTGTTAAGACTCAAGAAGGAGATCACCAGCTGACCTCATTAACACACACCATGCACCTGCCCTTCCATTAGATCGCTCCCACCTGTCAGGGCTGGGCTCAGCCCTTCCTTCTCTGAGCTGGCGGCTCAGCTGTCAGCTAATTGCCAGCTCCTATCTCTCCACAGGTACTCAGCTGTTGATGATATCCTGCTCATCAGTCCTGCTTACTTAAGCCGTCCAGTCTAGAGGAGCTCTGCCTTCGCCTTAGTCAACATCACAGAGAAACTCTCCTGCATTCCTGTTAAAAGACTTGCTTGGCTGACATCCCTTTTTGCTCCAGATCCTGCTTGCTGTTTTACTACACTCATCTCTGGCTCCCTGATGTTTGGCTTGTCTGATTATTCGTTCCAGTTCCTGAACTCTGGGTATGTTTTGACTACGTTTGTTCTATTTACTTTTATTATTATTAAACAAGTGTGATTTAACTGTACTTATGTCTCGGTCTGATTTCATGGTTCCTGACACCACCCACGTCTGCAAGTGCATGGTCTTCCAATGGAATCGGTGATAATCAAACTCACTAAATAAATAGCCATAATTTTTTTCTATCATACCTTCCTCTTGCATAGATTGTTCATTTGGCAGAGTGTGCAGGAGCTGAACAATTAGATAATAGCCTATGTGTTGCAGAGCTGTAGTACTGAAAACAGGACAAGTGTGTTCCTGGTGTAAAGCTCAGCATACACTATACATTCTGATTGTACAATCCCTTTTAGTGATTGGATAGATAGGTGTGTCCTCCTATTATATCGTTTTTGTAAATCTAAAGGATATTGTACAGAGATTATACAATCAGATTGTATAGTGTATGCCCACCTTTATACGCCTAAAATAAAATATTCACAGTTTCATCCATAAATTGTTAATGGCACCTCAGACGCAGAAGCAACTCAGATAGCAAGGATGACTTGCAACAAATTTGTGGCAGTGTTGAATTGTAGTGCCCCATACACATGGTCGGACATTGATCGGACATTCCGACAACAAAATCCATGGATTTTTTCCGATGGATGTTGGCTCAAACTTGTTTTGCATACACACGGTCGCACAAAGTTGTTGGAATTTCCAAACGCCAAGAACACAGTGACGTACACCACGTACGACGAGACTATAAAAGGGCAGTTCAGAACCAAGCGCGGCACCCTTTGGGCTCCTTTTGCTAATCTCGTGTTAGTAAAAGTTTGGTGAGAGATGATTTGCGCTTTTTCAGACTCGTGGTTTTCAGTTCATTTTTCTGGTGTTCAGTTTGTGCTTGTGGGTTTGTATCTGGTCTTCAGTGCGTGCAGCGAGTTACCATTGACTTGTCATTGTGTTCTTATTCGTTTGTTACTGATTTTCAGGACGCTCTTCACAGGCCTTGCTGTTCTTCAGTGCGTTCTGTTACTTCGTTCTGAGCAGACGACCGTTTTCCAGCCATATTGTGTGTACGTACTGATCGTAGAGTTCGTGCTGCGTGGGGGCTTGGTGTTGGGGTCCTTACTTTGACAAAAGCCCAGTTCATGAACAGGGTGAGGAGGAGTTCATGGAACAAGAATTGGTTGCTCCAGCGTGACCAGTTCTGTCACATGCCTTTGCTCCGTGAGATCCGTGAGAATAATCCTGACGATTTCAGCAACTTTCTCCGGATGACGGACCCCGTATTTCCCCATTTGTTGGCTTTGCTGACCCCCTATATCAGCAGGCAGGATACCTGCATGAGGCAAGCCATCACTCCGGAGAAGAGGCTAGTCGCCACGTTGCGGTACTTGGCGACGGGGAGAAGCCTGCAGGACCTTAAGTTTTCGACAGGCATCTCCCCCCAGGCTCTGGGGATCATTATCCCAGAGACCTGTTCTTCCATCATCCAGGTCCTGCAGGAGTATATTAAGGTAAGATTTTTATCCTTTAACATCACATTTTTTGTATATAATGTTTGCTAATGTATTTTATTTCTTTCCTCATTCCCTAGTTACCATGATTGTAATATGCTGTGAATGTCCCCTTTGTCCTCATGCATGCTGGATTTTTTATGTAAATTTTCTGTCCTTCATACATATTTGCCTTCACTTACCTCCCCAGCATGCTCTCCTGGGCCTATATTAACCTTGTGTAGTCACTTAACAATGTATTTTGTTAGCTCCATAGTAGTACTTTACCCTAAATACCCCCTAAAATGTGTAAAAATGTGATTTGTGGTTTAAATTTAGGCAGAGTGCCAGAGGTTTTTTTGGGGGGTCTCAAAATCCTTTGGAACCCTCCCTCCCCCCAACTGCTAACTCAGCTGATACCAATCCTCTATCTGCTGACTTTGCCAAACCCATACACACTATACCCACCTCTTTTGTGGTCAGATTTATGGATGAATTCCCCAAAGCATGTAGTGCAAGGGCCTGCCTGAATACTTTTAAATGGTAATGTTCAAAGTTTTTGTATCCTATTATTATCTTGATAGGTAATTGCAGAATGTAAAAATGTGCTAAAATGTGTACAGTGTGTATTTATCTCTTTGTATTATGACACTTCTTACCTGTCCATTGGGCTGCCAATAGTGTAAGTAAGGAGGAGCTGGCCAAAGTAACACACATTATTTATGCATTCATCTCTCAATGAAGTGGAGAGGGTTACCTGTCCAAAACATCTCCCCCCCCATAAAATTTCTTAAATGGCCCATGAGAGGGGGGAATCTGATCGGTGGACCTTATACCTTTGTCTTTAAATACTCCCTAAAATAAATGTTATAATGATGTTAGCCAAGAATGTTTGTGTCTAATCTGCTTTCCATGTTTATGTGCAAAATTATTAATTTTTTATTCTTGTTTGACTCCACAGTTTCCTTCCAACCCACAGGAATGGCAGACTGTGGCCTCCCACTTTGCTGAGCGGTGGGACTTTCCTAACTGCAGAGGGGCAATTGATGGGAAACACGTCCACATCGTCCCACCACCCAACTCGGGGTCATACTATTACAACTACAAGAGGTTCAATAGTATTGTGATGTTGGTGGTGGTGTCAGCTACTTACGAGTTCCTGTATGCGGACGTGGGGAAGAATGGCCGGATGTCAGATGGTGGAGTCATCGCCCACACGGAGTTTATTCAGGCGTCTCCAGAATGGCAGCTTGGACTTGCCACCTCCAGAAGACAATGTGGAAGGACTCCCATTCGTCTTCATTGCGGATGAAGCGTTTGCGATGGGGGACCATCTTATGCGGCCATTCCCTATGAGGACCCTCACCCCGGACCAGAGGGTTTTTAATTACTGGCTGACCAGAGCCAGAAGAGTGGTGGAGAACACGTTTGGAATAATGGCCAGCCGGTTCTGCCTATTTGTTACACCGATACACATGGTGAAGTATAAACTCAATCACATCATCCTGGCTTGCTGTGTTCTCCACAACTTTTTAAGGAGAAATTCTGTGAACTATGCTGGCTCAGTTGGGCCTGAAACCGGAGTTATTAATCTCAATGAACCAACCCTGACAGCGCTTGAAGCTGGCCATCCTGGCTTGCCCCCCCAGAGTGCCCGCGAGGTCCGTCTAAGATACATGAAATACTTTGCGGGTAGAGGGGCCATCAATATGCCAGACAATGCCTGAGACATTTTTTGAATAAAAAAATATTTTAAACTGAACAAATATTTGCTTAGTTTTACTGCTTGTCTTTCTTCTAGCTGACCCTGACTGAAATTTTGGGAGTCCTGAAAATGGCGTGATTGTTTCAAATTAGAAAGCACTGTTGGGTGTTATTTACTTAATGCAAAGACACTTTGCACTACAAGTGCCCTTAAGACTGCACTGAAACTGCACTTGTAGTGCAAAGTGTCTTTGCATTTAGTAAATAACATCCATTGTCACTGAAAACACCAACTCTACAACAAAAAATGCTTTTGAGAATTGAAAGAAAAAGCCACCCATTGTTTAATCTCAATCTTTTTAATCAAGGCACAATCACATGTGCATTTATAAAAGGTTTTTTAGAACAAACCAACATGTTTGTTGTATAACAATTTTTTAGGTGACATTAAAAGTAGAAATGTCCTTTTAAGGTAAAACAGGCATGTTTAAAACCAACAAGAAATACACAAATCTAGAACTTACAAAGTTCAACTTTTGTAGAACTTGAAGGCAATATCAGACATGAGTATTTATAAACTGCATTTTATATTGCGTTCAGATGGGGTCAATTCACCCCTGGAAAAGCCAAATTTTGAAGATGCACACAAATTGCCGAATGTCAACATGTGCTAGCTGCCATCATGGAGGATCAATGGACATGTGCAACCCCTTCCTCTCAGCTACTTTATTATTGAGGAAACGCATACATTGATCTCCTGTGATGGCAGATAGCACATGTTGACACACTGTGCGCATCTTCAAAATTTGGCTTTTCGAGAATATGACAAAAAATGTGAAAAATATTTTCTGGAAAAAAAGCAGGAAAAATTAGGGATTTTGAGGGGTTTTAAACTCTCCCTAAAACATCAATGATGTTCTTCATTTTGTTTTGAACATCATTGATGTTTTGCTTGATGTTTTCCAAGTCCCTATTACACCCCATGATCTCCCCAGATCAGTTCCACCCCAGTCCATTTCAGATCGTTAAGGTCTGGTATGGATTTTAAGGGGAACCCTGCACCAACATAAAAAAAATGGTGTGGGGTCCCCCCTAAAATCCATATCAGGCCCTTCAGGTCTGGTATGGATTTTAAGGGGAACCCCACGCCAAAAAAAAATGGCTTGGGGGTCCACCCAGAATCCAAACCAGACCATTTTTAGAGCATGCAACCTGGCAGGCCATACCAGGCCACATGTCCTCAATATGGGGAGGGTGCTTTATTGAACCCATGCTGGTTTTTTCAAAGATTTGTATGTATATTGCCGGGATCCGGCAATACATTACAGCTGCGAGCAGTTTTGAATGGCATTTTAAATGAAATGTCATTTTGCTGTGGTACTGTTATATACACGTGAAAGATGCGCTACTTTACAGGCAGACTAGGGAGACCCCCCAGGCATAATATTTAAAATGAATATTTCATTTTTATTGTTTCACTTTAAGCATTATTAAAATCACTGCTCCTGAAAAAACGGCCATTTTTAAAACTTTTTTTTGCATTGATACATGTCCCCTGCGGCAGGACCCAGGTCCCCAAACACTTTTTATGGCAATAACTTACATATAAGCCTTTAAAATGAGCACTTTTGATTTTTCATGTTCGTGTCCCATAGACTTTAATGGTGTTCATGTGTTCGCACAAATTTTTTGCCTGTTCGTATGTTCTGCTGCAGGCCGAACTGGGGGGTGTTCGGCTCATTCCTATTGCACAACATAACTGAACCAGAACTTAAAGCAGACTTGCAGAATGTTTACAAAGAAAATTGATCTGGAGTCATGCAATGCAGACTTGCTGCAATTGTGCAACAAACGTGTGAAGCCTGGAAAGTCTAGCAATAGCTTAGCAAGTCATTTTCAAACTTGTAGCACAATTGCATGCTTTCTGTGAAAAACGACAAAAGCAGCAAAACACACAGTAAAAAAACGTGTAAACTGCAACATGCCAAAATGTCCAATGAGCTACTTTTCCACATGTAGGGCAGCCCTATCAATGGGCTGCCATATGCTTGTTTCAGGAAAAATGAGCCAAAAAACACTACGCTGGATGTGAATGGGGCCTGACAGTGAAACTGGTGTGTTTGCACATGAACAAGGAGGCTCCATTCACATCTGCATGTATCTGAATGCACAGCACACCACATAGAAATTGCATGCTTTGCTGCATGTTTTGCAAATACCCTGCAAATGCACGTGACACTTGCATTGCTGTTAAATGTTAATTGCACCCCAAGTGCGGGTAGTAGGCAGGTGTCTGCCATGCAACAAATGCACTGCAAATGTATCAAAAATGACTGTAAAAATGCACCACGTTCTTCTCTGACAAAAGTTCTGGAGCTTCTTTGGGGCGATTGTCGTGCATAGGGCAGCCCATTTAGGTGGATGGGCTGCCCTATACATGGTGAGCGGAAATGCTCCAAAATACCCCCGTAAAAAAACAGCTAAGGCCTCATGTACACTGCTGCTGGTAAACTGATGTTCAGAGGCAGTTGGATGCTTTTTTCAGCTGTCCCTGAACTTATCCAATGTTATCTTATGTGTACATGTACACAGGTTTGTTTAATGTCGTTTTTAGGCAGTTGCTTTTATTGGCTTTTCTTTGAAGGCAAAAAAATTAGTTCAGACGCCAAAGTTTCCGACGTTTCAGATGCCAAGCGTGGCTAAACACGGTAACTCACATTTAGCCGCATTTTGTTCACAGGCGTTTTTCATTTTTGGCTATTTTGAAAAAAAAAAAAAAAAAAAAATTTTTTCAGATGCTTCTTAACGCAAATGCAGCTAAACGTAGCTATACGCGGCATGTAAACGCAGTAAAACGGACGTTTTAAATGTGGGTTACTATCTGTCAAGTTAAATCATTCAGAAGAGGTTATAAAAACGTCCCGTGTACGTTAAGTCTAAGTGCTCTGTGCACTCTGTCCTTCTATGTACAGTACTTGTATAAAGCTGACCATACACTGTGCACTCTGATTGTACAATCTCTCTGCAATTTCCTTTAGATTTACCAAAACTATGGAATGGGAGGACCCACCTTAACAATCTATTAAATTTTTAGCAAATCAGACAGTCTCTTGCACTCCATAGCTCATGGTAGATCTAAAGGAGATTGTACAGAAAGTGGGTGGAAATAAAACAAGAGGTGGTATAGTAATGAGGGAGTTCCAGAGTGGTGAACACACCCTATCATGCACTATTCTGAGATGCAGAAGCCCGTGTCCGATGGAATTCAAAGCTTCCTGGATGTCACATGATCTACAGGAAGTGATGCAAGCAGAAAATATTAAAAAGAAAATTAAAATAGACAGATGAAATTTCAAAGCTGCTATAGATGAGGTAAGTGAGAGATAAGCACATTGGGATGGCTGGGGCAGAAATGATATTAGAAAATGCTTCTATTTCTGAAAAGTGAAACTCTGCCTGAAAGGGTGAACATAGCCTTTACAGTAAGCTGCTGTTGCAATTTCTCGATGCAGTTGGTGTTCTGGTTGGTTCTGCTGATGGTCTCATCAAGTTTGGTTACAATGTGGGAGCCCAGTTCTTTAAACTTATTTTCCAATTCAAATGTAATTAGTTTACTGGCTTTCATGCTCCAAAAGGGCAAAAAACCATGCCAGAAAGATTGGGATCCCTGACTACTCCAGAGGTAAAGCGGCTTGGGTGCTGCGGGTAGAGAGAGGACTGTCTTTCATGCTCCCTTGGCTGATCACATTTTGCATAGAGTTTTATCAAAGTCAGAGATCTGTGAATATGAAATATATCACCCCCTAAGGATGTAGGTGCATTTTGTGAAAGAAAAAGAGGCTGCTTAGCTCCCTGAGATTGTAAAAAGGCCCTCCTGTAGCCATGACTGTGTTTCAGGCTGGAGCCACTGTGCTTATGATGGAGCCAGCAACATATTGGCTGTCTAAGTTCTCTACCAACTCTCTAACAGCTGTTTTTCCTCCTTGGCCATAAAAGTGTCTCTGGGTGCTGCAGGAGCCAGACCGGGTGTGCAGGATGATACCTGTTTCGTCTGGATTTAGCAAGATAAGGCTGGGGTGGAGCAGAGTTGAAACCTCATGTGATCGCCATCTTCAGCTGCCTGCATGAGTTCCCTGTGTCTCTAATGCCCGTACACACGATCGGACATTGATCAGACATTTTGACAACAAAATTTTTTCCGACGGATGTTGGCTCAAACTTGTTTTGCGTACACACGGTTGCACAAAGTTGTCGGAATTTCCGAACGCCAAGAACACATTGACGTACACCACGTACGACGAGACTAGAAAAGGCCAGTTCAGAAACAAGAGCGGCACCCTTTGGGCTCCTTTTGCTAATCTCGTGTTAGTAAAAGTTTGGTGAGAGACAATTTGCGCTTTTTCAGACTCGTGGTTTTCAGATCGTTTTCTGCTGTTCAGTTTGTGCTTGTGGGTTTGTATCTGCTCGTCAGTGCGTGCAGCAAGTGACGCAGGACTCTTGTCATTCTGTTCTTGTTCGTTCGTTACTGTTTTTCAGGTCGTTCTTTACAGGCCTTGCTGTTCTTCAGTGCGTTCTGTTACTTCGTTCTGACCGTTTTCTAGCCATGTTGCGTATACGTACTCCTCGTAGAGTTCGTGCTGTGCGGGAGCTTGGTGTTGGGGTCCTGACCTTGACACAAGTCCAGTCCATGAACAGGGTGGGGAGGAGTTCATGGACCAAGAATTGGTTGCTTCAGCGTGACCAGTTCTGTCATATGCTTTTGCTCCGTGAGATCCGTGAGAATAATCCTGATGATTTCAGGAACTTTCTCCGGATGACGGACCCCGTATTTCACCATTTGTTGGCTTTGCTGACCCCTTATATTAGCAGGCAGGATACCTGCATGAGGCAAGCCACCACTCTGGAGCAGAGGCTAGTCGCCACCCTGCGGTACTTGGCGACGGGGAGAAGCCTGCAGGACTTGAAGTTCTCGACAGGCATCTCCCCCCAGGCTCTGGGGATCATTATCCCGGAGACCTGTTCTGCCATCATACAGGTCCTGCAGAGGGAGAATATGAAGGTAAGATTTTTATCCTTTAATATCACATTTTATTGTATTTAATGTTTGATAATATATTGTATTTCTTTCCTCATTCCCTAATTACCATGATTGTAATATGCTGTGAATGTCCCCTTTGTCCTCATACATTCTGGATTTTTAGGTAATTATTTTTTTTGTCCTTCATACATATTTGCCTTCACTTACCTCCCCAGCATGGTCTCCTGGCCCTATATTCACCTCATGTAGTCACTTAACAATGTATTTTATCAGCTCCATAGTAGTGCTTTACACCAAACACCCCCTAAAATGTTTTGAAATGTGATTTGTGCTTTAAATTCAGGCAGAGTAACAGAGGCTTTTTTTGGGGGTCCCCAAATCATTTTTAACCCTCCCTCCCCCCAACTGCTAAGTAAGCTGATACCAATTCTCTATCTATCCTCAATCATCTATCTGCTGACTTTGCCAAACTCATACACACTATACCCACCTCTTTTGTGGTCAAATTTATGGATGAATTCCCCAAAGCATGTAGTGCAAGGGCCTGCCTGTATACTTTCAAATGGTACTGTTTCAAGTTTCTGTATACTATTATTATCTTGATAGGCAATAGCAGAATGTCCAAATGTGCTCAAATGTGTACAATGTGTATTTATATCTTTGTATTATGTCACTCCTTACCTGTCCAGTGGGCTGCCAATAGTGTAACTAAGGAGGGGCTGTTCAAAGTAATACCCATTATTTAGGCATTCATCTCTCAATGAAGTGGAGAGGGTTACTGTCCAAGAGTCCCCCCCCCTATAATGTTAGAAATGGCCCATGAGGGGGGGGGGGAATCTGATAGGTGTACCTTATACTTTGGTCTTTAAAAACTCCATCAAATAAATGTTATCTTTATGTTGGCCAAGAATGTTTGCGTCTAATCTGCTTTCCCTGTTTATGTGCAAAATGACAAAATTTTTTTTTGTTTGATTCCACAGTTTCCTTCCACGCCACAGGAATGGCAGACTGTGGCCTCCCACTTTGCCTAGCGGTGGGACTTTCCTAACTGCGGAGGGGCATTTGATGGGAAACACGTCCACATCATCCCACCACCCAACTCGGGGTCGTACTATTATAATTATAAGGGGTTCAATAGTATTGTGATGTTGGCGGTGGTGTCGGCTACTTATGAGTTCCTGTATGTGGACGTGGGGAAGAATGGCCGGATGTCCGATGGTGGAGTCATCGCCCAGATGGAGTTCTACAGGCATCTCCAGAATGGCAGCTTGGACTTGCCACCTCCAGAAGACAATGTGGAAGGACTCCCATTCGTCTTCATTGCGGATGAAGCGTTTGCACTGGGGGACCATCTTATGCGGCCATTCCCGATGAGGACCCTCATCCCGGACCAGAGGGTTTTTAATTACCGGCTGGCCAGAGCCAGAAGAGTGGTGGAGAACACGTTTGGAATCATGGCCAGTCGGTTCCGCCTATTTCTTACACCCATACATATTGCAGAGTATAAACTAAATCATATAATCCTGGCGTGCTGTGTTCTACACAACTTTTTACAGCAACATTCTGCCAACTATGCTGGCTCAGTTGGGCCTGAGGCTGGAATTCAAAATGAAATAACCCTGATGGCGCTTGAAAGTGGCCGTCCTGGCTTGCCCCCCCTGAGTGCCCGTGATGTCCGGCTAAGATACCTTGAATACTTTGCGGGTAGGGGGGCTATCATTATGCCAGACAATGTCTGAAGCCTTTTTCTAATAAAAAGAAACAAATAACTACTCAAATCTTTGGTGACATTTACTGCTTGTGTTTGTTTTAGCTGACACCGACAGAACTGTGGTGAGTCCTGAAAATGGCGTGATTGTGTAACCTTCCAAAGCACTGTTGGGTGTTATTTACTAAAGGCAAAGACACTTTGCACTACAAGTGCACTTGAAACTGCACTTGTAGTGCAAAGTGGATTTGCCCTTAGGAAATAACACCCATTGTCACAGAAAACACCAATTAGAGCACCACAAAAGTGTTGGAGCGTTGAGATAATAATCCACACATTCTTGATTAACAATCTTTTTAATACCAGCACAATCACATGTGCATTTAGAAAATGTTTTTTAAAACAAACCAACATGTTTGTTGTATAACAATTGTTGGTGTCACATTAGAAAAAAGTAGAAATGTCCATTTAAGATAAAACAGGCATGTTTAAAACCAGCAAGAAAGACACAAATCTTGAACTTACAAAGTTCACTTTTGGTAGAACTTGAAGGCAATATCAGACATGAGTATTTACAAACTGTGTTTGATATTGCGTTCAGATGGGGTGAAGTCACCCCAGGAAAAGCCAAATTTTGAAGACGCACACAAATTTACGAATGTCAACATGTGCTACCTGCCATCACGGGGGATCAAGGGATGTGTTTTGGGGGTGCAACCCCTTCCTCACAGCTACTTTATTATTGAGGAAGGTGTTGCACCCCCAAAACGCATCCATTGATCTCCCGTGATGGCAGATAGCACATGTTGGCACACTGTATGCATCTTCAAAATTTGGATTTTCTCAAATTTTTCAAAAAATGTCAAAAATTTTCAGCACACAAAAAACCAAAGGAATTTGGAGGGGTTTTAAACTCTCCCTTCATTTTTTGAAGAACATCATTGATGTTTTTCTTGATGTTTTCCAAGTCCCTATTACACCGCATGATCTCCCCGATTAGGATCTGTGCACTTTCCGAGGTGAAAGGATCTGGATCCACAACATCACGATCACCTAAAAAAATAGAAACCAAAAAACACCATGTATTATAAATATGCCGGGATCCATCTCTTACCTGAGCCTGTGGTCGCAGACACTCACCTGTTGTGGTGCCAATTTCCACCACGTCTTCCTTCCCCTGCTCTGCTTGTCTTGGGTGAATTTCCCCTTCTTCCAGAGGTGGGGAGTCTGTGGTCTCCTCGGATGAGGGGTGTCCTCCGAGTCTTTTATCCCCTATGTTAAAAAAAATAGTTATACTTAGCACACAGATAATTGATGGCAGAACTTTAAATATGAAACATTGCTTGGAAGTGGGGTACAATTGTCTGTTTTGGCAGAGTTCCAAGATGTTGCATTTTTCTTGTCCTTTGTCAAGCTTCAATACTTTATCTGTTTTGTACAAGCTTCACAGATGGAGACACCCCTATAGTATACCCTGGAGCACCTGTTTGGACCCCCTAATAAAAAGGGTGTTCTTGTGTCCTACACTAGTGCTCCAGCGTCCAAATGTGTAAACAGCTGCTGAGTGTCCTCTCCTTACACAGAATCTAGTTTGCATTTCATTCTAGTAACAAACCCATCTACACAACCAAATTATTTTAAGACAAGTAGGCCCTAAAAAAATGTGGGCAAATGCATATGGCCAAAACAATGGTGTTTTCTAGGGCGAAAGAAAAATGTTTGATACGAATGAATAATGTGCCCATGAACATGAAAGTTGACATTTTAAACTGAATAACAGTTAAGAAAAGCACATGGAGCAGCACGAACGTAATAAACATAAAAAGATTAGGAACACAGCACAACTACTTACTTTTTTGCAGCACTCTTCAGATCTTTCTGTACTGCTCGTGGTCTCTTATTTTGAGGTCCGACTACCGTTTCCTGAGCTGATCTTTCGATCGACGTACCCCAAAATTCCGGTGCAGACTTTTGACTACTTTCGCCATGATCTTGGCCTTTCGAACATTGGGGTTGGGGTAAGGTCCATACTTCCCGTCATAGTCGTCCCTCTTCATGATGTCAACCATCTCCAACATCTCCCCAAAGGACATATTTGATGCCTTAAATCGTCTCCTTCTGGATCGGGACGTTTCTGCCTCCGGGCTTTCCTCCTCCTCCTCCTCGTTGGTGTAATTATCTGACACCTGCTGTGTCTCCGCCATGTGCTCTTCCCCACTGCGACGAACGAGTAGGGGTGAGGAATAGACTAGAAAGAACGTAAGGGGCGGGCAGGGTTTCACGCATGCGCAGTGTCTATAAAGCGTAACACGTGTGCATAGTACGTACGATCTGTGAGCGGAGGAAGGAGTAACGGAGGCGCCGATCGTGATTGCGAAGGTAAGATTTAACATTGGGCATATACTGCTTCTAGATTGAGGCCTGTATTTGCACAAGTTTAGAAGACTTTAGGCTGACATTAGGGTTTGTCTTGTGTTGTGTCTTGCAGTGAAAATGGATATCTTGAAAGATAAGGACTTTATGCCAATCTTCATTGATATGTTCAGGGAGCTGCCTTGTCTGTGGCAGATAAACCATCCTGAATCTAAGAACCAAACAAAGAGGAAGGCAGCGCTGGATAATTTGTTGGAATTTGTGAAGACGGTGATCCCCACGGCAAACATCACCTATTTGAAGATCCTAATTGGTGGCCTGAGGAGCACTTATCTAAGGGAGCACAAGAAGGTCCAGGATTCCCAGAGATCAGGAGCTGCAGATGACATTTATGTCCCCAGGCTGTGGTACTATGACAGACTGTATTTTCTGGCAGGTCAGACTGAACCCAGGCCAGCCCTCTCCAGTCTTCCTTCCACGCTTCCTTCCCCCCCAGCTGAGGCTTCTGATGCCCAACCTGGGCCTTCCAGGCAGCAACATGTGGAGGAGCCCAGCTTGAGCCAGGTACAGCATTCTTCTAAATATTGCTGGTTGTCCAATCAATGATGTTAACTAGATGTTAGTTTGGAGTACTAATTTATGATTGTGATTGATGATGCAAAAACTAAAACCATGTCCCTTTTTCATACACAGGGAAGTCTCAGCCAGGAGGTGGCCGGGCCAAGCAGGCTGCCTGATACCCAGGTCCCTCCCCTACACCTTCAAAAACAAAGTGGCAGGAAGAGGAGTAACCTGGAGGAGGCTGCCATAGGCCTTTTTTGGAAGGCTACAGAGGCCCTGAGAACTAGGGATGAGCCGAACACCCCCCTGTTCGGTTCGCACCAGAACATGCGAACAGGAAAAAAGTTCGCTCGAACACGCGAACACCGTTAAAGTCTATGGGACACGAACATGAATAATCAAAAGTGCTAATTTTAAAGGCTTATATGCAAGTTATTGTCATAAAAAGTGTTTGGGGACCTGGGTCCTGCCCCAGGGGACATGGATCAATGCAAAAAAAAGTTTTAAAAACGGACGTTTTTTCAGGAGCAGTGATTTTAATAATGCTTAAAGTCAAACAATAAAAGTGTAATATCCCTTTAAATTTCGTACCTGGGGGGTGTCTATAGTATGCCTGTAAAGGGGCGCATGTTTCCCATGTTTAGAACAGTCTGAAAGCAAAATGACATTTCGAAGGAAAAAACTCATTTAAAACTACCGCGGCTATTAATGAACTGCCGGTCCGACAATACACATAAAAGTTCATTGATAAAAACGGCATGGGAATTCCCCACAGGGAAACCCCGAACCAAAATTAAAAAAAAAAAAAAAATGACGTGGGGGGGTCCCCCTAAATTCCATACCAGGCCCTTCAGGTCTGGTATGGATATTAAGGGGAACCCCGGCCAAAATTTAAAAAAAAAAATGACGTGGGGTTCCCCCTAAATTCCATACCAGACCCTTCAGGTCTGGTATGGATTTTAAGGGGAACCCCGCGCCAAAAAAAAAAAAAATGGCGTGGGGTTCCCCTCAAAAATCCATACCAGACCCTTATCCGAGCACGCAACCTGGCAGACCGCAGGAAAAGAGGGGGGGACGAGAGTGCGGCCCCCTCCCCTCCTGAACTGTACCAGGCCACATGCCCTCAACATTGGGAGGGTGCTTTGGGGTAGCCCCCCAAAACACCTTGTCCCCATGTTGATGAGGACAAGGGCCTCATCCCCACAACCGTTGCCGGTGGTTGTGGGGGTCTGCGGGCGGGGGGCTTATCGGAATCTGGAAGCCCCTTTAACAAGGGGACCCCCAGATCCCGCCCCCCCCCCCGTGTGAAATGGTAAGGGGGTACTTACCCCTACCATTTCACTAAAAAAGTGTCAAAATAGTTAAAAATGGCAAGAGACAGTTTTTGACAATTCCTTTATTTAAATGCTTCTTCTTTCTTCTATCTTCCTTCATCTTCTTCTTCTTCTGGTTCTTCTGGCTCTTCTGGTTCTTCCTCCGGCGTTCTCGTCCAGCATCTCCTCCGCGGCGTCTTCTATCTTCTTCTCCTCGGGCCGCTCCGCACCCATGGCATGAGGGGAGGCTCCCGCTCTTCTCTTCATCTTCTTCTTCATCCTCTTCTCTTCTTCATCTTCTTCATCTTCTTCATCTTCATCTTCTCTTCTTAATTTTCTTCTGCGGGCCGCTCCGCATCCATGCATGGAGGGAGGCTCCCGCTGTGTGAAGGCGTCTCCTCGTCTGACGGTTCTTATATAATAATATCCTCTGACGCACGGGACATGACGGAACTTCCCTGTGGCATTCCCCGTGACGTCACAGGGAAGTCCCGTCAAGTCACCGTGCGTCAGAGGGGGGCGGGGTCACCGGGTGGCCCCGCCCCCCGTTATTTAAGAACCGTCAGACGAGGAGACGCCGTCACACAGCGGGAGCCTCCCTCCATGCATGGATGCGGACCGGCCCGCAGAAGAAAATTAAGAAGAGAAGATGAAGATGAAGAAGATGAAGAAGATGAAGAAGAGAAGAGGATGAAGAAGAAGATGAAGAGAAGAGCGGGAGCCTCCCCTCATGCCATGGGTGCGGAGCGGCCCGAGGAGAAGAAGATAGAAGACGCGGCGGAGGAGATGCTGGACGAGAACGCCGGAGGAAGAACCAGAAGAGCCAGAAGAACCAGAAGAAGAAGAAGATGAAGGAAGATAGAAGAAGCATTTAAATAAAGGAATTGTCAAAAACTGTCTCTTGTCATTTTTAACTATTTTGACACTTTTTTAGTGAAATGGTAGGGGTAAGTACCCCCTTACCATTTCACACAGGGGGGGGGCCGGGATCTGGGGGTCCCCTTGTTAAAGGGGGCTTCCAGATTCCGATAAGCCCCCCGCCCGCAGACCCCCACAACCACCGGCCACGGTTGTGGGGATGAGGCCCTTGTCCTCATCAACATGGGGACAAGGTGTTTTGGGGGGCTACCCCAAAGCACCCTCCCAATGTTGAGGGCATGTGGCCTGGTACGGTTCAGGAGGGGGGGGGCGCACTCTCGTCCCCCCCTCTTTTCCTGCGGCCTGCCAGGTTGCGTGCTCGGATAAGGGTCTGGTATGGATTTTTGGGGGAACCCCACGCCGTTTTTTTTTTTTTTTTGGCGCGGGGTTCCCCTTAAAATCCATACCAGACCTGAAGGGTCTGGTATGGAATTTAGGGGGAACCCCACGTCATTTTTTTTAAAAATTTTGGCCGGGGTTCCCCTTAATATCCATACCAGACCTGAAGGGCCTGGTATGGAATTTAGGGGGACCCCCCCACGTCATTTTTTTTTTTTAAATTTTGGTTCGGGGTTTCCCTGTGGGGAATTCCCATGCCGTTTTTTATCAATGAACCTTTATGTGTATTGTCGGACCGGCAATTCATTAATAGCCGCGGTAGTTTTAAATGAGTTTTTTCCTTCGAAATGTCATTTTGCTGTCAGACTGTTCTAAACACGGGAAACATGCGCCCCTTTACAGGCATACTATAGACACCCCCCAGGTACAAAATTTAAAGGGATATTACACTTTTATTGTTTGACTTTAAGCATTATTAAAATCACTGCTCCTGAAAAAACGGCTGTTTTTAAAACTTTTTTTTGCATTGATACATGTCCCCTGGGGCAGGACCCGGGTCCCCAAACACTTTTTATGACAATAACTTGCATATAAGCCTTTAAAATTAGCACTTTTGATTTCTCCCATAGACTTTTAAAGGGTATTCCGCGGCATTCGAATTTGCCGCGAACACCCCAAATTGTTCGGTGTTCGGCGAACTTGCGAACAGCCAATGTTCGAGTCGAACATGAGTTCGACTCGAACTCGAAGCTCATCCCTACTGAGAACCATCCACAGTGTGGAGGAGGACTTTGCTGGCATAACTGCCTGCAAAATGATGCAGATGGAGGAGGGCCAACAACTCCTGTGTGAGTCCTTAATTTTGGAAGCTCTCAATAAGGGGTTGAGGGGCCAAATAACATGTGCTACACATTTGTGACCTCACACATAGTCCTCCTCCTTCTCCTCGTCCGGGTCCTACTCCTCCTCCTCCTCCTCCTCCGGGTCCTACTCCTCCTCCTCCTCCAGGTCCTACTCCTCCTCCCCCTCCTCCTCCAGGTCCTACTCCTCCTCCTGCCACATCTCCAACACCAGAGCCACAGCCGGGAAGGAAGCGTGGAGAGAAGACCAGAGAGTGATGGCCCTGGGCTCAGTCTGGTCTGGCAAAAGATGCAGGCTCTTGTAGTACCACAACCTGGAGACACAGATGTCATCTGCTGCTTTTATGATCTCTGGGACTTCGGGACTTTGTGCGTCGGAATTGTTCACACACGGTCAGAATTGACGCAATCGGATTTTGTTGTCGGAAAATTTTATAGCCTGCTCTCAAACTTTGTGTGTCAGAAAATCCAATGGAAAATGTCCGATGGAGCCCACACACAATGATTTCATGGTGAGTACAAAAATCCTATTATACTCCCCGCTTACCTATAATGGATTCCAAATTCAGTTTACTATATATCAGCTAATTTTTGTGAACAATTTAGAAATCAAAATCACTCAAGGGCCCAATTTTCATAATGACTTCAATCTAATAACCACCATCCCATTCTTGTCCTACTTGGTCTGAACACAAATTACGTTCTTTGGATTTCCTTTTTAACCATATATTAATCAGAGAAAAAAACATGATTACATTTAAACTGGATCCTCAAGTGGATTAACATAGATACATATGAATATGTATCTAAATATGTATCTAAAATATGTATGTAAACCATCAATCCAGTCTTTTATTTAAAATGAACCTATCAACTCCTCTCTGAGACCCCTGGGAGGCAACAGGCAAAAACCAGTGTTAATGTAAATGTAAACCTATTAAATCATTATTGAACCAGTTTGGTTCACGTATACACACATTTTCATTGTATTATACATTGCAGCAGCCAGTTTGGCTCATATGCATATATCCTTTTATTATATCATATACTCCATGCTTACTCTGCTGTATAGTATTACCCCATTCCCATCCCACCTATAGTAACAAGACGCCCGCAAGATGGCTCTCCTGTCCCGGGCGGGCATCATATGACATCCTCGGCTCTCCAGTGGTATAGGGGCCGCCGCGTCACTCGGGAGCTGAAACGCATGCCAGGTGGCCACGATGTGGCCGGGCACATGCGATTGCTCGTGACAGAGCAGGAATGTGGATCTGTGTGTGTGTAAACAGATCCAAATCCTGTCAGGGGAGAGGAGACAGATTGTGTGTTCCTAGTATATAGGAACACCGATCGGTCTCCTCCCCTAGTCAGTCCCATCCCCCACAGTTAAAACACACCTAGGGAACACATTTAACCCCTTGATTGCCCCCTAGTGTTAACCCCTTCCCTGCCAGTGACATTTGCACAGTAATCAGTGCAAATTTATAGCATGTATGAATGTCAGTGGTCCCAAAATAGTGTCAAAAGTGTCCAATCTGTCCGCCGGAATTCTCCAGTCCTGATAAAAATCGCAGATGGCCGATATTACTAGTAAAAAAAATAATAATAAAAATGCCATACATCAATAACCTATTTTGTAGGTGCTATAACTTTTAAACCAATTATCAATATACACTTTTTTATTAGGATATTTATAATAGCAAAAAGTAAAAAATATTGTGTGCTTTTTTTTTTTAATTGTCGCTCTTTTTTTTGTTTATAGCAAAAAAATAAAAACCGCAGAGGTGATCAAATACCACCAAAAGAAAGCTCTATTTTTGGGGAAAATATGATCAAAATTTCATTTGGGTACAGTGTTGCATAACCAGGCAATTGTTATTCAAAATGTTACAGCGCTGAAAGCTGAAAATTGGCCTGGGCAGGAAGGGGGTGAAAATGCCCTGTGTTGAAGTGGTTAATTGATTGATTACATATATATATATATATATATATATATATATATATATATACAGAGAGAGAGACAGATCTCTATATACACGCTTCACTCATCATTATATATATTCCCTACATTTCTCTTTCATTGTCCCCTAGATTCTAAGTCTATACTCAAACTGAACCAGTTTAGTACATTGTATTAAATACTGCTTTACATTTATGCTGCTATGGCAGTATTGTTATACATGCATTTATTTTTCAGTTAATATTCTCTATGGATACTGGGAGATCCTTAGGGACACACAGTCACATCCTAGCCATGCCTGCCCCCCGGTTACGCTCTGTTGAGTCTGGGTTTTTCTTGCCTCCTCAGCTCCCCAGTTGGATGCTTATTGCCTACCGCCTATGTATTCAGCATCTGGTAGTCTGACCCAGTCGTTGATAAGTATGGGGCCTTGTGCCTCAGACCCCCTTGACCATTTGTTACAATACCATCATTGTGCAGATACGTATTTTTTTTAATACTTTTTCACAGATGTAATACAAACGCATCTACCCCTGATGAAGCGAGCATGGTCTTGCGAAACGGGTAGGGTCACTTTCTATGCCTGTGAATATTATGATGTACATCTATACTGTAATGATACTGTTTTACACTGTATGTATTAGCTGACTGGCTTGGCAATTGTTGTTGTTAATGTATGTATGACAATTTTTAATAAGCTTTAATACTGTATTTATGTGTCATGTGACTGGCTAATTGCATACATCTCATTCAAAGTCCCAGGGCGACTTTTTGTGTCTTTTTATAAAATCATTACATCCTTATAAATCCTTATAAATTTATGATGATAAAATCTTCACATGAGCAATGACATACAGCTGTTGCTGAAGTACATACAGTATATGTAGAAGGAATTGTCTAGAAGAAGGTTGGAGGCGATCAGCAGCATTAAGAGGCAAAAAAGGAGACACATTTTTGATTTACAGTGATTTAAAATACTACATTTCTTGAATGTAGTGTTTACATGTAGTTTTAAAAAGTCAACACTTAAAAGTCAGCACACCATCTACAACCATTGATGAGAGGCACCTAAAATGCATTGCCATGTTTAATGGTCCCATGGTTAAGCTGAGAAGTGAAATTTTAAGATTCTAGAGGTATGTGTTGGCACTTCTTCTGACTCCGCACTGAGCTTTACTTGTTTATAGTTTTTTAATTGAGAGATTTGCATTTTGCAAGATATTGCATAATACATGGATCTCATGTGGATTATGGAGGGATATAATTTATGAACTAATAATTATAAAAGAAAAGTTCAGTTCTTGCAGGATATCCAACTAACTAACAAAGAGTCCGTGTCAGGAGTGCATCAGGGAAGAAATATTCCAGCCTCCCAAAAACAAAAAGATGCAGATGTATATAAAATGATCAGTTTATGTAAACAATGATGAATCAATTGCATGCAATGAATAATTTAAAAAAATAATGCGTCAGAATTTTTTAAAAGAGAAATTAATAAAACTTAAATTAGCCACTTCCGGACCGCCGCATGCCGATATACGTCCTAATTTTGAAGAGGGATATCTTTGTTATGGCAGCAGCTAGCTGCCATAACCCTGGTATCCTCTTCTTCGGCAGGCGGTCCGGTTTCTGATAATAGTGGTCTCTATGGCGGATTCACCACGTGATCACTTTTATTGGTGGCGGGAGAGGGGCCCCCCTCCCACCGCACTCTGGTGCCCTCCGCCGCTCACCGGAGCTGTCGGTGGTGGTGGAGGTGATCAGATCCTTGTCCTTGCTGGGTATGGAGACGAGTGAGGGGAAGATGGCCCCCACCCATCTCCATACCTTTGCAGGGCGGAAGCGATGTCAAAATGTCACTTCTACCAACAGCTCTTAACCACTTCAGCCCCGGAAGGTTTTATCCCCTTCCTGACCAGAGCACTTTTTACAATTTGGCACTGCGTCGCTTTAATTGCTAATTGCGCAGTCATGCAATGCTGTACCCAAACAAAATTTGTGTCCTTTTGTTCCCACAAATAGAGCTTTCTTTTGATGGTATTTGATCACCTCTGCGGTTTTTATTTTAGCGCTATAAACAGAAAAAGACCGAAAATTTTGAAAAAAAATGATATTTTCCACTTTTTGTTAAAAAAATCCAATAAACTAAATTTTAGTCATACATTTAGTCCAAAATGTATTCAGCCACATGTCTTTGGTAAAAAAATGTCAATAAGCGTATATTTATTGGTTTGCGCAAAAGTTATAGCGTCTACAAACTAGGGTACATTTTCTGGAATTTACACAGCTTTTAGTTTATGACTGCCTATCTCATTTCTTGAGGTGCTAAAATGGCAGGGCAGTACAACCCCCCCCCCCAAATGACCCCATTTTGGAAAGTAGACGTCCCCAAGAAAATTGCTGAGAGGCATGTTGAGCCCATTGAATATTAATTTTTTGGACCCAAGTGATTGAATAATGACAAACATTTTTTACAAAAAGTTGTTAATAAATGATATATTGCTCACACAGGCCATGGGAATATGTGGAATTGCATCCCAATATACATTTTTCTTATTCTCCTGAGTACGGTGATACCACATGTGTGGGACTTTTTGTGAGCCTAGCTGCGTACATGGCCCTGAAAACCAAGCACCGCCTTCAGAATTTCTAAAGGCATACATTTTTGATTTCACTCCTCACCACCTATCACAGTTTTGAAGGCCATACAATGCCAGGACAGTTCAACCCCCCCAAATGACCCCATTTTGAAAAGTAGACACCCCAAGCTATTTGCTGAGAGGCATGTTGAGTCCATGGAATATTTTATATTTTGCCACAAGTTGCGGAAAAATGACAAACTTTTTTTTTTTGCACAAAGTTGTCACTAAATGATATATTGCTCAAACATGCCATGGGCATATGTGGAATTGCACCCCAAAATACATTCTGCAGCTTCTCCTGAGTATGGGGATACCACATATGTGAGACTTTTTTTTGGGAGCCTAGCTGCGCACGGGACCCCGAAAACCAATCACCGCTTTCAGGATTTCTAAGGGCGTAAATTTTTGATTTCACTCCTCACTACCTATCACAGTTTCGAAGGCCATAAAAGGCCAAGATGGCACAACCCTCCCCCCCCCCCAAATTACCCCATTTTGGAAAGTAGACATCCCAGAATACCTCCCTTCATCCACCCACTTCTAATGATGGGCATACATGCACCATTTTATATATGCCATAGCATGGGGGCATCCGCCCCAAAAGTTAGGAGCAAACCGCTCCTCCGCCCCTGCTGCCCCCATGCTTCGGCATATATGCTCTTTCTTTTAACTGTGGTGCTGAAATCACCTCTGACAGTGCTGGAGTCACGGCTTTATGTATCGTGGGAGCAAACGCTGTTGCTGTCAAGGTAGATAAATCCGCACTGCAGCTGAATGGCGTACCTGAATGGTAAACAATAAAACACAGTAAACAGTAAAGTATAAAAAATTGCATACCTGAAAAGCAAACATGATAGAACATAATAACAATAAAACATTGCAGAATAGAATACAGTAAAAAAGAGCAGAACAATAAAGAGAGAATAGAGAGAGAGAGAACAATAAAACGACAACTATTTTTGTTTTTTTTATTTTATATATTTTTTTGTTTTGTTTTTTAACTTTTTTTTACACTTTTTTTTGTAACTGTAACTTTTATAACTGTAACCGGTTCCAGGTTCGGGTCTCTCAAAATGCGATGGCATCTTGGGAGACCCTGTGAAAGTGTGCCTAGTCTGTGCAATGATGTACCCTACACTAACACTCAAGTAGTGTATGGTAGCGTTCAAAACATTCACCAATGCAAAGATCAGGATTGTCAGGACAGGAGGGACAATAATAGTGGGTGTCACGCCTATATCTGCGCTTGCTGCAGACATGATATCTTTTTTGGGGGGTTCGTTGGGTAGGGGTACTTGGGAGGACATAAAGAAAATGCCTCTCATGCAGCCGACTGCATTTGGTTGGGGATGTGAATGGGGGAAGTACGGGTGCTGCAGAAGTGGTGGGTTCCCAATTAGGATTGGCGCATGCAGCAGGTAGGGCACTATGGGCACGACGGGCCTGTGTTTGTCTTCTTCTTGGTGGCAGTGGGACACTACTTGTGCTTGTCACCTCACCAGTTTGAACTGCACTTATGGGACTCGCCACGTCACCAAGTGTTACTGCAGTGCTGGTTTGACTACGACCGGGGTGTACTAGGCCGCTGGTGCTTGTCAGTTCACCAGAAGGAAAAGCGGCGCTAGTACTGCTCTGCTCCATACGAGGGTCCTGCAGTTCCTGCACCTCAACAACAGCAGAAGAAGATTGGGGTCGGGTACGCCTGACCTTGGCAGGGACCACAACTCCTTCATCAGAGCTATCTGTCATGGAGCCGCTGTCTTCTACAGGATCATATTCTGAGCCTGAATCTGACAGATGAGTGACTTCCTCTTCACTATCTGTCATGCTCAGAAACGTGTAGGCCTCTTCACTACTGTACCTTCAATTTGCCATTTTGGGCTTTAAATTTAGTGGTACAGTAGTGAGACTCACAGGTAAAAAAGCTACTGACTGTTAGTGACTGATTCAAACGCTAGGGATCAGGCCTGACTCTGCGAATGCTGCACTTATGTGTTTAGTGTTTTGTAAGTGACAGTGATCGATCGATACTGCACTTGGGTGGGTTGGGCAAAGCCAGGCAGAAAGGCAAAACGCAGGTGCTAGCAAGTATCTGGGCTGATCCCAATAACACTGCGTTTTTGGGAACCCTAAACTGCTGGGGACGCTAGTATAGATCTGATCAGATCAGATATTGATCCGTTCAGATACTATACCACTAATGGAGGTGTATGCTGCTTGCGTGGGTGTTAGCGGTACTGGCACTAACCTGACACTGCCTTGGGGCGACGCAGACCCTATATGATCCTAAAACCTTACTTGTATCATCCGCCGGGTGATCAGGGGTTAAACCTTTATTAGGAAATAAACGGCGGGTGCCCTGACACTATAAAAAACAAACTAACTAACCAGCGTCACCCATAACAGTTATACGGTGATCACTGGTGAAAGGGTTAACTAGGAGGCAATCAGGGGGTTAAAACCTTTTATTAGGTAGTATATGGGGGTCCCTGACGCTATAAAACGCTGACGGCGAACCTAAATACTTACCTCCCTAACTAGCATCACCTGTGACACTAATACAGCGATCAGAAAAACGAACGCTTAGTGACACTGGCGACGGGGGTGATCAAGGGGTTAAAACTTTATTAGGGAGGGTTAGGGGGGTACCCTAGACCTAAAGGGGCTTAACCCTAACTGCCCTACTACTTATAACTGTCACAAAATGACACCAATGCAATAATCAGAGAAAAAAAAATGCTATTGGTGTCACTGTGACAGGGGGTGCAGGGGGGTGATCGGGGGGTGACTGGGGTGTGAAGTGTGTGCCTAGAGTGTTCTACTGTTAGTGTAGTGTTGGTGCACTTGCTTGGATGGCTTCTCTCCTCGGCGCCGGCATGAAAAGACCGACACTAGGAGAGATGGCATCACTTCCTCTGCCGCTGTTTACATTACAGAGGCAGAGGAAGATTGTCATCCGTTGGGAGCAATCGCGAGGGGGTGGCCACAAATGAGTGGCCTCCCCCTCAGCACGGATTGCTCCCCTAATGATGCCGACTGCCTCGGGCACCGGGGGGGAAATGCGCCCCTTCCTGCCCGCGGGAGGCAGATCACGTACCAGGTACGTGATTTTGCCTGCTGGTGCCATTCTGCCACAGTATATCTGCATTAGGCAGTCGGCAAGTGGTTAAAAGGCCATTTTTTAAAAAAAAATTTCAAATGACAATTTTTTTTTTTTTTTGCATTTTAGTGTAAATATGAGATCTGAGGTCTTTTTGACCCCAGATCTCTTATTTAAGAGGTCCTGTCATGCTTTTTTATATTACATGGGACGATTACATTGCTTGTAATAAGAATAAAAGTGACACTTTTTTTTTTGTAAAAGAACAGTTAAAAATAAAAAATAAATGGTAAAATAAGTAAGAAAATAAATAATAATTTTAAATGCGCCCCGTCCCACAGAGCTTGCTTGCAGAAGCGAACGCATACGTGAGTAGCTCCCGCATATGAAAACGGTGTTCAAACAACACATGTGAGGTATCGCCGCGATCGTTAGAGCAAGAGCAATAATTCTAGCCCTAGACCTCACCTGTAACTCAAAACATGCAACCTGTAGAATCTTTTAAACTTAAGGGTAAAAGTTTGTCGCCATTACATGAGCGGGCGCAATTTTGAAACGTGACATGTTGGAAATAAATTTACTCGGCGTAACATTATCTTTCACAATATAAAGAAAAATTGGGCTAACTATACTGTTGTCTTATTTTTTAATTTAAAAAAGTGTATTTTTTCAAAAAATGTATAATGTTTGGGGGTTTTAAGTAATTTTCTAGCAAAAAAAATGTTTTTAACTTGTAAATAACAAATCTCAGAAAGAGGCTCGGTCCTTAAGTGGTTAGCTGAGTGTCTTATATACTCTAATTGGACAAGGGTAGATTTTGACATTATAGGCCAGTCATGGCAAACCTTGGCACTCCAGATGTTTTGGAACAACATTTCCCATGATGCTCATGCACTCTGCAGTGTAGTGGAGCATCGTGGGAAATGTAGTTCCATAACGTCTGGGGTGCCAAGGTTCGCCATCACTGTTATAGGCCACTCTTCTATACCTTGTTTAATCAGAGAATGCCTTGTTTTCATTCAAAAGAGCACAACATATTTCCTGAAAGGTGGAAATGCTGAGCAAGGGACTTTCTGTCTTCTCTCTATCAGTGTGGAAGTAGCTGCAGTAATCTACAGACACTGGAAAGTGCTTCTTGTGTTTGATAAAGACTAATATAGTGATTATGAGACTTCCCTGCAGCCCTCGGCAAATTACATATTGAGCTGGAACAAAGTGAATTCTAACAATAGTGTATTCCTAGACTTCAGCTTAAATTTAATATTCACACAATTTATAATGCAAAGGCTACAATTTATTTTAGTAAATTAGCCTCATTGAGTGAATATTCACTTAAATTATCCAGTCATGTGACAAGTTAATACTTTCTACTTTATTTCTTCTGCACATGATAGTTGAAGTAAATATTCACACAATTTAATGTGTGAAGATTCCTAACTTCTTTAACAAATCAGCCCATCTATGTAGATTTAAGTACACCCTACAAAAGAAAAAATAATTTCTGCACTATTCTGTAATGAGTAGCAATGCATGGGGCTTGATCATAGTTTCTGTTAATCTTCAGGATATTAATAGAGATGGCTAATAACCATTACTGTTGCTTGGGAAGTAACTGGGAAACCATCCAACATACAGGAGAGTAGCAAAATATTGGCTGTGCATTTCAGGTGAAGAATGATCAGAGGCCTGATCATTTGTTGACAAAACATCAGATTCCTCAGTGCATGTTACCTTAAACTTCCTAAATTCATTCTTTAACAAAAAAAAGTAAAAAAAAATAAAATAAAGTAAAACGATTTTTGACTTTTTTTATAAGTATACATACAAAAAAAAGGTTTTACAAATAAATAATTAATACATTGTAACAGATTCCCAAAGATCTATAAGTTAGACAAAGGTACAGCACAACAGACAAATCTCGCTTTAAGATAAATTAAAATATAAACTGTGCTCCTAAGAGGAATAAATTAAAAATTAGCTGCTGCCTTAAATGTGTAACATAAATATCATGTATACCAAGAAAAAGGAGGAAGCTCAAGTAATTATAAACCATATCATGAATAGAAAAATCATAACAGATAAAAAAAATATATATTTTCAAATATATGACAAGTAGCATATATAATTAGTGTCAATCCTAGTAAAAATCCTTTAATCTTGCTTCACCTCTACTCATGTTCAAAAAACCATCTGTGCATTCTAACTCACCACCTAATAAAAGCAGCTCACAGAAACGCAGTAAGAACAAGCCATAACATTATGACCACCCACTAAAACCTGTCCAGCCAAGTTTTTTTACGGATTTACGCGATGGGGCTCATTCTTGCTCATATGGATGTGTCTGCGGGGAGTGACTGGAACTGATCGGGATACCAGGACTGGAGATCCGAACGGAGGACTGTCACCAGGGACCATTGCTGCAGGATACGGCTGATAGGCTTGATACCCCTGCAGGGGTGAATTCTTCCGGTGAGTGAGGGCACATAGGGGGGTCTTTTGGAAGGCTGGAAGAGTTTACAACACCAAGAGTACTGCTAGATGTTTGAAGAGACTTAATATTTGCACTTTAGGAAGAACGTTCTATGGACTTTCTTTCAGTGTTTTCTTTTTTGGGACATTTTTTTTGGACTGATGATTTAATGATTTATTTCTAAAACACTTTTATGCGCATTTATGATTATAAGGTTCTTATTTATATATTTTAGCACTTTTTTATGCACATATTTACGCTATTTTTTCAAGGATTTTTTGAAGGTTTTTTGGGAATTCATACCACTTTTTTTTTTTTTTTTTTATATACCAACTTATAATGTTTTGTTTTTGATCACCTCTAATCTAGTAAGGTGATAATACACGCTGCACTTTATATATATGTGGGCATTTTTCGCATATACACCAAGAATAGTTTTCCCACACGTTTGAAATTTCATCATTCCTGCATATATAACAATTTATGTTCAGTTTTTTCTATTTATTCACATTTTTTCTGTTTATTCACAGTTTTTTCTACTTATTCACATTTTTTACTTGATAGACCTCACCAGTTTCTGCACATTAGACGAGGTTTAGTGGAACAGCGCCAATCACCCCGTATTGGGACTCTATACTACTTAGAATTTCACGTAGGTGTTATTCTGTGCTGGGGGGGCTACAGTTCCTTTATTACCTAAGCGCGGAGCTATTTGTTTCTTATGTTATGATATGACCCCTATTTCTAGGAAGGTCAAAAATCACTTGAAATTGCCAACAATGTGACTCTGGATGTGAGAATCTTCATCTCAAATGGTAAGTAGTAACTCATCTGCAACAAATTCATCCAGAAATCATTTGTCGCAATATTCTCAAAGAGTAAATAAGCTAATTCTTCATAGTGAAGAACTGCTATACATAGTTGATTTAAAAGTTAAAAACCATAAACTCACATAAAAAAAAATGCTCAACACCACTATCATATGTGAATGGAAAACAATCAAACAAAAATTAAAAAAAACTGGGAAGTTTAGACAGGGGCTTCAACATGAGAACACTCGGCGGTATGAGTACATCTATACATATACAGGTGGATAAAAGCTGAAGATGCTGTATATGTAAGAGCTGGATATAGGGGAGCATACAGTGGAAATAGGTAATATCTTATAGGTAATGCTGTCGTCAACGATTATTGTGAGACCAAATGTGTGGAATACACAGTGGGGAGTAAGGTAACAGGACCTCATCTCACCTGGCGTGCAACTTACATCCGCAGTCCATCCATGGGCTTGAAGTGCCGTGAGGCTCCCTGAATTTCCGATTAGCCAGTCTCTGGGTAAGTGAAGTGGTTAAACCAATCATCCACAGGCAGGTTGCTTGAAGCTCTCCCCGATTAGGGCTGTATGTTGGTTCTCCATGATGCCTAGACAACACTGTGTAGTGCGGGGTGAGGCGGAAGATGGAGCCACTTGTGTGTGGCGGACAGACCAAGCTACATGACACCGTTTGGTCTATGCCTTTCGCTCAGTCACGTAAGCTTCATCAGAGCAATGCTGTGGACTCAAATTGAAAATTACATTGATAAAACGGTGTGATTAAATATCAAATCTGTATAGTAATACTAGATTTCAATAGAATATATTCCAGCTTACTGGGTAATTCATCCAAGGCATCCAGACCAAGCAGTCATATTTACTATTGGGCTAAATTCAAAGATTCAAGGTAGAGGAGGAGATTCACGGGAAAATGAATAATTGCATACCGATCATATGGAGATAGTCTATTGGAATCTAGTATTACTATCACAGATTTGATTTTTAATCACACGGTTTTATCAATGTAATTTTCTGCCTAGGCCAAAATTATGTTATACATAACAGTAGTGTACATGGGCATTTTTTCTTCTTTCATCTGGAGGAGGGGAGGAAGGGTTTGCTCGGCTAAGCTCAAATACCTGCCTGCATGTTTGTGTTAAGGGCAGATGGATTCCAGGAAGTAAATGCTACATGAATCATTTGCCCTTACTCAAGATGGCCACAGTTGGAAATGCTGGAGGGGTGTTTTTCAAAGTGATTTCTCAACAAAATATAGCATGGAGATGTGGGCTGATAGGTGAGTTTGCTGTGATTATGAAATATGAATTAAATACAGTTTTCAGTGCTTTTATACAGTTAAGCTCCTTTTTAAAATCCCTATCTCACATGCACACACATACAGTACTAGGGCCATTTCAGTGAGGAGCCAATTAGCCTAACTTTATGTCTTTGGAGAGTGGGAGGAAACCAATGCAAGCACAGAAAGAACATGCATGCTCCATACAAAAAGAGCCCTGACTAAGATATGAACTGAAATGCTAACCACTAAGCTGTGAACAGAACTCTTATACACAGACAATACACAGGAAGAAGAATTAGGAACAGATTTTACCATTTTCATGTACTGTATGTTTGCATGAAACATTGTTTTTATTTGTTTTTCCTTTTAACTACTTCCAGCCCAGGCCATCAAAACCAGAAAATTACTCATAACCGACAAACATTATATATATATATATATATATATATTTTAGCAGAGACCCTGGAGAATAAAATGGTGGTCCTTGCAATTTTTTATGTCACACGGTATGTGCAAAAAAAAATCACAATATATAACCCAATTTTTTGTAAAATATAAAAGATGATGTTACACTGAGTAAATAGATACCAAACATATCACACTTTAAAATTGCCCATACTCATGGAACGGTACCAAACTATGGTACTTAAAAATAGGCGGCTCTTACATTATTTTTACAAGTGACCAGTTTAGCTATAACTCACATATGTGGTTTGAACACCATTTACATGTGCGAGTGCAACCTACTTATGCGTTTGCTTCTACATGCAAGCACGAGGCGACAGTGGGGCTTTAAATGTGTTATTTTTTTTTGTACACTTTCCCTTTCATTTTGTAATTTTTGATCACTTTTATTCCTATGACAAGGAAAGTAAACATACCTTTTTATAGGAATAAGGCATGACAGGTCCTTGCTATGGAGAGATTGAGGGTCTATAAGACCCCACATCTCTCCTCTATGCTGGAAAGCATGAGATTAAAAAAAAGAAATGATCACAGGCTTTCCAGCAAAAAAAATGGCAGTGTTTACACTGGCCAGAGTCAGGAGTGATGTTATGACATTGCTTCCGGTGTCCCACGGTCTTAGAGATGGCAGGGATTAGATGGTTCCTGGCCAGCTCTGTGGTAAACCTGTGGTGCCTCAAGATGGGATCTCGAGGGGAGGGGGGTGACCCTCCTGCTGCCTCTAAAAGCAATCCAGCAAATAAACAGCCACTAGGATGGCTTTTACTATAGAGGGAATCTCCGGCTGAAAAAAAAAAAAAAAATCTGCATGATGCCTGTAGCTGCAAGCATCATCCAGATATCTTCACTCAAAGTCAAGGATGTCATATGACATCCACCTAGGGGGAAGTGGTTAATGTCTGCACCATTTCATTCATTTTGGTAAGATATTCTGTACATGTCTGAAATAAATAACAACTTTTTCTTTTCACTCATTCACATCTTTTCACCAATTAAGACAGATGCCATACAATGTTGTTGTCAAACTATACTGTTTGATCTGAATTTTATTACTAATACCAGTTTACATGATGCATTTTACAAAACAATAGAAAATACATAACACTGCATGGAAAGTGTGTATCAGGATCAGCTAATGATTTCATTAAATGCGAGTTTCCATAGCAAAATATAAAGAACATTTAAAAAACACAGTTTTGCTTTTAAAGGAGCAATTAGCCGTATGTTGCTGATTGCTATCTTGAATTAAAATGTAGAGAATAGAAAATGTTTAAAACAAACATTTTTGAAAACCTGCAGATCTTAATCAGATGGAAACCAGGAGACAAAGATCTTTTTATTCAACTGTCTTGCTGTGCTCTTATACAATCTTTAATGATGACCATCATTAGAAATCCCAGTAGAGTTTATCATCACATTTCTGTCTATTTGCTATATCCAAGTAATGTCACTGCTTATGGGACAAAATAATCTTACTTTTACCTCCTATTTTTTACTACTGTAGCACCTTCCAAGAAGCACTGAGTTTAGTTAGCCCTCCCAGGCTGTCTACTGATAAAGTATCACAGCTGTCCTACAGAACTTACCGATATTTGTATGGCAATATATTAACTGACTTCCATTGTGTAATGCCCCATACACACGGTCGGAATTTCTGACAGAAAAAGTCCGATGGGAGCTTTTCATTGTATATTCTGATTGTGTGTATGCCCCATCGGACTTTTTACGTCGAAAATTCAGACTTAGAGAACATGTTCTATATTTTTCCGAACAAATTCCTATCGGGAAAACCGCTTGTCTGTATGCTGTTCCGATGTACCAAAAATGACGCATGCTCTGAAGCAAGTACAAGATGTCGTACATGTTGTCCCGTCGTATGTGTTGTACGTCGCCGCGTTCTTGACGGTCAGAATTTAGTGTGACCGTGTGTATGCAAGACAGCTTAAGCGGCATTCCGTTAGAATTCCGTCAGAAAAACCTTCAGAGTTTATTCCGATGGCAAAACCGATCTTGTGTACAGGGCATCAGGTTTGCTTGATGGTAATTTTTTTGCACGATTTTGAGAGGAGAGAGGGTTGGGGCACAGGATACCCCAAGATAGAAAAAGTCACAGACTCCAGACTCTACTCACAATCGATACGTATGGGGGCCTTTAGGCTGAAACTGCTTTTTGTATTCTTTCAGGCTGCAGATGAGTGTTCAAATGCAGCATACACACTCCCTGAATGAGCTATTAGGCTTCCTGCAATTTCTAAGCTTGTACCCAGATATTCCAGACACTCTTTGGTAGATGAAGCATCTCCTTTGGTGCTCCCAACCAGACTTCTTTTTTTTTAATTAAATAATTTTTATTATTTTGTTATAGTATTATTACACAAGTAGCAGGAAAAAAAAACTAGAAATACAACATCATACAATATTGTGCAATATCTTACATTGACTAGTACCAACCAGACTTCAGACCCACTCCTCCTGGATCTCCCCTTCAGTAAGGCAGGTTCTTTAGGCCCCAAATACAGGCCTTTCTTCTAACAGCACATGTGCTCTTGCCAGACAGCAGGCCTTGGAGGTCAGAGAACTCCAGAAGCATATCCCAAGAAAAAAAGCTTGGGATTAAAATCAGGGCCCACAGGGTCACATCAAGCATTTATATCCTCCCCCAGCCTGTACCACTGGCAATAAATGTCCTAGTGGTTAGCCAGAGAGACATACATATTTATAACCCAGCATTATTGTATCTTCTTGCACTATTACCAGGAATAATCCCTGACAGCAGACAGAAGCAAACAATAACAATAGGCTAAGGGAAGACCAAATAAACACAGAACTATCATTTTTGTATAGGCTAATTACAGCCATCAATACTAAATTTAAAGAGTCTCTCCTGCTGAGGGAAGGGTGGCTACACTCACTTCCCACCAAGGAATATAATTTCCTCGAAGATTGCACAAAAAATATTCTCCCACACCTGAGAGTGGATATTATGGCAAAATTTGGATATGGAAGGGGTTAAGGAGGGAAAGGATACAGCAGTTACACTTCCACTTGAAACCATACACAAAAAAGAATGGTAGTGACCGTCTCATTGACAAACTAACTTTACCTTTGAAAAAATACAAATATATAAAAAGAGCAAAACTGAATTCAAGAGCCAAAACCTTATTTCTAAAAGAATGATACTTTTTTCACAATTCCAAGACACATGACTGAAGAAGCAAGTCCAAAGCAAGATAGGATGAGGTACTGGACACAGATCTTTAACCTATAATGGGAATCATCACTAAAGCCTAATGGCTTGAATTTGGCAGCTCTCCACTCACTTACATTCCCAAATGGGAACAATATCCATATTAGCCGTGCCTTTTAACTTTACTAATCCAAACAGGACCACAATAAATGGCTCATAAATAGTCTTCACAGCAAGTAAACACAAATCAGTAACTCTGAGTGTTTCCAAACACATAGACACCCCACAGATTTGTCTGAACATTACATGCCCATTTAACACTAAATATACACAGTTGGGCAATTCAAACTGAACTGAACAAAGATTACAATTTATACAGAAAACTATGGTCAATATTATTATATTCTAAATCCAGAATTAAATAGAACCCTTTACAATAATATGACACATATAAATCAAAAGAAACGTAAGCTCAATCACTATTGGGGAGATTATTGAACTAATATAAAAAAAAACTTTAATAACCATGCAATTCAACCAATTGTCTAAAAGTAAATTCAATTATATTTAAAGTGAAACAATACAAATTAAAAATTCCTTTAAATATTGTCCCTGGGGGGGTTTCTATAGTATGCATGTAAAGTGGCGCATTTTTCCAGTGTTTAGAACAGTACCACAGCAAAATTACATTTCTAAAGCAAAAATTGTCACTCAAAACTGATTGTGGCTGTAATGAATTGTCGGGTCTCGGCAATATAGATAAAACTCATTGAAAAAAAGAGCATGGGATCCCCCCCAGTCCATTACCAGGCCCTTTGTGTCTGGTATGAATATTAAGGGGAACCCCAACCCAAATATAAAGAAAAAAAGTGTGTGCTAGTCCCCCTAAAATCCATACCAGGCCCTTCGGGTCTGATATGGAAATTAAGGGGAACCCTGTGCCATTTTTTTAAATGGCGTAGGGGTCCTCCCAAAATCCGATACCAGACACCTTATCTGAGCATGCAACCTGGCATGCGCACCCTCCTGAACTGTACCAGGCCATATGCCCTCAACGTGGGGAGGGTGCTTTGGGGTAGCCCCAAAAAGCACCTTGTCCCCATGTTGATGGGGACAAGGGCCTCATCCCCTCAACCCTTGCCCGGTGGTTGTGGGGGTCTGTGGGCGGGGGCTTATTGGAATCTGGAAGACCCCTTTAACAAGGGGACCCCCAGATCCCAGCCTCCCCCACGTGTGAAATGGTAAGGGGTACAAGTACCTCTACCATTTCACCAAAAAGTGTCAAAATGTAAGAAAAGAACAAGACACAGCTTGGGGACAAGTCCTTTATTAAAAAATAAAAAATAACAATGTCCCATGATGTCCATTCATCTTCTTCTATCCAACCGCGACAAACCAAAAAAAGAAAAAACAATCTGCAACCGATCCTCCTCTATGGGAGGCTCCCACTGTGTGACACTCCTTCGCTGATGACAGTTCTTATATAACTGAGAGCAGGGCCACCCAGTGACGTACCTGGGTTACCCCGCCCCCTGTGACACCAGGGGGACTTCCCTATGGCTTCCCCGTATTGTCAGAGGAGAGCTGGGTCACCCAGGTATGTCACTGGGTGGCCCCGCCCTAAGTTATATAAGAACTGTCAAAGGCGATGAAGCATCACACGGCGGGAGCATCCCATAGAGGAGGATCAGTTGCGGATTTTTTTTTTTCGGTCTGTCGCGGCGTGAAGAAGAAGATGAATGGACATCGTGGGACATTTTTTATTTTTTAATAAAGGACTTGTCCTCAAGCTGTGTCTTGTCATTTTTAACATTTTGACACTTTTTTGTAAAATGGTAGGGGTACATTTGTACCCTGTTACCATGTCACACAGGGGGAGAGGCCGGGATCTGGGGGTCCCCTTGTTAAAGGTGGCTTACAGATTCCAATAAGCCCCCTGCCCGCAGACCCCCACAACCACCGGGCAAGGCTTGTGGGGATGAGGCTCTTGTCCCCATCAACATGGGGACAAGGTGCTTTGGGTGGCTACCCCAAAACACCCTCCCCATGTTGAGGGCATGTGGCCTTGTACGGTTCAGGGGGGTGCTTTCTTGCCCCCCCTCTTTTCCTGCGGCCTGCCAGGTTGCATGTATGGATAAGGGTCTGGTATGAATTTTAAGGGGGACCCTTGCGCCATTTTTTAAAAATTGGCACAGGGTTCCCCTTAATTTCCATATCAGACCTGAAGGGCCTTGTATGAATTTTAGGGGGACCCCCACAAAGTTTTTTTTTATATTTGGTTCGAGGTCCCCCCAAAATCCATACCAGACCCTTATCCGAGCACGCAACCTGGAAGGCCGCAGGAAAAGGGGGGACGAGAGAGCGCTCCCCCTCCTGAACTGTACCACGCCACATGCCCTCAACATTGGGAGGGTGCTTTGGGGTAGCCCCCCAAAGCAACTTGTCCCCATGTGGCGCTTACATCAGCTGGTATATAATCATGTACCAGCTGGTGTAGCTTGGAGTGGGCGTGCGCTGCTTTCCCTACTGGAAGCGCCGCCGCTCATGTTGACGGCGCTTCTGGCCGGACGGTGTGCATGCGCACTGTGAGCATTCGGCCGGTCCGGATGATGTCACGTCGGCGTCGCCGATTGGATGACGACAGATGGGACGTGCACACAAATAGGACGGCGTCCTATCACTGTGTGCATTCCGCTCCAGCCAGAGGATGACATCGCACGTCGCAGGTCTTTCTCCTACTATATTCAGGTACCTTTTCTTGTTGCAGCACTGGTTATCAGGCATCTGCCACTGATGGATACCTATATTATAATTCAGTTACTAGCTTACCCTTCCCCCCCTCTCTCTTTTTTTGCTTGCTTATATTATAGGACAAAGTATTGGTAGACCACCTTTGATGACACTGGGCCGTTTGGCACCTGTTGTCTATGACTACCTGAGCCCTACTGTGGAACCCAGGGGCACATAGAACATAAAATAACATCTCTAAAACCAATACTGGTGAGTGTTATACACCATGGCGGGGGCTATGTCACCAGATACCCATATATATACATCCTTACTTTCTTATTTTAAATTAATTGTTTTCCTTTTAGGAACAGGCTTATGTGTTAAGCTAGTACCAGTTTACATCCATCCCGACGTGCATAGGTATATTAATTTGCCGGTTTTCCGGTCCTTTTGGGCTTGCGGACTATTACCTCTTTCATGATTTTATATATATTCTACAATGTAAGTATTTCCTTTAGATAGTTATTATTCTTCCTTTTTCTTTCTCCCCATCCCTTTTCTTTTTCCTCCTCCCCTTCTTTCCCCGCCCCCTCTTTTCCCCCTTTCCTTCCCTCCCTTTCTTCCCTTTCCTCCCCCCCCCCCCTTCGTCCCTTCCCTTTCCCTCCCCCCTTTTTCTGTCTTGATTTTCCTGTTTACCTCCCATTCCTTCCTTCCTCTTCTTGTTTCCTTCCCTTTCTTTCTACTGTTTCTTCTCCTTTCCCTTTTCCCCCCTCTTTTCCAACCCCCCCTTCCCTTTCCCTCCTTCCCCCCCCCCCTTTCCCCCCCCCCACTCTTCCCGCTATCCCCCTCTTTTTCTTTTCTCTTCTTTTTAGTTCTTTTCCCCTTCTCTCTCCTTTTTCTGCTCTCTCTCCTTTTTTTCCCTCTCCCTCCTTTTTTCCTTCCCTATCTTTTTCCTCCCTATTCCAGGCATTGGGAATAAAATCAAATCTTTATTTACCTCATGAACCTTCTTTATTGCGACACACCTTTGAAGTATCATATTAGATTATGTTGTGTACGCCCCCATAGCAGCCTTTCATCACCCCTATGGTTTGCGCACTCATCATTGCTCTGTTTGAACCAGTATACATTTCTAAATACAATGTATGTGGCGTCATTATAGATGTCTGTTTTTGATGGATATATATATTAATTATTATTTTTTGCTACGTTATGTACTCTGATAGCCACAACATATCCTGTATCGCTCTTGAAGAAGCGTGATGACACCGAAACATGTCGAGCATCAAAGATTTACGTGACATGAATTGACTACAGATTTGCTATCGAGCCATCACTTCGGATTGATCTTTATGTGGAGTGCTTACCCAGACGTCCGAACAACTGTATACTATAGATGGTGTTGTATAGCGAGCACTTTAATATATACACATGTTGTGGTTTTTAAGCAATGTTTTTCTTGCTATGTATTTTTCTAAGTAAATAAAATGTTATTTTATATAACCAGTTTGTTGTAGTTGTGCCTAGAAAGTCCAAAAGTCCCTCTTGTTTGTTTCTTGAATATTTGATAGGACGTGGCACAGGTTTACTTTTTGTGTGTATCCACGGTGCCACTCCGTGTTATGATACACTTCCATTTTTGCATTGATTGATATGGGTGGAAGCCCCTGGGCCTTTGGTGACCATTTGTTCATGGGAACCAATTTGTGGCTGATATAATAGACCCCTTTTACTCATACCAGTATACAGCTTACATTTTCTCTTAGAATCTATAGTTTTCTCTTTTTTTTATTTTTATTTGGTTTAGTATTTAAAAGAGGGTACTTATGGACTTTGTAGGTACAGCATGGACGGGATATATGTCAGAAATTCAGACCAATTGCAATGTTGATACGGAACAAGAAATCGGAATCAATCAATACATGGCGAAAATGAAACGCCTTTTGAAAAAGAAGGCCAATCTTTATTGGCATATAGAATTCCTTAATAAGTATGTCCGGGAGAACATCAGTCCCTTGGGACTTAGGATACAAGTATATCCTTCATTTCAGACCACAACTCCAGAGTTTAAGGTAGCATGGGAAAGTGCTCTCACAACTTGCAGTGTTAATTTGATGAAACTTCTCATCTCTCAATATCAATCAGAACTGACCACGCTCGATCAAGAGATCGTAATGCTACAATCTTCTAATGAGAGCATTAAAACCCATGCCCTATATACAAAATGATGGCAAGACATCAGAGACTTTGTCACCAAAATCACTAAAGATATCATTTACAAAAAACAAAACAAACTTTCTAAAGACCGATTGGCCTTTATGGATGGTTTTGCGTATCATTGGCAATTGCCTTCTCAGAACAAAGGGTCTAGGATTAGACATCGCACTTTGAGAAATCAAGTGAATGTACCATATACTACAGATGATGACACAGAATCTGACTCTTCTTTGTTTTCTTCACAGCCTTCTTCCAGGAAAAGCAACTCCACTACTCATCACTCTCAACTAGGAGCACGTAAGCGGGATCTTGGTGGTGGGTCTTACACTCCTTATTTCAAAAAACGCCCTCCCCCCGACAACACCTCCTTTCACACCAAATCTTTACACGATACTTCTCTTAATGTTGACACTAATGGACACCCACCTGGAAAATACCTGGGAGCACCGACTCTACAGGCGATCCAGCTTCTCAATTCACAACCACAGGTACATACTTTGTCGATGAATGCGACTCCATCTTCTACAGTCAGCGACATAGGCAGACCCTCGGTGCAGGGAGCCACTGCCATTGAAAACACACAACCAACACCTCCAAATACTTTTGGTAACAATACACCTGGTACACATCTTCGACAAAGTACACTAGACCCACATGTCTCTCAAACGAGGAACTCGTCACTAAATTTTCAGGTACCAGAGTACAAACTACCGCTCACGTAAATACCAATCTGGACATTTTCAATTTAACCCCCTATTCTTTCAATTCCCACCAAGTGGAGGTTCTCCAACTTGGTCTGAGTTTCTGTCCATCCACTATAATTGACAAATATGAAACTATTAAGGACCTATATTTATTTTCCCGGAATCTCACATACAAATTTTTGTTCGATAAGGATCGGATTCGATCTATACAGGACAAGCAGATTTCTGAACAAGTCAAAAATTTCACAATGGAGGACTTTAGAGCCCTCCGAGATTTAATGTTATTACTTGATGAAAACGATGAATCCAGCCAGGAGGAGACTCCCACGACTCCTAACTCCAATCTTGGAGTCGCCACACCTAATAACCCATTTAGAGCCAAATCTCAACGTTTTCCCGATCTGATGACTAATCCCAGTATCTGGGCCTTCCTGATGGGCACGATCAACGATGTCAAAAAAATGAATGTAACACCCAAACATAGGAATTTGACTTATGCCCAAGCACAAGCAATTACACAATTACAAAATCATCCTGACCTGGTGATAAAACCCGCCGATAAAGGCGGAAATATTGTTCTCATGACCAAAGCTGACTACAAACAGATGGTCATGAATATCCTATGTAACAAAGCATGGTATAGATGCATTGACTCTACAGAAATAGACCAGTATAAAACAGAATTTTTGACTATCGTTGGTTCTGCCCATCAGGAAGGCCTCATTGACCAGGACCTTTATAATTTTTTGAATGTACGCCATCCTAGGATGACTACATTTTATGCACTTCCTAAAGTGCATAAAGACCAGACTAGACCCCCGGGAAGACCCATAGTGTCAGGTATTGGGTCCCTAACTGAAAATGCCAGCCGATTAGTCGATTCAATACTCTTACCACATGTACTATCCTTACCCTCATACATAAGAGACACATTGGACCTTCTGAAGCAGATCGAAGGGATGGTCGTGCCTCCTGATGCCCTGCTCGTGACCTTGGATGTCGAGGCTCTATACTCGAGCATCCCTCACGAGCAGGGTATCAGGACAGCGCGCACCTTCCTTCGTGAACAAACGCACCACCGTTGGGACTACTGTGAATTTATTTTGAAATTGTTACGTTTTATCCTCACGCACAACTGTTTTACATTTGACGAGTCCCACTTCCTCCAGGTGCAGGGCGTGGCCATGGGCACCTGCTGTGCGCCCACCTACGCCAATTTGTACCGGGGGGGTGGGAACGTACAGTGTTTTCGGATGACAGTTTATCACACTTTACAAGTCAGGTGATGTGCTGGTTGCGCTTCATCGATGACATCTTTATTGTATGGTCAGGTTCTATGGATAGTTTAAACACCTTCGTGGAGAGATTGAACTGTAACGTGTTTAACTTGAGATTTACAGTATGCAGTGATTATTCTACTATTACATTCCTCGACCTCACAATTCGCAAGGACAATGATGGCCGGCTGGCCACCTCTCTGTTCCGAAAAGCAACAGCAGGCAACACCCTGCTGCACGCAGGAAGTGCTCACCCACACACCCTCATACGTAGTATACCTTACGCGCAGTATCTTAGACTCCGTAGAAATTGTACGTTCACGGAGGACTTTAAGCAACAAGCTAATATACTTCGTGACCGTATGAGGGCAAGGGGATATAGTAAATCACTTCTTCGCCGCGCCTACAATAAAGCGCTGCGTCAACCACGAAATTCTCTTTTATATCAGAATAAAATTCCTAAATCCAATCTGATGGTAAGATATATCACCAGGTATTCCCAACATCACTCAGAATTACGTGACATCTTAACTACACATTGGTCTCTGCTACGTGAGGATCCAATCCTGGCCAAATATGTAACCCCTACCCCAGCTATTACATTTCGGAGATGTAGATCCCTCAGGCATAAACTCACATCTAGTCACTTTTGTAATGATCCTCCACTACAACTTTATTCCAAAGGGATCACCAGATGCGGGAGATGCTCTTTTTGTCCCTGGATCTGTGTAGGTACCTGCTTTAAACTCCCCAATGGGGAAATATTCACCCCTCATTTTCACGCCAATTGTGAAACTCAGGGTATAGTTTACCTAATGACATGCGATTGTCAAGCTTTCTATGTCGGAAAGACTATTAGACAATTTCGCTCACGCATTAAGGATCATATATACTACTCCGGAGGGGGGAAAATGATTACATTAGTGAGCAGGCACCTGGACCTTTATCACAGATTCGACACCTCGGTGGTCTCCTTTATCGCCTTTGCGGTGATTCCAAGGAGCCCCCGAGGTGGCGACTGGGACAAACAGATCTTGAGACAAGAAACACTCTGGATAGAACGCTTGAATGCGACTCGAACCCCTGGCATAAATGAATCGCAGTCCTACAAACCCTTTCTTTGACAGTATTTTTTGACACATAGGCTATTATTATAGTCAATTCATGTTGGGTTTACGATTTACAGTAATGGTCTGGAAACATGCTTGTTCATTTTTCTAATTTTTATTTTCCTTACCCTAGTTATTTTTTCTTCTCTCTCCCCCTTCTTGCTATGACATATTTACCCCTCCTATACATCTTCTCATATACGATCTCCAACATGCTGCTGCTATAGAAATCCATATTCTCTTAATTTCATATACATACTTGTACAGAAGATCTATATATATACATAGACACAATGAGGGTTTTACTAGAGCTCGAGTTCAGAGCAAGTATTCCTCACATGAATACTATAGGTTCTGAGGTATATATATATTAAGAAATAGGATTTTCTCAAATGTTTTCAATGTTTTTGATACGTTGAAGTTCTATCCATTGTACATGTCACACATTTTGTTGTTGCTGAGTTCATGCAGTGCAATTGGTGCGGGCGCCACCTGGTGGTGGGTTCTTGGCTGCTATGCAGCCGCCCAGCGTCACATCAGCCTCCCTTGATGTGGCGCTTACATCAGCTGGTATATAATCATGTACCGGCTGGTGTAGCTTGGAGTGGGCGTGCGCTGCTTTCCCTACTGGAAGCGCCGCCGCTCATGTTGACGGCGCTTCTGGCCGGACGGCGCGCATGCGCACTGTGAGCATTCGGCCGGTCCGGATGATGTCACGTCGGCGTCGCCGATTGGATGACGACGGACGGGACGTGCACACAAATAGGACGGCGTCCTATCACTGTGTGCATTCCGCTCCAGCCAGAGGATGACATCGCACGTCGCAGGTCTTTCTCCTACTATATTCAGGTACCTTTTCTTGTTGCAGCATTGGTTATCAGGCATCTGCCACTGATAGATACCTATATTATAATTCAGTTACTAGCTTACCCTTCCCCCCCTCTCTCTTTTTTTGCTTGCTTATATTATAGGACAAAGTATTGGTAGACCACCTTTGATGACACTGGGCAGTTTGGCACCTGTTGTCTATGACTACCTGAGCCCTACTGTGGAACCCAGGGGCACATAGAACATAAAATAACATCTCTAAAACCAATACTGGTGAGTGTTATACACCATGGCGGGGGCTATGTCACCAGATACCCATATATATACATCCTTACTTTCTTATTTTAAATTAATTGTTTTCCTTTTAGGAACAGGCTTATGTGTTAAGCTAGTACCAGTTTACATCCATCCCGACGTGCATAGGTATATTAATTTGCCGGTTTTCTGGTCCTTTTGGGCTTGCGGACTATTACCTCTTTCATGATTTTATATATGTTCTACAATGTAAGTATTTCCTTTAGATAGTTATTATTCTTCCTTTTTCTTTCTCCCCATCCCTTTTCTTTTTCCTCCTCCCCTTCTTTCCCCGCCCCCTCTTTTCCCCCTTTCCTTCCCTCCCTTTCTTCCCTTTCCTCCCCCCCCCCTTCGTCCCTTCCCTTTCCCTCCCCCCTTTTTCTGTCTTGACTTTCCTGTTTACCTCCCATTCCTTCCTTCCTCTTCTTATTTCCTTCCCTTTCTTTCTACTGTTTCTTCTCCTTTCCCTTTTCCCCCCTCTCTTCCAACCCCCCCTTCCCTTTCCCTCCTTTCCCCCTCCCCCCCCCCACTCTTCCCGCTATCCCCTCTTTTTGTTTTCTCTTCTTTTTAGTTCTTTTCCCCTTTTCTCTCCTTTTTCTGCTCTCTCTCCTTTTTTTCCCTCTCCCTCCTTTTTTCCTTCCCTTTCTTTTTCCTCCCTATTCCAGGCATTGGGAATAAAATCAAATCTTTATTTACCTCATGAACCTTCTTTATTGCAACACACCTTTGAAGTATCATATTAGATTATGTTGTGTACGCCCCCATAGCAGCCTTTCATCACCCCTATGGTTTGCGCACTCATCATTGCTCTGTTTGAACCAGTATACATTTCTAAATACAATGTATGTGGCCTCATTATAGATGTCTGTTTTTGATGGATATATATATTATTATTTTTTGCTACGTTATGTACTCTGATAGCCACAACATATCCTGTATCACTCTTGAAGAAGCGTGATGACACGCGAAACATGTCGAGCATCAAAGATTTACGTGACATGAATTGACTACAGATTTGCTATCGAGCCATCACTTCGAATTGATCTTTATGTGGAGTGCTTACCCAGATGTCCGAACAACTGTATACTATAGATGGTGTTGTATAGCGAGCACTTTAATATATACACATGTTGTGGTTTTTAAGCAATGTTTTTCTTGCTATGTATTTTTCTAAGTAAATAAAATGTTATTTTATATAACCAGTTTGTTGTAGTTGTGCCTAGAAAGTCCAAAAGTCCCTCTTGTTTGTTTCTTGTCCCCATGTTGATGGAGACAAGGGTCTCATCCCCACAACTTTTACCCGGTGGTTGTGGGGGTCTATGGGTGGGGGGCTTTTAGGAATTTGGAGGCCCCCTTTAACAAGGGGACTCCCAGATCACGGCCTCCCCCCTGTGTGAAATGGTAACAGGGTACAAGTACCCCTAACATTTTACAAAAAAGTGTCAAAATGTTAAAAACGACAAGACACAGCTTGGGGACAAGTCCTTTATTAAAAAATAAAAAAATAGCAATGTCCCACGATGTCCATTCATCTTCTTCTATCCCGCCATGAAAAGGGGGTAAATTCTTCCGGGGCTGAAGTGGTTAAAAGAGGAAGTAAATCTTCCTGTATTCCTTGTGCCTATAGGTAAGCCTAGAATAAGGCTTACCTATAGGTACTGTACATATCACATTTACTGTATATTGCGCCAATAAAGTCATGGGCGCATGCGCTCTGAAGGAACGGCCACCCATGCCATTTCTCCAGAAGCCTGTGCCGTGACTGTGCCGTGACTTTACCCGTGTTCACATTGGGCAACATTATATCACTGTGGGTTTTCCCACCCTTTACATAGAATCAGCGCACCTTTACACTATCAATCATATTGTTAGGGGTGACTTTAACACAGTCATGGATTCAATGGAAAACAAATTCACACCATGTACATCCATGACTAAGGTTTCAAACAGGACCCAGGAACACGACAACCTCAGGAGCCCATTTGACCTCAATTTTAAACCAATCCAATATCTGGTGACTATAACATCCCACAGACAGAGAGTTCACTTACTACTCCCCACCACATGGTTCTTTCTCTGGATTGGATTACTTTTTTTGTTCTATGCTGCCTTTGGTGTGGGATTCTGAGATCTCAGACCATGGTCCTATCTCTGTAGTATTAGATGATTTACAACCTGAAATAAATGCTAGACAGCCAATCATGAGGACTTTTGCCACTTTATTAGGTGTGCATGGAGTTAATATGAACTCTCTAACAGCAGCCATATAATCAACCCTAATCTTTTCTGGGAAGCAGGCAAAGCATTCCTTAGGGGCAAAATGATATCCTAAATAACCCAGTTCAAGAACATTTTCCTAGAACACTAACCTTCCCAGCTTCGCAAATTTAGAACATAGGAAGGCCTGGCATGAAACTAAAAGGCAATTCAATATGTGGGCCAGTTTACAGGAAAGTATCAAAAATTTTTTGCTACCCTCCAATGTAATAAATTTAGAAACAAATCTGGTAAACTACTAGCCAGAGGCCTTCACCAACCAACCTACATCATATCTTTAAAGACCCTCCTGATTCTCTTGCAACTTCTTCTTCAGAATGTAACATCTTCAGCTCCAGATACATCATCTGACTTTTGCTCACTTAGACACCTTAATTGTTCCCATAACCCTGCAAGATGTTACCACCAGACGGGTACACAACAGAATTTTATAAACTAACATGGGACTATATCCCAGATGCAGTATTATGAGTCTACAAAACAATGTGGGGTAGGGGACCCTACCTCCCCAGAGGTTCTTGAGCTTACATTAAACTGATGGTTAAAAAGGGAAATTTTACAGACACATATCTTTTATCAATGTAGATGCCAAAATCCTGTTTAGGATAGTGGCCTCTTGTCTAGCTGATCAAGCTTTATCTGTGACCCCATATGTGTCTATAAAGGGATTCGCAGGGATGTCTCTTATCTCTGTTACTATTCAACATAGCAATAGAACCCCTCTCTATGTTTATAAATACTAATTTCACGATCAGGGGTATTGCAATAGATACAAAGGTCAAGCGCATTGCACTCTTTGTGGATGATATACTGATATTATCCTCAGGATATCCTGGGGCACCAGGATATCCTGCTCTGGTTTGCATATATGATTCTCCAAAAGCGAGGTGTTACCTTAAAACTCTTCCAAATCAAAAAAGTGGATCTCTACCCCCCCCCCCCCTTTTCTGTGGTTACTCACCACATAACTTACATAGACATAAAAATAGAACGGGACCCCTTATCACTGTACCACCTAAACTACCCACCATTAATCCTGAGAATACTGAGGGAAATTGAAGCATGGATGAATCTGCCTATCCTGCTCCTTGTGAGGTGCCATTTATTTAAAAATGGCACCTCACAAGGAGCAGGCAAATGTATCCTTTACAAACAATTCCCCTTTTACTTAAACATAAGGATATTAATAAGGATATAAAATAAGCATTTGTATCGTTTCTATGGTGCACAAAAAAAAAAAGCATGAATTGCAGTTTCAAAGTTATATCTTCCAAGGAGAGAAGAAGGAGGGGTTTACCTAATCAGACTTTATAACTTTTAATGCTTGCTCAGATTAGGAATTGACTGGGTAAACTCCTGGGTAAAATGATTTACTCAAATCACACCCTTGAGGCAGAACTGGAGCTCTGGTTTAACTTTCAAGCTCTATTGCATAGCAAACTAAGTATGTTCCCTAAAGATCTGCAACATGATTTGCTTATGCATGATACACTGATTGCCTGGAGGGAGCTGTGAAAAAAAGTGGGCCTTTCCTCATTTACACTATATTACCAAAAGTATTGGGACACCTGCCTTTAGACGCACATGAAATTTAATGGCATCCCAGTCTTAGTCCGTAGGGTTCAATATTGATTTGGCCCACCCTTTGCAACCAAAATAGCTTAGACTCCTCTGGGAAGACAGTCCACAAGGTTTAGGAGGATGTCTATGGGAATGTTTGAAAAATTTGACCGGGCATTGATGTGGACAAGGAGGCCTGACACGCAGTCTCTGCTATAATTCATCACAAAAGTGTTCTATGGGGTCAAGGTCAGGACTCTGTGCAGGCCAGTCAAGTTCCTCAACCCCAAACGCGTCCATCCATGTCTTTATGGCCATCCCCAAACTATTCCCATAAAGCTGGGAGCTTGAAATTGTCTAAAGTGTCTTGGTATGCAATGCCTTAAGAGTTTCCTTCACTGGAACTAAGGGGCCAAGCCCGAACCCTGGAAAACAACCCCTCACCATAATCCCCCCCTCCACCAAATGATTTGGATCAGTGCACAGGCAAGGTCCATAAAGACATAGATGAGCAAGTTTCGGGTGGAGGAACTTGACTGGCCTGCACAGAGTCCTGACCTCAAGCCAATAGAACACCTTTGGGATGAATTAGAGTGGAGACTGCAAGCAAAGCTTTCTCGTCCACATCAGTGCCTGACAACACAAGTGCGCTTCTGCAAGAATGGTCAAACATTCCCATAAACACACTCCTACACCTTGTAGACTACCTTCCCAGAAGAGTTGAAGCTGCAAAAGGTGGGCCAGCTCAATATTGAACTCTACAGACTAAGACAGGGATGCCATCAAATGTCATGTGCATGTAAAGGCTGGTGTCCCAATACTTTTGATAATATAGTGTATCTCCAGTTATCTTCCAATACTTAGAAATCCCATGTTCCCATAAAGTATGGATTAAAAATGCCTATGCATGCTGGGAGTCCAATAGCTTGACTTTAGTGTCATCGGTCTTTCAAGTTAATTACGGAGTTCCACCTTCCACTACAACGTATCTTTTACTATCACCAAATCGTGGATTACATCAAAGCATGCTACAATCCTAAAAAAGATCCTCTCCAGCTCTCTATTTCAGCTCTTTATTAACCACTCAATCTTACACTTACTAAAGTACACTGAAACTTCTTCCTAAAAACTTGGAACAAAGACTTCCCTGATGACAAATTAGCAGACAAGCTCATCAAAGGCTACCATAAAATTTGCAGGATAGTTTTCGGTGAGGTCTGGAGGGAGACCCAATTCAAACTATATATAATGGGGTTGATTTACTAAAGGCAAATATACTGCGGTTGCTCTAGATCGGTGGGGAAGTTTGGAAATGAGGGGAATCTCTGCTGATATTCTATCATCAAATCATGTGCAAGCAAAAATGCTGTCTTTTATTTTTCTTGCATGTGATTGAGTATCCTTTGCAAAGTGAAGCTTTACCTCATTTACTGAGCTCTGGAGCAAGAGCAAGTACACTTGCAGTGCATAGTATATTTGCCTTTGGTAAATCAACCTATAGTAATTGCCTGTGTTTCATTCTTGATAGAGAAAAATAACCCCAGTTTGCCCCTGGTGCGGTTCACGCCATGCTACCCTAGTGCGCAGCTTCTGGAATGTCCACGAGATCTCTAAATTCTGGGGCCAAGTGGTGAATTTCATCTTTGGAGTCACAAATCTTGTCATCCCCAAAGACCCTATGCTCTGTCTGTTTGGGTATGTCAGACAGACCTCTCCAACTGCTCTCACTCATTCCAAACCAAACAACTTACTCAGTAGATCCATCTTTGCCTGCTGACCGCCCGCAGAATGATACCTAAATTTGGGCCAACAAAGCATTACCAGATGGCAATCTTTCATGAAACACACATTATCTGACTCAGAAATAACCTTTCTTATGATCCCATCCCAGTATACAGCGTGGCATGCAAAGGCCATTTTGGTTAATTCCCTGGGTAGGCTAAAGCTTTATGTCCCGTACACACGGTCGGACTTTGTTCGGACATTCCGACAACGAAATCCTAGGATTTTTTCCGACGGATGTTGGCTCAAACTTGTCTTGCATACACATGGTCACACAAAGTTGTTGGAAAATCCGATCGTTCTAAACGCGGTGACGTAAAACACGTAGGTCGGGACTATAAACGGGGCAGTAGCCAATAGCTTTCATCTCTTTATTTATTCTGAGCATGCATGGCACTTTGTCCGTCGGATTTGTGTACACACGATCGGAATTTCCGACAATGGATTTTGTTGTCGGAAAATTTTATATCCTGCTCTCAAACTTTGTGTGTCGGAAAATCCGATGGAAAATGTGTGATGGAGCCTACACAAGGTCAGAATTTCCGAGAACAAGGTCCTATCACACATTTTCCATCGGAAAATCCGACCGTGTGTACAGGGCATTAGCTTCAGTGCTGTTAATAGATTTCTAGATTTAACATTTTAGCATTTCTATCTTTAATGCCAGTCATTCTCCTGTGAGCTTAGTGATTTGTGAAATCAAATGTTACTGTTGTCTTATGTTTCCTATTTCCTTTTCAACCAGCTCAAATAGGTCTTAATCCATGCTGTCTATGGCATTGAACAATTAAGGCTGTTGACGGTGAGCCTCATCCATGCTTCCACCATATCTTAGATAGCTTTAGCTTCTTATGCCCCGTACACACGGTCTGATTTTCCTGACGGAAAATGTGTGATAGGACCTTGTTGTCGGAAATTCCGACCGTGTGTAGGCTCCATCACACATTTTCCATCAGATTTTCCGACACACAAAGTTTGAGAGCAGGATATAAAATTTTCCGACAACAAAATCCGTTGTTGGAAATTCCAATCGTGTGTACACAAATCCGACGGACAAAGTGCAACGCATGCTCAGAATAAATAAAGAGATGAAAGCTATTGGTCACTGCCCAGTTTATAGTCCCGACGTACGTGTTTTACGTCACCGCATTCAGAATGATCGGATTTTCCGACAACTTTGTGTGACCGTGTGTATGCAAGACAAGTTTGAGCCAACATCCGTCTGAAAAAATCCTAGGATTTTCTTGTCGGAATGTCCGAACAAAGTCCGACCGTGTGTACGGGGCATAACACTATGAGTATGGCTTGCCCTTGTTAAATATTTGGGTTATTGCAATCCCTTTTCAAGGATGAATGTATTGTTCCTTCTGTACTGCAGATGTATTGATGCCATGGTAATCCATGGTGTATTCTGGTATTTTCCATACTTGATCTCTTTTTGTTTTCTTTTGTATTAGCTATTTGAAAACCAATAAAAAATATTATAAAAAAAATGTATGGAACCTTTTTAAGAGATTAGGAGGTTTTAGTGACTTCTTGTATGGCAAAGCAAACATGGTTACACAAAAATAGGCGCTTACATTGTAATGTTACTGTTTCTCAAACTTGTTGTTTACTTCATCATACTGTGCTTCTGTGCAATTACACGCTGTACCAGCAGATGGACCCCCTCCTCTGATGAACCAGTCATTTTGAGACAGTTATGAGAGAACTAAACAAGCCACCATTTCTCTGCACCAATGTAGCAGGAGCTACCAGCAGTCAGCTGAAAGTAACATGGAAAAGAAAGTTTTAAAGTGTTATTAAAAGTTTGGCTTTTTAAAAAAAAAAGAAAACATGTTATACTTACCTGTTCTGTGCAGTGGTTTTGCAACAAGCAGCCCCGATCCTCTTCTTCTTGGGTCCCCCACCGGTGCTCCTGCCTCCTCCCCCTTTGACTAGTGCCCCCAAAAGCAAGTCGCTTGCTATGGGGGCACTGGTGCATGCTTGCTCCCAAGCCCTGCTCTATGAGTCCATGAGACACATAGAACCGTGTCTCGGCCCCACCCCCTGCTCTCTCCTCATTGGCTCACTGGTTGTCAATGGCTCCCACTGCTGTCTCAGCCAATGAGGAGAGGGAGTCCCAGGACAACCAAGGCTTTCATGCACATCGCCGGATCAAGAGGAACCTCAGGTGTGAGGGGGAGCAGCACACATAAGGTTTTTTACCTTTGTTCATTCTATAAAACCTTCAGCCTTTACAACCACTTTAAATAAACACCACATCTCACTGTATTGTTCATTTAAATGCAAGAGAATCCATTTTGTACAATGTTTATTTTACAATGACTGAACTTTTCCTAGAATATTCTCTTTCTCTCACCCCCTCCCTTCTCACGGTTTTAGTTTTGCAATTTTTAGAGATAGTCGCTGACATATGAAATGTGAAATTATTCTATTTGCTGGTTTTTAATAACATCTCACACCACCCCCTTTCCTATCTTGGATATAAAATAGGATGTAACAAATAAACATTAGAACAGATGCTTTGATAAAATCCGCTGTCTAATATCTTTGTGTTTTCTGCAATTGTATATTTAGTTTAATTTTCAGTGTTTCACATCAGAGAAATCCATAATACAGGGCACCCCCTAAAAAAACACGCAAACTGAGATGCTTCAGGGGTCAAAAATCCCCTTTCACCAAGGCTACACAAATACATATAATAAAAGTAATGACTGTAAAGAAAATGAAAACAAATATAATGGGACCAAACAAACATTTTAAATGATACAGTTATTTACACTCAGAAGTTAACAATACAAATTCATTCTTCTATGTCATTGATATCTCTGTAGGTACAGATGAAAGACAAACAATAAATAACAAACCAACCATTCATTCTACAGTATGTAGGTAGGTGTCATTCAGATCCCCCCCCCCATTTTTTACCAGTCTGTCAACTCACTCCATTTTACAGTAGGCACTTTCACAGGTTTAAACCCCTATGCACATTTTTGCATGCATGCGTCTATGCGTTTTGATACACACAGGTGCATTTTTCCAATTTTGTCACCACTGAATATACACTAGTGACTCTCATCATGTGGAATATATGCATTCTCTTTGTGTATGCGTATATGTTTGTATATGCATGTGTATATGTACGTGTATGTGTATATATTTGTGTATTTACATGTGCTTGTGTTTAAACTTTGAATTTTAAATTTTAAACTACAACTGTGTTTTAGTGAACTGACTATAGCAAGAAGAGCTAATGGCTTACGGTTTTAATAGTTCACTGCTTTAATACTGTTAAAGTATTTTATAGTAATACTTCTAAAATAATCGTTTTTAGCTTCTAATGGTTTTTAATGGTTTGTAATGCCTTAATGTTTTAATGTTTCGATACTTCAATGACTCAATGTTCTAATGTTTCAACATTTTTATACATCTCCTGTCTGTAATTACAATGTATAATGTATAATCCCAACACTTTGTACACATGTGACTTCTACTAGAATCCTAATTATACACACATACATTTGGTATTTATCTCATCTAGAGTGATGTGATGTGGATACCTCTGGAGTAAAGGAGAATACATCGCCCACTATGGGATACATCTCCTAATCAGCCACCCCTCTCTATGCATATCTACCACATCCTACAGACTTTCTTTTACTTTCCAAGGCTCTGATGAAGAGGGAACACCTTGAAACACTTTAGCCTACCTTGATCATTTGCTCTTGTATGGGCATAACTCATTTTTAATGAATATCTTGTAACCTAGTTTGTATGAATTTTCAGTAATTTCTTTGTACACATCTATTTTGTTTATGGATAAACTATATCTCTTTGATTCATGCGTTAGATCACGCACCTTTCATCCCCTCATTTCCACTATGTATCTAGATAATCTCACAGAAACTTCACTAATGTATTTTAACCCAGATCAGGTGTATCCAAAAAGTTATTTTCATCACTAATGATACCAGTGCCACTGCAACCCAAACTGTTCTCTTTTGAACTCACTTCAGGAAAGATGTTTGGAGCACTTTCTTGGAAAGAAGGGCGTGAGAAGAAAAGTTTCTAACCTATTAGGCAGACAAGTGTACAATTAACTAGAACTGAAACCATCCAGTCAATTATTTATAGCATACAGAAGATTTTATTTTAGCTATCTGAAGAGGTGGCAAAAAACACTTAAACTGGTATTTTAGCAAACAGGTATGAAACATTCCCTGTAGTTAGAGTAACTTTAGGACTGCTATATCAGTTTTTTGCTGACCCTCTCATTGTCCTCACATTTTGAGTAAGTCCTGCAATATTATCTGACTATTGCTTATTTATTTGTATTTTGTATGTATACAATGACAATAAAGTATATTATCTTATCTTATCTTATTTTCATATATACTCTGATGGCAACGTGTACGATACCATGTTAAAAATGCATGCCTTAATTTAGAACAATATTTATATTTTATTACCTTTTATATCTATTTTACTTCTCTTTTGGCTGAAATGTAAAATTGATCTGAAACCACTTTCAATTTTGAAACCGACATAGCATAAAAAATGGCAAATAAGCACATTGTCAAGTTTGCCGGATTGTTTATTGAGATAATATAACATGACAGAAGAAACTGCTCTGATTTGTTTCATGTTTGCATAAATATGAAACATTTTAGGTTGATAGCATTCATTTGAATTTAAATGCAGAAATCAGGATGTGCCTTCTGTGTTTAATCAAGCATAACTGCCATTTCCTTTAAATTAAACAGTCACACACATAACGTTAAAAATAATTGTTATACTCAGTAGCTTTTTCAAGAGTAATTTTTGTAATGGCATGTTTAAGTAGTCTTCAATATAGAAATGGTTATTTTATTATAAAAGGTTTAATTTTGCTACAAATTGTATTTTACAAAACATCAGCTAGATTCACATTTGGAAAATACATTGAATGTGTTGCCTTTTAATTTCTGGTTTATTGCTAAGTGAGTAAATTATAATTAAAAGTATTTTACAATTCGTGCATAAGTTGCATTTCCCTATCCTCTGATTAAACCACATGTGTTATGTCTTTGTGATGTACCAAATGGGTTTTAAGTAAAGTGCAATCCCTCTAGACCCCTGATTTAAAAATAACAGATAATCTGTCCTATGCATGTCTGAGCCATGTGATTGAGCCACTTTACCTAATGCTTGTAGATAAGTGATGCATGGTGCTACCTTTTGCATTGTTTTGCTGCCAAGTGTGCATTTGTTGTGACATTGAAGGTCACTCCAATTAGCCCAAGCATCCTCTGAACCCAAAAAATAGCTTCCCTGCTGTATCCAGCATCCAATTAGCAGGGGGTGAACAAGGAACACTCTCCTATATAAAAACCTAAGCTTACAGGAGCAGACTATCTGGAGAGAGAAGTGTCTGCTTATGTAAGATTTTGGGAAAAACAGCATTAGTTACAGATGAGGCAAGTGGGAGAATGCTGACATACCGCTCTAAGTGCTCTCCACTTAATTGCTGTGCTGAAAGCATCTAGTTTAAATTCTGTAAAATGCTTATGTTCTACAACACTCATTCCACTCCCAACTTATTCCAGAAATGTGCACAGATATTTGCAGCTAGGGATCACTGTCTGTCTTTAGGTTAAACAATGTGCAGAGCACAGAATGCCCCTACAATCAAGCCTTTATAGCTAAACTACATGTATTTGTGATTCAGCCCCACTTTAGAGTGAGCTGAGCCATCCTTTTAGTGTTTTAGGACCCTTGGATGTCCGTTCACCCTTTTTCCAGATACTCATTATCTTTTCTTAGGGTCTGGAAGTGCAGCTCTGTTAAAGACAAAGGACTTACACTGTTTGTAAAATAAAAGTCTATCAGGGCATTGCAAGGATTGAGAAAGGCCTGGGTCACCAGTAGGGATGGGCGAACGGTTCGGACCAAGCATAAGTTTGGGCCGAACTTTCATTGTTCGGACGTTCGGCGAACTTTCGACCAAATGGGCCGTTCTACCGTTTCTACCGTTGGCCCCCCGAACTGACCACAATGCATTGTGGCGCTGAACAGTGCATTGCAAGCTCTGATTGGCTGAAGCAGTGAAAGCTTCAGCAAATCAGGGCACGGAGCACTGTCTGAGTCATGATTGGACACTGTCATCATGACTTTATCCAATCATGGCTCATTCCCGCCCCACAGTATAAAAGTATTCTTTCAAAGGTAGCCATTTTCAGTGTGATTTTGGCGATTTCAGTGCTATTGGTTAGTTAGTGTGCTATACTGTGCTATTTTGCTTCAATTGTCAGTGTAGAATATTAGTTTAGTGTTATTCTAGGGATAGTGTGAGTGTAGTGAGGAGGACCATCATTCAGCTTTGCATAGTGTGCAGCTAGAGTAGGGACAGCTCAGAAAGTTTCACTGTAGTGTAGTGAGACCGTGTCATTCATATATACATTAGTGTAGAGTAGAGACAGCTCAGATAGTTTCAGTGTAGTGTAGTGAGACCGTGTCAGTAATCTTTACATTAGTGTATAGCTACAATAGGGACAGTTCAGATAGCGTCAGTGTAGTGACGGTTGAACACCATCTATTTGATTGCATTACTGCCAGTTTAACGCCATTACTTCTGTGTGCGTTACTGCCAGTTTACTGCCATTTACTTCTGTGTGCGTTACTGCCAGTTTACGCCATATAGTGTTGTGTGCGTTACTGGCAGTTTAACACCACATAGTTCTGTGTGCGTTACTGCCAGTTTAACGCCATATAGTTTTGTGTGCGTTACTGCCAGTTTAACACCATATAGTTCTGTGTGCATTACTGCCAGTTTAACGCCATATAGTTCTGTGTGCGTTACTGCCAGTCTAACACAATGTAGTTCTGTGTGCGTTACTGCCAGTTTAACGCCATATAGTTTTGTGTGTTACTGCAAGTTTAACACAATTTACTTCTGTGTGCGTTACTGCCAGTTTAACACCATATAGTTTTGTGTGTGTTACTGCCAGTTTAACACCATATAGGTTTGTGTGCCTTACTGTCAGTTCAACGCCATATAGTTTTGTGTGCGTTACTGCCAGTTTAACACCATATAGTTTTGTGTGTTACTTCAAGTTTACCGGCATTTACTTCTGTGTGCGTTACTGCAAGTTTAATGCCATATAGTTCTGTGCGTCACTGTACGTTTGGTGCATTATATTGCAGTATATTATAGTGTATCCATGGAGTGTGTCTGTGTAGTGGGAGTACTCAAATTAAAGTGCACCAACAGCATCTACATCCTCAGTCAGGGCATCATTTCCTCTGTTTAGTGAGTTTGCCCGTGCTATCCAGCCACAGCATGCAGAGGAGGTGGTGGACTGGCTTACTAAACCTTTCTCATCCTCCTCATCCACTTTCACGCAAGCAGAGACAAGTGTATAGTCCATCAGCAATGGAGGAGTCAGCTGAGTTATTTGACCACAGCGTCAGCCACATGCTCCTTGATGATGCCCAGCCATTACTGGTTTCAGATGTTGGTCCTGAGGTTTAGGATGACAGAAACATGAGCCTAGAGAGAAGAACACTGGTAGACAAATGATGGAATATGATGGATTATGATGGATGATGATGGATGATGCAATATGATGGAGTATGATGGATGATGATGGATGATGAAATAAGATGGATGATGGGTGACGATGGAATATGATGGATGATGATGGAATATGATGGATGGTGGGTGATGATGGAATATGATGAATGATGATGGAAGATGAATGATGATGATGATGATGATGATGGAATATGGATGATGATAATGATGATGATGATGATGGAATATGAATGATGATGATGATGATGGAATATGAATGATGATGATAATGATGGAATATGAATGATGATGATGATGGAATATGAATGATGATGATAATTATGATGCTGGAATATGAATGATGATGATAATGATGATGATGAAATATGAATGATGATAATGATGGAATATGAATGATGATGGAATATGAATGATGATGATGATGATGATGATGGAATGTGAATGATGATGATTAGGGTTGCATGGATACCGATACTAGTACCTATTGTACTCAGGCAAATGCTCTCGATGCTTCACCCGATACCTTTTACATGCAGAGTCTCCCGGAAGTCAGTGGGCGGAGTGGGCAGAGAAGGCGGAGCGTGAGTCCTGGCACAGTGAGAGCGAGTCCTTGCAGCGGAAGGTAAGCTTAAGGGGCAGGGGTGTGGGTTGCAGCCGCATGTGCCACTCATCAGAATCGGTGACCCGGGCCATCAGAATCATCAACGGATGTGACGGCCCGAGTCTCTGTCAGACTGTACACCGCAACGCTCATCTTGGCACACTCTGCACTCGGCCTCAGTAAGCCTGCAGTCACAAGGCGGCAGCGGACATCTTGTTACACCCAGCCCATATAGTTCACTAACCATATGGGCTGGGTGTAACAAGATGTCCGCTGCTGCATTCTGACTAGGCTTACTGAGGTTGAGTGCAGGTTGTATCAAGATGGGCTCTTGTATACTCTACTCTTTATCGATTTAATTTTATCATGCCAGGCTGCCAGCAATTATCAGTGCTTCATTTCAGAGCCTATGCCTTCCAATCAGTTCGACCTATGAGTGCCCGTAAGTGCCACCTATTAGTGCTCATAAGTGCCAACTATCAGTGCTGCAAATCAGTGCCCATCAGTCAGTGCCACCTATCAGTGCCCATCGGTGCCAGCCATTAGTGCCCATCAGTCAGTGCCACCTATCAGTGCCCATAAGTGCCACCCATCATTGCTGCAAATCAGTGACCATCAGTCAGTGCCACCTGTCAGCGCTGCAAATCAGTACCACCTATCAGTGCTGCAAATCAGTGCCCTTCAGTCTTCATAATTATAAAAAAGATATTGTTAGTCTGTATTGTGCTTTGAAAACAGTCACTTGACATTAAAAAAAAGTATCAGTAATCGGTATTGGCGAGTACTTGAAAAAAGTATCGGTACTTGTACTTGGTCTTATAAAAGCTGTATCGGTGCAACACTTGATGATGATGATGGAATATGAATGATGATGATGATGATGGAATATGAATGATGATGATGATGATGATGGAATATGAATGATGATGATGATACTTGGGTGCCAGATAGAGCACAGGAGGAAACTGAAGGTGAGGTGGCACAACCCCAAGGAGGCCAAAATCAAGAAAGAGTAGAGAGCAGCCACCCTATTCCATCACATTCTGCAGCTGTTATCTCCCGTCCCACTCCCCAAAGCTCAGCTGTCTGGGCCTTTTTCAGCACATCTGCAGCAGATCGTAATATCTGCAAACTGTGTCTCAGGCACATTAAACATGGCAAAAACACCAGCCATTTGGGTACCACATTCTTTACAAGGCATTTAACGTCCAACCACTCAGCCCATTAGCAAGCGCAAATAAAAGCCACACAAAAGGGGCACAAATCTGTCCTTCCTCCTCCTTACCTGCTTCAGTCTGCCCCGCTATACCGAGCCATTACCTCTCAGCAGCCTCCACTGACAGGGATGATGGTATAGCACAGGGTGTTCCAGGTCCTAGCAGCACAACTGCCAGCAACACACCACCAGCTGTAGACTGTAGCCGAAAAATGTATCAGCCCCATCTGCTGCAACAGAAAAAAAATACAGTCCCTGCTACCTACATGCCCAGCGTCTAAATGTAAGCTTGCTAAAGCTGTTGGCTCTCCAACTTCTGCCATTCAGCCTGGTGGATTCTGCCCTCTTCTGTGAATTCACACAATGTGCTGTACCACAATGGCAGGTTCCTAGTCGCTACTACTTTTCATGTAAGGCCATTCCATCTCTCTACCATCACGTGGAAGGGAATGTTCTGGCATTGTTGGGCAGGGCAGTCAGCCGTAAAATCCACCTTACTGCTGACATGTCGTCTAGCAAGCATGGGCAGGGACAATATATTTTGTTCACAGCACACTTGGTAAGGCTGCTTGCAACTCAAAAGGATGCAGGACAGGGCTTGGTGCTGCAGCTTGTTGTGCCCCCATGTCTCCATATAGCTGGTGGTGATGATGCCAGACCTGTGAGCTCTACCCCCTCCTCCTCCTCCGCCACCTCCATGCCCTCTTCTGCAGAATTGTCCTATGAACATCAGGTACCCCCTAAGTGTTCAAAGGCTATTCCATGAGACAGGATAAAAGGTGCCATGCAGTGCTTCAGCTGGTGTGTTTAGGGGACAGGAACCACACCGGAGCAGAGATTCTTGCAGCTCTGCAGGGATAGGCCCAGAGGTGGTTCACACCATGCCAGCTGGAGCCAGGAAAGGTGGTGTGCAATAATGGCTCAAACTTCCTGTCCGCCCTTAGACAGGGAAAGTTGACACATGTGTCATGCCTGGTACATGTCCTTGATTTGGTGATGCAGCATTTCCTAAATACGTACCCAGGGTTGCAAGATGTGCTAAAGCTGTCCAGAAGAGTCTGTAGCCATTTCAGGTGGTCATACACATACACTGCTTGGTTGGCTGAAATTCAGCGGGAATTCCACCTGCCCATTAACTGCCTGATTTGCGACATGCCCACCAGGTGGATCTCGACTTTGGCAATGCTGCAGCAGCTATACATGCAGCAGAGAGCCGTCAACGAGTACCTATGCGAGTATGGCACGACGACAGGCTCAGGCCACCTCGGCTTTTTTTCCCACACCAATAGCTGATCATTAAGGATGCATGCACTGTATTGTCACGATTTGAGGAGGCTACAAGGATGGTGAGCCGTGACAGTGCATGCATCAGTGACACAATACCTGTTGTGTTTCTGTTGGAGCAGACTCTGCATGACATTATGGACAGGGCACTGGAGGCAGAGCAGCAGGAGGAAGAGGAGGACTTCATTTTCTTTCAAGGCCTACTTTATCCAGACACTATCATTCCTATGTCACAGAACCCACAGGAGGAGAGAGGGAGGAGGATAAGGAGGAGGATTCTGGCACTTTCAAAGGCTTTGAAGAAGAGGAAGACATGCGTCAATCTGTAAGCGATGGCTTTCCAACCCTAGGACCCTTGGGAGTAGTATGTGGCTGGAAGGAGGAAGTTCCAGATGCTGTCACCTTGAGTGACCCCGAGGAGTCTGCTTCTCAAGCCTCGTCAAATTTGAGCAGCATGGGCAACCTCATGCTTCAAAGCCTGTGGAAGGACCCAAGAATACGTGGCATAAAGGAGAAGGATGATTACTGGTTGGCAACCCTCCTTGACCACCGTTGTAAGGGGAAAGTCTCAGAACTCTGAAGGTGCAGAAGATAAAATCTCTTGATGACACGTTAAAGAGGATTTTATTGAACATTTTTCCTGACTTCAGTAGGTTACAGTGTTGTGGAAAACTTAGTTTTGAGCGTTTTGAGTGTTGTGGAAAACGTAGGCCTCGCCGCCCAGGGCTGTCAGCTTCCACATCCCATCGGCAGCATCTGCATCATATGGTGGACAATTACCTCGGGGCCAAAACAAAGATGGAGAGCTTTCCAGCTGACGATCCACTGACTTACTGGATCATGAGAATAGACCACTGGCCAGAACTTGCCCAGTATGCTATTGAGCTGTTGGGTAGCCTTGCATCCAGTGTGCTTTCAGAACGGCAATTCAGTGCTGCAGGAGATTTCATTACTGATCATAGAACGCATCTGTCCACAGACTCCGTGGACCAATTGACTTTTATAAAAATTAATCAGTTCTGGGTTACCAGCTATGAAGCCCCTGATGCCGATGTCACTGATTAAGTCTTTTTGGGATGTTGAATCTCTGCAGGACTTCGAGGCTGCCTAGCTTTGAGGGTGTTCAATCATTTAATATGGAACAATGTTTTTGGTATAGGTTTCATGGGCACAATTAACACCCAAAGACCAGTTTTTTTTGTACCTGTTTGACAGGTGCATACCATTGCAATTTTTTTTTCCTTCATCAAGAGCATCTCTATAGGGTTATGGTGGGAAGGCGCCCCCGACACCCAAAGACCAATTTTTCTTCACCTGTCAAACAGGTGCATATCATTGCAATTTTTTACAGCAAAGCCAATTCTTGCTTTCATCAAGAGTACCTCTATAGGGTTACGGTGGGAAGGCGCCACCGACACCCAAAGACCAATTTTGATGCGCCTATCCAAAGTCAAAGGGACACCAGAATGTATGCAAAAATGTCTAATCTTGTTCCCAGTGCACTACATTGTAGCCTCACCATACACACTGGCTCCCCAGCTGTTGCTGAGCAAAATAAAGGCAGCTTGCAATTATTGCTGTAGCAGATTCTAGACATGGTACAGATCTGCAACTTTACAGGTAGACTACAGGGACCCCCCCAGGCACTATATTGGAAGGAATTTTCCATTTTTATGCTTTCACATTAAAAATCAAAAAATCCCCGCTCATTTAAAAATGACGTTTTTCACAAACTTTTCTTTATTGATACATGTCCCCCAGGGCAGGACCCGGACCCCTATAACCATTGTATGCCCAATTACTTGCATATAAGCCTTCAAAATGGGCACTTTTGATTTTTGACATTCGGATCCCATTGACTTTAATAGGGTTCGTTATTGGGGTCCGAACTTTCGCGGTGTTCGAAAGTTCTGGCGCAAACTGAACAGAGGTCCATTCAGCCCATCCCTAGTCACCATCAGGGAGACAGAGGTTAAGAATGAGATGACGTGTTGAATGGTGGGTGCGGCCAAATTGTGTTAATATTGGTATGGGTCAAAAGGGGCATAGTTAAATAAAACCTTGGCCTACTCACTGTATAAACAGCATGAACATGTCACTGTCCTTTTTACTATCAAATAAGTATTAACTACTGTGCTACAAAGAAGAGTCTAAAAGACACATACAAACCTCAGCACAATCATTTGTAAGAAATCTAACGCTTGCATTGCATATGCTTTTCTGTACACAGCCTTTATTTAATGTGCAAGCGAATGTCAGATAAAGCCCAGCATACATACAGAGGGCAGTGGTCAGGACTATGCAATGTACAAAATAGTGTCTATAGTTCAGGGGTCAGGAGTGCATAATGCACAGATTTAAGGGGTCAAGAGTGTATAAGGCATAGAGTGCAGGGGTCACGAGTGCATAATGCACAGAGTGCGAGGGTTAGGCATGCATAATGCATGGAGTATAGAGGAAAGGAGTAAGTAACGCATAGAGTGCAGGGCTCAGAAGTGTGTAACTCACAAAGTGCAGGGGTCAGATGTATGTAACATACATAATGCAGGTGTCAGGAATGTGTAACTTACAGTATAGAGTGAAAGGCTCAGGAATGCCTAATGCACAGAGTGCATGGCTCAGGAGTGCATAATGCACAAAGTGCAGGGGTAAGAAAGACTTGATGCACAGACTGCAGGAATTAGGAGTACATAATGTACAGCGTGCAAGGATTAAGAGTGCATAACACACAGATAGCAAGGCTAAGGAGGGCATAATGCATAGAATACAGGAGTCAAGAGTGTGTAACACACAGAGTGCATGGCTCAGGAGTGCATAATGCACATGCTAGGGTATAGAGTACAACCCAAAATTACTTTTCTCCCTGTACAAACACAAGTTCCCCCAGTACATGCCCCAATCATTCCTACCAGTACAGACACATCCCTTAAACTCACTCAACAGATGCAATGGCAGTTCATGTGAGCTGAAGTTCTCTTCTTAGCAGTGTTGTGTGAAATAATCTGAGGAGGAGCCTCTCTCAGCTCTTAACTGCCCCTGTCAGGTAGGCTTTGAGTACAAATGCCATGACCACTGCAGCACTGTTCGACATATCAGCCAGTTGCTCATCTGGACAGGGGGTATCCTGCAAAAATGTGGCCACACACTCTGAGTACCCAGTGCTAACAATGTCCCTGGAGTGTAGTTTCTGCAGAACAGAGAGTTTTCTTCCCTGTGAAATGTGAGGTATTCTCTAGCAAAATGTTGTTTCTGTGTAAACTGGAATCTTTGGGTGTTTTTTAGAAGATAGTACAATGTAATGGGGAAAAATTATATCCCCACCTAAAACCAGATAAAGTCCTGACATCCAACCTGTGGATTGAAGGCATCCGTACAATACTGCCGTGTGGATGATTCTGATTCCCAACTGGGAAGATAATTCATGTGCAGAGACAAAATATACAGTCACAGCATAATCTGTAAGTTAGACTATTCAATGGGAAATTCAAATATTCCAGGCACATATTCAGAGAATTGAATATTTATTACTGTCTGTATTATTCTAACCCTTGGGAAATATTCTGCCAAACCCCCTTCCTTCTTAGTTTTTACTGTTCACAAGCAAATGTACGCACTTAATCTGTGAGGCTAGTCAGCAGTAAACGTTTAAAAATTCTCTCTTTGGTGCAAATGATACATGAATATCTGTGCTGCTACTCTGGGAACTGACAGGTTTGACATGTGGGAGCCCAGGAAAGAGACTTTTTGGGGAAGACAAGTGGGGGTTGTTGGTCACAGGAAAGAAGAAGGAACATTTTTATCATAAATTGCAATGGTTATTGCTGAGATTATCTTCTCATTTTACATCAAGGGAAAGATGTCATCAGAATATGTGATTATTAAATGGTTACGTTAACGTTTTATTGACACTTGGCAGTCTGCAAAAAACTTCATATTATCTATAAAATTAATGTCACATAAAAGTTTAACTCCATTTCTTTTTTTTGCCTTAATCAATGTCTCACATTCTACAATACCCTTGTTTGTTTTCGATATGTAAATATGCAATTTATTAAAACTACAAACACAATGTTTGAGTCAAATATTGTGATGAAAGCCACCTATGTTAACCTCATCAATTTTATTACAGCAATTGAGACACTGGCATAGGTACAATTATAAAAAGATTATTCTTCCTCTAGGACAAATTCTGAGTGAATTGCTTTACTCTTTAGGTCATGAAATTCATTTTTCTCTAATGTACCATATCTGCATTGGTGCACATACTACACAAATTTTCAGTTATACTATTAATTTACGAAAGTGTACAAAAACACATTTAAGATTAAAAACATGACCTTGAAAACTCAAATACATACAGTAAATTATGTGATATAATAAAATAAAGCCTAACCTTGCATTGTAGTTAGCTATTTTAAAGATCAAGTAGTGCTCTCCCTTTATACAGGGAATTATGTTTAAGAAACACTTTTGGAAAATGTAAATGCCCAATAATACATTAGGCTTGCAAGCTACTGATGAAATCAACTTAATAGTTATTCACTATTATCATAATTGCTTAATATTAGAGATGAGTGAACCGATCTGCCAAATTAGCAGTAGAGTTCATCCTTGATGGACCACTTTTAATTTGGCAGAGATTTGTAAATAAATTCCTCTTTGCTTCTAATCAGACAGTATTTTTTCCATCAGCCTTTTCTTTGTTTTTGTTTTTATACCTTTCCATGTCTACATAAAAAAAAAAAAAAAAAAAAAAAAAGTCTTACAAGTTTTCTTCTTCTTGCTTCACATACCCTGTAACAGATGTCATCTCATGTCAAAAGCTTCTTCAACAAATAAGTAACACAGAGCATCTATCTAAAGTTGGACTGAATCTAATAAAAGTGGATTGTAGTGTTAATTAGACATAATATTCTTCATGTTTCCTATGGTCAAGTTTTATACTGTTATTGTTAATGTGTTTAGAGACATGTGCAAGCTATTCTTTAACCTCTTCACACTGCCTGCTGTAAATTAACACCCTCCTAGCAAATTCACATTGCTAGGAGGGTGTTAATTAAAGTACTGTCAGTTTCAGCTTCAGCAGGCTTCGGAGGTCACTTTGCTCTCCGCAGACCACTGCACAGTCCAGTTGGGGTGATACAGATCAGCAACAAAGATAATCTGCTACTTGCAATTCTGCCAAATTATTTTTCTTACCTCACTGCTGCACAGGACAGGGAGGTATTATCATCATGGAATTTCACATGCTGATTGCATGTCTGTAAATAAACCTCACAAATTAGATGTACTTAGGTCAATACCCATTGCTTGAGCAATAGTGTAATTGCCTAGCCCCAGGCTCCAGTATATGTAGGTTCCCAAATTTCTTTTTCTCAAGTTATTGATTTCAGCTTGTGTCTGACTATGCTTGTTTGCTGCCTGCCCTGACCTTTGGCTAGTCCCTATTTCTTAGATTGCCAGTACATTTTTTTACCATGCTATGGTTCTAACACTGTACAGCTGCCATCAGCATAGGTGTACTCAAGGACTGCAACCTTGGAGCCATTCTGCAGCAAAGTCCATCACTCTTTGTATGATTCACTCCACCTAGATCTGAAGATCTAAATTCCAAGAGCTTCCATTTTTTCCTGTAAGATATCACCAACCTGTTGCAAGAACCTTTTATTTTGCAGTCGCCCTTGGCAACCCTTGATATTCTATATTACAACAGTTATATGAGTAAAGATCCTGAATAACATGTTGAATTTCTAGCATGTGTTAAAGGGAACTCACAAATTCCTCCTTGCTTACTTTTGGTTTTCTCTGCAATTTTGACAAGCTTTACAGCAGTGTACATCCTAATAAGAGACTTCTCACCAGGCTGTTAAATTTACTGCTAAATCTAAATCTAATGTGAGTTTACAGGCCCAATTTCCCATAGCAACAGCTTAATCCAACAATTCTGTTATCTCTAACCCTAAAGATGTTCTGCTCAGACCTTCAGTTTACTTTCTCAAATATCAGGCCGAAGGATTGGATCCTGAAATCTGGACTGATTCTTCTGAGTCAATAGATGACAGTTTCTGGCATGCCACTATCAGATGATCACATCCTTGGAAATTTTGTGTGTATTCAAATTCCAAAGTAGTGCTTTCTGATTCAGTATCCACTTCTATAGCTTGCTATTAACCAATCTAGTGACTTTGAGACTGCTAAGAACACTAAAAGACTGATATCCATACCAGAAGTACATCTTCGCCAGCACACCATGGATCAGCAAACAAGATTTGTCCATAAAGGTTTTTAATCGAAAACGGTCACATCACAAGGGAAGGTGCACCTCCCTTGTGATGTGACCGTTTTCGATTAAAAACCTTTTTTGGACAAATCTTGTTTGCTGATCCATGGTGTGCTGACAAAGATGTACTTCTGTTTGATGCTTCCAGAACCCAACTGGTAATCGTTACAGCACCCGTTAATGTTCTATTGCCAAAGGGGGCTTTCAAATTCCGATAAGCCCCCCGCCCGCAGACCCCCACAACCACCGGGCAAGGGTTGTGGGGATGAGGCCCTTGTCCCCATCAACATGGAGACAAGGTGCTTTGGGGGGTACCCCAAAGCACCCGCTCTCTCGTCCCCCCTCTTTTCCTGCAGCCTGCCAGGTTGCATGTTCAGGTAAGGGTCTGGTATGGATTTTTGGGGGGACCCCCACACCATTTTTTTTTAAATTTTGGTTCGGGGTTCCCCTTAATATTCATACCAGACCCAAAGGGCCTGGTAATGGACTGGGGGGGATCCCATGCCGTTTTTTTCAATGATTTGTATCTGTATTGCCGGGACCCGACAATTCATTATAGCCGTGAGTAGTTTTAAATGACTTTTTTCCTTTAGAAATGTCATTTTGTGCAGGGACTGTTCTAAACACGGGAAAACTGCGCCACTGTACAGGCATACTATAGACACTTCCTGATGATGCAACTGACGTTGCGAAACGCGTAGAGGCTGCTGGGAAATCTAATACGTCGTTACGCTATTTCTGGCTGGGCGAGAACGAGGCGCGGAACGCAAACTGGGTGAAAACGAGGCTTGCACCATACGCCGACCGGGAAAACACACGAGATTCCGTTACCCATAAGACAACCGCTGGAAAAGCTTGGTGCCAGCTTATGGGCACCCCAAAAATGTGAGTACACAGTCTTCCTTAGTCTTTTATATCTCTTTTATCCTTAATATTAAATAAAACATCCATTACATATTGTGCAATGATCACTGTTTATTTCTTATGAGGATGGATATGGTTTGCCTATGGTAATTGGGGCCAACAAGGAGAACGGTTAAAGTGGAGTGGTTATCCCTTCTAATGAACCAAAGGCGCATACTTACCAGCATCTGGTAAATGGTTAATACAGGTGGTGGTGGAATTGTCACTTCTAATGGTGGAAATGTCACAAGGAGAAACAGAAGATTAAACCACTTATTTGTAAAGGACAGTTCACAGAGCACTTTGTCAATATTGGCACATGACATTAATTGGACACTGTAGCACCTTATATTTATATAAAGATTGAATTTTGTATAAGTTTTTATGATAACTTTGGCATTTGGCACATTGCACTTATAGGTTGTAGATTTGATATAGCATTAAAGTATAGAAATTTTGGGCACATATAAATAAATTTGAATTAGTGGTGCATTCAATTTAAAATAGTAAGGTGGTGCAGACAGCAATATATATATTTTTTTGTTATTTGCATCACTTATATTATTGGTGTCTTTTGATTGGTGTATTTAATTTTATAATAATAGGGTGGCACAGGCAATAATATATATTTTTCGTTATTTGTATCACTTAATTTGGTGTTTTTTGACTGCAGCAACCAAAATAGGACTTATTTATTTATTATATATGCGCCGGTGACTCTCACATACTTATTTATACTATAGACACCCCCCAGGTACGAAATTTAAAGTCTGTGACTCTGCCCCCTGAGTTTTACTCCAAACCAGCCTCTTTTTAAATTGAGACAGCGACTTAGGATCTGGACTTGTATCTTCTAAATATAAACCAATTTTCCCTGCATGTGTTAAATTTTCTACTAAGTCTGAGTCTGCCACATTTGAGTCAGCCTCTTTTGAATGTGATATGGCCTCTTCTGAATGTGAGACAGCCTCTTCTGAATATAAAATTACCTTTCCTATCATGGATGCAGAAATTTTTGTGTCTGGTTTTCCACACTCTTCCAAGACTTTGTCAATGCCACACTCTCCCTAGACCCTGCTGGTGCCAGGTTCTCTCAAAACTCTGTCAATGCCACATTTTTCCATGAGCCTGCCAGTAACAACTCCTGGGATCGTGCCAGTGCTGCTCTCTCCCAAGACATTGCAATGCCAGGTTCACCTGAGCATCTGTCTTCAGGTTGTGAGCTTCTTCCCCTATTTCTAATGCTTTCCAGTTTTCTTTTGTTGTACAGTCAGTTACTGAGTCTCATTCCTTTATCAAAGGTTATTGTTTTGTCATCCTATCTGTTGCTGAGAAGCCACAAAAAAGCCTACCTGTTGCTGAGAAGCCACAAAAAAGGCACTTGTGTGGCACACACAAGTGCCTTTTTTGTCCCAGCATGTTCAGATGCTGCTATTGTCTAAGTATGTTCAATTACTACATACCTACCAGACTTGCCCAGGTATTGCCTCCACATAGCAAGCCCATGCCAGAGTAAGCTTGGATGTTTTCGTCTATATTCTAGCTTCACTAAAAATTGGAGACGTTATCTGTAATCTAGGTTTTGTGGGGTTCTTAGGGGCTACATTTGGTCCTGATATGTTCATCTGTGCACCTGATGAATTCCCTTAGGTCCTGAGTTTTCTGTGAGACTTACATTCTTCAAGGAATCTTGAGGGGGCCAGATTTTGGGCATTTAGACTTGGTCTCCTGATGGGCATTGCTCTGTCACTGGTGACTGTGTTGGGCTCCGCCCAGTGGGTTCTTACCTTGTTGGGCCTTGCTTTATAGGTTCCAGTTTTCATGGATATTAATCTGCAGTTTTGAACTGCTATGGGCATCACTCAAGGAACTTTGGTGCTTTTGAGTTTTGCTATAGTGTCATCATTTACCCTTGTTACATTTTTTATCCTTTTGGTTCCCTTCTGCCAAGTTTGGATGTTGCAGGACATTCTAATTCACCAGTTGAGTTGTGGTTGGAAAGTCCAGTGACCAGTCCTTGGAGGAGAGGTAATGTCAGTATCAGTGCTCTGCTTGTTGTGTATGCCTGTGACATTTGCTGCTGTTCCTTCTGTTCTTTTGAATCCCTCTGCCTTTCTTCATTTGTGTTTGTTCTCTTACCTGCATCCATGTCTGACTCTTTGCAGTTCAGATGCCTTTCCAGTGTCCTGGTGCACGTATGGCTACTCTATTTGTCTGCTCTATTAGACGCCGAGAAGTACTAGGGCAATCTGTCAATAATTCTGAATTCCTCCAGCATAAACTCCAGTAAAAGGCTATTGTTCTGAATATTCATGCCCCTTGATAGACCATGACTAGTCTATCAATGACATCAGCTACCATCCTCGCCCCATTTGTTTACATTTCAGGTTTCAACCATGAATGTGTCATTAGGCGCAAGCCTCAGTCGGGAAGCCAGTGTGTTTTTTCTCAGGGGGTCAGTAGGCATTATTAATTGTGATTTACATACATCTGCATCGCTGGAAGACAAGATTAATGATGAATTTACATGGTGAAACTTAATAATGTACTTATCAAAGTGTGTCTTTATTTAGTGAGGAAGTCGATGAAACACATGCATGTTGGGTGGCTGGCTTCGGCTCTCAGTGGCAATAAAATATTCAGGATCCTTCTAGAGCCTGGAGTGACATTGTGGTGTCATCTGAAAGTGGGATTTAGCCCACTATTGGCTGATTCTGGGTCACAGAAGAGCAAAAGTAAGTGCACTCCTGTGACCCAATAGAGAAGTATGGCCTAGCATGCTTTGGCCATACTTATCTTTTATTGTTTCACTCCGAACACTTTTAATATGGCTGCTCCCTATTCAATGAAATTAGTATTTATTTATTTATGTATTTATTTATTTATTTATTGCATTGAGACATGTCCCCCAGGGCAGTCTCTTTGACCTCTATTTGTCAATACCTTGCCTATTGGCCTTGAAAATGTCCAGAACTGATTTTAAATATTTAGCTACCATTGACCTCAATAGGGGTCTCAAAATAACATTCACAACTTCAGCACAGTCTGTTGAACCTCGCTTGAACTGAACCGAGGTACATTCAGCTCATCCATTTCCCAAATGCTTGAGAGTTCCTTTTTCACAGGTTACTGATTCTTTTTGTAACTGACTGCTCTTCCTGTTCACTGTTCCTGTTCCTGAGAGTTCCTGTTGACTTTGTATCATGCTAAATTGGTATTATCCCAATTTAGCTGCTCTCTGCACAGATGTGACCAAGGACCTCAGCCTGGGAGTCATTGTGCAGAAAATCCATCATTCAATGCGGAGTGTGCTGGTGTATACCAGTTGGCTCATTAGACTCTGCGCTTTGGACCTTTTAGAGCTCACACTCTTTTCAAATGTGCAGACATAAAAGAGAGTCCATTGTCCACATTTGCACTTGACATGGAAACCATGTTGACAGATCATGTGCCATGATCACCATTATTGATAAAACTCCTGCTGCCTGTTATTGTTTGGTAGTTTCGCACTGCAGCTTCAGCTGTCAGGTGAGAAGAAAAGCTCCGCAACAGTGTAAAGTCTGAAAAAAGTTCCTTTTTATAAATTATCTGTAAATATTAACTGTAAAATACAGCTGTTGAACCCAAGGTACAGCAATTAAAAATACTTAATATCCTGAAAACAAAAATAAGCACACTTGATTATAGATCATATAGTGCTGATGTATGTATCAAATCCCCGCATGTTTGGTATCCCTGTACTCAGGATTAATAGAGGAAACATATTTTGTGAAAATATTACAAATAATTTTAATTATGTAAAATAATTTCTCATTAAACCAGCTAAAACTGCAGTTTTTGTATTTTTGTTCATTTCTCTGTTGCTTTTCAACAATATATTCAGGGAATTTTATAAGATAAATATCCAAATGAAAGGCCCCACATGCATTTAAAAAGTATTATAAGCTATTATAGCGTAAACCAATGCTTACTAAAACCTCAAAATGTGGTCTTGTCATGATTACACTGGCATTTGAAAGGGTTTATTGCGTCCAACAGCAAATACTACAGGTATTCACAGCCACAGATGAGCTGCAGCCACTGAAGACCTGCCATTAAAGTGTATGGGCTCAGCAACTAGCCACTCAAAGGGTGCAAAAACAGCTGCAGGAATCATAATATTCCCATACCTCCCAACATTTTGAGATGAGAATGAGGGACACCTACTAACAAACGTATGTTGACATAGGACACGCCCCCTGACACACACCCTTAAAGAAAAATGAACCAAAAAAGGTCAATTAAATCCACAAGGACTTTTTTTCCCCACTACCATTCCTTAATATTGGCTCTTAAAATGTACAAATGCAGCAGTGTAGAAATTGGATGAAAGGCTTAGTACTGGGAAACACTTTTTTAAAGATAAAAAGTACATTTTATATACAACTATGAGGATTAGACCAAAATGAGGGACAAATGAGGAGGAAAGAGGGACAGAGGGACATTGCTCCAAATCAGGGACAGTTGGGAGCTACAGTATGGATTCCTGCCACTGTCCTTCGCACGGGGGCTAGTCGACTGTGTAAATGTAGCATAGGACCCAACCTACAGACAGTGTGTCCAGTCTTTAACAGTGGCAAAAACAGTGTTTCAAGGTACTTAAACATAGACACATCTGTCCAGTCTCTCTATTCCGTCTTCAGTCTCAAACGCCAAGGCTATAAATAAATCTTGACAATTTTATTTACTATTTATTAAAAAAAATCTTTGTAAAGACCTTTGATAAGACCTCGCTGCCCAGTCTCCAAAGTTAAGGATTTGTTTTCTGTGATGTTGCCAAACTTTATCATAACCTTTTTTCTTTATTGTCCACCTCTCAGCTTTCTAAGAAGCTGATAAAGATGCTGATTCCATTAAATGATTAAAGTAATAGCAATGACCTTAACATCACTTTAATTTATTATATTTTATTGGAGATCTCTCTAAGCCCCCCCATTCACACTGGCGTGACTTGTCATGCAATTTGACAGTTCCAAATCACATGACAAGTCACACCCTGTTACCGGTAATGGAAGTGTTCAGATCTGGGCGATCCTGACGATTAAAAAAAAAAAAGGTTCCTGCACAATTTTTTGTGATTTCAGGTGTGACTTGCATAGACATCTGTGCATGAAGTAGCACAGATGTCAGGCAAGTCGCACCTGAAAGGACCCCACCACCATCACCCAAACACACTGCCTCTTACCCTCAGGTAGATTTAAAAAAGCCTGGATATCTCTCAATATCAGCTCCTCAGCAACATAGGGATGGAAACTGCAGCTCCCTCAGGTAGATAAAAACAAGCCTGGATGTCTGTCTTTATCAGCTCCACAACGGCACAGGGATATGTATTGCAACTCCTCCGTAACGTTCAGTACCCGGGGTGACTGAGCCAAGTCAAGACAAGTCAAGACAAATCCGCTGCTGCCCCGTGCAGTGCCTGGAGACAGGAGGAGGGAGCGCCCCTCTCGGATGGCGGTAAAATAATAAGAGGGGATTATGCAGAGACCCCATCTCTGATTTTCCCTGAAAAACTAATTTTATTCAATATCTGATCATAGCTAATTTGCAAATTGACACAGATTTTTAACTTTCAGTAGAATAAACAAAATTAGTTAATTATTTACAGTTAATGTATAGTGGTTTTGGACATATAATAAATGTTTTTCATATATATAAAAAATTTAAGATTGGGGTGATCAGACTCACGCGGTAGGTGCATTTTCAATGAGTGTGCCAGTCCAAAACTGTATTTTTAAGAGCCTGGTAGCCCACTTTTATTTAAAAGAATGGAAAATTTCACAAAAGATATCAGTATCCCACGCAGGGGGTTCCACCATTACTGTACCACCATCAGCATTTTTAATCTCATTAGTGAGCAACACATTATATTCATTTTTACCACTTGTTTTCCTGCTACACAATACTCTGCCGGAAGACAAGTCCTTATCAGTTCTCAGTCTTGCTGTGGGTTCAGCATTAACCTGTAAAGCAGCAAGTCTTTCTTGGTAGCGTGTCCTCTCACCGGACTTGCCACTACTTCGCCGGCACCAAAAACAAACTCAGTTGCTCTCACACATGAAATCGAAACCATTCCAGTTGGCAGGTGATGAACACTTCAATTGAGGGCATAGTCCTTTCTTGGCTGTTCTTTCACAGACTCTCCAACATCCCATGCAGGCTGAACAAGTTTCCTGTTGCCAGGGGTAACAGCAGATCCACACATATGGTCAGACCCCTTGCAGGATGCTTGATACTGTGCCCTCTTCTCTGGGCTGACCACATCACTCAAACAGCCATAATGTGAAACCATTGGTTTCTTTCTTGTGCTCTCTGTCACCTCCTTCAGGCTGAACCAAATTTTCTCCATGGTTGCCAGGGGTAACAGCAGACATCTTCACTCAAGGCATTTGAGGCACATCTCTGCTGTAGAACCTCCTTTATGCAAACAGACTTTCTCTAGTTGCTCTGGGAGACCACATTCTCCCTGCTTTATTTTTTCAGCGTTCTCTAGATTGGATTGCTTTTAGGTAATTGTCGTAATCATCTGGGTTATGACACATCTAGCGGTACAACCCTTGGAACTCCTCCATCAGAAAAGGCTGCACCAATTCAACCCAGTGACCACTGGGCCACGCTCTGTAGCAAGCAATCATCGCAAAGGCATCCAAAAATCCTCCACATGTTCAGAAGGCAACATAGGCGGTATGAAGTCAGCAGCACAGCTTTCTTCTTTGTTGCCACAGGCAACCACACCCATCTGCTCACTCCTTGCACTGAGTGACAGCTTGCTTTCCTTTTCCCTTTCCTCCAGTGTGGCCAAATGCATCTTGCACAAGTATGGGGCTTGTTATGTCGGTAACAACCCCTCCAGCCACAGGGTTCTGTCTCTCATCTCAGCAAACATTGCTTCCTTTTTGTGTTTTGACCGCCCCATCTCTGAAGTCAGGCACACAACACTTTTTAACACAGTTCCTTTTAACACAGGAAAGTTTGGCGTACTGTCTCTTTTAGACTTGCAAGCAGCACACTTTCACATGCAGACTTCACTGGATTCGCATTAGCTGCTCCTCACAGCATTGCTGCAAAACACATCATCTCTTGCTACTCACTGTTTTTGGTATGCGAGGATGTGGAACTCTTTCATCTCTGCCCGCATCCTTCACCATATGTTCTTTCTTTTTTTTTTTCTTCTTGCTACTTCAGCAATTTCATTGAGAGGATTTCAATCACCATTTATGGCTCATTTTTTTATCCCATCTCGTTATCATCACATCATGGTAGCATATCCTTAACTTTTTATGTTTTATCTGTTTTAAGAAATCATGTTTATTTTTTACAAAAATTGCAATTCCCTCAACTAGCGCTAGCCCATGGAAAACTACGTGAAGTCCCACCCCCCCGCCATCATCCCCCCCCTCCCCAACCTGCAGTCATGCTACCAATAACACATGAATACATTACAAGAACTTCTCGGCGAATCTCCCTGTTTTTTTAAAGATAGTCCACTTCGCCCACTTATCTCTATCCAGGTCGGCATCTATCTCTGGCCAAGTTTCTTCATCCTCACCCGCCTCTAGAATATAGGTTTCATTAACCCTTATTAACGAATCTCGAATGCTTGGGCCCTCGGCCTCTTGCCATTTTTTTGGTATTAAACTTTTTGCCGAGTTTAGGAGAACCAGGGTTAGAGAAACATTATACTTGCTCATATGGCCTTCAATCCCGTGGAACATCCCGTGGTCCTCCTTGATTTCAGAACCCATTATCTCCTGTATGATCTTAAGCACCTCCTGCCAGAATTTTTTAATAATTGGGCACTCCCACCAGAGGTGGGCCATTGTTCCTCTGGTAGAGCATCCCCTCCAACAGTTTCCGGAAATTTCCGGTTGGAGCTTATTTATTCTATCTGTTGTCATGTACCATCTGGCAAGGCATTTAAAATTCGATTCTATCGTTCTCATATCCACTGCTGATTTATGTGTTGCGTTGAGAATGGCCTCCCATGTCACTCTGCTAGATGCAGCTCCCAATTCGGATTCCCATTTATTGAAATATAGTGGTTTCTCTACTTCACCTTCATCCCGCAATATTTTGTATAATTCTTTTATTTTCCTAATTACTTTGTTCTTCAGGAATAGTTTCTCCAATGGCCTAAGGTTCATCTTATCTCTAATAGGACCGGGGAGGCTTTTAGTAAAAAGCGCCAACTGATTATATCGCCATGTGTCTATTTTCATTAGGTCCTTGAGTAGGTCTAACTCCTGTATAGTGACAATTTTACCATTATTCATAATATCTATTAGTTGTGTATCATTTTTTTTTATCCAATTCCCTCCCACTTCCCTCAACCCTGGCGGAAAAAACTCATTATCTTTTAAATAAATAAATGGTGAATTAAACTCCCATGCTTTTTGTTTGTGTAACTGATCCCATATCTTTAAAGTATATCGTGTTATGTTATGTGCGTTAGGGCCTAACTTCCTAAAGTGTGGGGGATTCCAAATTAATTGGTGTAATTTTGCGTTACTCATATCTTTTTCTAGGTTTACCCATCTTTTATCTATTGGTTCCTTTCCCCAATCTAACACCCGTGCTAATACTAACGCTCGGTGATATTTTTTAAAATCTGGAAGTGCCAGTCCACCCTGTGCTTTATCCCTACTCAGGACCTTGTAGGCAATCCGTGGCTTCCTATTTTTCCATATAAATCTAGTGAGAATAATATCCAATACCCTGAAAAAGGTCTGTGATAGCGGGATCGGGAGTAACTGCATTATATACAGGATCTTCGGGGCCAGGGACATTTTAACCGTATTTACTCGTCCGATCCAAGAGATCGGACATTTTTTAGTTTCCTGATCTTGTCAAGAAGTGGGATATAGTTTAAGAGATACATTTTCCTTAAAGAATTTGCTAATGTAACTCCCATGTAACTTATTTTTTTGCTCCACGGAAAATGGAATATTTCCTTAAGTTTGATTACTTCTTGTCCATCAATGTTAATGTTTAGAACTACTGATTTACTAAGGTTAACCTTATAATTTGATAGCTCTCCGTATCTCCTCAGAGTAGCCAGAAGGTTGGGGAGCGAGATCCTCGGTTTCACAATGTAGAACAATATATCGTCGGCAAAAGCCGAGAGCTTATGTTCGTCTCTCTCCACCATGCATCTGCATATGTCCGGGTTCTTTAGAATCGAGGCTAGTAAGGGTTCCAGGGTCAATACAAACAGAAGGGGGGACAGAGGGCAGCCCTGCCTGGTCCCGTTTTCCATTTTGAACCCCACCGACGGAGTACCGTTCACCCTAACAAATGCCGAGGGAGATTTATACAATGCTTTAATCCAATTCACCATGGTGCCACCCAAACCGACTGCCCTCAATGTTCTCAACATGAAACCCCAGTCTACTCTGTCGAAGGCTTTCTCTGCGTCAATCGACAGAAGTAGACCGGGGGTCCCCTTCGCTTTCATCGCATCTATAACCAGGAGCGACCTAACGCAATTGTCCTTCCCCTATCTCCCTGGTATAAAACCTGTCTGGTCTGGATGAATCCAGTGCGACATTTTGTCCTTTAATCTACTGGCTAGTATCTTGGCGTATAATTTAATGTCTGTGTTCAGCAGGGCTATCGGCCTATAGCTCGAGCACAGCGAGCTATCTTTCCCTTCCTTTGGTATTAATGTTACTGACACAGTCAGTGCCCCCTCGCAAAGCTCTTCCTGACCCCCTATTCCATTCCAGATCTGACAAAGCTTGGGGATTAAGGACTCCTTAAATTTTTTGTAAAAATAGGCTGTAAAGCCATCTGGCCCTGGACTCTTTCCAGAGGGAGATGCTTTCAAGGCCCATTCTATCTCTTCTTCAGTAACCGGACCGTCAAAATCTTTTGTATCACTATCCGAGAGGGTTGGTAAACCTGCCTCCCTTATAAACTCATCCATCTTCTCCTCTATTTCCAGGGTACCTATCCCGCCATGCCTAACCTTATAAAGGGATGCGTAGTATCTCCGAAATTCTTCAGCTATGTCTCTGGAGGTATATTTTAATATCCCCTTTTTAATTTGGATCCTATCTATAAAGTTGGTCCCTCCTTTCCTTTTCAAGGTTGTTGCCAGATGCTTCCCCACCTTCTAAATCTCTCTTTTAGATTTTTGTTTAAGATACGCTTAGATTCTATCTCCATTACATCTTTTAGTTCTTCTCTTTTTATTATTAGTTGGTGTAGGAGCAAGTTATGATTACCATTAGCGGCCTTATGTAAATGTTCAAGGTGGTGAATTTCATCTAAGAGTTGTGATTTCCTTTTTGAGCTTTCTTTTTTCTCATTGGCCCCTATTGAGATCAAAATGCCCCTTACGTAAGCTTTTAGCGCCTCCCACAGGACTGATCTAGAAATCTCACCAGTATCATTTATCGAGAAAAACCCATTGATTTCTTCCTGTATTTTACTACTAATGATAGGGTTCTCGATAAGCTTTTCATCCAACTGCCATGAAAATGGGGGCCTCCGGAATCCCGGTATCCCCACCTTCATCAAGACTGGGGCATGGTCGGACAACGTGATGGTTCCGATCTTCGTAGACTTGACATAATCTAATAGTCTATGATCTACCATGAAATAATCGAGCCTTGAGTAAGACCCATGGACTGAAGAAAAGAAAGTATAGTCCCTGTCCTTCGCATGCTGAACTCTCCATGCATCGATCATTTGGCAACTATGCAATTTCTGTCCTATTTTTTTTAAGAGTTTTCTACTTACTCCCTGTAATCTAGATGTACTGTCCAATGTTGGATCTAAGCAAAAATTGAAATCTCCTGCCAGTATCACCTCTCCTGCCCTAAAATCCATCAGCTTGTTCAGGACCTGAGACAGGTATTTAATTGGGTTTTTATTAGGGCAATATGCGTTTGCCAGAGTAAAAACCCTTTCTCCCACCCTCACCTTCAAAAAGAGGTAACGGCACTCCTGGTCTGCGCTTCTCTCCAAGAGCGCAAACTTGGTCCTTTTTGAGAACCCAATTGCCACCCCTTTGGCCCTCTTAATGGGGGAGTCACTATAGAACCAGTTGGGGAAGCAGTTGGAAAACAATCTAATGTGATTGTCCTCTGAGAGGTGGGTCTCTTGAAGAAATACGACGTCAACCTTGAGATGCTCTAATTCTCTCAACACTTTGTGTCTCTTGAGAGGGTAATTCAACCCTTTTACGTTATATGTCAGGCAAGTGAACTCTGTCATTTATTCTTTGAGTAGACCTGCATTGTAATGGCACATGTTACTCTTTGAACCCCTATGCGGGGCGTCTGCAGGACCAGATCCCACCCCCCTCCCCACCAGACCCCCCCCCAACCGCCACCCCACCCACCATCCCCCCTCTCCCTGCCAGCCAAAACCTGGCTACAAGTCCGCAGCAGAGAAATAACATTGATCTCTGCCTGCGACCAGCCGAAACATTGGAGTGTGACTCTGACAGAGGGTCACCACAGTCGTCCTGCTCCCCCCCACTCATCGAAGGGGGGAACAGGGCAAGCGGGCGGCCGGCGGACCGCCTCTTCCCCCCGCGCAGGGCACTGCCTCTCCCCCAAACCCTCCCCACCCTCCCCCACCCCCCATCCCCCCCACTATCCCAGAATCACCGACCCAGTTACATAGTTCAGGGTCTCTAGAGTCCTGGCAGCAATCAAGAACATCTATCTTCTAATTGGGCATAACTGGAACAGGGATATCAAGCTCTCTACAAAAGTCTTGCAAGTTCTCTAAGTGTTTCAATCTGACTGTTCTGCCTGCTTTCACTACATTCAATGAAGTAGGGAAACCCCAGCTGTATTTCATGTTTGCCTTCCTCAGTTCTTCCAATAGAGGTCTTAGCTGGCGTCTCCTGGCTAGGGTCCCTGCCGAAATATCGGAAAATATCTGTATCACTGAACCATCGAATTTTACAGGCTGGATTTTCCTAAGATTGCTCCATATTCTTGCTTTATCTTCATAATGGTGGAACCTGATAATAATGTCTCTAGGTGTATCTTCACTGACGCTTGGGGGTTTCCTTAACCTATGGACCCGATCAATCTTCAGTTCTTCATTTGGGCCTCTATCTAGGATTGGGTTGAAGATAGCTTTCTTTTTAGTAGGCAGATCTTCGCCATGTTGTTCTGGTAAGGCACGCAGTCTCAGATTTTGTCTGCAACTTTGGTTTTCTTGCTCTTCTAATTTATAAAGAATGTCTCGTTGGGCCAACTGCAGATTCCTTACTTGAAGTTTTAATTTGACTATTTCTCGATTCTGGTTCTCAGAGGCCTCCTCCACTATTTCCACTCGCTTCAGCAAATGGCCCATATCAGTTCTAACGTTGAGGATTTCTGTTTTGATTACAATTTCCAATTTGGCGAACATTTCCAGAAATTCCGTTTTTGTTGGTAGTGATTCCATGGTACTATCTTCTGCCGGGCAGGTGTCTTTCCTTTCCTCCTCGGATGTTCCACCATGAGCGCCTTGATTCTTCCCTGATTCTTTTCCTCTTGTCCTTCCCACTCTGCTGTTTGCTTTTTTGGGCTGGATTCTTTGGGCTTCCCAGGTTTGATTCCTTCAGGTACTTCTGGATGGAACTTGAATTTAGACTCTCTCTCGGCTGCTTCACTTCCGCTCCTATTTGAGAGCGCCCTCTCATTTTCTCCTCCCCTCGCGGGCCTCCTCTCACTCCCAGTCCCAGCCTACAAAATTTGTTCACTTCTCACTTACTTGTCCACACCACGCTCCGAGCCTCCCCACTGATCCTTTATGCGTATTTATCACGGAGCCCTGCGTTACCCAGCGATCTATGATTCACTCAGACAACTTTGGCGTACAGATAATTAAACTCTGATAGATCTGCGGCTGTCTGCACATACACCCCTGTTTATCAGTGATGCTCTAGCAGTGATCCCGACGTTCGGCCTGCTAGGGTGTGTTATTGAAGTGAATATTGTTATTATTTTCCTTTTTTGCTATATTTTTTCCCATTCACAGCTACAGAACTTGGCATTAATTATAACGCAGCCACCTCCACAGACCTCTTTGAACATTGAGCTAGACAGCAACCGAGCAGCACTTCATACATGTTTATACTGACCTCAACAACCATTGTATAACTTCAAATAGACCTGCTAGCAGTAAACAGTTCTCAGCACATTACCTCATAGACCGGTACAAAATTCCCAGGGATTCCTTCCAGGATCTCGCTGTTTGACATGGTTCCCATCTGCCTCACAGGTTGGGGTCCCAAATGAGGCTTTTCAGCCAGCCGCCAATTCGGACTATGCCCAGGAATGGCCGGAAGATTATGAAATTGTCCTGTATTGTAATGTAGTGCGGGTGGTGTGCTGCCTGACCCGATGGCAATCCGGACAGGGTACAGAGATATCAAAGAGGCTTGCGGGGCTGGGGGGATGACCGGGGGAGCGACTCACTTCCAGAACAAGTCTGGTAGGTGGGAAACAGAGAGGAGAGAACGCTCGGTACGCGCAGCGTCCAATGCAGCCCGGGATCAGAGACAGCTGATCTACTCAAGGCTCCGGCAGGGTCGGCGGCTCCTCGTCTCGAGTGCAGCTGATGTTTGGATCTCGCGCTGCTCCACCGCCCGCTTCCACAGCGCCGCTGCCAGGCCACTCCCCCATTCGTGTTTGTCACATCACGCACCAGCGTCCCTTCACCATATGTAAGATTGGGGTGATCAGACTCAAGTAGGGATGAGCCAAACACCCCCCTGTTTGGTTTGCACCAGAACATACGAACAGGCAAAAAATTAGTTTAAACACGCGAACACCGTTAAAGTCTATGGGACACGAACATGAATAGTGCTAATTTTAAAGGCTTATATGCAAGTTATTGTCATATCAATAATTAAATACATTTCGCGCAATATTAAAAATAAAAACGTGTGAGTGAATATACACAGTGCATATATTGACACTGGTAATAGTACTGCTGCTATTAATGCTAGGATCACTGATCTCTGTTATGCATTTTGATGATCGCTACTATTTACCAATATAGTGATGGTATTCAAATAATAGCAATTCAATACTAAAATAATAAAAATACCACCCTGTAATCAACGGGAATAAATAACGTGCATAAAAAATTAGCGTGATGAATAACAATTCCTTGTGAATAAAAAACAATGAAATGTTCTAAAATCAATAATCAAAATATGCAATCCATCATAAATAATGTCATAGAAAAATATGAATTTTAATAATATTGTTCTTGATGGTCCCTGATGGGGTCAAATCTGTTATATGTGGGAATTGGAGTCCGTCCATATCCATCTCGATAATCATATTGGTATGGTGGTGTTCTGTTTTCTCTTGGGTTTCTTTCGTTTTGTTGCCAATTTCTATTTTTAAACGGTTTCTTAAAAGGTTTCTTTCCTCCTCTTTTTGGGGTATGTGGTCCATATCCATAATTGTTTCTATGGTTATAGTTGGTCCGTGCGTCAGACGGGGGCAGGGTCATCGGGTGGCCCCGCCCGCCGTTATTTAAAAACCGTCAGAAGAGGAGAAGCGTCACACAGCGGGAGCCTCCCATCATGGTGGATGCGGAGCGGCCCAAGAAGAAGAAGGGAAGAAGACACCGGCGCCACGGAGGAAGATGCTGGACGAGAACACCGGAGGAAGAACCAGAAGAACCAGAAGAAGAACAAGATGGAGGAAGAAACCAAAGGAAGATAGAAGATACAAGAAAGAAGATAGAAGAAAGAAGAAGCATTTAAATAAAGGAATTGTCAAAAACTGTCTCTTGTCATTTTTAACATTTTTGACACTTTTTTGTGAAATGGTAGGGGTACTTTTATACCCCCTTACCATTTCACACAGGGAGGAAGGCCGGAATCTGGGGGTCCCCTTGTTAAAGGGGGCTTCCAGATTCCGATAAGTCCCCCACCCGCAGACCCCCACAACTACTGGGCAAGGGTTTTGGGGATGAGGCCCTTGTCCCCATCAACATGGGGACAAGGTGTTTTGGGGGGCTACCCCAAAGCACCCTCCCAATGTTGAGGGCATGTGGCCTGGTACGGTTCAGGAGGGGGGGCGCTCTCTCGTCCCCCCTCTTTTCCTGTGGCCTGCCAGGTTGCGTGCTTGGATAAGGGTCTGGTATGGATTTTTGGGGAGACCCCATGCCATTTTTTTTTTTAAATTTTGGCGCAGGGTTCCCCTTAAAATCCATTCCAGACCTGAAGGGCCTGGTATGGAATTTAGGGGGACCCCCCACGTCCCATGCCATTTTTATCGATGAACTTTTATGTGTATTGTCGGACCGGCAATTCATTAATAGCTGCGAGTAGTTTTAAATGACTTTTTTTCCTTTGAAATGTCATTTTGCTGTCAGACTATTCTAAAGACGGGAAACATGCACCCCTTTACAGCCATACTATAGACACCCCCCAGGCATTATTAAAATCACTGCTCCCGAAAAAAAAGGCCGATTTTAAAACTTTTTTTTGCATTGTTCCATGTCCCCTGGGGCAGGATCCAGGTCCCCAAACACTTTTTATGACAATAACTTGTATATAAGCCTTTAAAATTAGCACTTTTGATTTCTCCCATAGACTTTTAAAGGGTGTTCCGCAGCTTTCGAATTTGCCGCGAACACTGCAAATTGTTTGCTGTTCAGTGAACTGGCGAACAGCCGATGTTCGAGTCGAACATGAGTTCGACTCAAACTCGAAGCTCATCCCTAGACTCAAGCAATAGGTGCATTTTCAATGAGTGCGCCAGTCCAAAACTGTATTTTTAAGGGCCTGGTAGCCCACTTTTATTTAAAAGAATGGAAAAGTTCACAAAAGACTACAGTACCTTTGCAGAGGGTTCCACCATTACTGTATCTTGCACAATCAGAATATTTCAGCCTTCTGGCTTATTATCTTGCCACGTGGCTGCTTCAGGCCTCCAGCTTAGGCCTTAGGTCTACTCCTTAGACCAAAAGAGTTCCTTAGAGTCAAGCTGTCTTATAGCTTACCCACGATCAGCTCCTTGCTTCTCTATCACAGACTACATCTGCCTCCTGCAGACATGCACACTCTGGCTGCCCCATGCAGCCTCTGACTCCTGCAGAGGGATGGTAGTCCACTTGACTCCCATGCACAGACCCCCTGTCTGTTGGGTGGGGACCTGAGCCATAGTCAGGTTACAACTAAATAGCCCAGCACACAGCTGTGCAATCAGCGTGCCTGTCTCCAAAGTATGGCATAAACCAGCAATCTTCCAGGTAGCATAGGGTCCCAATTGCCACAATATATATATATATATATATATATATATATATATATATATATATATATATATACTGTATAAATACAGTATCTCACAAAAGTGAGTACACCCCTCACATTTTTGTAAATATTTTATTATATCTTTTCATGTGACAAAACTGAAGAAACGACAATTTGCTACAATGTAAAATAGTAAGTGTACAGCTTGTATAACAGTGTAAATTTGCTGTCCCCTCAAAATAACTCAACACACAGCCATTAATGTCTAAACCACTGGCAACAAAAGTGAGTACACCCCTAAGTGAAAATGTCCAAATTGCACCAAATTGGCCATTTTTCCCTCCCTAGTGTCATGTGACTCGTTAGTGTTACAAGGTCTCAGGTGTGAATGGGGAGCCGGTGTGTTAAATTTGGTGTTATCGCTCTCACTCTCTCATACTGGTCACTGGAAGTTCAACATGACACTTCATGGCAAGGAACTCTGAGATCTGAAAAAAAGAATTGTTGCTCTACATAAAGATGGTCTAGGCTATAAGAAGATTGTCAAGACCCTGAAACTGAGCTGCAGCACGGTGGCCAAGACCATACAGCGGTTTAACAGGAAAGGTTCCACTCAGAACAGGCCTCGCCATGGTTGACCAAAGAAGTTGAGTGCACGTGCTCAGCATCATATCCAGAGGTTGCCTTTGGTAAATAGACGAGTGCTGCCAGCATTGCCGCAGAGGTTGAAGGGGTGGGGAGTCAGGCTGTCAGTGCTCAGACCATACGCCGCACACTGCATCAAATTGGTCTGCATGGCTGTCGTCCCAGAAGGAATCCTCTTCTAAAGATGATGCACAAGAAAGTCTGCAGTTTGCTAAAGAGAAGCAGACTAAGGACATGGATTACTGGAACCATGATCTGTGGTCTGATAACATTTTTTGGTTCAGATGCTGTCAAGCATGTTTCACGGCAACCAGTTGAGGAGCACAAAGACAAGTGTCCTGCCTACATTCAAGCATTGCTGGTGGGAGTGTCATGGTCTGGGCCTGCATGAGTACTGCCGGTGTTCTGCCGAGAAAGTTCTGCTCGGCGGCTAAGTTCCCCCCTCTACTGCGCAGGCACTGCGCCTGTGCAGCAGGAACCGGCGGAAATAGCCGAAGCGGAATAGCTGAAAATCAGCTGTACACGGCGCCTGTAAGAGGGCCCCTCGCGGGCTCGCTTCGCTCGCCACGCTTCGCTCGGCTCTTTTAGATTCCCCCTGTAGGTTCACTTGGATGGTGGGGAAGGAACCTGGACTCAGAGCGCAGGCGCCGCATACAGCTGATTGAAGCGTTTGAGCTTCGGCTATCTCCGGTGGCTGACAGTAGTCCGTACTGCGCAGGCGCTGCGCCTGCGCAGTACAGGGGGGGAACTTATCCGCCGAGGGAACATTCTCGGCAAGACACCGGCACTGGGGAGCTACAGTTCATTGAGGGAACCATGAATGCCAACATGTACAGTGACACACTGAAGCATAGCATGATCTCCTCTCTTTGCAGACTGGGCCACAGGGCAGTATTCCAACATAACAACCCCAAACATGCCAAGATGACCACTACCTTGCTAAAGAAGCTGAGGGTAAAGGTGATGGACTGGCCAAGCATGTCTCCGGGCCTAAACCCTTATGAGCATCTGTGGGGCATCCTCAAATGGAAGGTGGAAAAGCGCAAGGTCTCTAACATCCACCAGCTCTGTGATGTCATCATGGAGGAGTGGAAGAGAACTCCATTGGCAACCTGTGAAGCTCTGGTGAACTCCATGCCCAAGACAGTTAAGGCAGTGCTCGTAAATAATGGTGGCCACACAAAATACTGACACTTTGGGCCCACTTTGGACATTTTCAATTAGGGGTGTACTGACTTTTGTTGCTAGAGGTTTAGACCAGGAATATTCAAACTACGGCCCTCCAGCTGTTGCAGAACTACACATCCCATGAGTCATTGTAAAACTCTGACATTCACAGACATGACTAGGCATGATGGAAATTGTAGTTCCTGAACAACTGGAGGGCCATAGTTTGAAGACCCCTGGTTTAGACATTATTGGCTGTGTGTTGAGTTATTTTGAGGGGACAGCAAATTTACACTTGTACAAGCTGTACACTCACTACTTTACATTGTAGCAAAGTGTAATTTCTTCAGTGTTGTCACATGAAAAGATATAATAAAATATTTACAAAATGTGAGGGGTGTACTCAATTTTGTGAGATACTGTATATACAGTAAAGAGTATACAGTATAGAGTATATCTATATAGTTATGTATGTGTCATTATATTTATAAATACTGTATGCACATATAAATTATTAACATTGACAAGCTAAAGAATAAAGCTGGGTATGCACAGGGCACAAATCAGCTGTAAACGGCTAACAATGGACCCATGTGCACAGCAACATGTATGACAGAAGCCAGTCTCACCACTGGCTTTTGTCGAATGAGCATGGTGGAAAACCAGCATCTGATCTGCACTCGCAGCCAGTGATCACCCCCTGTCAGAACACAATAGCCCAATGAGGAGATTGCCACACTAATGCCCTGTACACACGGTCGGACATTGATCGGACAGTCCAACAACAAAATCCATGGATTTTTTCTGACGGATGTTGGCTCAAACTTGTCTTGCATACACACGGTCACACAAAGTTGTCGGAAGATCCGATCGTTCTATACACGGTAACGTAAAACATGTACGTCGGGACTATAAACGGGGCAGTAGCCAATAGCTTGTTGTCGGAAAATTTTATAGCAAGCTCTCAAACTTTTTATGTCGGAAATTCCAATGAAAAATGTGTGATGGAGCCCACACACGGTCAGGATTTCCGACAACAAGGTCCTATCACACACTTTCCGTCGGAAAATCCAAATATGGGAGATCAGTTCTTTTTTTTTTAGTTTTTTTAACCTCATATAAGCCAACAATACTATCACATTATAAAGATCCCCTTAAGCTAAAACTCTCTCCTGTTTTCTTTAAACAAACTCACTTGACAAGATTTTGCAGCAGATGTATTATTTAATTATTTGCCTGAACTAAAAATGAATAAATCTTATTCATTTTATACGGTACATTTTATATGGCGCATCAGATTTATCAATGATGTGGGAATATTCTGCATGTGTTTTTATAGCACAACGCCTACTTTATGTGAACCTATACTCTACCAGCACAACCTTAATTCAGTTTGTGTTGCATAATATAAAGTATTTACTACATTCTCAAACCTGTATCCTGAGTTCAATTTGACAGGCAGAAGTCTCCCTTGAATTTTTTATCCTTGGGATACATATACTACTGGATGAGGTCCTTTTTTTGTTTATCAGCCTTTGTACTGAAAGCATTACAATTTAAATGACATGGTTTTTGAGGGGGTTACCCTATTATCCCCTACACGGGTAAGGGGGTCCTCTGGGTGGAGCCAAAATTTAAGCATTGCTTTATTATATGGCTTCAGTCCAAGATATTCTTTCAGTTAGAGAGCCATACTGTATACTGTAGACATACTGTATGAGAAATGCATGATCAGTCAGAATGATTGTTATAATCCTTTACAGACCTCAGTAAATACAAGGCTGTTATGTCTCACTTGCATGCATTTTTTATGTATTGTACTGAACTGCATCAGGTTGTTATTTCCTGATAGTAATCTGACATCTAGTAAAGGTTTTGGGCCACATCAAGGTGTTTACTATGCGATTTTGGTTTCTCCCTTCCTGTTTACTGCTAGTTAGTTCAGTCCTAGCTAGACCCACTCTGTTCCTTCAGTCAGCGTCAGTACTTAAAGTGTAAGTTCACCTTTACAGAAAAATCTGTAAGGTGAACTTACACAGGACCCCCTCCTCACCCCCCCATCCCGCTGACCTGGAGTGTGGCGATATCCCGTTCTGAGGCCTGCTATAGCTGCCTCACTGAATCAAAGTTTAGAAATCCCCTCGGCATTCTCTCTACTTCTTTCCTACTGACAGGAAGGGCTACATGGGATCTGATTGTTTGGCGCCATCCATGTGATGGCACTGACCAATTTGAATGCTCCAAAACATCCCTCCTAACGGGGGACATTTTGGAGATTAAGCCGAGGTGAATTCTAAGCCCCAGTCTAGTGAGGCAGCTATAGCAGGGCTCATAACAGGAGATCGCCGCGCTGCAGGTCTGTGGGACAGGGGGGTGAGGAGGGGGTCCTGTGTAATTTCACCTCACAGATTTTTCTGTAAAGGCGAACTTACCCTTTAAAGCGAAACTCCAGGCTCCTTCAGAAAAAATAAAAAAGTCAGCAGCTATAACTACTGTAGCTGCTGACTTTTAATATTAGGACACTTACCTGTCCATGAATCTAGCGGTGTCTTCACCAGAGCCGATTTTTCAATCAGCTCTCAGATGCTGCCGCTGCCATCTCAGGTAGGGAAACCGTGAGATTTCCCTACTGCCCATATGCTTTGTGAATGGCCCGGTGGCAGGGGAAAGAGGAGAGGGCCGTACTTCCGGATGAGTTCGCTGTCAGCCTGAAAGTGGGAGCGGGTACCTCTCAAAACCGGAAGCAAATAAGTGGAGCTTCCTCTTTAAGGTGGAGCTCCGCTTTAACAGACTCAGGGCTTAGGAAAGTCATTGTTTTCTTACACTTCAAAGGACTGGAAAAACATCCCTGTACTGCAATTAGCTGAAGTAAAATCATGTTGGATTCAACTTTTGTGGTTAGAGGTTTAGTCTGCCCATGGATGGTGCCAAGCTAGCAGGTGACCATACTGTCTGGTCAGACTGGGTCTAAAGAGGTACAGTATGTCAAAGCATAAAACAGTATTCAAAAAAGAACAAAGGCCTTATCCAAACATATTTTTTATTTTATACGATAATATACAATGTACATATGAACTGAAAGGAACAAACAAACATCATATGTCCACTAATGGTTAGGTAGTGTTATATCTCAACAATAGCTTGTGACATGATTTTATATAGTCAAGTACACGACAATATTTTACACACTTTAACCTACATAATGAACTGTACTGTTTTGTCCTCATTGCGACCAGTAAAGGTTTACTCAAAGCCAGACATTGTTTTGTTTTTCTTAATCATATAATTTTCTCATATAACATTATATTAAATAGAGTGTATAAAAAAGTATAGGGGGTATCACCATTAGGTAGAGCGAAATGAGTTACCAGCAAGGAAAACCAAATCGTTTCAAACTTTTTTAAACAGTCACAAGCCTAGAATATTAGTTTGCACGTAGGTATAGGTAGCTAATGTTGGGGTTCTGGGGATTTGCAATGAGTAGCTATTACCTTTTTGGTGTAAAGATTTTGTCCAATGAGGAAGATTGAAATAACAAGCATCTAACTGGATTATGTATATTGCGTAGGTATAGAAGAAAACTAGCAAATTTCGGACCAAATAATCCAAATAACTGGGCAGTCCCAAACCAAATGATAAAAAGTTCCATTATAAAATGAACTTTTGGGGCATGAGGCAGAAAGTATTTTGCTCATTTTGAATAATATATGTGAAATGTCATAAATACAGTGAAAATATTTCACCTAAATAGTTATATCCTTAGAAGCAATAACTGAAGTTGGGAACCCAGTATTTCTTGCCAAGCTTCAAGTATATCTCTACACTAATGGGTTCAGTCTGCATGAGTCTCTTGCTTTTAGAACAGAGTAAAGCTGAGTAAAGCTGTCTTAATAAGCAACTGGACAGAATTGTATTATTCGGGCATAATTGTGTTGCTGCTGCCACATGTCTTTTTTGTAGGTATTGGTGTACCATGCATGGTCTTGCTGAAAGTCTTAGAAGGATTTAAATGTGTATTTTTTATACAAAAGTGACCCCAAAAGGAGTCATCACTCTTTTCAAAAATACCTGCAGCTGTGGGCTGTACCAAAAGGGAGTGTTGGGAAAATAGGCAATATTCTCATCAGTTAAAGAACTATTGTGGCTAAAGAAAAGATATGGAGTGTCATAGTTACCTTTTAGTCCCTTCGGTTATTACTGGGTTTGGTCTAGATACTAAATTTTTAATGACTCATACAATGTAAGAATAGCTGCTTCCACTGCTCTAGAAACATTATTAGCTTCAGAAAACCACCAAGGAGCATGGGTAAGCTGAGAATTCATATACATAATACATCTAAAGATTTAGTAGAGGCAATCCACCCTCTAACAATGAAAGTTCTAAGGTATCCTTTCAAAAAATATTTTTTGAAAGTGATGTTTAAAGTGTATGTAAACCCTCACATATACCCAGTGAAGTTAATAGCCTCAGATGATACACAAAAAATGAAAAAAATCTCCCTAAATAAGTTATACTTGTATATTTGCTGTCTTCCCCTTTCTACACTCTTTGGAAAGTGCAGATTGTGTTAAAAATCTGTCTGTCTCCTTCAGCAGCAAATAGGGATGGGTGGGGATACTGGACTGCGTGAGAGTTGATTGGAGGAAAGGGACACCCCCTCCACATAAGTAGAGGAAGAAAGGAACATGCAGAGCTGTATTATGAATAGACAAGCTCCCTGCCTATCTACCTTTAAGCTCCCTCCTTACACAAATTTTTAGCTACTGTTATCTCATGGGTCAGAGAACTTGTCAGAAGTTACTCATGCTGGTAACACTAGAGAGAAACGGTACTTGGAACTTTATACAGAGATAAGTAAACACTACATACATATAATACATATGTGCTTAGTTTAACTTTCATGAATAGATGTTACAACCACTTTAAGTATACACAATGGGGCAGGAATATAATTTTAGTTAATTCTCAGCATAAAATTTAGGGATGACTTAGACCAGGTCTGGAAACAGTTCTTGGGTCTAGTGATGACAGGGTCTCAGTAATATTCAAGTGAATGCTTAAGAAGCTGTTTTAAAATGTTACCCAGATATCAAAATTTTAAGACAGTCTGCAATGGGCAGGAGGTGGGAATTTGGATTGAATCATCAGAATCTATAGGAAAAATTGTGGATTTGACCCAATTTTCTTGGAAGCCATAGAAGTGCCCAAATTACTGAATACGAGTGAAAAGTCTGCCTAGGGAGGCCTGGGGTTCTGCCAGATAAACCAGCATATCATCTGTGTAAAGGGAGACTTTTTCCTGTAGTCCGTTAATGCTAAGGCCTTGAACACCAGCATCAGATCGCACAAATTCTGCAAGTGGTTCTATTGCCAAGGCAAACAACAAAGGTGACAAAGAACACCCCTGCCTAGTGCCTCTAAAAATATAAAAAGGGTCAGGTATATAATTATTGGGACACAGTTTAGCTTTAGTGTCGGTTCACACTGCCGCGACTTGGGATTCGACTTGTCAACCCCCAAGTCACCCCAAGTTGTCTGGAAATTACATTATAGTCAATGAGAGCTGTCTTAGGGCCAGTTCAAACCAGACACAGTTCCGTTCAGTTCCGTGCGCTTTTTTTCTGCACTAAAAATGCATGCACTGTGTTTTCCATGTATTTCAATGGCTCTAGTCCACACCATGCAGTCGTCAGTTTCTGGTCAGTTTCTGGTGCGGAAACTGACCGGAACTGACTGTATTGGTGCAGAAATAACGGAACTGCACGGAACTGCATGGAACTGCATCTGGTGTGAACTGGCCCTTAATGTACACTACTGAAGTCGCCCTGACTTCAGAAAAGGTTCCTGTACTACTTCAAGGTGACTTCTAGGCGACCTGTACCCATAGAATTCAATGGAAGTCGCCTCCAAGTCGGATCCTCATCTATAATGAAGCGACTTTACAGGAAAAAGAAAAGATCATGAGGGGGAACTCCATGCCAAATAAAAAACCGGCATGGGTTCCCCTCCAAGAGGATACCAGGCCCTTAGGTCTGGTATGGATTTTAAGGGGAACCCCCTATGCTGAAAAAACGGCATGGGGGTCCCCCCAAAATCCATACCAGACCCTTATCTGAGCACGCAGCCTGGCTGGTCAGTTAAGGGGGTGGGGACGAGTGAGCCCCCCCCCCTCCTGAACCGTACCAGGCCACACGCCCTCAACATGGGAGTGTAGGTGCTTTGGGAAAAAGTGTCAATAAAAGAACACACTACACAGGTTTTTAAAGTAATTTATTAGGCAGCTCCAGGGGTCTTCTTCTGACTTCGGGGGTCTCTTACGACTTCTCCGCTCTCTTCTCCCACTGTCCGGCCTCTTCTCCCGGTGTCCGGTTCTTCTCCCGCTCTCTGGTTCTTCTGCCGGGTTCCTCCGCTATCTTTTGCTCTTTTACCGCTCTCTTGCTAGCGTTGGTCCGGTCTTCTCCATCGTCTTGTTCCCTCTTCTCTTCTTCCGATGTTGACACGATGCTCTCTCCCACTGTAATGCCATGTAACGAGTTATATAGGCATGGGGATGTCAACCGGTGACCCCACCCTTATGATGTCACAGTCCCATCATGCCCCAGGGAGCTCGCTCCCCCCCTTTCCTGACCGGCTGGGCTGCATGCTCGGATAAGGGTATGGTATGGATTTTGGGGGGACCTCCACGCCATTTTTTTGGCGTAGGGGGTTCCCCTTAACATCCATACCAGACCTAAGAGCCCGGTATGCTCTTGGAGGGGAATTCTCTCTCGCACTCGCTGCAATAGGAAAATATGTTTTTCCTTTTGCAGCGAGCGCAAGATGTACAGTACCCTGGGATCGCGCTGGAAACACATTCTCGCGGGCAGGTACTGTATGTCACAAGAACTGATTAGCTCTGATTGGCCACAGGCAAAGTCGTCTGTCCTGGGAGCGACTTGAAGTCGTGTTGTAAGTCACTCTAAGTCGCGTTGAAGTTGTGTTGAAGTCGCCTCCAAGTCGCCTTGCTAAGTCACGCTGTAAGTCGCGTTGCCCCAGTGTTAACTGACCCTTAGGCTTATAAGAGATTGACCCATCGGATGAAGGGATCCAAAATCAAATTTTGCCAGGATCTCCAACATGTATACATAGTCAAAAGCCTACTACTACCATGGAATCCCTAGTTTTGTGGCTACCTCACCACAAATGTTTAAGTCATTATACTTGCTGAGTGAAATCTCAGTCAAATCATCCCCCACAAGGTATAACTCACAAAGCGCAGTGTGCACTGCACTCTACAGCCTTCTCTACAACAGCTGACAATGGCAAATCAGTAACAGAAAAGAAACAGAAAAGTTGTAGTACATACACATGTTGTTTTAGTACGTCTTCATCTTTCAAAAGGGGAGGAAACTTTACAAAAATATTTAAAAATGTAATATATTGCAGCTTAACAGTCCTTAGATGTGGTGTCTGCCTTTGTTTTCTCTTTTCAAAATATTTTTTACATTATTTTCACCTGGTGGTGATCTTGCCAGTAACTCACTGCCTGTCCTAGAATGACAACAGTCACTTACTGCACTATGTCCGCCCTAGGGTGCTCACTCCTGATTTGGACTACATAATACCTTCCCTCTCTTCATCTCTATAACATAGGAGGAAGTGTTATATAGTCCACATAAGCAAACAACACAGGGCTAAATTACACTGCTTGAGATTTGATTCAGCAAAGACTAAACAGGGAGTTATGAGCTTACTGGATGTCTAGAAGATTCAACAGGTATTTTTTTTTTTGCACTCATCGGACAGATGTGCACAAAGTAAAAATACACAGTAAACTACTTTGAAAAACACCAGACACACTGCAGGTGACCTTGTTTCCTTTTTCAGGTCTCCTTCCACTCTGTAACATGCACTTTCCACCACTCTTTCTGATAGTTGTGTCCTCTCTCCTTAAAGGATAATTTCACTTTTTGTAACATGTTACATGCTACACACATATTTAGGGTGTAACATGTTACTGTAGCACCAGCCCCCACACCTCCCCGATCCCCAGTTGTGACAGTGAGCTATCACAATTTTTAAAAAATGCAACTGTGTAGGGTGCCGGGTGTATCATTCATTCACAGTTCTGTGAATATGAAAACTATAAGTACCGACAGTCTTTGTGAACTACTCAATGAACTACCAAGGCGCTGTTGAGCACTCTAGGTAGTTCATTGATGCTTCCTGTCAGTGTGTAACTGTCTGCCGTATGAGCAGACAGTTTACAAAAAATGTCTGCAAGAGCCCTGCATTGCTCCTGCAATCTGCTGACCGAGGGTGCAATGTTTTGCAGGCTCCTAGTAAGAAAAATAGTAAATGCACATTTTGTGTACCAGCAAAAAGATATGCATTTATTATTTTTTTACTAAGGTGAAATTATCTTTTAAACGCTATTTCCTTCCCTCCTCTTCTCCACCCCATAGCTTATAGCACCCTTGCTTTTGTCCTCTCTGTATGACTGCAATCACCAACTCCTGTTAATTCCAAACCCACATGCTAATAAAACTACCAGAACGCTGGAGCATGTCCCTTCATATAAATTAGACACCTATATTACTTCCCTCACCCGTCTGCTTCTCCTAAACTCTGGAGATATATCCCAAAACCCTGGGCCTCCATTATTTAACTGTGCCCAACGCTCCCTTCACCCCACTCCTTCTGGTAGCAGCCCCAATCCACACATTTTAGATTCCATTCCTTTTCTTCCCAAAACCAGCTTCCCCTTTTCTTGCACACTTGGGTATGCCTGCTCTGTCTGTTACAAACTCAGCTCTCTCCACAACTGTTCTATTGCTAACTCCTTTAATCTACGTGCTGTTACTGAAACTCAGTGGCAGTGTGTCCATGAAGGGCACACAGGAGCTGCCCCCTCTCTCCAGCCACCCCCCTATTCTGCATTGCATGAATCTATCCATGGCCGCCCCTGCCACCCCCTATTCAGGCATCCAGGCCCCTTTTCGGATGCCGGGCGCCTGAATTACAGTGGCAGGGGTGTATTTTTGAAGCACCTGATTAGAGCCATAGACTCTAATAGACTTCAAAAAAGCTGAACTCAGAGCGCAAAGTATTGCTCTCAGAGTCCACCCAGGTAAATATTCGCTTTTCTAACACTGAACAGCCTCTCCGCCAATCAATAAGCGCAGGTCTGTTACCCATCACCTGATTGGCTGAAAGGACAGGCGCTGCAATTGGATATCTATCAGGAGGAGGGGAGGAGACCCATGGAGGACACAGCTCGCTGCTGCAAGATCCCACAGCTCTCTGCCGTTACCCGCTGCCTTACCCACCACTGCGATAGCGTAAGTGCCAGGCAGACGACAAGAGGGGGGGTCACAGTGGCAACTTTTTACGGGCACAGTGGCGGCATTTGATGGGCACAGTGGAAGCATTTGATGGGGCACAGTGGCTGCATTTGATGGGCATAGTGGCAGCATTTGATGGGGCACAGCGGCAGCATTTGATGGGCACAGTGGCAGCATTTGATGGGGCACAGTGACAGCATTTGATCACAGTGGCTGCAATTGATGGGCACAGTGGCGGCATTTGATGGAACAGTGGCTGTGTTTGATGGGCACAGTGGCTGCATTTGATGGTACAGTGGCTGTGTTTGATGGGCACAGTGGCTGCGTTTGATGGACACAGTGGCTGGATTTGATGGCACAGTGGCTGCATTTGATGGGCACAGTGGCTGCGTTTAATGGGCACAGTGGCTGCATTTGATGGGCACAGTGGCTGCAATTGATGTTTTTTTTTCAGAATTTTTTAGTTTGTTTGCGCACCCCCAAAAATTTTGAGCACCAGCCGGAACTGCTGAAACCTGGCTTCATAAATCTTACACTGCCTCTCCTGCTTTTTTCAACCATGGTGGCCTTCTCTAGATTCACTCCTCCAGACTCAGTGAGCGGAAGGGAGAGGAAGTCAGAATCATTCTATCCCCGCAAAGCACCTTCCAGGTACTTCCCTCTCTGTCACTCTGCTCATTTAAGGCACAATGTATTTGTTTATTTTCTCCAGTTTCTTTAAGAAAAGCTGTGATCTACCTGCCCCCTGGACCAGTATCAACCTTCTCGCTGCCTAGTTACCCTACTTTCTCTATTCTGAAATCCCCACATCCATTCTCAGTTACTTCAGCATCCCTGTTAATACTAACACTCCTGCTACTTCCAAACTTTTAAGTCTAACCTTCTCTTTTGACCTGAAGCAATTGATGCACGCTTCTACTCACTCTGACGGCAACAACCTTAACCCTTAACCTTAATCCTTCAGTGCCCTTTTAATATAGAGGTGTACAAGAGGGTGGGGAGGGCTCTGAGTAAACCCTTCCTCCCCCATATGAGTTATGCAGAGTCGGTGTATGGGGCATTCCAGACTCGTCAGGATTATGATTTGAAAACACTTTTTTTAGTTAGTCTAGTAGACTGTTATTTCACGTGGAGTGTACGGTGTCTGGTATCCTTACAGAGTAAAATCCTCCCTGTCGAAGTGGTGATGCAGGACATTCTGGGTGAGGTTGGGAAGATTCAGGGTCTTGAGAAAGGCAGGTGGCAGCAGGAGGCCTGGATAAGTGCGTGGAGGAATATCAGGACTATGTAGGTGCTGCCTGTTGATCTCGGGGTGTGCGGCTTTTCTTTGTATTCTTGTTTCACTCCCCTAGATTTTCAAGATCAAATATATTTTTGATAAAAGGCTACATGCATGGTGACGGTGATGTTCCTTAGTTTAGTCTAGTCTTAGTTGGTATACAAGAAGGTCACCCTGTAATAGTAATCTGTGTTAATCAGCGCTCCTGATGGTGGAGATGGGTTTAGCTGCGAGTTGGTATCAGGTCGCGCTCCTCAGAATCACCTCAAAAGAAAGTGAGCAAGCTGGGGGCCAGTAGCGGATATAGCTGGTAAGGATCAAACAGAAGCATAGTCAGCAAATAAGCCAAAGGTTGGTAACAAGTAGTTGCAGGTTGGGATCAAGCTGAAGCAAACTTGAGGAACAAGCCAAGGGTCAGTAACAAGCAGTAGCAAAGATATGGATGGCAGCAGGAAAGACAAAAGAGAGATACTGGCTGGAGAGAGCACAATAATTTGGCAAATGGGAAGTGCAGAGACATGGCTTTAATCAGGAAGTTCATGAGAGGAGCAAAGAGTTTAAGGTTCCATTCATGGAATTGTCTGGAGAACTGTTGAGCATTCCAGGTGGCTCAGCAAGAAAAGATACGGCCTGACAAAGCAGAGGTTCCAAGTTCAAATTCAGGCCCTGACACCTGTCTTCTCTGTCAAGATCGATGCCACAACTATCCACCAGTACCCGTATGCCAAGGTGCTAGGTGTTATCGTTGACTCTTAACTCTCCTTTCAGTCCTACCTCCAATCACTGTCCAAATCTTGCTGCCTCAACCTAGTCAATATCTCCAAAATATGCCCCTTCCTAACCAATGACACTACAAAGCTTCTAATTAATTCCCTTGTCATCTCTTGACTATGGCAACTCCCTCCCCATTAGTATACCTTTACATAGACTATCCCTCCCCTCAGTCCATCATAAATGCTGCTGCCAGACTCATCCACCTCACCAACCGTCCAGTCTCTGCTAGTCCCTCAATTGGCTTCTGCTCTCCCAATAAATTAAATTCAAAGTACTAGCAACAACTTACAAAGCCAGCCATGACTCAGCCCTCAGCTACATCACTAACCTAGCCCCAAAATACAACCAAATCGAGCTCTTCATTCCCCCAAAGACCTCCTGCTTTCTACCTCCCTTGTCACCTCTTTTAATGCTTGTCTCCAGGAATTCTCCTGAGCTTCTTTTCGTCCAATGAAACTCCCTTCCCCATCGGTCCGACTGTCTTCTACTCTGTCTAGTTTTCGACGATCCTTGAAAACCCTTCTCTTCAGAGAAGCCTATTCTACCCCTACCTAACAACTTTACTTTTATTTTCTCCATCAGCACATCCCCCTCAGACATTACACTTTTTGTATCACCTGACCCTCCCTTTTGGATTGTAAGCTGTAATGGGCAGGGTACTCTAATCCCCCTTGTGTTGAATTGTATTGTGACTGTACTATTTGCCCTCACATTGCAAAGCGCTGCAAAAACTGTTGGTGCTATATAAATCCTGTATTATAATAATAATAATATAACAAATGCTTTTAATAGTATATTTACAGTCCAAAAGGAAGCACACAAAAGTTGAGGGTCCATGCACACTGACATAAAGCTGCTTCTACAGAAGTTTTTGTTTCCAGAATGTCTACCAAGACTGCTATATTAGAACGATAAGGATTTGCAATAAAATGGCGCTGGATATTCACCTTCAATGAACGTTTCAAATTTATTCAGAGCCTTTGAAGGAGCAAATTTCAGTCCATGGTTCAAGACGTGTTTTTCCTCATTTGAAAGAGTAGCTTTACTTAAATTAAACAAACCAGCATCCTTTAGACCCACCACCTTTTTTGCGTGGATCCGCCTCCCCCCTCTGGCACCTCTATTAGGTCTATGCCCCTTTTGCTTGACTGGACCTCAGGAAAAAATTTTGATCATACCCTCCTGCACCTAATCCATCCCTCCCTGCGTTGTTAAACTCTGGGGGGTGGTTTTGTTGTTGCCACCAATTCCCTCCTATTGGAGTTCTGGGAGAATAGTTTTGTTGCTGATAATATGGGGGACCCCAATTATCATGGTGTTCCGTAATATATCTATTATCCCTACAAGGACTATCCCTCCCCCACAATAGTTTAAACCGATTATGGACCGTCGTGGGGAATGGAACATGGGTTATTTGTCGACTCTCATCCATGTTTTGACCATAGTATATTATATCTTTTCTATTTGGTATCCATCTTTTGGATTATTATATATGATTTACATCTCTGGAGTATGAGAATGTTTTATTGTTTTTATTTGAATTAAGCATGTTAGATTTTATATGTTTTGTTATCTTAAATGTTTACAGATGAATTTGTTACCTAACCACAAGGGGTCGCCGTTCCCTAAGTCCGCTATATGTCCACTTATATATACAGATCTTAAATTGTACTATAAGCAAACGTCACACTTGTCCTTTCCCCTTAACGGATTTTGGTTTCCCAATAATAATGGGAAGCTGATTATATTGATAAGATAATTGTTCCTGTTTTTTTAATATATTATTTATCCATGGAACATATCAAATCCCTATCTTTATACTGGAGCTTCCTGTGATTGGTCGCTTCCGGTTTTCGTAGGTGTTTACTTCTGGTCTATGGAACACAACACATTTCCGCTCGTCGGGCCTGTCCGTCCTATATAAACAAGTATTGTCGCACGTCACAACCACGCCCCTGAAGACGCATGTTGATGATGAAATGTTGGGTGGAGCTACGGGACATGTGACATAGGACGCGGACGGAGGTGCGGCGGCCATATTGTTGGTTAGAAGTGCTGGTCACTTCTTTCTGCCTGTTGAACTCCTTTTAAATGTGAGTTTATTTTATTATCCTTTTTTTATAATAAATACCCTTTGATTGGATGCCTGTGCAATGAGCGTTCTTTTTCTACTCCATGTATCTATATGACAATCGAGCTACTATCTGAGCCTTTGAACACACCTGGTTTAATATCCTGTTGAGAGGAAGGGCCCTTTCAGTCTGTCATTTGGTCTATTGGGAGAAGGATCTCTTTGGAATACATGTGCGATGGATTGCTATTAAAGTTGGATCGCTTTTGTCATCACTTGAATGCATTTAATGTGTGTAACCCATACACTGATGATAAGGGTCAGTTATATTGGGTGAAGGTGACGGGTTTTATAATATTCCTCTTTCTTTCACGGTGGATTCTGATCATTAGATATTTCCTTCATGGTGGACATTGTTCTAGTCTTTCTGCCCATACAGATGAACTTTTAATCATGAACTTTGTCTTTTTTATTTTGTGTTTTGTGCAATACACCATTTACCCATATTACATTTATTGTGTCCAGCAATTTAGTGTTAGCAGCTATCTGTACAGTTTATCAATATGAAGCGCAACAAATTTCTTATTTTCAGGTGTTTTTTCACCTTAATGCATAGGATGCATTAAGGTGAAAAAACACGTACCTTTACAACCCCATAGAGCTCAACATTTAGAGGAAGAAAAAAAAATTTCTGGTTTACATTTTTGATTGGAGCTTTCTGGCAGAAAAACGCAAACCTCCCCTAAACTCTCCTAGACTCTGTACAAGAAACGCTCTATATGAGTGTTGTTTTCTACCAAGGGAACTGGCATTTTAAGCCTAGTGTGCATGGAGCCTAAAAGTTTATTATCAGGGTACTGCTGGGTTTCTGTGCAGGCTATGTATAGCCCTGTGATGACACTTCTACTTTTACAATATCTGGGTTTGCAAAGGCATTTGGTACACACATAGTGAATTTATATCCGTTGTTACTATTTAGGAGTATATTTGAATAACGGTTTTCGTACCCAGAGTTCAGATTTAAGGTAATGACACACTGATTCTTCTTTCCAGGTTCATAATACCAATCTAACATCATGAATTTATTGACCATGGTACCACAGCCTTTCAACATTAACACTATAGAATTCTGATGACAGGTATATAAAGTAAAAATTATTTTAAAGGTCAATGAATTGTTCTATGTACATGGCACATAAATGCAGAAAGCAACTTCTCTTGATGTCAGCCTCAGCAGAAATGGATGTAAATATATTGCTTTTATCATTGCAGATGGAGAGGCAAACAATATTGTTATGCCGTGTACACACAATCAGACATTCCGACAACAAAATCCTGGATTTATTTCTGACAGATGTTGGCTCATACTTGTCTTGTATTCACACGGTCGCACAAATGTTGTCGGAAATTCCGAACGTCAAGAATGTGGTGACGTACAACACGTATGACGAGCTGAGAAAAATGAAGTTCAATAACCAGTGCGGCTCTTCTGCTTGATTCTGAGCGTGCATGGAATTTTGTGCATCGGAATTGTGTACACACGATCGGAATTTCCAATAACGGATTTTGTTGTGGGAAAATTTGAGAACCAGCTCTCAAATTTTTGTTGTCGGAAATTCCGACCGTGTGTACATGGCATTAGAAGTTTTCTTTAATCTAATATCTAATATTTATCCATTAACAAATATTAACAAATGAATGAATGGATTCGATATTAGTAGAATAATTAAGCTGTATGTATATATTTATACCTGCTAGATATGGATAAAGTGAAATATATGGACTTTTATATTTATGTGAAAATATACATTTTAATAATAATCTGTGCTTCTCTTTGGAGAACTAACATATGGTATTAATTAGCTCTCACCTTCCCCCATAGGGGAGAAGAAAGGTTTCACATGTCAAACATTTATGTATATATAAGAATATAAGTTCTTTATTTTACAATATTTCTTGAACAGGATATTAATAAGACCATTGGGTTTTCAATGAATATAATATACATACTGATTTATGTAGTATTTGATTAAAATGTTATATTGTATATGTTTAATGCTTTAACACATTGTTCTCGCCCACTCCTCAGGAATAGGGATGAGCTTCGTGTTCGAGTCGAACCCATGTTCGACTCGAACATCGGCTGTTCGACCGTCCGTCGAATTGCGAACGATATGGGCCGTTCGCGCCAAATTCGTGTGGCGCGTCACGGCCCATAATTCACTGCGGCATCGCAGTGCATTGCTGGCTGATGATTGGCCAAGCATGCACTATGACCCGCATGCTTGGCCAATCACAGCGCCGTCAGTAGAGAGAGCTGTAATTGGCCAAAGCCAGGGTGGCTTTGGCCAATTATGGCTCAGGGGATTTAGTACACACCCCACACTATATAAGGCCGCCTGCACGGCGGCCCTGTGTAGTGTGTGTTCCGGTGTGCTGAGAGATAGAGAGAGAGAGAGAGACAGTGTCATTTGATTTGAGTTAGATAGATTAGGCAGAACAGTCAGTCAGTTAGCTGCACTTACAGTGTATTGTGTATATATATGCATCCCAGGTGTTGCATATATATATATACACTGTATTCAGTTTAGCTAGATCCGTTCCTGTTATCTTCTATCTAGACTATTTACATTTAGTGCAGTGTGTCCTGCTCACAGTGTTCAGCTAGATCCGTTCCTGCTATTTACATTCAGTGCAGTGCGTCCTGCTCACAGTGTTCAGCTAGATCCGTTCCTGCTATTTACATTCAGTGCAGTGCGTCCTGCTCACAGTGTTCAGCTAGATCCGTTCCTGCTATTTACATTCAGTGCAGTGCGTCCTGCTCACAGTGTTCAGCTAGATCCGTTCCTGCTATTTACATTCAGTGCAGTGCGTCCTGCTCACAGTGTTCAGCTAGATCCGTTCCTGCTATTTACATTCAGTGCAGTGCGTCCTGCTCACAGTGTTCAGCTAGATCCGTTCCTGCTATTTACATTCAGTGCAGTGCGTCCTGCTCACAGTGTTCAGCTAGATCCGTTCCTGGTATTTACATTTAGTGCAGTGCGTCCTGCTCACAGTGTTCAGCTAGATCCGTTCCTGCTATTTACATTCAGTGCAGTGCGTCCTGCTCACAGTGTTCAGCTAGATCCGTTCCTGGTATTTACATTTAGTGCAGTGCGTCCTGCTCACAGTGTTCAGCTACATCCGTTCCTGCTATTTACATTCAGTGCAGTGTGTCCTGCTCACAGTGTTCAGCTAGATCCGTTCCTGCTATTTACATTCAGTGCAGTGCGTCCTGCTCACAGTGTTCAGCTAGATCCGTTCCTGCTATTTACATTCAGTGCAGTGCGTCCTGCTCACAGTGTTCAGCTAGATCCGTTCCTGCTATTTACATTCAGTGCAGTGCGTCCTGCTCACAGTGTTCAGCTAGATCCGTTCCTGCTATTTACATTCAGTGCAGTGCGTCCTGCTCACAGTGTTCAGCTAGATCCGTTCCTGCTATTTACATTCAGTGCAGTGCGTCCTGCTCACAGTGTTCAGCTAGATCCGTTCCTGCTATATACATTTAGTGCAGTACGTCCTGCTCACAGTGTTCAGCTAGATCCGTTCCTGTTATCTTCCTACTGACAGGCAGGCTTGTCTGGTTACAGTATATAAAGCTACCTGAAGAAAATTACAGGTGTTCTTTTTGATCCTATTAGTACCACGGTCAGGCAGCTAGACTATTTACATTTAGTACAGTGTGTCCTGCTCACAGTGTTCAGCTAGATCCGTTCCTGTTATCTTCCTACTGACAGGCAGGCTTGTCTGGTTACAGTATATAAAGCTACCTTAAGAAAATTACAGGTGTTCTTTTTGATCCTATTAGTACCACGGTCAGGCAGCTAGACTATTTACATTCAGTGCAGTGCGTCCTGCTCACAGTGTTCAGCTAGATCCGTTCCTGGTATTTACATTCAGTGCAGTGCGTCCTGCTCACAGTGTTCAGCTAGATCCGTTCCTGGTATTTACATTTAGTGCAGTGCGTCCTGCTCACAGTGTTCAGCTACATCCGTTCCTGCTATTTACATTCAGTGCAGTGCGTCCTGCTCACAGTGTTCAGCTAGATCCGTTCCTGGTATTTACATTTAGTGCAGTGCGTCCTGCTCACAGTGTTCAGCTAGATCCGTTCCTGCTATTTACATTCAGTGCAGTGCGTCCTGCTCACAGTGTTCAGCTAGATCCGTTCCTGGTATTTACATTTAGTGCAGTGCGTCCTGCTCACAGTGTTCAGCTAGATCCGTTCCTGCTATTTACATTCAGTGCAGTGCGTCCTGCTCACAGTGTTCAGCTAGATCCGTTCCTGGTATTTACATTTAGTGCAGTGCGTCCTGCTCACAGTGTTCAGCTAGATCCGTTCCTGCTATTTACATTCAGTGCAGTGCGTCCTGCTCACAGTGTTCAGCTAGATCCGTTCCTGCTATTTACATTCAGTGCAGTGCGTCCTGCTCACAGTGTTCAGCTAGATCCGTTCCTGCTATTTACATTCAGTGCAGTGCGTCCTGCTCACAGTGTTCAGCTAGATCCGTTCCTGCTATTTACATTTAGTGCAGTGCGTCCTGCTCACAGTGTTCAGCTAGATCCGTTCCTGCTATATACATTTAGTGCAGTACGTCCTGCTCACAGTGTTCAGCTAGATCCGTTCCTGTTATCTTCCTACTGACAGGCAGGCTTGTCTGGTTACAGTATATAAAGCTACCTGAAGAAAATTACAGGTGTTCTTTTTGATCCTATTAGTACCACGGTCAGGCAGCTAGACTATTTACATTCAGTGCAGTGCGTCCTGCTCACAGTGTTCAGCTAGATCCGTTCTTGCTATTTACATTCAGTGCAGTGCGTCCTGCTCACAGTGTTCAGCTAGATCCGTTCCTGGTATTTACATTCAGTGCAGTGCGTCCTGCTCACAGTGTTCAGCTAGATCCGTTCCTGCTATATACATTTAGTGCAGTACGTTCTGCTCACAGTGTTCAGCTAGATCCGTTCCTGTTATCTTCCTACTGACAGGCAGGCTTGTCTGGTTACAGTATATAAAGCTACCTGAAGAAAATTACAGGTGTTCTATCCCAGCTTAGTGCAGCTACAGGCCATTAGTATGTCTGGAAGGCCAAGAAGGAGAGGCAGACAGTCACAAGCCAATAAGAGAGGGCAAGCAGGCTCTGTGTCTAGTGCTGGTCGTGGAGACGGTGCATCCTCATCAGCACGTGGCCATGGGACACGCTTGGCCTTTTTTTCGGCAGCTGGCCGTGTTGAGCCGCAACATGCGGAAGACTTGGTCGAGTGGATGACCAAGCCGTCCTCATCCTCCTCATCCTCTCTCACCCATGCCCAGGGTGCTTTGTCTGGCAAAGCAGCGGCCTCTTCCCTCAGCTCAATGTCATCAGTGACTCCTTCCCTAGCTCCACCATGTTCTCATGAGGATTCCCTCGAACTGTTTGACCACAGTGTTGGGTACATGCTCCAGGAGGATGCCCAGCGTTTGGAAGGCTCTGATGATGATACTGAGCTCAATGAAGGCAGTAACATGAGCACGGACAGAGGGGGTGCCCAAGAAGGACAGCAATCTGGCAGTCATGCTCCCCCTGCTGCAGCATACTGCCAGGTTTGCTCCAGTGATGAGGAGGGAGGGGATGATGAGGTCACTGACTCAACGTGGGTGCCTGATAGGAGAGAGGAGGAGGAGGAGGAGGAGGAGGAGGAGGTGGCACATCACCAACTAGGCAGGATGCCCTCCAGGGGCCAGCCTAAGGGCAGCACATTGACTGCATCACACCCCAAAGCTCCACATGTGCAGGGCGCTGCAGTCTCTGCGCGTTATTCAAAAAGTTCTTTGGTGTGGGCCTTTTTTGAGACGAGTGCATCAGATCGCACCGCTGCTATTTGCAACATATGTCTTAAGCGTATCTCGCGTGGCCAAAACATCTCCCGCTTGGGTACCACATGCTTGACCAGACATATGTTGACCTGCCATGCAGTTCGTTGGCAAGCGTATCTAAAAGACCCACACCAAAGAACAAAGACGATCTCTCCTTGCTCCTCATCAGCTGAGATTTCCAACCCCACTAGACCTTCAGTCCTCTCTGCGACCTGCAGTGAGAGGAATGAAGGTGTAGAATTAGGTGTGTCACAGCCAAGTACTTATGGGCAATCTGCTTTTGGTACACCGACGTCAGATTGTACCAGGCAAATTTCCCTGCCCCAGCTGCTGCACCGCCGAAAGAAGTTTGCTCCCAGCCATCCACATGCCCAGCGGTTGAATGCTAGCTTGGCAAAATTGCTAGCACTTCAACTGCTGCCTTTTCAGTTGGTAGACTCTGCCCCCTTCCGTGAGTTTGTGGAATGTGCGGTTCCTCAGTGGCAGGTACCCAAACGCCACTTTTTCTCACGGAAGGCGATTCCGGCTCTCTACCGGCATGTGGAAGGCAATGTCCATGCCTCGCTGGACAGGGCGGTCAGCGGTAAGGTGCATATTACCGCTGACTCATGGTCCAGCAGGCATGGACAGGGACGTTACTTAAGTTTCACGGCGCATTGGGTGACTCTGCTGGCAGCTGGGAAGGATGCAGGACAAGGTGCAGTAGTGTTGGAGGTTGTTCCGCCACCACGCCTCCAAAATGCTGATTGTGACACACCTCTCTCCTCCACCCCCTCCTCTTCTTCTTCCTCCATGGCCTCTTCCTCGGAACCAGCGGTGCTCCGTAGGCGTTCAAGGGGCTACGCAAGTACGCAGGCCAAAAGATGCCATGCGGTGCTTGAGCTGGTGTGCTTGGGGGACAGGAGCCACACTGGGGCAGAGGTTCTGTCAGCTCTGCAGGGGCAGGTTCAGAGGTGGTTGACGCCACGCCAACTTAAGGCAGGAATGGTGGTTTGCGACAATGGCACCAACCTCCTCTCTGCCCTCCGACAGGGACAACTGACCCATGTGCCCTGTTTGGCTCACGTCCTTAACTTGGTGGTGCAGCGGTTCTTGGGCAGGTACCCGGGCTTACAGGATGTCCTGAGGCAGGCCAGGAAAGTCTGTGTGCATTTCCGCCGGTCATATAATGCCAGTGCTCGGCTGACGGACCTCCAAAAGGAGTTTAACCTGCCCAAGAACCGCCTAATCTGTGACATGCCCACCAGGTGGAACTCGACGTTGGCCATGCTGCAGCGGCTGCACACGCAGCAGAGGGCCATCAATGAGTACCTGTGCGACTATGGCACCAGGACAGGGTCAGGGGACCTTGGTTTTTTTTCCCCACGCCAGTGGGCCATGATCAGGGATGCATGCACTGTCCTGTCACCATTCGAGGAGGCCACGAGGATGGTGAGCACTGACAGTGCATGCATCAGTGACACTGTCCCCCTTGTCCACCTGTTGGAGCACACGCTGCGTGGAATAATGGACAGGGCACTTGAGGCAGAACAGAGGCAGGAAGAGGAGGACTTCCTTAGCTCTCAAGGCCCCCTTTATCCAGACAGTGTTCCTGCGTGCCCGCCGATCACACAGGAAGAGGACGAGGAGGAGGAGGAGGAGGAGGAGGAAGATTGTGTCAGTATGGAGGTGGAGCCTGGCACTCAGCATCAGCAGTCTTTAAGGGATCAGTCCCAAGGAACACATGGACTTGTACGTGGCTGGGAGGAGGTGGCTGCGGACGTTGTTGTCCTTAGTGACCCAGAGGACTCCGGACCGAATGCCTCAGCAAACCTACGCTGCATGGCCTCCCTGATCCTGCAAAGCCTGCGTAAGGATCCTCGTATTCGTGGTATCAAGGAGAAGGACCAATACTGGCTGGCAACCCTCCTTGATCCACGTTACAAGGGTAAGGTTGCGGACCTTATCTTGCCATCGCAGAGGGAGCAGAGGATGAAACATCTTCGGGAGGCCTTGCAGAAAGGTCTGTGCAACGCGTTCCCAGAGACTGGGAGGTTACAAACTCCTGTTTCTGGACAACGTGTTGCTGAGGCTTCGGTCAGTCAAAGAAGGAGCGGTGGAGAAGGTGGCCGTCTGACCGATGCGTTCAGACAATTTTTTGGTCCGCAGCCCCAAGGTATGATCGGTTCCAGCAACCATCGCCAGCGTCTGTTTTACATGGTGCAGGAATACCTAGGGGCAAGATCAGACTTGGACACCTTTCCCACTGAAAATCCTCTGGGTTACTGGGTCTTGAGGATGGATCACTGGCCAGAGCTTGCACAGTATGCAATTGAGCTACTGGCCTGTCCTGCATCCAGCGTTCTTTCGGAACGCACATTCAGTGCTGCTGGAGGCGTGGTAACCGATCACAGGGTGCGTCTGTCCACCGACTCGGTCGATCGGCTGACCTTCATAAAAATGAATCAGTCTTGGATCACCACCAGCTACCAAGCACCTGATGCAGATGTAACCGAATAATTTTTTTTGAAATCTCAGATCCCTTCAAAGACTGCCTATGCTGATGCTGAGTGACTATCCCTGAGTAATTATCCTCTTCCTCCTCAATCATCACGCTGATAGCTTGTAAGAACATTTTTGGTTCTGGGCGCCACCACCAGTGCCTAAGGCACAATTTTTCAGCCCCTGTTTAACAGGGGCGTGTAATTACAATTTTTGATGTAATACTTTGCAGCAGGGCTCGTTCCTGCATTCCAACTAGAGTGTCTGTGAGGGGTTGCAGTGTTGTGGCACCAGCACCAGTGCCTAAGACCCAATTTTTCAGCCCCTGTCTAACAGGGGCGTGTAATTACAATTTTTGATGCAATACTTTGCAGCAGGGCTTGTTCCTGCGTTTCAACTAGAGTGTCTGTGAGGGGTTGCAGTGTTGTGGCACCAGCACCAGTGCCTAAGACCCAATTTTTCTGCCCCTGTCTAACAGGGGCGTGTAATTACAATTTTTGATGCAATACTTTGCAGCAGGGCTCGTTCCTGCGTTCCAACTAGAGTGTCTGTGAGGGGTTGCAGTGTTGTGGCACCAGCACCAGTGCCTAAGGCCTAATTTTTCAGCTCCTGTTCAACAGGGGCATGTAATTACAATTCTTGATCTAATATTTCACAGCAGGGCCCTGTGAGGGCTTACAGTGTTTTGGCCACAGCAACACCTAAGGCCCAAATTTCTGCTGAGTATATAGGGCAGGACCCTACTTTCAAACATCTAACTTACAAACGACTCCTACTTGCAAACGGAAGGAGACAACAGGAAGTGAGATGAAATCTACCCCTAAGGAAGGGAAATTCTCTCCTGTAAGAGTTAATATGGGAAAACAATTTCTCCTTTCCACTGATGCTTTCCAATCCTTGTTCCACAAAAAAACCCAAATTTTCCAAAAACATTTTTCATTGGGACAAAAAAGTGAGGTGAAATCTTCTGAAGAGGAGGAAAGACGCAAAACAAATGTCACAGGGGTGATAACCCTTCCCTATGTTTTCCAAAAAGCTTAGAAAAGATTTTTTGGCTGGAGCTAAACACATTAAAAATGTTCAAAATTACAAACAGATTCTACTTAACAACAAACCTACAGTCCCTGTCTTGTTTGCACCGCCTGAATACTGCTGTTCAGAGTATATAGGGACCTTTCCTTATTTTAATTTGGGTGCGGGGTTCCCCTTAATATCCATACAAGACCCAAAGGGCCTGGTAATGGACTGGGGGGTACCCATGCCGTTTGTCTCACTGATTTTCATCCATATTGCCATGACCCGACACGACATTAAACCCGCAAGCAGTTTTAAATGAGATTTTTTCCTTTAAAAATGACATTTGGTGCAGGGACTGTTCTAAACATGGGAAACACGCGTCACTTTACAGGCATACTATAGACACCCCCCAGGTACGATATTTAAAGGAATATTTCACTTTTTTTTTTTTACTTTAAGCATCATTAAAATCACTGCTCCCGAAAAAACGGCCGTTTTTAAAAGTTTTTTTTGCATTGATACATGTCCCCTGGGGTAGGACCCGGGTCCCCAAACCCTTTTTAGGACAATACCATGCAAATTAGCCTTTAAAATGAGCACTTTTGATTTCGAACGTTCGAGTCCCATAGACGTCAATGGGGTTCTAACGTTCGTGCGAACTTGCGGTCCGTTCGCGGGTTCTGGTGCGAACCGAACCGGGGGGTGTTCGGCTCATCCCTACTCAGGAATGTCAATGCATAGAAACTGAACAACCCCCATCCTTAAGTGAGAGGTGGGAGGGAAGCTATGTCTCATTAGAAGAGTCTGTAGGACAATAAGGCTCAGAGGAACTTTAAACCAACCCTTTTAAAGATAAAGTGGGGGTCAGATTTTAGGAGTAACAACTAGAAACAGAAACACAGTTGGGCAGGCTGATTCAGGCAGATATTGAAGGAAGCTGCCACAGCTTCACATACACACAAAGGCACACATCTGATTCAATCTGCATCTTAAGAATATAACTACATTATTAATGTTATTTTTACATTTTGATATTGTTCTTGAAATATTTTGCTATTTTATTAATAAATCAATTTTTGAGTTTTTACATAAGAACTGAACGGATTTTCTTGGAACTTTCCTCATCAATATAATTTACAGAATATCGATATTAATACAGAAATAATGGTATTTTAACAAATACAAAATGCCACATAATTCTGTACACAGTGCCATGGAGCACAACCTGAGGCTAGCCTTGTGCTTGCATGTGTATACAGCCACACAAACACTTAAAAATAATCATGAGACTTGGTCACAGTAATTGCTGATTGTTTGTAACTTATTGCTGTCTCAATATTCACTGTCCTGTATTTTAAAACAAACTAAGGTATGCTGCTGAGTACAGTAGCTAAAATTATTTCTTTTGGATTGTAAAATGGTGTTGTAAGCCTTCAAGCAGGGCTTTTGCATTTGTTAGTTTGAGTTTCTCTTCATGCTCAGAATGTTTGATTTAATGTTTGATGTTGTTAGAGAAAAATATATTTTCTCCAGAGGGAATCAGCAAAATACAGTCCCTTTCAGTAACACAAAAAATAAACTTTAGGCTAGCAACATGTTTAACCAGCATTTCTGTCATGACTTCTAGTTTTAAGTAGAATAAAAGTTCAGTAAGCAGCTGTGTACTTAAGGCAATTTATCAAGCCCTACTTATTGAGAACATAATTTCCCACAAAAAAACATGAACAAAAATAAAATCTTTAAAGAGCAAGATATATGAAATGGTCTAAGTTATCCTTTTTCCTTATATGTTGTTGTATTTTCTAAGCCACCAAGGACTCTTGCTGTGCTGTCCTTGTTATTCCTACTCCTTTTCCTTTATATTTTGCTTTCTTTTTTTGACAGGAGATCTTATGAATTATTTATTTATTTATTTTGTTTTAACTTTGTGTCATAGTGCGCTAGCAAAAAATTCATTATTTGCCAGTTCATCATTTCCTTTTAGCACTTATTTGAGGGCATCAGCAAAAAGAGGCCAGTTTCTTTTAGCACAAGGATGGTGTTATTAAAAGAGGGCCTTCATTAAGGACTTTTTTTTAAACACTGACATGATACTTATTGGTGATACTTACTTACTTACTAAGCTGGTGCTACTATACCATTGGTCTTTATAATCATTAGCCCACTTGCCATACAGTGCCTTGAAAAAGTATTCATACCCCTTGAAATTTTACACATTTTGTCATGTTACAGCCAAAAACATAAATGTATTTTATTGGGATTTTATGTGATAGACCAACACAATGTGGCACATAATTGTGAAGTTAAATGAAAATGATAAAATATTTTCAAGAATTTTTTTAAACAAATATGTGAAACTAAAACCTAGTGCAACCAACTGCCTTCAGAAGTCACCTTATTAGTAAATAGAGTCCACCTGTGTGTAATTCAATCTCAGTATAAATGCAGCTGTTCTGTGAAGCCCTCAGAGGTTTGTAAGAGAACCTTTGTGAACAAACAGCGTCATGAAGGCCAAGGAACACACCAGACAGGTCAGGAATAAAGTTGTGGAGAAGTTTAAAGCAGGGTTAGGTTATAAAAAAAATCTCAATCTTTGAACATCTCATGGAGCACTGTTCAATACATCATCCAAAAATGGAAAGAGTATGGCACAACTGCAAACCTACCAAGACATGGCCGGCCACCTAAACTGACAGGTTGGGCAAGGAGAGCATTAATTAGAGAAGCAGCCAAGAGGCCCATGGTAACTATGGAGGAGCAGCAGAGATCCACAGCTCAGGTGGGTGAATCTGTCCACAGGACAACTATTGTGTACTCCACAAATCTGGCCTTTGTGGAAGAGTGGCCAGAAGAAAGCAATTGTTGAAAGAAAGCCATAAGAAGTCCATATTGCAGTTTGCGAGAAGCTATGTGGGGGACACAGCAAACATGTGGAAGAAAGTGCTCTGGTCAGATGAGACAAAAATTTAATTTTTTGGCCTAAAAGCAAAACGCTATGTGTGGTGGAAAACTAATGCCGTGTACACACGGGCAAACTTACACTGCACATCACCCTGAACACACCATCCTCACCGTGAAATAGGCGGATGGCAGCATCATTTTGTGGGGTTACTTTTCTTCAGCAGGGACAGCGAAGATGGTCAGAGTTAATGGGAAGATAGATAGAGCTAAATAACGGGCAATCTTAGAAGAAAACCTGTTAAAGTCTCCATCCAATCTGACAGAGCTTGAGCTATTTTGCAAAGAAGAATAGGCAAAAATGTCACTCTCTAGCTGTGCAAAGCTGGTAGAGACATACCCAAAAAAAAAAAAAGACTTTCAGCTGTAATTGCAGCGAAAGGTGGTTCTACGAAGTATAGACTCAGGGGACTGAATACAAATGCATGCAACACTTTTCAGATATTTATTTGTAAAAAAAAAATGGAAAACCATTTATAATTTTCCTTCCACTTCACAATTATGTGCCATTTTGTGTTGGTCTATCACATAAAATCCCAATAAAATACATTTACGTTTTTGGTTGTAACATTACAAAATGTGGAAAATGTCAAGGGGTATGAATACTTTTTCAAGGCACTGTGTGTATGGTGTGTCATGATGGTATTTCTGGGGTGGGGTATTGAGCAAATAATTTTATAAGGAAACTTCACTTCCCCGGAAAAAAAATAGAGCAAGAAAAAAAAAAACCTGGAAAACAATATGGCAAAAAAAGAAAAAAAATAGCATATATATATTTGCTACATAAGCCATGTTGTAATTTAAAGTGGTTGTAAACCCTTACATATACCCACTAAAGTGATTAGCCTCATGTGATATACGGAGATGAAACAAATCTACCTGTTATCTGCAGCCTTCTTGTCTTCACAGCCTTCTAAAATAGACAGTGTAGATGGTATTTTCTCTGCTCCTAGAGGCAGGAAGCAGGCAACTGATGTCACACACTGCACAGCATAGAGCAGAGAGCTTAGTGTAATCTGAGACCTGAATGGAGGAAACGGACAAACCCCCTTCAGTCTCAAAGAGAAACCTGTACAGCTAAGGGTGTGAATCACCCTGCCATGTGCTGGAGGAGGGACAATGTAATCTCTCAAGATTGTCTGGTGTTGACATAAACTATTAGAAGTGCCTTATAAAAATAGCAGAGGAAGGAGAACAAGCCAGAAACCACACTTGATGCTTTGGATTGAAGCACATACACACTAAAGGATATGCTTTCCTAATTTTCCATTTCAGGGGTTTACAATCACTTTATTGTTAGAAAAAAAATCTCTGTTTCAATCTGTTTCAATATCCACTGCTGTAATTTTCTGTAAAATTCTATGTAATATATACAGAACACTGTCTGCACTGAGATACAAGTCAGATGTTAGGCATCCCCCAGAATAGAAATTTAGGAATTAGTGAGATACTCCCCAAGGGTTAATTAGACACTGCTGCTTTCTGCACTATAACACAAAAAATGCAAAAAAATTACTCAAAATACACCGCGCTTACTCTATCAAAGCAGCTCACACACAAAATAAGGAAATTTGTAAACAGTATGGGTATATATAGTGTAGCGCTACACTATATATACCAACACAAAAAATGCACCAGCTGAATATAATGAATCAGATGTTCCCATTCGGAATAGTACACAATGTTAGCCTGGTGAAACAGACAGCTATTTCTATAAAGCAATAAAAGGTAGGAATCTGCTATAAAGTTTGTTAAAATCCCTACAATGCACATTGATCATCCACAGGGTTTTTTTTTCTCAGCAAAAGTGATACTGTTTAAAAAAAATAAGAAATGCCAGACCAAGTCCAGCAGATTGGCCAAAATGTGTGGTTTGTAAGGATTCTAAATACAGAATTGTGAAATTGAAATTCCACCTGATCAATTCTCTAATGTCTTTCTCCAAACCTTTTATTTTCTCTTTTAGCTTATCTACACAGTATAACCACTTCAGCCCTAGAAAGTTTTACCCCCTTCCTGACCAGAGCACTTTTTACAATTTGGCACTGCATCGCTTTAACTAGTAATTGTGCGGTCATGCAATACTGTACCCAAACAAAATTTTGTGTCCTTTATTTCCCACAATTAGACCTTTCTGTTGGTGCTATTTGAACACCTCTGTGCTATACACAAAAAAGAGCGCCAGTTTTGAAATAAAAACAATATTTTTAACTTTTTGCTATAATAAATATCCCCAAAAATGTTTTTAAAAACACATTTCTTCATTAGTTTAGGCCAATATATATTCTTCTACACATTTTTGGTAAAAAAAATTGCAATAAGCATATATTGATTGGTTTGCGCACAAGTTATAGCATCTACAACCTATGGGAAAGATTTATGGCATTTTTATTATTTTTTTTTTTACTAGTAATGGCAGTGATCTGGGATTTTTAGCGGTATTGCAACATTGCAACAGAGAGATCAGACACTTTTGACACATTTTTGGGACCATAGACATTTTTTCAACGATCAGTGCTATACAAATGCACTGATTACTGTGTAAATGACACTGGCAGGGATGGGGTTAACACTAGAGGGCGATCAAAGGGTTAAATGTGTGTTCCCTCAGTGTGTTCTAACTGTATGGGGATAGGACTGAGCAGGAGAGGGGACATTTTGCTGTTCCTACTTACTAGGAACAAATGACTTGTCTCCTCTGACAGCACAGGGATTTGTGTGTTTACACACACAAATCTCCATGCTGGCGCTCATGCACGCAATCTCGTGTGGCCAGCGGCGATCACGACGCATTGGGTCCCCCGCAGTGCAGCGAGCGTGCCCTCTGGTGGCTCTTAAAGGAAACCCGTACGGGGTTTCGCGCAGGGGAGCAATTCTGCCCCCGTAAAAAGACATAAGCCCATCCGGAACTGGTTAACGTATATTTTTTCAATAGTATGTTTTAAAGTATCCTTTCATAACATATATTGTTTCAATAGAAATGTCAGCACTCAGTGCAAACATGATGTATATATGATACACAGTAATCTGGTTAGCTTTTTTTTTTTAACTATCAATTTTACAGTGCCTTGAAAAAGTATTCATACATGTAAATTTATTTTAATGGGATTTTATGTGATAGACCAACACAAAGTGGCACATAATTGTGAGGTGGAAGGAAAATGATAAATGTTTTTCAAATTTTTTTCAAATAAATATGTGAAAAGTGTTGCGTACATTTGTATTCAGCTCCCCTGAGTCAATATTTGTAGAACCACCTTTCACTGCACTTACAGCTGCAAGTTTTTTTGAGGAAGTCTCTACCAGCTTTGCACATCTAGAGAGTAAAATTTTTGCCCATTCGTCTTTGCAAAATAGCTCAAGCTCTGTTAGATTGGACGGAGATCTTCTGTTAACAGCAATTTTACAATCTTGCCACAAATTCTCAATTGGATTTAGGTCTGGACTTTGACTGGGTCATTCTAACACATGAATATGCTTTGATCTTAATCATTCCATTGTAGCTCTGGCTGTATGTTTAGGGACATTGTACTGCTAGAAGGTGAACCTCACTCCCAGTCTCTAGTCTTTTGCAGACTCTAACAGGTTTTCTTCTAACTTTGCCCTTTATTTGGCTCTATCAATCTTCCCATCGACTTTGACCAGTTTCCCTGTCCCTGCTGAAGAAAAGCATCCCCACAACACGATGGTACCACCACCATGTTTTACGATGTGGATGGTGTGTTCAGGGTGACGTGCAGTGGTATGCCATGTACAGACGGGCGGACTTTTCGGCATCAAAGGTCCGACGGTCTTTCCAACGGACTTTCGATGGAGTTACGACGGACTTTCGATGGACTTTCTAACGAACGGACTTGCCTACACACGATGACACCAAAGTCTGACGGATTCGTACCTAATGACGTATCACCAGACTAAAGTAAGGAAGTTAATAGCCAATAGCCTATAGCTGCCCTAGCGTCGGTTTTCGTCCATCGGACTAGTATACAGACGAACGATTTCTCGATAGGAACTGGGTCCGGTGGAGCTCCTGCAGAAAGATTTGAAACATGTTCCAAATCTAAAGTCCATCTGATTTTCGAAAGAAAAAGTCTGCTGAAGGTCCGATGAAGCCCACACACAGTCGGATTGTCCAACGCATTTGTTCTGTCAGACAAGTCCGGTCGAAAAGTTTGCGTGTACACGGCATTAGTTTTCCACCACACATAGCGTTTTGCTTTTAGGCCAAAAAATAAAATTTTGGCCTATTCTGACCAGAGCACCTTCTTCCACATGTTTGCTGTGTCCCCCACATGGCTTCTCGCAAACTGCAAATGGGACTTCTTATGGCTTTCTTTCAACAAAGGCTTTCTTCTTGCCACTCTCCCATAAAGGCCAGATTTGTGGACTGCACGACTAATAGTTGTCCTGTGGACAGATTCTCCCACCCGAGCTGTGGATCTCTGCAGCTCCTCCAGAGTTACCATGGGCCTCTTAGCTGCTTCTCCAAATTAGTGCTCTCCTTGCCTGGCCTGTCAGTTTAGGTGGACGGCCATGTCTTGGTGGGTTTGCATTTGTGCCATACTCTTTCTATTTTCAGGTGATGGATTGAACAGTGCTCCACGAGAGGTTCAAAGCTTGGGAAAGTTTTTTTAACATAACCCTGCTTTAAACTTCTCCACAACTTTATCCCTGACCTGTCTAGTTTGTTCCTTAAATTACACATAGGTGGACTCTATTTACTAATTAGGTGACTTCTGGAGGCAATTGGTTCCACTAGATATTAGTTAGGAGTAACAGAGTAAAGGGGGGTGAATACAAATGCACGCCACACTTTTCACATATTTATTTGTAAAAAAAAAAGAGAAAAATTTATCATTTTCATTCCACTTCACAATTATGTGCCACTTTGTGTTGGTCTATCACATAAAATCCCAATAAAATACATTTAAGTTTTTGGTTGTAACATGAAAAAAATGTAGAAAGTGGCAAGGGTATGAATACTTTTTCACTATAAATGTTTATTTTTTTTATTGGTTACTGCTTTTACTTCACTAGCTACACTGCACTACACAGCTGCCAGTTTTTGCACTGTGAAGTTCATAGGGATCTTTTGCATAGCCTGCACGTATTTGCAATTTATTTTGTTGTTAATACTGTTAATTCATTCACAATGCATAATATATCATCATGGTGATGATTTTGTTCTTGTGTTTATGTGTGAATATATAGGTAGAGATACATAGAGATACAGTATATATATAAGTGATTAAACAGTACTGACTGGCATATTCAAGGCTTTAGATATCTTATATCCTTTTCCTTCTTTGTAAAGTTTGATTACCTTGTTACGCAGGTCTTTTGACTGTTCTTTTCTACCTCCTCATGGCTCAGTGTCTAGCCTGCTTAATGCATCCATGTGAGAGCTAACAAACTCATTGACTATTTATGCGCAGACATTAATTGTGATTTAAAAAGCCACAAATGTGGGCAATAAATCTGTAATTGCCATTTTAACCCATGTGCGCCACCTTCTGTGTCTGTACCATGCCAAACATTTCAGGGTATGTAAACTTTTTATCAGTGCCATTTGGGTGATTTCTGTTATCATTACGATTTAAAAGGGATTAAAACTATGTGAGAATAAATGGCTTCATGTGATTGCTATCCTTAAATAAAAGACAGTTTTTTAGCATTGGTCATATTTTCAATATTATTGTCAAAATTTCACAATTTCTGCCAGGGTATGCAAACTTTTAAGCACAACTGTATATGATTTCTTGGCCATTTTTCAGAGAATATAAATGATAACTATAAAACTTTTCTTTCACTCATGGTTAGTGTTTAACTGAAACCATTTATTATCAATCAACCGTGTTTACTCTTTTTAAATCATAATCACAGCAGAAACTAGCCAAATGACCCTAATCAAAAATTTACATTCCCCAGTTCTTAATACCGTGTATTGTCCCCTTTAACATCAATGACAGCTTGAAGTTTTTTGTGGTATTTGTGGATGAGGCTCTTTATCTTCTCAGATGGTAACGCTGCCCATTCCTCTTGGCAAAACGCCTCTAGTTCCTGTAAAATTCTTGGGCTGTCTTGCATGAACTGTACGTTTGAGATCTCCCCAGAGTGGCTCAATGATATTGAGGTCAGGAGAACCAGAACATTCACTTTATTCTGCTGTAGCCAATGACAGGTCGACTTGGCCTTGTGTTTTGGATCATTGTCATGTTGGAATGTCCAAATATGTCCCATGTACAACTGATGAATACAAATGTTCCTCCAGTATTTTTTGATAACATACTGCATTCATCTTGCCATCAATTTCGACCAAATTTCCTGTGCCTTTGTAGCTCACATATCCCCAAAACATCAGTGATCCACCTCCGTGTTTCACAGTAGGAATGGTATACCTTTCATCAAAGGCCTTTTTGACTCCTCTCCAAATGTAGTGTTTATGGGTGTGGCCAAAAAGCTAAATTTTGGTCTCATCACTCCAAATGACTTTGTGCCAGAAGGTTTGAGGCTTGTCTCTATGCTGTTTGGCATATTGTAAGTGGGATAATTTGTGGCATCTGCATAGTAATGGCTTTCTTCTTGCGACTCGACCATGCAGCCCTTCTTTCTAAGTGCGTCCTTATTGTGCATCTTGAAACAGCCACACCACATGTTTTCAGAGAGTCCTGTAATTCACCTGAAGTTATTTGTAGGTTTTTCTTTGCATCCCAAACAATTTCCCTAGCAGTTGTGGCTGAAATTTCAGTTGGTCTACCTGACCATCTTTTGGTTTCAACACTGTTGATTGCCATTCTCAATTCCTTGGATATCTTTTTATGTCCCTTTTCTGTTTTATACAGTTCAACTACCCTTTCCCGCAGATCCTTTGACAATCCTTTTGCTTTCCCCATAACTCAGAATCCAGAAACATCAGTGCAGCACTGGATGAAAGGTGCAAGGGTCTGTCAGGAGTCCAGAAACTCATTGACCTTTTATACACACACACTAATTACAAGCAAACAGATCACAGGTGAGGATGGTTACCTTGAATAGCCATTCAAACCCCTTTGTGTCAACTTGTGTTATCAGGCCAAAATCCAGGGTATGTAAACTTTTGATCAGGGTCATTTGAGTAGTTTCTGTGATTATGATTTAAAAAGAGGAAACACAGTTGATTGATAATAAATGGCTTCAGCCAAACACTAACCATGAGTGAAAGAAATGTTTTTGTGTTATCGTTCATATTCTCTGAAAAATGGCTCAGAAATCATAAATTCTCCCAGGGTTTGTAAACTTATGAGCACATTTTTATATATATATATATATATATATATATATATATATATATATATACAGCAGCAGTGGCGACTGGTGATTTTTTTGGAGGGTGGCAAACAACCTCCCACCCCCCTTCCGGGCCACCGGTGGAGCAGCACTAGCACAACTGCCACCTTACCCCCTGCGGCGCGGCACTAACACACACCCAACACCACCACCCGCTGTCCTTACCTTGGATGTGATAGCAGTGGTCAGATGTGCCCATCTTCCAGAGTGGCGGGCTCGGGGAAAGCTGCTCCGGTGTCCTCTACTGGAGCAGCTTCTGCGGTGTCTCCTCTCTGCTCCTCCGGGCCCTAGGCATCCAGGAGGTTCACCAGACCTGGAGGATCAGTGTTTCAACAACGAATTTTCATTCGCTGTTGCAACACACCTGGGTGGGCTCCAGACGCAATGCTCTGCACCCCAAGTCCACCCTATTATGAAGCCTATTAGACCCTCACGCTCTAATCAGGTTCTTCAAAAAAAAACTCTGCTGTAATTCATATGCCCGGTAACCCAAAAAGAGCCAGACACATGAATAGGGAGCAGCCGTGGCGACTTTGGATAGGCGACCGTGCTATCCATTGCATATAGTGGGGTACCTGGAGAAAGGGTACTGTATACTGTATATCTTAGTGTAGATAGATAGATAGATAGATGGATAGATAGATGGATAGATAGATATACAATATCTCACAAAAGTGAGTACACCCCTCACATTTTTGAGACATGCTTGGCCAATCCGTCACCTTTAGCCTCAGCTTCTTTAGCAAGGCAGTGGTTATTTTGGAGGTGTGTTTGGGGTCGTTATTATGTTGGAATACTGCCCTGCGGCCCAGTCTCCAAAGGGAGGGGATCATGCTCTGCTTCAGTATCTCACAGTACATGTTGGCATTCATGGTTCCCTCAATGAACTGTAGCTCCCCAGTTCCGGCAGCACTCATGCAGCCCCAGACCATGACACTCCCACCACCATGCTTGACTGTAAGCAAGACACACTTGTCTTTGTACTCCTCACCTGATTACCGCCACACAAGTTTGAAACCATCTGAACCAAATAAGTTTATCTTGGTCTCATCAGACCACAGGACATGGTTCCAGTAATCCATGTCCAGTGTCTGCTTTTCTTCAGCAAACTGTTTGCGGGCTTTCTTGTGCATCATCTTTAGAAGAGACTTCCTTCTGGAATGACAGCCATGCAGTATGGTCTGAGCTCTGACAGGCTGACCCCCCACCCCTTCAACCTCTGCAGCAATGCTGGCAGCACTCATATATCTATTTCCCAAAGGCAATCTCTGGATATGACGCTGAGCATGTGCACTCAACTTCTTTGGTCGACCATGGAGTTGCCTGTTCTGAGTGAAACCTGTCCTGTTGAACTGCTGTATGGTCTTGGTACGTCGACATGTTTTGCCAACCTACAGGACGTTATCAAAGACCTGATGTATGAATGGCACTGGATAAATAGCCATTGGGTGGCTGATCCACCAGGTGATCGCTGTGAGACAATGTAACCAGCTGTTTTGAGGGGCTGGGTATCATGCAATCTCTGTGATTGGACATGACAGTGATCACATGGTACTATTTAAAATGCTGATCTCTCCCCTTTCTTTTTACAAAAAAGGGAAGAGAAAGATTGAGTGTTTGTGAATGGGCACAGAATGAATGGATCAGCAGCTGCATCTTTGACACAGGATATTTTAAAATCCTTTCCTGCCCCCCATCCCTGGGGGGTCCCTAGTGACTAGTAAGTTAACTCCTCACCTCCCATATCCTACCTATCTTAACAGTAACCCCTTCACCTCCATCTTGCCACTGTATGTGACCAGTACATTAACCTGTTCACTCCCTCCTTCCTCTGTGTATGACCTGTACATTAATGTATCTAGTGGAACATTTTCAAGCTCCATGCTTAACCCACTCAGTACCAGCATGTATTTTAATTGCCAAAAAATTCTGGACAAAATTGTCTGCTTTCCAAAAAAGGGAAATTTTGGGGGTTGATGTGCTGCTCTGGCATTTTTATTTTATACAGTATTGGAAATTGTGTATCTATTTTTTTTTAAATTTTGGGTCTTTTTCCCTTTTTATAGTAAGATGTTTTTTAAAAAGCAGTTAATAACTACCAAGAGAAAGCTCTATCTATCAAATTATCACAGCGCTAAAATTAGAAAAGTAGTCTGCTAGTGAAGGGATATTACTGGCTAGTACCCCATTTTTGTTGAAAACGGCCTCCCCAGCACCAATGTACCTTATAATGAGCTAACTGATGTTCTGATAATTTGAATCCACCACCACTTACTTGCTCCAGATCATGATGGAAATCACGACAGTGTTAGTGCCAGCCAATTGCCATAAAGGCTTGATTGGGCATTACAATATGGATACAATAGGAAAAAGAATTTCCGGTTGGGAGACACATGTGACTCTCAGCTATATTTGTGAATTGCAGCTGTCTTTCAACAGATGATCAATGCATATTTATCTGTAGACTTTCTGAATTATATATTTCCCAAGCAAGGACTGCACGATTTGCAAACAATTTAAAATGAATTAAAAACATTTTTACTTTTTTATTTATTATTATTAGTGGCTTGCTTAGATTTTTCAAGATTTTTCCCAATACTGCCACAGTTATGCTGCTCGGGTTGCCTGATTCAGGTAGGTTATACATGTGTATAAGACAAGACAGGTTATCATAAATTAAAAAGGATCTATGTTTACAAGAATTATCCCCATGGTGTATGAGTATCAACACTAAAACAGATCTGCCACTGTATGTGACCAGTACATTAGCCTGATCACTTCCTTCTTCCTCTGTGTATGACCTTTACATTAATTGCCAATATACAGGTCATACACAGTGTATGACTTTGTATGACTGTGTATGTCCTGTACATTAGTGCCAATATATAGATTTTGATAATCCAATAGAGAAGTTTGATTAAATGATTCCTGTGACAGACCCAACCGGGTGCTTTTGGAGAGGACTAGGTGTAGGCCTCTTACCCACTATATATATTGCCCATGAAGAGAGCAGATCATTCTCCAATGATGGACAACAATGTAATGAGCACTGAGAGCAGGGCTTGGATTACTTCTCTGAATAAGGACAATAAAGCATTCCTTCTAGAGTGGATGGAAATGTGAAATATTAATCTTGTAAAGGTAATGGTCAGAGGAAATATGGTGACCGTCCTGCAGATTGGGTTGGAGAGGCTCCTTCACTTGGGACAGAAATATTTATCAACAATATCCTTCAGGAAATCTATGAAGATAAATTAATACCACCTTTTCAGACTACTGGAACATTGTATGAGTTTGTCTCATTGACTGTTGTAGACTTTTGCTGGACAATATGATGTGGGGTGGAATCACTATTTGTTATGTGTGTCCTTGTCCCATTGTGTGCCTCCTATGTGTGCATTCCTATTGTTAATTGAGTCACCTATTGTTTCTGTCTGTCTGATCATCTCTTGGAGAGGTGAATAATATTGTGACCACTGTACCTTGTTATCAAACCATTGTGGGCTGTTTTTTGTTTATGATTATGATAATGTGTAACGTACTCTGTATATTCAGGGTGGTGGGCTGGGTGCCAAATGGACTAGGCACCTAGGTTTGTTTAAGTGACTAGTTGTTTAATTTGTTCATGTTAATTAGATTGATGTTTATGTTGATTGTTCCCTAGCTATTTTGGCATAACGTGATCAAGCTCTTTTTGTGTGGGATATCAATTCTGTGTGAGTTTACAATAAAGAGTTCCAGTATGCACCTAAGCTAGTGTTGTCTAGTATCTTGGGTGCAATATTCAGCTATAATACCCAGTTCCTGGTTCCAGACTGGGGGAAGCTATAACTTGATGGAGGCATCCAAGCTGGGTGCTGGACGGTTCTGTCACAATTCACTTTAAATAAAGATTTGTGATTTATACTTTAAAACAACATGATGGGTGTATAAGTGCTGCACCATATTATATTCTACAGTGGAGTCCCTATTCACACTATGTAGAACATGTGATGGCTTGTGCATGTTGTTGCAATGCATGCATAAGACAACCCTCTCATCAGTGGCAGCCTGCCCATAGGGGCACACGGGCGCTGTCCCCCAAGCTATTTTTAAAAAAAAAGCCCTTTAAGAGTGTCCGGATGCCGGACACATGGCTGTCTATGGGAAGCGTCCTAGCTTGCAATCAGCTATTTGCAAGCTGGGAAGCTGATTTGCCCATGTTTAGGGAGTGTTTCGGGTGCAAGCGATGCGCCCGAACATTCCCCACTCTACTGTCATTTGTCTCTGGCCTTCTTTCCTAAATTTTTATTGGCCAGGACCAGAGGAGGGTGAGTGGTGCCTTTTGCGGCACCACTTCCATTTTCCCAGCTCACTGCTGTGTGCTCTGGTCAGTACTGGAGTGAAGGATGGTCAGCCTCAGGTATAGCAGGGTGTATATCTCTGGTAAGAAGTGTAGAAGGAGGGGAGGACAATAGTGGGGTCCATATTTCTGGTATGGAGGGCAGTGGTGCAGGACTGGCGGTATAGTGGAGGTCAGTGTCGGGGAAGGGGAGGATGGTCAGGCTCGGTTCTGTATTGTCGGTGCTCCGCCCCTTGCCGTACCCCGAGGGGTCTTGGGGTGACATGGGGAGGTGGGCTGGTGACGGTTCCAGTGGATGCTGACACCCCAAATCCTGAGTCCCATGTGACCAGGGAGGTGTCTGGCTGGTTGGGGAGGGAGGGGGTTAGGCAGCCTCTGCTGCTCGGATGGCCACAGTGTGAGCGGAGGATCTGCTGTGAGGCTGCACCGAGGATGATCGGCAGGGACATGCCGGGATCCTGAAGGTGAGAGAGCATCGGCTGATCCAACGATCCACATCCACCGATCAGTGTGAGATATCCCCGACTGAGAATAAAAGCTGATTGACAGATGGGCACACTGACAGAGATGTGAGTGACAGTTGATGGACACAGTTACAGTGATCTGAGTGACAGATGGGCACAGTGGCTGCATTTGATGGGCACAGTGGCTGCAATTGATAGGCACAGTGGCTGCATTTGATGGCACAGTGGCTGCATTTTATGAGCACAGTGGCTGCTATTGATGGGCACAGTGGCTGCAATTGATGGGCACCGTGAGGTTGCAATTGATGGGCACAGTGGCTGTAATTGATTTTTTTTCAGAATTTTTCAGTTTGTTTGCACCCCCCAAAACATTTTGAGCACAAGCAGCTAACTGCCTCTCATTTAAACCTAGCAAAGAAGCTCAAGTATCTTTTTGAACTTTGAGCTTTGCCTGTTTTTACAAAATACTTTTCTACATTTGCAGCAGCTTTTTTGACACACAAAACAGCATGTTTTGCCTGCTGCATTTGGGGTGCTAATGCCCATTGCACTAAAAGCGCAGCACAATTTTTATTTCCGTGTTTTTGTGACTGTGTGCAAAATTGCCTACATGTGCTGAATACAGTCTGATACAATGGACACTGTTAAAATAATATATATATATATATATATATATATATATATATATATATATAAACAATTTAAACACAATGAGAATAATGTACAAATTTAATGTACAGCTGTAGAGGTACCAGAACCACCCGCATAATATCAACAGTGATAATATTATCTGCAATCATTTATTTATGTTATAAGCAAGTAGTTATAAGAGATACACAACATGTTTATGAATTATGTAGCATTATGTGGTTTTTAATGTAGCAAAATATGAACATACAGAAAGAAATTGTGTAACTATGTTTGAGACATCATTAATATAAGCATATGTGTATGTGTTTTAAGGATCTAATGCTTATAAAGATATGATTGAGATGTGAGCCCACATTCAATAGGTGTATATCTATAATTGTAATCACTGTTTTCGACTGTAGTGTTTGATATGAAAAGTGACATACAAAAAAAAAGGTTAATAGACCTAACGTATGTGGTGGACATACATGTATAAAGATTATTTAATAGGAGATTAGAATGTGGTAATCCAGATTTGTATTTAAAAGTACTTAAAGGATTTTATTTTTATTACAGCTTTTCATTGTATGGCTCCCTGACATTTCCTGTATATTATTATGACTCATAAGTAAAAAGATTGGAAATGTTGTTTTATTACATTATATACCATTTTACAGCATATTTTATTATTATTATTTCTGATCATTACTATTGTATATTGCAGCCTCCATTTGTCCATTGACCTTGAGTCTGAATCTATAGCCTCTTAACAATCAACATAAAAGTACTAGATTGAATGTAAACTAACACGTACCTCAAATAGCAGGTTGTAGTACATAATACTTATTATCACTTAGCAAACTTAGGTAGCAATAACATGTACAAATGTTTTTACTTTGTTACAATGGTAGTACAATGAAAACTCATGTGTTGACAGCTGATATTATGCAGGGCAGCTTGTTTAACAAATTTTAATGGACAAATTGAACTAAGTATTTTATTCCTCTTGTCACATTATAGAACGCTTTAAAAAAACACACCAGGATCCTTGAAGCTTTCAAAATGTGCAGTTTATTAAACCACTCATCAAAGTCAGTGGTAGTGAAGTATGTAACTTAACTGTGATGAGTCTTCTGCACCGGCTGCATAAGAAATTAAAAACCTTGACAGGCAGGTGATATATTACACATACATAGTGATGTCAGAGCAGCACCAGCTGACATTTCTAAACCACTGCTATTTTATAACCACAGTTGATGTGATGTTAAATTCTATGCTTCTGTTCAGTCCACAAATGTATAAGGAAATTTCAGATAGTAGGCAAAAATAGAACTCTTTCCTAAGACTTCACTTTACTTTTGTGAAGAGAACATGTTTTGACATTTTTATTCACATCTTTTCAATTACTTTCCTTGGATAATAAAGAAATATCTCTTCCTCTGCTAAGAAGATTACATGAATAAAGAGCAAAGCATATATAGTTATCAACACATCTGTGGTACATACTCCACTGCATACAACATTTACAAAGAGTTCTGAACATTTATACTGGTGGAGAATGAAACTTTGATATTACCGGTATTTTGTTACTAATGACAAAAAGCATAAATCAGTGCTAAGGCACCTACTGCTAAAAAGGGTCCAAATGCAAACTCATAACATCACACAGTACTTGATGTGTTCATTGCATCTTGAAGGTGGTGGAAATGAATCTTTTTATGCAGGACCAGCACAAGCCTTTTTTGGGCCTGTTATAGTCTTCACTTTGATAAAAATAAATCTGTAAAAATTAGCAGTTTGATGTAATAGGTTTTTAAAAAATTCAGTGTCTAATTTGTAACAATAAAAATACATTGGGACAATCATATTGTCTCCTTACATATGAAAATTCTAGTTTTTAAATTGTTGTACCATTTTGCGCCTTTCTACAAAGCTAGTATGGAGCTTATTTATAAAAAAATTGCTTTGCAAATTTCTTAGCATTCATACAACCCTTGCAAACAATTCCTGTATTAGGTGGATTATTTGCGAAATGTCATTTTCTATTTATCTCCTATGATTGTAAGTTTCATCTAGTGCCCATAATGCAGTTTTTTCCTGCAATACCACAATCAAAAAAATATAAATATGGAAAAACGCTGTAGTGCAAAATTACCACACAAACTATCAAGTCTAAAATCTTCCTTGTTAAAAGTCTTTCACCACTATCAAAAAATATATGCGATCATCCACAATCTTTCTATGCTTCTTATCCTTTGACTTAGTGCAATATATGTACTCACCTTTCTCAGTGGACCTTAATTTGAATTAAGGTCATAATTGCATGTGTCCTCAAGACTACAGGGAAGCCTCAACCACACCTCTCCTTGACTTATCGCAATCCCCTCTCATGGATACAAGTATATGCAAAATTATAAAAATATCTAATGCTCTCTGTATCAAGGAGGAGGAGAAGACACAAGAGTTGTGGTTGAGGTTTCCCTGTGGTCTTGGGGACACATGCATTTATGACCTTGATGAAAATTGAGGTTCACCGAGGAAGGTGAGCATATATATTGCACTAAATTAAAGGATAAGAAGCATTGGAAGATTGAGGAAGATCACAAATATTTTTTTTGATATTGGTGAAGGACTTTTTAACAAGGAAGATTTTAGACTTCATACTTTGGGGATTGTTTACGAAAGGCAAATCCACTTTGCACTACAAGTGCACTGCAAGTGCACTTGGAAGTGCAGTCGCTGTAGATCTGAGGGGGACATGCAAGGAAAATAAAAAACAGCATTTTAGCTTGCACATGATTGGATGATAAAATTAGCAGAGCTTCCCCTCATTTCAGATCTACCCCTCACATTTACAGCGACTGCACTTCCAAGTGCACTTTCAGTGCACTTTCAAGTGCACTTGCAGTACACTTGTAGTGCAAAGTGGATTTGCCTTTCACAAATAACCCCCTTTGTGTTATTATAATTTTCTGCTACATCCTTTTTTCATATTTATAGTTTCTTAAGGTGTGGTGACAAGCACTTTTGATGTTTAACAGCAAACATATTGATGATTTAACATTTTTTCACATACTGTATATATAGTTACATAGTAGGCGAGGTTGAAAAAAGACAAAAGTCTATCAAGTCCAACCAATGTGTGTGACTTTATGTCAGTATTACATTGTATACCCTCGTATGTTGTGGTCGTTCAGGTGCTTATGTAATAGTTTTTTTTTAATTATCAATGCTCCTCACTGAAACCACTGCTTGTGGAAAAGAATTCCACATCCTAGCCGCTCTTACAGTAAAGAACCCTCTACGCAGTATAGGGTTAAACTGCTTTTCTTCTAATTGTAATGAATGGTCACGTGTCTTGTAAAATTCCCTTTCACAGAAAAGCTTTATACTTATTGTGGGGTCACCAGTACGGTATTTGTGCATTGAAATCATATCCCCTCTCAAGCATCTCCTCTCCAGAGAGAACACGTTCAGTGCTCTTAACCTTTCATCATAACTAAGGTCCTCCAGACCTTTGTTTAGTTTTGTTGCCCTTCTCTGGACTCTCTCTAGTTCAAGCACATCCTTCCTCAGTATTGGTGCCCAGAACTGGACAGCATACTCCAGGTGTGGCCGGACCAGAGTCTTGTAGAGTGGGAGAATTATCATTTTATCTCTGGAGTTAATCCCTTTTTAATGCATGCAATTATTTTGTTGGGTTTGCTTGCAGCAGCTTGGCATTGAATGCCATTGATGAGCCTGTCATCTACTAGGACCCCCAGGTCCTTTTCCATCCCAGATTCCCCAGAGGTTCTCCTCCTAGTGACTACATTGCATACATATTTTTGCCACCCAAATGCATTATTTTACATTTTTCGACATTAAAGCTATATTTGCCATGTAGTTGCCCACCCCATTAATTTGTTCAGATCTTCTTGCAAGGTTTTCACATCCTGTGGAGAAGTTATTGCCCTGCTTAGCTTAGTATAGTCCGCAAATACTGAGATTGAGCTGTTTATCCCATCCTCCAGATCATTTATGAATAAATTAAATATGATTGGTCCCAGGACAGAGCCCTGGGGGAACCCACTTTCCACCCCTGACCATTCCGAGTACTCCCCATTTATAACTACCCTCTGAACTTGCCCCTGTAGCCAGTTTGTAATCCATGTACTCACCCTATGGTCCATGCCCACGGACCCTCATTTGTACAGTAAGTGTTTATGGGGAACTGTATAAAATGCTTTTGCTAAATCCAGATACACAATGTCTACGGGCCTTCCTCTATCTAGATGGAAACACAAGAAAAGGTTCCCCTAGGTGGACTTTCCCGGCACTTGAATAACAGAGAAAAATTAGAAGTAGAAACTATAGTACATAATAAAAGAATATATATTTTATTCAATTGGAATATACAAATGATAAAAACAAAGTGGATATCATAGGTAACATAGCAGTACTACTTAGTAAACACAATAGACAATCAAGCAGTAGGCAATGATGAAAAGAAACCAGAAAACTCTTTTCAAGCCCGACGCGTTTCGGGGTATTTAATGTTTCTAGGGTCCTTCTTCAGGGGCATGGTTGAAAAGAGGGGTTCATCTAAGTTGATTGAAAAAAATATAAGAGAATGAGAGTGTGTAGACAAGGGTCAAATAATGCAAAGGTTGTCAGTAGATATCCAATAGGGGGTTTGAATGATCCATTGATCACCTACCTGGAAAAGTTCCATTAACTGCTTGTGGGAGGAAGTTTAAAACGAAAAACCACTGAGAAAGAGCAGGGTGTGGAAGTGGGCAGTTAAGATGTAGCAGGTGTAGGTGCTATACTTAGATGGAATAAGCTGCAGGAAGGTAAGCAGCAATCTCCATAGAGGAGTATGACACTGTGCCCATCCCGCCCGACCCGGCATGCGCAAGCCAGAGCGGTATGCTGAGGTCACAGGAAGGCGCCCCTAAAAATGAAAGAATTAAGGTACCTTAACAGGAGTTCAGTGTATGTAAATGAATGCAAAAATGACAGACCAAATAGGTATGCAAAAAATATATATATATTTTATATATTTTATATTAAAGTGCCTGTTGTCAAATTTACACATATAGGTAACAAAGTAGTTAAAGCAGTGCAACAGGAAAGGGACTGAATGTAAGTTCAAGAATGGTATACCTTATAGAAAACTGGGGTAATAAAAGTATGTATGTATATATATGATAATTATTAAAACGGATTTATACATTATAGAGAGAATTCATAACTAGAAATATATATTGAAAATATATGTCCAAATGAGTACATACATAGTAAAGGATTTTATGGTTAAAAAGCTGGAGTACTGTGGACAGAATTGGCATAGTGGTATGTAGTCCGTATGTCAAAAACAAATGTGGAGCTAAGAAAGCCATATGTATAAATTCCCCATAGCCTGCAGGAAATGAAATAGAGCCATAGCAGGTTAGGAAGTGGTAAAAAGGCAAAAACAATACAACCGTATAGCTAAAGATGAATGAATACTGAGAAGGGAAGTATAAATTATTTATTTAAAAAAGCAACTGACAAACCCAGACAAACGCTCCTTCATTCTACCAAACAACAAAGAGACACACGCCACCTTAGTATCATTACAACTTATAATCAACAACACCAGCAAATCAAAAGAATAATTGAAAGATACTGGCACTTATTGGTTCTCGACCCCAGTCTGGGCCATCTAATACCAGAAAAACCCGCTTTTACATTTAGGAGAGCGACTTCTATTGGCGACAAAATCACCAACAGCGAATTTAGATCAACGACAACTCATTGCAAATATAGGGGAACATTTGCCTGCGGTACTTGCCACTACTGTGGCTACATGCTGACCCAGAGAAATCCCACTCTCCCTAATGGGAAAACTTTTATTCCGAAACATTTTGCTAACTGCAGGACCACTGGAGTGGTTTATCTACTCCAGTGTAACTGCGGTTGCTTTTACATAGGAAAGACTAAACTTGAGTTTTGGCGAAGAGCATATAGGCATATTCTGTCTATGAAAACAGCTGACCCTGATCTTCCTCTGGGCCGGCATGTGGCCCTGGTACATGGAGGCAAGTTTCCCGCTATCAAATTCTTAATCTTGGATCGTATACATCCTAACCCCAAAGGGGGCGACTGGAATAAAATTTTACTCCAGAGAGAACTAAAATGGATTCATTTATTAAAGGCCACTGCACCCCCGGGCCTCAATGAGGCTGTCTGTTTCAAACCCTTTTTAGAAGGCTTCAATTCTGGGGGAATGGAAAAATAATTCCTTGTTTCCCCCCCTCCCATCATCTCCCAGTTCCCTCCCTTCTTCTTCCCTCCCTTCCCTCCCCTTTCCCTCCCCCCTCCCTCTCCTCTTCCCTTTACCTATCACAAATTACGGGTCCCAATATCTGTTGTGTTCTCTTTTGTGTTATCCCATTTAACTCTGTACACCAAGCTGTATGTTGGGCCTCATACATACCTCTCATTCTCTTTTTTTTTTTTCACCCTAATCTCCATTCCAAACTTTGTACCCAATTATATCAATCGGCATTTTTCAGGGAACCATGTATCAGATCCACACAATCAGCTTGGTTGGTTCCCCTTCAGGAACCCCTTTTTTTGTTAATATATCATTTGTCTGTTCTTTATTTTGTGTCAGCATCAATGTATCCTAACCTGTGGTTAGGTCCTTTGCCGTCCATTGCCAGATTCTCTATTGGATGTCTTTGTTGGTGTTTCTGCTCATTATAATGTCTTGTATAAAAAGATCATTTTGCCTGTTATGCCATCAATCCTTTTGCTCACCCTACTATTATACTCTTTAACATCCGATTCTGTCTGCCCTTTCTTGTAAAAGAATTGATGCTCTGTGACATGTCCCAGTCCTTTCTCCATATACTTCCATTTAAGCCACTGAGATCTAGCAGGGCTAACGTTTAAATTCTATATACTAATTTCTATATGATTACCATTTTAGGTTGTTCTGAATCTTTATAATTCATTTATTTTTTACTTTCCCATGCTCCTTTTTTGGTTGTGTTATTCCTACCTCACTTAGGAGGTATATATTCCCAGATGCTTTTCTTTTTTTTTTTTTGGCCAATTTTCCCACTCCCCGCCCCCCCCGAGGCGTGTGCAGCCAGAGCGGCTGCCCGGCACGGAAAACCGCCCCAGAATTGTTTTCCCTGGGGCGGCGCTCAGGGAGGTTGTTGGGCGTTGTTCTACCTCACGCCCACCGCCTCCATGTTGCCACTCCGGCGAGCATGCTCAGTTCGCCGGATGGGCACTTCCGTGTCAGTGGGGCGGGTGTGCGCGACGCCGCTCCAACGTCAGTGCGCCTTCGTGCATGCGCGGTAGGGGCGGCGCCGCGCACCCTCACTTCGGGAGGTTTTAATTAGGCGTCCCAGTCTTTTTAACGCCAGCTGATTGGAGCCCGTCCTATATTTAAACCGGCCCCACTCATCCCCTGCCAAAGCGCTCTATATGCCGGATGCAGGATTGCGTGGTTGGCCGTGTCTACAATTTTATCTTCTATAGGTATGTCTATTTACTTTTTTCTCATTCTCCTCCTTCTCTAAGATCATTATTATAAATGCATTATACTTCCCTTCTCAGTATTCATTCATCTTTAGCTATACGGTTGTATTGTTTTTGCCTTTTCACCACTTCCTAACCTGCTATGGCTCTATTTCATTTCCTGCAGGCTATGGGGAATTTATACATATGGCTTTCTTAGCTCCACATTTGTTTTTGACATACGGACTACATACCACTATGCCAATTCTGTCCACAGTACTCCAGCTTTTTAACCATAAAATCCTTTACTATGTATGTACTCATTTGGACATATATTTTCAATATATATTTCTAGTTATGAATTCTCTCTATAATGTATAAATCCGTTTTAATAATTATCATATATATACATACATACTTTTATTACCCCAGTTTTCTATAAGGTATACCATTCTTGAACTTACATTCAGTCCCTTTCCTGTTGCACTGCTTTAATTACTTTGTTACCTATATGTGTAAATTTGACAACAGGCACTTTAATATAAAATATATAAAATATATATATATTTTTTGCATACCTATTTGGTCTGTCATTTTTGCATTCATTTACATACACTGAACTCCTGTTAAGGTACCTTAATTCTTTCATTTTTAGGGGCGCCTTCCTGTGACCTCAGCATACCGCTCTGGCTTGCGCATGCCCGGGTCGGGCGGGATGGGCACAGTGTCATAATCCTCTATGGAGATTGCTGCTTACCTTCCTGCAGCTTATACTATCTAAGTATAGCACCTACACCTGCTACATCTTAACTGCCCACTTCCACACCCTGCTCTTTCTCAGTGGTTTTTCGTTTTAAACTTCCTCCCACAAGCAGTTAATGGAACTTTTCCAGGTAGGTGATCAATGGATCATTCAAACCCCCTATTGGATATCTACTGACAACCTTTGCATTATTTGACCCTTGTCTACACACTCTCATTCTCTTATATTTTTTTCAATCAACTTAGATGAACCCCTCTTTTCAACCATTCCCCTGAAGAAGGACCCTAGAAACATTAAATACCCCGAAACGCGTCGGGCTTGAAAAGAGTTTTCTGGTTTCTTTTCATCATTGCCTACTGCTTGATTGTCTATTGTGTTTACTAAGTAGTACTGCTATGTTACCTATGATATCCACTTTGTTTTTATCATTTGTATATTCCAATTGAATAAAATATATATTCTTTTATTATGTACTATAGTTTCTACTTCTAATTTTTCTCTGTTATTCAAGTGCCGGGAAAGTCCACCTAGGGGAACCTTTTCTTGTGTTTATGTACTATTGGACGTGGCACGGCTTTCCTCCTAAACAAGTTGGTCTTCCTTTCTCTGTTTTCTATCTAGATGGAAGCTCACCTCCTCATAGAAGATTAATAGGTTGGCTTGGCAAGAATGATTCTTCATGAATCCATGCTTATTACTGCTAATGATACCGCTGTCATTACTAAAATCTTGTATATAGTCCCTTATCATCCCCTCCAAGAGCTTGCATACAATTGATGTTAGGCTAACTGGTCTGTAATTCCCAGGGATGTATCTTGGCCCTTTTTTAAATATTGGTGCTACGTTGGCTTTCCTCCAATCAGCAGGTACCATTCCAGTCAGTAGATTGTTCCTAAAAATTAGGAACAATGGGCTGGCAATTACTTGACTGAGTTCCTTAAGGACCCTCGGGTGCAAGCCATCTGGTCCCGGTGACTTATTAATGTTAAGTTTTTCAAGTTTATTTCTAATTCTGTCCTCTGTTAGCCATGAGGGTGCTTCCTGTGACATGTCATAAGGATAAACATTGCAGTTTTGGTTACTGAAGCCCCTGATTCCCTTGTGAAGACCGAGGAGAAGAATAAATTCAAAACCTTCGCCATCTCTCCATCCTTAGTAACCAGATTCCCTTCATCATCCCTTATGGGACCAATAAGATCTGACCTCCCTTTCTTACTATTTATGTACTTAAAGAATTTCTTGGGTTTTTTTTTTTACTTTCCACCTCTATGTGCCTTTCATGTACCTATATGTCACTAGGTTTTTTAGTCACAAGATTGTTTATATTCATGCAGAATCAGGAAAATACCTCATTGTGGCCATTAGATGGAGCTGATGATCATAGAAAATAAATAGAAAAATACATTTCATCCAAACGTTAGACACATTACAAGAATTATAATTGATGGCTGTGCAAATGCTACGACATTTGCACAGCCTTTTTCTTTAAATTTTTTAATTTAATTTAACAATTCACCCTTTCTGTGGCAGATATCTTTCCTCAATAGTGGTAAAGCAAAGAGCCTTTGGTTGCACAGGGACACTAATGCCCTGTACACACGGTCGGACATTGATCGGACGTTCCGACAACAAAATCCATGGATTTTTTCCGACGGATGTTGGCTCAAACTTGTGTAGCATACACACGGTCACACAAAGTTGTCAGAAAATCCGATCGTTCTGAACGTGGTGACGTAAAACACGTACGTCGGGACTATAAACGGGGCAATAGCCAATAGCGTTCATCTCTCAATTTATTCTGAGCATGCGTGGCACTTTGTGCGTCGGATTTGTGTACACACGATCGGAATTTCTGACAACGGATTTTGTTGTCGGAAAATTTTATAGCAAGCTCTCAAACATTGTGTGTCAGAAATTCCGATGGAAAATGTGTGATGGAGCCCACACACGGTTGGAATTTCCGACAACAAGGTCCCATCACACATTTTCTGTCAGAAAATCCGACCGTGTGCACAGGGCATTAGAGTTCTCTCTATATGCCTATTTGCAAATTTCTGTTTTGATACAATAAACATGTGAAAGTGGAAATTTGAATAATGTGAAAGTCAGGATATAAGTTGCTTTAATGTAATTATTGCACAAATAACTCAAAATGTACTTGGAGAAAATTCAATATACTTTCAGTTTAAGCAAATTTTTATTTGAGGAGCTCTCAATAATCTCACCATCGTGACCAATTTACTATACCATGATCACACACAAATGTATAGAACAACAAATTAAAAAATGAAATAAAAAAACATAGTATTATAACATGGAATAAAAAAACATAGTATTATAACATTCTCTTTAAATTGATTAAAGTGACTAATTTTTCTATCCCAACTAATACTACATCGAATGTCATGGATGGGGAACCTATTACCACTTGGGGCATATGAATGACTAGAACTGGATCACAGCAGCTGGGGCCAGGCAGTGATGTAGGCCACAGAGGGGACACAGAGTCCAGCAGAGTCATGAAGGGGCAAAGAACACCATGTAGACTGGATACCCAATGGCACTGAAGGGAGTGAGGTCAGTGCTTCCTCTCATTCAGTGAAGGTGAGAGCTGAGGAGCGGGATTGCTGATGAGTCTGATATTGCAGCCCTCGGACTTCCAAGCAGGGAGCTACCAGAAACACAGTAAGCACAGTATATGGATGAACATCTATCGTAGGACTTGGCATTACGATGCATTGCCCAAATGCTGAGCAAAATAAGCATTAAGGTAAGTGTGAAATCTATTCTTCTGTCTTCTGCATGTGTGGGAATTTCCATTTACTTCCTGCTTATGTGGCAACAACGGAGTTTCTAATTAGTTATTGAAAACTAAAAAAAAAAGCAGAAAAAGAGCTTAACTTTAGAGTGTCTCCATAACCAAAACTTTTTTTTGGATAGAGTGGACAAAAGCTAGAACCTCTATGGGTTTTATTTTTACCCCATGTCCCTGCTGGGGAGATTTACTCTTTTTATTTAGTGGCCTTTGTCATTGAGAAAAAAATTAGGGGAAATCCAAAATATTACAATGGCTACCAGAGAAAGAGAAAAAGGTCATGCAATGAGGATCCTAGCTTCAGTGACAAATTTCTAACAGATTTACACTCACCTAAGGCTATGTTTGTTACAAAATGTACACTTCATTCACTGCGCTGGTGTACAGTTTCATGTGATTGAGTATGGTACGCTGCTATAAAATGCAGCATGTCTACATTTTATTGTAGCACACGGCAGTGCAGCTGTTGTTGTGTGAATGGGAGACATAGAAAACAATTGTTTTCTGTGTGTCCTTGTGGTGACAGGTGTTTTACAATGGAGTAAAACATCTGCCATTGCGCCACATGTGTGAATTCAGCCTTAAAGAGCTTTCATCTCACTGCCCATTGTTCCTCCAGGACAGAAAGTGAAGGGAAATCTCTCCAACAGGGCATGGACAAAAAAAATAAAATAAATAACTGTCAGGGGTTTCACCCTCCCCCTTCAAAACGAAAAAAAAAAATATTTTGGATAAAAATGCACTTTAAGCATTATTATTCATCCTGCTTAACCTCTCCCCACCCACTATCTGTATATTAATGTTTCCCCACTTGAGAACCACCATCCAATACTGATGAGCTGTCATTGAAAGTTGGGTCTCGACTGATCATAAGGAATGAATCAGTAAGGTTATCGATCAGGTGATGATCACAATGCCATTTATGACATATATTCAAATAGTGCACATAAGTGCCATAATAAATCTTGTGCTACGATCTTCTGCCACCTAGTGGTATGGCTACACTCCATGTGATATAGGAATAAACACAATATCAAAATATCATACAATTTAAAATATTTTAATTAAACATAAATAAACCTTTGTTTATGAAAATCATATAACATTAACATGTCTTTAAAATTATTATAACAACATATTCACATCTTCACACCATCAAACTATGTAAGTCAAGGGTTTACTAGCAAAAAAAAAAAAAAAGGAAAGCCTTCAGCTTGCAGATGGACACTGCAACTTCAGGCTACAGTGCTTATCTGCACTGCCATAGGTTTTAATGTTGTAGGTATCAGATTATAGTATTTAGAAAAAAAAGTACATTTTTTTTAACCACTTCAGCCCCGGAAGATTTGGCTGCTCAATGACCAGGCCATTTTTTGCGATACGGCACTTCGTCATTTTAACTGACAATTGCGCGGTCGTGCAACATTGTACCCAAACAAAATTGACGTCTTTTTTTTCCACAAATAGAGTTTTCTTTTGGTGGTATTTTATAATCTCTGTGTTTTTGTTTTTTTTTTTGCTATAAACAAAAAAAGAATGACAATTTAAAAAAAAACACAATATTTTGTACTTTTTGCTATAACAATTTTTTTAAAAAAAAGCAAATTCTTTCCTCAGTTTAGGCTGATATATATTCTTCTACATATTATTGGTAATAAAAATTACAATAAGTGCATATTGATTGGTTTGCGCAAAAGCTATAGCATCTACAAAATAGGGGAAAGATTTATGGCATTTTTATTATTATTATAATTTTTTTACTAGTAATGGTGGTGATCAGTGATTTTTATCGGGACTGCAACATTATGGCGGACAGATCGGACACTTTTGACACACTTTTGGGACCATTGGCATTTATACAGCGATCAGTGCTATAAAAATGCACTGATTACTGTGTAAATGTCACTGGCAGGGAAGGGGTTAACACTGGGGGGCGATCAAGGGGTTAACTTGTTCTCTAGGGAGTGATCCTAACTGTAGGGGATAGGGGACTGACTGGGTGAGGAGACCGATCGTTGTTCATACTTAGTATGAATAACAGATCGCTCTCCTCACCCCTGACAGCATGGAGATCTGTTTGTTTACATTGACAGATCTCCATTCTGCCTCGCGCCCCTAGAGGTCAAAAGGCGAACCAACGTAGTTATGTCGGTTCGTCCAGGGGAACCAACCTACCGCAGTACAACTGCCGCAGCTGGTCAGGAAGGGGTTAACAGATTTAAAAAAAATAAAAATGTATGTATTTGTAAGCCTCTAATAAAGAAACAGAACATGATTTTTTTTAACCAAATAAAAGCCTTAAATGTCATCACCTTAGTTAGATATGCAAATTGGTCATAAAGTTATTGTCAAGTCAACCTACACATGTTGAGGCTGCTAAATTTGATCTAGGCATCAATGACCTCTAGGTTACTGAAGCCCATTATTCATAACCAAGTTAAATACTTATTTGTCTGTATTGTTTTTCTTTTTTTTAATTTAGCAAGTATCCAAATTAAAATTGACTACATTTCGTTCTAATTATTGTGCCATACCATGAAAATACAACTGCAGAAACATATGCAATTTCCTGTATTGATGTAAACAACACATACTAATATTTTCCTACAGCCAAGTGGTCTTTGATGGACAGGTTCAGGTGAAAGAAAGTAATGTGCCATCTGACAAGCTCATAGTGATTTTCTCTTTGAGTTTCTTTGAAGAGGACAGAAACATTTGTCAGTGAAAACAGACTAAAAGTGACAATGTTAATGCAAGGGCTGAATGTATGCCTTCCAGGCAAGATCACTGAATGTTTTCTGCCAAATGACTGCAGAGACAGAAAGAAAATGACAGCACTGACTTAACAGTCTCACGCTTTTATATACTGTATATATATGTATATACAGCATATATATAAATCAATATGAGATCGTCAATAGACTATTCAGGACTGCAGTTTTGCTCTTTCCTTTTTGTGGTTTTCTTTTTCCAAATCACATTGGTGAATTAACATTAGCGATCATGTTGCTTATCAACTATAGCAATCAACAACAAAATGTCTTTCCTTAAAGCTGAATTGCTGGTATGTTGTTTTTGAATAGTTACATTAGTCCAGCTTGGACCAATAAAAGTACAGTATGTACATATATGTGGGGCCCCTATGAAGACAGTAAATCTCTATAGTAGCCACCACTTTTACAGTGAACCTTAGTGTCTTCTGGGCCTTATACTAAATATTAACCACATGGGGTTGCTCGCTTGAATGGTCTTCAAGCAGAGGACACTTCACTGTATAACACAAATTCCTTTCAGACCAAGCCTTTTCTGGCACTTTTTGTTTAAGTTTAAATCAGTATTTTTTCCTTGAAAATTACTTACAACTCCCAAACATTATATATTTTTTTACTTATTTACAATTTAGCGCACTAGCAACTAAATTAATGAATCCCTAAATCTTAGCAGCAGATGAAAAGGGCCCCACAATTCCAGTGGGGAAGTACAATAAATATAAAATCAGTAATGTTAAAAGTTTTATATGCCCCAGTCCATATGAATGTCCTTCCAATGGTCATAAATCCCTTCAAGTCCAATATAGACCAAATACTTTAACACTGTCCTCCCTGGTTTTGGATCTTCAGTGGTGCTCCACTCAGGAAGGTGATTCATCTAAAAAAAGTAAACACCATATAGTGTAGTATGGCCAACTCCACTTGTGTACCAACCATATACGTATAACGTGCTTACATCAAAAGATTATAGCAAACATCTTCAATTGATCACCAGATTTGAGATTTGTTCCAGTATATATATATATATATATATATATATATATATATATATATATATATAAAATCCAAACAAGTGATTGCTGCACAAACCGTATTTATTTTGAAATCTTCAAAAGGACATCACCACGACATCCATAAAATCAGGCATCCATATTAAACGTATTCGGGCTATTGTAGATAACGCCCTTCATCAGAAGATCATGCCTATCTAGTGAATATACATATAGCAATATATATACTCATTGAACAATCAATTAATGAGTTAATCATCTGGAATCAATCAAATAATCATTTATGTTTAACCGAATCTGTTATCACATACACATACAATAATCATCAGATGTGAATGCAATTTTTTACAATTTAGGAATCAATGTCACAGGGAGAAAGAAGATTTCACACTTCATGGAATATGGACACAGAAATCCTGAAATTAAAACAGAGAAAGAAAAAAAATAAAAAATTTTAAAATGTCACATCTATAAAAAGGTATATATTTTTTATATGTGCAGACTTGACCCTTATTATATGATCTACAGTGGATACCCATATCTTGCATGTTAAACTATGCACCCTCTCTATACCTCAACAGGTTGTGCATATCAATCCCTGTATTAGACCATACACACCACAACTAGCACCAATCTGATTGCACAAGATACCGATAAATGTGAAAAAAATGATAAAAACTAGAGAAAGTAAACACTGTTAATTGTGATAATATAAATAACATAAATGACATTAATGGCATTGACCACCTCTCCACAAAATACTAAACTTTCAAAAAAAATTTTTTTATAAAAATAAATACAAATCAAAATCAGAATTTAACCCTTTCGGCTGGAGTGTATCCAGCCGATGGATCCAACTCACTTCTTTCTTTCTTAGAGACTTTTCTCTGTCCCCACCATGTGTATTTATGGTGACACCATCTATTACCATAAATTTTAGCTGTGACACCGTGTGTCCCCGCTCAACAAAATGTCTAGCCAGAGGAAGTTTAACTAATTTGTCCCGAATGGAGTACTTATGACGAGCTATGGGGTCCTTAACCTTCTGTGTGGTCTCCCCCACATAAAGGAGACCGCAAGTACATTTTATGATATACACCACGAAGGATGACTGGCAGGTGTAGTGATCTCTGATCAAAATATCATAACCCTTAAGTGGGTGGGAAAAACTTTTCCCTTTCATCATGCTGGAGCATTGGATACAACTTAAACATGGGAATGAACCACTATTTTTAGGACCCAGAAAGGTTACCCGGGGATTTGGTATTGAAAATTGATCAGATTTCACCAACCTGTCACGTATCGTCCTGCCTCGTCGGTAGGATGGTAATGGGGGATTATTGAATTCTGGAACCCATGGATAAGCACTTTGCAACATAGACCAATGTTTTTTAATAATATTGTTGATTTTATGTGAAAATGGATGAAATTGTGAGGTGAAAGGCATTCTGCGACTTTGATTACTGACTGATATGGTCTTATTATGTATGTTAATGCGTTCAGAATGTACTGAATCTGCTGGATATCCTCCCTGTCGCAGCCTGCCTTCCATCTCATCCAATCTCATGTTACAAGTATCTACTTCACTCGTGATCCTGGTTACATGTTTTAGTTGACTCCGTGGGATAGATTTAAATACCCCAGGAGGATGAAAACTAGAAAATAAAAACCAATTGGTTGCGGTCCATTGGTTTTCTATACAAATCGCTTACAATGTGTCCATCTTTGATGGACAATAAAGTATCCAAGAATGGAACAGCAACATTGTTATACATGATGTTACATTTTAAACCAGGTATTAATGAGTTTAAATAGAAATTGAACAAAGACAATGAATTTGAATCGCCTGTCCATACAGCAAAGGCGTCATCAATGAACCTGTACCATACTGTACAATGTTCACTGAATAACGCAGAAGGAAAAATGAAAGATTGTTCTATCATATCCATAAATGCATTAGCATAAGGTGGTGCTACATTGCTGCCCATAGCTGCTCCGGCTAATTGTAAATAATAAGTATCTTTAAACAGAAAGAAATTTTCCTCTAATACAATAGTCAGCAGATCAAGGACAAACTTAATCTGAGCAGCAGTGTATTTTTTTGAATGAAGTAATAGACGTTTGCAGGCTTCTATTCCCAGAGTATGTTGGATGGCTGTATATAAATTAGCAACGTCCCATGTGACCAGCAGTGCATCAGGAGGAATAGTCTGTGAACTAATTTTATTCAAAAAATCTTGAGTATCCCTGATGTATGAGCGGGTCTGAGTAATCAAGGGTGTCAAACACTTATCAAGATATTTAGCCAATGGCATAGTAACTGATGCAGTGCTGGACACAATGGGACGTCCTGGAGGGTTGATGGGATCTTTATGTATTTTAGAAAGCACATAGATAATCTGTGTAACAGGCTGATCAGCAATAAGATAAGTTTGTGTAGTGGTATCAATCAGGGTGCATAGTTTAACATGCAAGATATAGGTATCCACTGTAGATCATATAATAAGGGTCAAATCTGCACATATAAAAAAATATATACCTTTTATAGATGTGACATTTTAAAATTTTATTTTTTATTTTTTTTCTTTCTCCATTTTAATTTCAGGATTTCTGTGTCCATATTCCATGAAGTGTGAAATCTTCTTTATACCTGTGACCTTGATTCCTAAATTGTGAAAAATTGTATTCACATCTGATGATAATAGTATGTGTACGTTATAACAGATTCGGTTAAACATAAATGATTTGATTAATTCCAGATGATTAGCTTGTTAATTGATTGTTCATTGAGTATATATATTGCTATATGTATATTCACTAGATAGGTATGATCTTCTGATGAGGGGCGTTATCTACAATAGCCCGAAAACGTTTAATATGGATGCCTGATTTTATGGATGTCGTGGTGATGTCCTTTTGAAGATTTCAAAATAAATACGGTTTGTGCAGCAATCCTTTGTTTGGATTTTTTCTATGTCGAAGCCTGTCGGAGGGCTTGATTGCTAAGCACGGCCATCTGAGACTGTAGTGCACCTCACCCTTCTGACTATTTATATTTATATTTATATATATATATATATATATATATATATATATATATATATATATATACATACACAGTATCTCACAAAAGTGAGTACACCCCTCACATTTTTTTTCCATAAAATGTTATTGAAGTGAATAAAACATACGGAAATACATTTTCACAGATGATGTCAAAAGAACAGTTAGTAAATAATTTGTAGAGCATTGAAACATGAAATATTTCAGAACTGAGATTGGCATATATAATACAAATAATGAAATAAGATATGGGTTTGTCCTATCAAGATTGTACAGACATAAAAACTTTTGCTCTTCGATGTGGTGTGAGTCCTTATGAAATGAATCTAATTTTCTGATATTTGTGTTTAACGTTGTGTTGTACACGTACTGTTTAGAACTGTGATTAATAAAGGAATATATAGAAAGAGAAACAAATAAAAACACATGGGATATGGGTGTAGGAGGGGAAAAAGGGGGGGAAGTGGGTGAGGGAGGGGGGGTTTCCCAGACTACCCTCTTACTCGACTGGAGTTGATGGTGGTGAAAATGATAGATGGAGGGGTAATATTTCTTTGTAATGTGGATTTGTGGGTCCCATTTCCCTATTAAGGATTGTATTAGGGACCTGGTTTGAGGCTGTCAGAGAGATTAGTGCTTGGATTTTTAGTTATAGAAAAGTTAATTTTGGTATCCATTATTCATAGAGTATGCGTCTGTGAATTTTAAGCATTGCCAGCTGTACCATGTTGCTGTGAATTTGGGTAGTAGCTAATAAGTTCTTCGATTTTTTTCAATGTGATTTAGTCTGTGGTACCACTCCTCTTTCGTTGGAGCAGAAGGAGAACACCAATGGCATGGGATGCATTGTCTAGCAGCATTTATCATAAAAATGTTGAGTGATTTGAGGTATTGTCTTTTGGGGATCTTGGTGTGGTGAAGCAGGTAGGTTGCAGGGGAAAAGTCGTTTTTATTAGATGTCATTGAGATGATGGTGTCGTGAACTGTCCTCCAAAAAGTTTGGAGGACAGGGCACGACCACCAAATATGAAGCACGGTACCTTCTTCCGTGTCACATCGCCAACACCTATTTGTGGTAGAGCACGGAAATTTATGGATCAGTGAAGGGGTTCTATACCATTTTGAGAGGATCTTGTATCCGCATTCTTAGGTGGCTACATTGATGTAACAATTTGGATGTACCCTGTTTCCCCGAAAATAAGACCTAGCGTGATTGTCGGTGATGGCTGCAATATAAGTCCTACCCCCAAATAAGCCCTAGTTAAAGTCCTTGTAGGTCTTATTTTCAGGGTAGGGCTTATTTTTGGGGAAACAGGGTAGGGCTTAATTGGGGGGTAGGGCTTATATTGCAGCCATCACCGACAATCACGCTAGGTCATATTTTCGGGGAAACAGGGTATGTGCAAATTGTTTCCCATTCAGAGTCTGTGATTTTGATATCAAGATCCTGCTCCCATGCAGAGAACACCTTGCTGGAGAAAGCTGAACTGTCTTTAAAGAGAGATACATAGAGGGCAGATATGAGATGCCTTTGGGGAGTTTTTTTGGAACATAGTTCCTCTAGGGTGGTTAAGTCTCTCGTCCAATGTTGTGTAGTAGTCCTTCTGGTCAGGAAATGACTCAGTTGTGTGTATGTCCATCTTGGAATGTGATTGGGAAATAATTTAGCATTTAGATCTTCCAGTGTTAGAAAAATTCCTCCTCTATTGAAAAATTGGTTTGCTCGTATGTCTTTGTGGGGCGAAATATGCATAACGAAGTTGTCATTTGTTCCGGGGGGGAACTCAGGGTTTCCTCGTAGTGGAGTAAGAGGGCTCAGCCATGGGTTGGGATTTGTTGCTTTGGTTGCATTATGAAATATTGTCAGTGTAGGGCCTTAAAAGAGTGTTGTTTGTTTTGGGTATGAATGTGATGTGGGTGTATCCATGGTAGTGATCTCAAGGATTAAGAGGTAGTGGAATGCTTTAAATTGACCCAAACTTTTACATCTTGATGGATGTTCCAATCAACTATCCTGGTTAAATGTATCACCCAGTAATCATATAACATAGATTGATGCGCTCTGATACAAAGTTCAATCAATGTGAGAAAAGAATTTTTGTGTTAAAAAAACAATGTGAAAAAATTGCTACCAAATCGCTAAAGAATCGCATATATATATAAAATCGCAAATATATGAAAAATTCGCAAATATTTAAAAACTGTGTTCCTCCAGTAATACAAATCAACTGGAAGTGGTGCGATATCTCCAAAATAAACTAAGCAACAATTGTGTATAGATATACTACAAATGCGTTTGCAAATAGTAATCAATCCAAATTAGTGCCAATAAATAAATAAAGTTCAATCAATGTGAGAAAATAATTTTTTGTGCTAAAAAACCAATGTGAAAAAAATTACTACCAAATCGCTAAAAAATCGCATATATAAATAAAATCGCAAATATATGAAAAAAATCGCAAATATTTAAAAACTGTGTTCCTCCAGTTATACAAATCCACTGGAAGTGGTGCGATATCTCCAAAGTAAAACTAAGCAACAATTGTGTATAGATATACTAAAAATGCGTTTGCAAATGGTAATCAATCCAAATTAGTGCCAATAAATAAATAAATTAGATATATTCCCTGTGATAAGTGTTGAATCCTCCGTAATAAAAATAAATAATTGATATGCTTATAAAGGTGCAATATGTATACAATTGATGAGTATAAATAGATAAATAGTGCCAATAGAATCTGATTAAATATAGATGGTTAAATTCATGAGATAGGATAAGTAGCAGGCGACAGTTCAATCCTCAGTAATCTGGGGTATCTGGATTCCTGCAGTAATTATTTGTTCACCCTCTGAGCTATTTCTTCCACAGCCACAATGAATGGTAATTTTCTCAGTATCAAGTGGTTTTATGTAAAATAAACAAAGAGAGAAAACATTGCGCAATATTGTTACAATAAAAGTTCACAGCCAAAACAGCGCAGTGATACACTCACGTGTGTCTGACTTGTTTTAGGCATGCAGATAAGCAGATAGGCAGATCTCAGCTGGCTTGTAAGGACAAGGCTTGCTACGCAAGCTGCTGCTGCTGCTTGATACAATGAATTCAGCAGACTGTGTCCTAAGCTCCTCCCACGCGTTACATCACTGACACGTGACTTTCTCAAGGCTAAGCATGAGATGCCAGCATCTCTGTATTTAGGCATTTCGGTTCCTTTGGTGATGGTGCTGTGATCATCGGATCATCACGCTGCTTACTGCTGTATTTGTATATATGTATTACACTTTAAAAACAATATTTATTGGTTGCATCAAAACAAAATCATAATAACTACATAAAACTAAAAAACTAAAAAAGATCACAGAATAAAATCCTTAATATAGTAAATCATTGTATCTATATAATAATGGGCTCCCTCCAGTGGCGCATATTGGTACAGCACACCATTGCCAATACATTCATATCATTAACTAATGTTATCAGCTATGTATTAATCTCTATGTTTTGATCCCGCTGCATGACTAATTAGGCAAGTGTGACTTTATGCTGGATCATGATTGTTTATAGTGTGCTGATAAACACTCCCATGACTTTAAAATTAATAAAACAATTTAAAAAATATAAAAAATAAAAATATATAAGAATACATTGTGATTTAAACTAAATATCCCAGGACTGTATAAATGATAATAGTATTACACAGAGAAATTTTCAGTATTATTAATTAATATAAAATTGTTTAAGAGCCCGATACGGTACAGTATTATTCAACACCAATAAAAATAAAATATATAGAATATATTAAAATTAAGTATAAAATCTATATCCATAGTGTTATATTTAGTAGTCTGATATAAAACAATTAATATCAAATTCAATATTGAGGCCTTTTGGCGCAAGAGTATCCATCTCATATATCCATTTTGATTCGGCTTGACTCAGTTCTCTGATCTTATTTGAACCTCTCCAGTGGGGTTTGTATCTCTGTATTGCCCAAAATTTTAATTCTGTGGGGTCTCTATTGTGGTGCGTGGCAAAATGTTTAGAGATACTATGCTTCGGGAAAGCTTTTTTTATGTTTTGGATATGTTCCCTTATTCTTTTCCACATAGGCCTTTTTGTTCTGCCAATATATTGCAATGAACAAGAACACTGCAAGACATAGACTACACGTTCAGTCCTACATGATATAAAGTCCTTGATGTCAAATTCTTTTTTGGTGCTGGTTGATGTAAATTTCTGGCATTTTTGGCCATTTTGTTGGGTATTTTTACACGCATAGCACCTCTTACAAGGGAAAAACCCTTTCCCTTGAAAGAAGGATAATTCTGTAACACGTTTAGGTTGGTTCCAGTACATTCTTTGCTATCAGATCTCTTAATGTTGGTACTCGCCTATATATGAAGCGCGGTTTATCAGGTAGAATCTTACCCAGGGTGTCGTCTGTTTTCAAAACAGACCAGTATTTCTTGATGATTTTTTCCATTTTTTTATGTTGTGCACTGAAATTCATTATCAAGGGTATGTCATTATTATCTAAGTTCGCTTTTATTTTATCTTGAATAAGTATTTCTCTTGGCATTTGGTCGACTTCTTTGATTTTTTCCAAAATAAATTCTTTGCTGTAGCCTTTATCCTCAAATTTCTTCCCCATCCAGTGGGCTTGTGTTAGATAATCTATATTGTTCGAGCAATTTATTCTCAGTCGTATAAACTGTACTTTTGGAATATTAATTAACCATGGATGGTAATGACAGCTGTCTGTAGGTATGTAACTATTCCTTTCAACTGGTTTGAAGAATGTTTTGGTACTAATGATGTTGTTCTCAAGCTGTATTTCTAAATCTAGAAAATGGATTGATTTGTCCCTTATCTCATACTCAAGTCTGATATTTTTCTGATTAATATTTAATTGATTGAAAAACTGGATTAAACTTGGTTCATCCCCTTTCCATATTACTATGCAATCATCAATAAATCTTTTGTATAGGACCATATTTTCTGGTTCATCTGCAAAAATTGCTTCTTCCTCCCATTTAGCCATAAACACATTGGCCACACTTGGGGCATACTTGGCTCCCATTCCGATTCCGGTTAGTTGTCTATAATATAAATCATTGTACCAAAAATAGTTATGTTGAATTCCAAAGGCTAGGCTTCTTAAAATAAATCTTTTTTGTTTTGAGATGAGGTTGCTAAACCTATCCATAGCCCATTTTGATGCCTCTATTGCATCGCTATGTTCAATTACTGTATATAAGGAAGCTACATATGCGATTTTTTAGCAATTTGGTAGTAATTTTTTTCACATTGGTTTTTTAGCACAAAAAATTCTTTTCTCACATTGATTGAACTTTATTTATTTATTGGCACTAATTTGGATTGATTACTATTTGCAAACGCATTTGTAGTATATCTATACACAATTGTTGCTTAGTTTATTTTGGAGATATCGCACCACTTCCAGTGGGTTTGTATTACTGGAGGAACACAGTTTTTAAATATTTGCGAATTTTTCATATATTTGCGATTTTATATATATATGCGATTCTTTAGCAATTTGGTAGCAATTTTTTTCACATTGTTTTTTTAGCACAAAAATTCTTTTCTCACATTGATTGAACTTTGTATCAGAGCGCATCAATCTATGTTATATGTTTTAATTTTTAGGGGATTCTGACCACTATATAATTGATAGCAGCTTGATATCATTGTCAATCTAACAATTTTTATTTAATTAATTGCACGTGCATTCACATACATTTGATTTACACTTATTTGATTGTATATGTCACACTAGAACATTATTGCGCTTGGTATTTTTGTTTATTTACTTTATCACCCAGTAATATTGGCGTAGGTCGGGGAGGGCTATTCCTCCCTTATCTTTTGGGAGAGTAAGACGGTCAAATTTAATTCTAGGCGGTTTGTTTCTCCAAATAAAGGAGGAACAGGCTTGTCTAAAGGAATTAAAGAAAGACGTGGGGATTTGTATTGGGATGGTTTGTAGTAGGTAAGGAAACTGTGGGAGAATTGTCATCTTAAGGAGTGATGCCCAGCCAAACCAGGACACATTAAGGGCGTCCCATCTTTTTAAATCTTCCTTGGTTTCTTTTAAGGCTGGGGCAAAATCATCTTGGAAGAGATTTGAGAGTGATTTCGGTATTTTAATTCCTAAATATGTAATTGAATTTTTGGCCCAGTTGAAGGGGAAGTTGGTTTGGCATTGTGAGACCTGTTTCTGGTGTTAGTGTTATGTTCAAAGCATTAGATTTATTTTAAGATTGGAGATTGTTTGGAAAATCTTTAAGTCTTTTAGAAGATTTGGTATCGAAATGTGTGGGTCAGTTTAAAAGAGTAAGAGATCATCTGCAAAGGCTGCGAGTTTTTAGGTGTGGTTTTTTATTTTAATGCCTTTGATGTCTGGGTTAAGTCGTATTTTGTTGAGTAGGGGTTCAAGCGTAAGTACAAAGAGTATCAGAGAGAGGGGCAGCCTTGTCTGGTGCCATTGTGGAGTTGAAAGGCATTTGACAGGTGGCCATTCGCAGACCCTAGTAGTAGGTGAGGTATATAAAGCTCTTATATATGACTTCAATAAGTTTGGTATACCAATAGCTGAGAGGACTGAGTCAATATAATCCTAGGCCACTCTGTCAAATGCCTTTTCCGCATCCAGAGATAGGAAGAATCCTTGTTTATCGTTTGAATTGAGCCAGTGGTGAATGTTTAATGCTTTGGTGTTATTATCCCTACCCTCTCTTCCAGGTATAAATCCTACCTGGTCTAAGGGGATTGGGGAAGGGAGAAGAGATAGTAAGCGGTTAGCGAGGATTTTAGCATAAATTTTTACATCGGCATTGATAAGTGAAATGGGGCGACAATTTGTTACTAGGGAAGCGTCTTTACCATCTTTTGGAATAACTGCTATATGTGCTTCTAGCATTTGTGGGGGGCTTGCAAGTTGGAGTCAAAGGATCGGAAGGCTGCGGGGAAGTGAGGTTTAAGTATGTTTAAGTATGTCCTTGAATGTTTTAAAATATTGTAGTGAGAAGCAGTCAGGGCTTGGGGCTTTCCCTACTTTCATTTCTTTTATAGCCTTTTCAAATTCCTTTTCAGAAAGTGGAGTATTTAATTTTTGGGCCGCTTCTGTAGAGATAGGTGTTGGACCATACTCGGAAAGGAAATCTTTGATAATGAGTTTTCTTGTGTCTGAGTTATGGGGGCAATTGGAGTTGGGTGGTATGTTGTATAGTGTCTGATAGTACTTTTCAAATTGTTGGGCTATGGCCTAATTGGAGGTGTGTGTGGTTCCATGTTTATCATTTTTGTGGTGTATGGTGGTGCTATCTTTTTTGTTTGGACTGCTCTGGCTAGTAATCTAACAGATTTGTTTCCCTGCTCATAATGTGTCTGTGTCTCAATATATATTGTCTTTTGGTTTTCATGTTTAGTTCTTCCAGGAGAAGCATTCTTATTTGGATTAGTTCTTGATACATTTTTGATGCTATATTCTGTTTATGTGCAGCTTCTAGTGAACATACTTGAGACATAAGCTCTGAAGTTTTGGATTGGTGTTCTTTTTTAATTTTGGAGGCAATTCTTATGAGTTCCCCCCGGACGACACATTTGTGAGCTTCCCATTGTATTAGGGTAGGAGTTTCTGGAGTGTTGTTCAGTGTGAAGTAGTCTTTTATGCAAGTTGAGAAGTTTTCTATGTTCACTGGTTCTTTAAGTAAGGAGGGATTAAGTCTCCATGTTTTTGTCTTGGTGCTTGTTTCTGGAAAGACTAGGGCAATAGTTATTAGGTGGTGATCAGAGATTGTCATGGGCTCTATTGTGTTTTTTTTAAGTAGCGGGATGAAGGGCTAAGAAATAAAGAAGTGGTCAATTTGTGAGTATTTTTGATGAAGGGGTGAGAAATATGTATAGTCTTTACCTTGTGGGTTCAGCGTTCTCCAGGTATCGTGTAACATGAGGCTTTGGAGTAATTTGATTTGTTTTAAGGCTCTGTAGGGCATGGCTGAGGTACCAGAGGATGTGTCCAAGAGCGGGTTGAGAGGGACATTAAAGTCCGCTCCAAGAATTAGAATACCTGTTGAGAAGGAGGATAAAAGGTTACTAATATTTTGAAAAAATGCAACTTGTTTGGTGTTAGGGGCATAGATGTTGGCGATTGTGATAGGCTTAGATTTAATTATCCCTTTAGGAATAGGTATCTTCCCTCTTGGTCGTAGAGCGAGACTGTCAGTTGGAAAGGTGTGTTTTTGGAGATAAGAATGGATACCCCCTTTGTTTTAGATTGAGTGGAAAGCTTTGGGAAGCTTTATCTGATAGTTTAGGAGTTTTGTCTATCAGGAAATTAGTTTCCTGAATACATACTATATTTGCTCTGAGTTTGTGACATTCTCTGAGAATTCAGGATCTCTTTTCGGGGATATTTAAACCTTTGGCATTGATAAAGGCCATCTTCAGCGAAAGAGGAGTGGAGTGTGAGATTGATGAAGCCATTTTTGTTTGGTACAGTTGGGGCGTTTATGATATAGGACCGGTTGGACACTAACTGTATGTTCCTTGACAAAATTAGCTTTGATTATTATTAACACTTAGAGCGAGGGTAGTCTGGGTGAAAGGAAAAAAAGAAAGAAAAAAAGGAAAAGGGTTGTTTTTTAGTGGGGGAGAGGAGGGGGAGAGTAGGAGAGGAATGTATGGTCTTGGTTCTGTTGATGGAGAGTTATTGGGTGTGGGGGGTGGGGGATAATACTCCGGATGGAGAAATAGACCAGCTACTCTTCCAGAAGGATGTATTTAATCTGGGGGGTCAGAGAGAGAGAGAAATGTTCTCTTTGTTTGGGTTCGAGGTTAAGCTGTGTGTGATGGAAAACGGGATCCTGCTTTTTTGGAGCTGTGTTTGCGTAAATTTAAATAAGGGAGTTTTTAGTACAAAGTGCATAATGGGGTTGATGAAATGGGTTATAATTTTAGTTTTTTATGGGGAAAGATTAAGTTTGTTTTGGTGATGTTGATTATACTGAACTTTAGTGTGGCTGCTTAACTTGGCCTAGATAGGTTTAACTTCTTGTCTTTGATAAGGTAAAGAAGAGTTAGGTTGAGTTCTAATCCTCATATATATGGTGAAAACTAATGATATAGGTGTTACTGGACTGGCATTTGTTTTTCGTTAGGATTGGTGTAGTAATGGTTCATTGGACCTCCTGGGGTTGTTGGTGTGAGTAATCTTTTGTTAGAACAGAAACCGGGAAGTTTCATAACCAGCTCCTACATATTACATGTATGGGCCAACAAATATGAGAAGATTATAGAATTCAACCTGTTAAAGACTAATGGTTTCTTGTAGGTAATTCCCAACATCTTTATGCGTAATATCTTAAATTTAAGTTTTATCACTATAACAAGGTAAATTTCAACAGTCTAGTAGAGAAAGACAAGTGTCTTAAGTTCTTGAACCCTTTATGTTTTATATTTGTTGAGCCCTCTTATCATAGGTATTACATTAGGAAACAGGCTGCAGGTAAAACATTTTTTCTCGATAAACCAGCTATTATGTCAGTGACGTGCTGTCTAACTATGGTAACTTGTTGAGAACAGCAGGTAGTCGATAATAACCTTTTGAACAAAACATGTTAATATTAAACCAACAATAAAAAATAAAACATTGTAATATGACACTTGAAAACACAAGGGGAAAGTTTTTATCTTATGGTCAATATCTTTTAATATATATATCATGGTGTTATGGATCTATATGTTAAATGAATGTAGATACCCTCTGTATTCAAGGAGTATTTAGGCAAAACAAAGAGGTCATTATTGTTATGTTCAGTATTAGTTATTCTGAGATTGAATGATTCAATTTGAACAGAAAAACAGAAAAAACGTGTTTTCAGCAGGTGTTCACATTTGCAGATAGTTGTGTAATGAGTAGTACATATAGCTGCCTTTGGAACTAAACAGAAATGAACAATGATATCACATGTATACTTGCTGTGATTGCGGTGGGTGCAGTTCTGGGCAGTAAGAGGGGATGCATTAGAGTCTTTCCAGTTCATAGATGGTTGTTCTGATTTTCTTGGAAAGTAGACTTCTTGCAGGCGCTGTGGTAAAATAGCTGGGAAGATAAAACCTTGTTATTGTCTGCAAACAACTAGGTGCATAACAAAGGGGAAATAAGAAGTTCTGGTTAGGAAAAACACTTGGATAGCTGACAAAGCGTGGATGTGAAAGAAATACCTTGTTCCTGGCTCATTTCTATTGAGGTGGGGAGGTCTATGAGAGACGCTGCTCAGGTTTCCATGTGGTCTCTTCTCCGTGGCGGTGATTGTCCTGGGCTCCTGGGGTCTCCTCCTCTGCGGTTTGGGGTGTGAATTTAAGATGAGGAATTGTTTCTGTTTCTGCGGTCTCTGTGTTTTTGTGCAGACAGACAGAATGGCCACGATTGTCCAGATCCTCCAGATGTCTGTGGATCTCTAGTATGTAGTAGACATGTGCACACTGAAATATTTTGTTTCAGAATTTTGTTTTCGTCCGAAAAAAAAATGTATTTAGTTACTCCCGAAATTCGTTTTTATTTATTTCATTTTTCGTTAAAAATTGCATTTGTCCGAAAATCCAAATTAAGGTCGAATCTGTCATTGAAGGCTTATGGTGTCTGTCGAATGTTCAAAGAAGATTCGACGGAGCAGCTAAACTGTACGACTCCATATAGTTTACCTACTCCGTCGAATCTTCTTAGAACTTTCAACAGACACCATAAGCCAAAGTACGTGTGTAGCTATTTTACTGCTCCTCCTCTTTGGTTACAATCAGCCAATAACACTCATCATCATCATTATTTTTATTTATCTTTTCTCCCCTACGTTGAATCTTTTCTCCCCTACGTCGAATCTTTCTTCCCTACGTCAAATCTTTTCTCTCTATGTCGAATCTTTTCTCTCTATGCAGAATAATCTTGGACTAATAGAGTTAAGGTTAGGCACATTCGACCACAGGTTTGATGGACACAGATTGTTATTGTCATCATCATGTCGAATCTCCTATCTATATCGAACTGTTGTAGCAACGAAAATAAAGCATTTGTTTATGTCGGATCTTTCATTTTTCGGATTCTGCACTTTCGTTATCGTTAACGAAAATACCTGAAATTTGGACGAAAATGCATTTGACGAAAACGAATGCACATGTCTAGTATCTAGGATAGATTAGTATCTGATGATCTTTGTACTTGCCTTATAGCATCCGCATGGCGGGTCACCGACTGCTCCATCGTCCCCATCCATGCTGCTATGGAGTGGAGGTCTATCTTTAGATCTGTGATTGCAGCTAAAAGGGTTGCTTTGATGTCTGATGCAACTGCCTGTAGGTCCGTTAGTGAGTGAGAGGGTGCTGCGGGTGGGCCTCCGCCATCCCTCTGTGTTGCTGTGTGGGAGTTGGACATGCAGGCCTGGTCTGTGTCTGAGGCCGCACAGTTTTCTCCCATTGACATTCTTAACATCGCCCGGTATGTTCCCCGTGGATTGCGATAGCGGGTCTTTCAGGCTCCAGTTAGCCAAGGGAGTGTGATCGTTCTTCCCCATTGTCTAGGAAGTGCTGGCGGCTCGCTTGGTCCCTTATGTGGCAGAAAAAAGCTCCGTAAGGCAGGAGAGCTCTGTTTAGGTGACCATCTCAGAGCGTAGCAAAACCACGCCCCCCCACCCCTCACATTTTTGTAAATATTTTAATATATCTTTTCATGTGACAACACTGAAGAAATGACCTTTGCTACAATGTAAAATATACAGCTTGTATAACAGTGTAAATTTGCTGTCCCCTCAAAATAACTCAACAAAAACCCATTAATGTCTAAACCGCTGGCAACAAAAGTGAATACATCCCTAAGTGAAAATGTCACAATTGGGCCCAGGTGTCAATATTTTGTGTGACCACCATTATTTTCCAGCACTGCCTTAACCATATTGGGCATGGAGTTCACCAGAGCTTCACAGGTTGCCACTGGAGTCCTTTTCCACTCCTCCATGACGATGTCACAGAGCTGGTGGATGTTAGAGACCTTGCACTCCTCCACCTTCCATTTGAGGATGCCCCCCAGATGCTCAATAGGGTTTAGGTCTGGAGACATGCTTGGCCAGTCCATCACCTTTACCCTCAGCTTCTTTAGCAAGCCAGTGGTCATCTTGGAGGTGTGTTTGGGGTCGTTATCATGTTGGAATACTGCCTTGCGGCTCAGTCTCCAAAGGTAAGGCATCATGCTCTGTGTCAGTATGGCACAGTACATGTTGGCATTCATGGTTTCCTCAATGATCTGTAGCTCCCCAGTGCCGGCAGCACTCATGCAGCCCCAGACCATGACGCTCCCACCATGCTAGACTGTAGGCAAGACACAATGGTCTTTTTACTCTTCACATGGTTGCCGCCACACATGCTTGACATTATCTGAACCAAATAAGTTTATCTTGGTCTCATCAGACCACAAGACATGGTTCCAGTAATCTTCCAGTAAATCCAGTAATGTTCTTAGTCTGCTTGTCTTCAGTATACAGTTTGCGGACTTACTTGTGCATCATCTTTAGAAGAGGCTTCCTTTTGGGATGACAGCCATGCAGACCAATTTGATGCAGTGTGTGGCATATGGTCTGAGCACTGACAGGCTGACCCCCCCACCCCTTCAACCTCTGCAGCAATGCTGGCAGCGCTCATATGACTATTTCCCAAAGAAAACCTCTAGATATGACGCTGAGCACATGCACTCAACTTGTTTGGTCGACCATGGCGAGGCCTGTTCTGAGTGGAACCTGTCCTGTTAAACCGCTGTATAGTCTTGGTCACTGTGCTGCAGCTCAGTTTCAGGGTCTTGGCAATCTTCTTATACCCTAGAGCATCTTTATGTAGAGCAAGAATTATTTTTTTCAGATCCTCAGAGAGTTCTTTGCCATGAGGTGCCATGTTGAACTTCCAGTGACCAGTATGAAAGAGTGAGAGTGATAACGCCAATTTTAACACACCTGCTCCCCATTCACACCTGAGACCTTGTAACACTAATAACTCACATGGCACTGAGAAGGGGAAAATGCCAAGGGCCCAATTTGGACATTTTCACTTAGAGGTGTGCTCAATTTTGTGGCCAGCGGTTTAGACATGATTGGCTATGCGTTGAGTTATTTTGAGGGGACAGCAAATTTACACTGCTATACAAGCTGTATACGCACTACTTTTTCATTGTAGCAAAGTATAATTTCTACAGTGTTGTCACATGAAAAGATATAATAAAATATCTTCAAAAATGTGAGGGGTGTACTCACTTTTGTGAAATACTATATATATATATAGATATATATATATATATATATGTGTGTGTATATATATATATATATATATATATATATATATATATATATATATATATATACCCTTACCCTCCTATTTTGCAAAAAAGCCTTCCATGGAAACCCAATGTAGCTTTCCTCTGTGCCTTTATCTTACCTCTGGAAAAATCTTCCTCCCTTTCCTCCAAATGGGTGTCAGAAGATCCCAAAAAGGAAGTATAAGCACATAGTATAATGCCCTGTACACACGATCGGACATTGATCGGACATTCTGACAACAAAATCCATGGATGTTTTCCGACGGATGTTGACTCAAACTTGTTTTGCGTACACACGGTCGCACAAAGTTGTAGGAATTTCCGATCACCGAGAACGCGGTGACATACACCACATACGACAAGACTAGAAAAGGCCAGTTCAGAACCAAGCGCGGCACCCTTTTGGCTCCTTTTGCTAATCTCGTGTTAGTAAAAGTTTGGTGAGAGACGATTCGCGCTTTTTCAGACTTGTGGTTTTCAGATCGTTTTCTGCTGTTCAGTTTGTGCTTGTGGGTTTGTATCTGCTCTTCAGTGCATGCAGCAAGCTACGCGTGACTCTGTCATTGTGTTCTTGTTCGTTTATTACTGTTTTTCAGGTCGCTCTTCACAGGCCTTGCTGTTCTTCAGTGTGTTCTGTTACTTCGTTCTGAGCAGCCAACCATTTTCTAGCCATGTTGCGTATACGTACTCATCGTAGAGTTTGTGCTGTGCGGGGGCTTGGTGTTGGGGTCCTTACCTTGACACAAGTCCAGTCCATGAACAGGGTGGGGAGGAGTTCATGGACCAAGAATTGGTTGCTCCAGCATGACCAGTTCTGTCATATGCCTTTGCTCCGTGAGATCCGTGAGAATAACCCTGATAATTTCAGGAACTTTCTCCGGATGACCGACCCCGTATTTCACCGTTTGTTGGCTTTGCTGACCCCTTATATTAGTAGGCAGGATACCTGCATGAGGCAAGCCAACACTCCGGAGCAGAGGCTCGTCGCCACCCTGCGGTACTTGGCGATGGGGAGAAGCCTGCAGGACTTGAAGTTCTCGACAGGCATCTCCCCCCAGGCTCTGGGGATCATTATCCCGGAGACCTGTTCTGCCATCATCCAGGTCCTGCAGAAGGAGTATATTAAGGTAAGATTTTTATCCTTTAACATCGCATTTTATTGTATTTAATGTTTGATAATATATTGTATTTCTTTCCTCATTCCCTAATTACCATGATTGTAATATGCTGTGAATGTCCGCTTTGTCCTCATGCATGCTGGATTTTTATGTAATTATTTTTTTCTCCTTCATACATATTTGCCTTCACTTACTTCCCCAGCATGGTCTCCTGCCCCTATATTCACCTCATGTAGTCACTTAACAATGTATTTTGTCAGCTCAATAGTAGTGCTTTATCCTAAATACCCCCTAAAATGTTTGTAAATGTGATTTGTGGTTTAAATTCAGGCAGAGTGCCAGAGGCTTTTTTTTGGGTGTCCTCAAATCATTTATAACCCTCCCTCCCCCCAACTGCTAAGTCAGCTGATACCAATTCTCTATCTATCCTCAATCATCTATCTGCTGACTTTGCCAAACCCATACACACTATACCCATCTCTTTTGTGGTCAGATGTATGGATGAATTCCCCAAAGCATGTAGTGCAAGGGCCTGCCTGTATACTTTCAAATGGTACTGTTTAAAGTTTTTGTATCCTATTATTATTTTGATAGGTAATAGCAGAATGTCCAAATGTGCTCAAATGTGTACAGTGTGTATTTATATCTTTGTATTATGACACTTCTTACCTGTTCAGTGGGCTGCCAATAGTGTAACTAAGGAGGGGCTGCTCAAAGTAATACCCATTATTTAGGCATTCATCTCTCAATGAAGTGGAGAGAATTACCTGTCCAAGAGCTCCCCCCCCTATAATGTTAGAAATGGCCCATGAGAGGGGAGGGGGAATCTGATAGGTGTACCTTATACTTTGGTTTTTAAAAACTCCCTCAAATAAATGTTATCTTGATGTTGGCCAAGAATGTTTGTGTCTAATCTGCTTTCCATTTTTATGTGCAAAATGACAATTTTTTTTTGTTTGACTGCACAGTTTCCTTCCACGCCACAGGAATGGCAGACTGTGGCCTCCCACTTTGCCCAGCGGTGGGACTTTCCTAACTGTAGAGGGGCAATTGATGGGAAACATGTCCACATCATCCCACCACCCAACTTGGGGTTGTACTATTATAATTATAAGGGGTTCAATAGTATTGTGATGTTGGCGGTGGTGTCGGCTACTTTCCTGAGTTCCTGTATGTGGACGTGGGGAAGAATGGCCGGATGTCCCATGGTTGAGTCATCGCCCAGACAGAGTTCTACAGGCATCTCCAGAATGGCAGCTTGGACTTGCCACCTCCAGAAGACAATGTGGAAGGACTCCCATTCGTCTTCGTTGCTGATGAAGCGTTTGCGCTGGGGGACAATCTTATGCGGCCATTCCCGATGAGGACCCTCACCCTCAGACCAGAGGGTTTTTAATTACGGGCTGGCCAGAGCCAGAAGAGTGGTGGAGAACACGTTTGGAATCATGGCCAGCCGGTTCCGCCTATTTCTTACACCCATACAGATGGCGGAGTACAAACTGTGTTCTACACAGCTTTTTATGGCAACGTTCTGCCAACTATGCTGGCTTATTGGGTCTGAGGCTGGACTTCAAAATGAAACAACCCTGACGGTGCTTGAAAGTGGCCGTCCTGGCTTGCCCCCCTGAGTGCAACTGATGTCCGGCTAAGATACCTTGAATTCTTTGCGGGTAGGGGGGCCATCAATATGCCAGACAATGTCTGAAACCTTTTTCAAATAAAAAAAAAAACTACTCAAATCTTTGGTGACATTTACTGCTTGTGTTTGTTTTAGCTGACCCTAACAGAAATGTGGTGAGTCCTGAAAATGGCGTGATTGTGTAACCTTACAAAGCACTGTTGGGTGTTATTTACTAAAGGCAAAGACACTTTGCACTACAAGTGCACTTGAAACTGTACTTATAGTGCAAAGCGGATTTGCCCTTAGGAAATAACACCCATTGTCACAGAAAACACCAATTAGAGCACCACAAAAGTGTTGTAGCGTTAAGAAAATAATCCACACATTCTTGATTAACAATCTTTTTAATACCAGCACAATCACATGTGCATTTAGAAAAGGTTTTTAAAACAAACAAACATGTTTGTTGTATAACAATTTTTGGGGCCACATTACAAAAAGTAGAAATGTCCATTTAAGATAAAACAGGCATGTTTAAAACCAACAAGAAAGACACAAATCTTGAACTTACAAAGTTCACATTTGGTAGAACTTGAAGGCAATATCAGACATGAGTATTTACAAAATGTGTTTGATATTGCGTTCAGATGGGGTGAAGTCACCCCAGGAAAAGCCAAATTTTGAAGATGCACACAAATTTACGAATGTCAGCATGTACTACCTGCCATCACGGGCAATCAAGGAACATGTTTGGGGGGTGCAACCCCTTCCTCACAGCTACTTGATTATTGAGGAAGGGTTTGCACCCCCAAAACACGTCCATTGATCTCCTGTGATGGCAGATAGCACATGTTGACACACTGTGTGCCTCTTCAAAATTTGGCTTTTCTCAAATTTGTCAAAAAATGTCAAAAATTTGTAGCACACAAAAAAACAAAGGGATTTGGAGGGGTTTTAAACTCTCCCTAAAACATCAATGATGTTCTTCATTTTTTGAAGAACATCACTGATGTTTTTCTTGATGTTTACCAAGTCCCTATTACACCCCATGATCTCCCCGATCAGGATCTGTGCACTTTCCAAGGGGAAAGGATCTGGATAGACAACATCACAATCACCTAAAGAGATAGAAACTAAAAAACACCATGTATTATAAATATGCTGGCATCCATCTCTTACCTGAGCCTGTGGTTGCAGACACTCACCTGTTGTGGTGCCAATTTCCACCACGTCTTCCTCCTCCTTCTCTGCTTGTCTTGGGTGGATTTCCCCTTCTTCCAGAGGTGGGGGGTCTGTGGCCCCCCCGGATGAGGGGTGTCCTCTGAGTCTTTTCTCCCCTATGTAAAAAAAATTAGGTCTACTTAGCACACAGATATTTGATGGCAGAACTATAAATATGAAACATTGCTTGGAAGTGGGGTACAATTGTCTATTTTGGCAGAGTTCCAAGATGTAGAATTTTTAGTGTCCTTTGTCAAGCTTCAATACTTTACCTGTTTTGTACAAGCTTCACAGATGGAGATACCCCTATAGTATACACTGGAGCACCTGTGTGGACCCCTAATAAAAAGGGTGTTCTTGTGTCCCACACTAGTGCTCCAGCGTCCAGATGTGTAAACAGCTGCTGAGTGTCCTCTCCTTACAAAGAATCTAGTTTGCATTTCATTCTAGTAACAAACCCATCTACACAACCAAATTATTTTAAGACAAGTAGGCCCTAAAAAATGTGGGCAAATGCATATGGACAAAACAATGGTGTTTTCTAGGCTGAAAGAAAAATGTTTTATACGAACAAATAATGTGCCCATGAACATGAAAGTTGCCTTTTGAAAGTGGAGAACAGTTAAGAAAAGCACATGGAGCAGCACAAACGTAATAAACATAAAGAATAGGAACACAGCACAACTACTTACAGTAGGTGACCGCGAGATTGTGTCAATCTCGCCACATTTCTCGGTGAGATTTGACACCTGCGAGCCCCGTCGCAGGAGCCAGCGCCGAGATGGTTCACTCATCGCGAAAGGAAAACTTTGTTTTCCTTCCGCGATGAGTGACGGGCAGTGCTGACAGCTGTCTGGTATGAATCCTGAGGCGGGAACACTGCGCCAAATTTTAAATGAAAAAAACGGCGCGGGTTCCCCCCCACGGGCATACCAGGCCCTTGGGTCTGGCATGGATTGTAAGGGGAACCCCCTACGCCAAAAAATTGGCGTGGGGGTCCCCCCCAATCCATGTCAGACCCTTATCCGAGCACGCAGTCCGGCCGGCCAGGAAAGGGGGTGGGGACGAGCGAGCGCCCCCCCCCTCCTGAGCCGTACCAGGCCGCATGCCCTCAACATGGGGGGGTGGGTGCCTTGGGGGAGGGGGGCGCCCTGCGGGGCCCCCCCACCCCCAAGCACCTTGTCCCCATGTTAATGAGGACAAGGGCCTCTTCCCGACAACCCTGGCCGTTGGTTGTCGGGGTCTGCGGGCGGGGGGCTTATCGGAATCCGGGAGCCCCCCTTAATAAGGGGGCCCCCAGATCCCGGCCCCCCACTCTGTGTGAATGAGTTTGGGGTACATCGTACCCCTACCCATTCACCTAGGAAAAAGTGTCAATATAAAAAAAACACAGTACACAGGTTTTAAGAGTAATTTATTAGTCAGCTCCGGGGTCTTCTTCCGACTTCGGGGGGTCTCCTTCCGACTTCTCCCGGTGTTCGGTCTCTTCTCCCGGTGTTCGGCCTCTTCTCCGGGCCCCGCCGCTATCTTCTTCCAGCTCTATTGCCAGCGAGGGGCCCGGTCTGCTGCCGCTGTCTCGTCGCCGCTGTCTCGTCGCCGCTGTCTCGTCGCCGCTGTCTTGCCGCCGCTGTCTGGTCGCCGCTGTCTTGTAGCCACTGTCTCTTCTTCTCTTCTTCCCCGATGTTGACACGACGCTCTCTCCGGCTCGAATGCTGTGTGCGAGCTGCGGAGCCGTTTATATAGGCGGTGGCCCCGCCCCCTTACGACGTCATGGTCCCAGCATGCGCAGGGACTCTGGGGTCACGCCCCCTTATGACGCCAGAGTCCCTGCGCATGCTGGGACCATGACGTCGTAAGGGGGCGGGGCCACCGCCTATATAAACGGCTCCGCAGCTCGCACACAGCATTCAAGCCGGAGAGAGCGTCGTGTCAACATCGGGGAAGAAAAGAAGAAGAGACAGCGGCTACAAGACAGCGGCGACCAGACAGCGGCGGCAAGACAGCGGCGACGAGACAGCGGCGACGAGACAGTGGCAGCAGACCGGGCCCCTCGCTGGCAATAGAGCTGGAAGAAGATAGCGGCGGGGCCCGGAGAAGAGGCCGAACACCGGGAGAAGAGGCCTGTACACCGGGAGAAGTTGGAAGGAGACCCCCCGAAGTTGGAAGAAGACCCCGGAGCTGACAAATAAATTACTCCTAAAACCTGTGTACTGTGTTTTTTTTATATTGACACTTTTTCCTAGGTGAATGGGTAGGGGTACGATGTACCCCAAACTCATTCACACAGGGTGGGGGGTCGGGATCTGGGGGCCCCCTTATTAAAGGGGGCTCCCGGATTCCGATAAGCCCCCCGCCCACAGACCCTGACAACCAACGGCCAGGGTTGTCGGGAAGAGGCCCTTGTCCTCATCAACATGGGGACAAGGTGCTTGGGGGTGGGGGGGCCCCGCAGGGCGCCCCCCTCCCCCAAGGCACCCACCCCCCCATGTTGAGGGCATGCGGCCTGGTACGGCTCAGGAGGGGGGGGCGCTCGCTCGTCCCCACCCCCTTTCCTGGCCGGCCGGGCTGCGTGCTCGGATAAGGGTCTGACATGGATTGGGGGGACCCCCACGCCAATTTTTCGGCGTAGGGGGTTCCCCTTACAATCCATGCCAGACCCAAGGGCCTGGTATGCCCGTGGGGGGGGAACCCACGCCGTTTTTTTCATTTAAAATTTGGCGCGGTGTTCCCGCCTCAGGATTCATACCAGACAGCTGTCAGCACTGCCTGTCAATCATCGCGGAAGGAAAACAGTTTTCCTTTCCCGATGAGTGAGCCAGCGCGACATGCACAGTACCCTGTCGCCGAGAACCAGCGCGATGCTATCGCGCTGGAAACACAATCTCATGGTCAGGTACTGTACTTTTTTGCAGCACTCTCCAGATCTTTCTGTACTGCTCGTGCTCTCTTAATTTTCAGTTCAACTGATTCCTGAGCTGAACTTTCGATTGTCGTACCCCGAAATTCCAGTGCAGACTCTTGACCACTTTCGCCATGATCTTGGCCTTTCTGACATTGGGGTTGGGGTAAGGTCCATACTTCCTGTCATAGTCGGCCTTCTTCAGGATGTCGACCATCTCCAACATCTCCCCAAAGGACATATTCGATGCCTTAAATCTTCTCCTTCTGGATCCAGACGTTTCAGGCTCTGGGCTTTCCTCCTCCTCCTTGGTGTAATTAGCACGCACCTGCTGTGTCTCCGCCATGTGCTCTTCCCCCATTGCGCTGAACGAAAAGGGGCGGGGAATAGACTAGAAAGAACGTCAGGGGCGGGCGGAGTTACACGCATGCGCAGTGTGTATAAAGCGTAACACGCGTTCGTAGTACGTACGATCTGTGAGCGGAGGAAGGAGTATCGGAGGCGCCGATCGTGATAATGAAGGTAAGATCTAAACTTGGGCCTATACTGCTTCTAGATTAAGGCCTATATTGTAACAAGATTAGGAGAGTTTTGCCTGACATTAGGGTTTGTCTCGTGTTGTGTCGTGCAGATAAAATGGATGGCTTCAATGACCACAACTTCCTCCCCCTGTTCATAGACAAGTACAGGGAGCTGCCGTGTCTGTGGCAGGTGAAACATCCACATTATAATCAAAACAAAAGAGGCAGACAGCGCTGGAGAAACTGCTGGAGTTGGTGAAGCCGGTGGTCCCCACAGCAAACATCCCCTATTTAAAAGCCAAAATTGGTGGCCTGAGTAGCACTTATATTAGGGAGCGCAAGAAGGTCACGAATTCCCAGAGATCAGGAGCTGCAGCAGATGACGTTTATGTCCCCAGGCTGTGGTACTATGAGAGACTGCGATTTCTGTCAAACCAGACTGGAATCCCTCTCAACCCTTCCTTCCACTCTTCCTTCCACCCCAGCTGAGGCTTCCGATGTCCAACCTGGGACTTCCAGCCACGAAGAAGTGGAGGAGCCCAGCTTGAGCCAGGTATAGCATTGTTCTACAGATTTCTGGTCAATAAATAAATGATCTTTAATAGATGTTATTATTGATCACTAATTGCTGATTTAATACAGTTTTTTACATATCAATAGAGAGTAGTGGGCAAAAATAATTGGGACAAGAATGAAAAATGCTGGGCTCAGAAGGATAGTCTGTTATATTTGTTAACATTCAATTTGCAACAGTCATGAGGTGAAAATTGTGTGTGATTGATGAATAAAAAACTAAAACTATGTTCCTTTTTCATACACAGGAAGACCTTAGCCAAGACGAGGCTCTGGAATGTGGCACACAGGAGGAGGCTGTGGAATGTGGCAGCCAGGAGGAGGCGGGGCTAAGTGGCAGCCAGGAGAAGTCTGGGACCAGTAGGAGCCTGACCGAATCGCAGGTTCCTCCCCTCCGCCTTCCAAACAAAAGACCCAGGAAGGGGAATCACGTGCAGGATTCAGCACTCAGGCTGATTCAGCAGGCTTCTGCGTCCCTCAGAGCCTTACCCACTCTTGAAGAGGCCTTTGCCTGCATGGCTGCCACCAAACTGAAGGGCATGCAGGATTGTCAACGCCTCATGTGTGAGAAACTTCTTTATAAAGTCCTAACTAAGGGGGTGAGTGGCAAAATTACACCCAATACCGACGTGATTGAGTTGGACCATCCTCCTCCTCCTCCTGCCACAACTACACCACCACAGCCACAGCGTGGAAGGAAGCATGGAAGGAAGACCAGAGAGTGATGACCCTGGGTTCAGTCTGGTGTGACAAAAGATGCAGTCTCTTGTATGACCACAGCCTGGGGACACAGATGTCATCTAGTGCTTTCTGGATCTCTGGGACTTCTGGACCAGACTGCACTCCCTTATATATGGACTCCTCAGGCCACCAATTTTGCTGGAAAAGAATTGATGTGTGCCCTGGGGGCCAAAGGCTTCACCAATTTCTGCTGTTTTTCTGCTGTTTCTCCCTCTTTGTTTGGTTCTGAGCCCCTAATAAAGGAATTTTTGTTTCAATTATACTCGCCTATGTGTGTTTTCCTTCAAAAAGGACAGTTTGTTTGTGAGGAGGCAGGTACATTTCAAAAATACAATGTGAAATTAACAAGAGACACCAACAACAAGCAACCTCCTTGAGATTAAATAATACAAGATATCAATGGTGTTGTGGTAACTTGACACACAAAACACACACAAAAATATTGTGGAGTAAATCCCCAAAATAAAAAAATAAATCAGCCTGGAAAAAAATACAAACAAAAAAAAAATAATCAGCCTTGAAAAAAATACAAAACAAAAATAAAACAACAAAAAAGAAATTTGGTCAGATGTGACAAATCAAAATATATTTAGGGAATCACGATAAATAATAAAGAAAGAAGTTTGTGAGAAGTCTGTGTGAATATCAGCAGCAAAACTACTTCATTCTTCTCACATTATAAAGAAGAAGAGAGTGCGCTGTATTAAACAATTTAAAACATTGCAGCGTGACGAAAGTGCTGTATCCATTCCGAACGCTAATTTTACCTGACCGAGCTGTTCCGTCTCAGAATTTCTTCTGAGCATGCGTGGCACTTTGTGCGTCGGAATTGTCAACACACGGTCGGAATTGACGCGATCGGATTTTGTTGTCAGAAAATTTTATAGCCCGCTCTCCAACTTTGTGTGTTGGAAAATCCGACGGAAAATGTCCGATGGAGCCCACACACGGTCGGAATTTCCGACAACACGCTCTGATCGCACATTTTCCGTCGGAAAATCCGACCGTGTGTACGTGGCATAATACTGCAAACCACCTGATTACTACAAATTATGATCTGTGATGCTCACAAAAGTGCATTAATAAATGTGTGTATCTCTTTTAACCCGGTACTACCTCCACTGTGTGTGTTGTGATGCACCAATCACTCCATAAACCTTACCAGATGTAAGATATTAACTGTGCCATCAAACAATCCTCTCTGACGGATATTTCTCACTCGTAAAAAAGTGAAAATAAATAGAATAATATAGTGTAATACGTTTTAAATTATGAACTGTGCAATAGTGTTAAAACCACTTACATTAATATGCATAATCAAGGGCCATAACCACGTCTATACCTAATGTTTTTTGGAAAGACATCTGACAGTCAATAGCTAGCCTAATCTTGCCATATACATTACATTTTAAGGAAATTTCAACTATTTTCAATGTACTTTGGATAACAGACAATCATATGCATTGAAAAAGCCTTTCACCAATGTTGGTGTGACCAATATATTGTAGTCCACATGGACATTGTATTCCATAAAGTACACCATTTGTATTGCACATAACACAGTCTTTAATATCATATTTTTTCCTGTGACCCATGAAGTAAAGATTTTCCTTCTATTGTTTCTCCCTACTCTACTACAGGCATAACATCTGCCACATGCGTAAAATCCCTTACAATTAAAAAGATATATTATTCTCTATGGGTGGGTCTGTTAAATTTTTTACAAGAACATTTTTTAATGTCAGAGACTTCCTATAAATTAACTGAGGTTTGTCTGGGAGTATTCCTCCTAGGTGTTTGTCTATTTTCTATGTTCTCTAATTATTCCTTTAACCTTTTTATATTGTTTGTTGTACTTCAAGGTCATGGCTAATGTATATTTCGTCCTCTTTGGATTTTAGTTTATCCCTAATCAAATCATCTTTTTCTATTTGACCAATCTACTCTATCTGCTGTTTAATAGATTTTTCTTTGTAACCTTTTTTTGATAGACATCTCTCCTATTTTGAAGCATGTTGCATGTAATCATGTTTGTGCAAATTCACTGTATTCTTAATAGTTGGCCTTTCAGGGTGTTCAGAAGCCATGAATCATGATGACAACTATTTCTTGACATATAACTGTTCCTTACACTTGGCTTAATGTATAGGTACTCAGTTCATTATAACCCACATGATTTCCAAATCTAAGAAATTGATCTTACTATTATTCTCCTCCCAAGACAAGCCAGTATTCTTTTAATTATTATTTAATCTGATAATGAAATCTCTGGGGCTCTACTTACCCCCTGTCCATATTATACAATATTGTCTATAAATCTCAAATAGATGACCAATTGCTCAGGTTTCTGTATGAAAATCATATCCTTCTCCCTTCTCCCATAGCAATGAATAAATTAGCTACAATAGGCACCCATTGCTACACCTGTTACTTGTTTGTAGTGCTTGTGGTCATACCAAAAATAGCTATACTCCAAACAAAACTTGTAAACACTTTAACAAATATTTTCTTTGCCTTCTCCCTTCTTTCTAACCCCCATTTTACTGCTTCCATTGCTTTTACATTATTTATGTATCTATAATGTGAATTTGAGTCTGCAGTGGCCAATAATATATCATTCATATCTTTAATTTCTTGTATTTTATGTTTGGTATCTTTTAAGTAGGCTGTGGTTCCTGTATCAGGCTGCAAAAAACTATCTATATATTGTCCCAGCCTTTTGTTTACTGACCCAATACCATTCACTATTGTTTGTCCTGGGGGGGGGGGGCTCACTTTTGTGCACTTTAGGTACACAATATATATAGTAGGTATTCTACATATACTACATATAGAAGGGATAAGATATTTCTCTTCCTTTTTTATTTAATATGCCTTTTCTTGCCCATTCCTTCACTAATCCTTCAAACTTACTTCTATATTTGAACGTGGAAAGTAAAATATAAAAAATATGATATATATTTATGGCATGTAGGGTTTTTTAAACATGGTTTTATTAATGATCTAATTAATGATCTAATAATCTAATCACATACGTTTTAATGTATAATATATCACAGACATATGGCACGCAGGTTTGCTATAGAAACATGGCAACAAAGCAGTACTGGCCAGACGTCATGGCATTCCAGACCCTCTCGGGAAGCCATATGACAGCGTATTGCATAAGGGGCGGAGCCAGTGATATCAGTTTCAGAACCAGAAGTTAGAAAAGTTTGTTCAGAGCACAGCCGCATAGTGATACATCTTAAGGGGAGAGCCTATATATGTATATACTATATGTGGTGCACCAGTGTTAGTGCACATGATATTGTAAGTGGCTTTTTAATTAGTTTAACAAAAGTGATATATACAGTATCTCACAAAAGTGAGTACACCACTCACATCTTTGTAAATATTCTATTATATCTTTTCATGTGACAATACTGAAAAAATGACACTTTGCTACAATGTAAAGTAACGAGTGTACAGCTTGTATAACACTGTAAATTTGCTGTACCCTCAAAATAACTCAACACACAGCCATTAATGTCTAAATCGCTGGCAACAAAAGTGAGTACACCCCTAAGTGAAAATGTCCAAATTGGGCCCAAAGTGTCAATATTTTGTGTGGCCACCATTATTTACCAGCACTGCCTTAACCCTCTTGTGCATGTAGTTCACCAGAGCTTCACAGGCTGCCACTGGAGTCCTCTTCCATTCCTCCATGATGACATTATGGAGCTGGTGGATATTAGAGACCTTGCGCTCCTCCACCTTCTGTTTGAGGATGCCCCACAGATGCTCAATAGGGTTTAGGTCTGGAGACATGATTGGCTAGTCCATCACCTTTACTCTCAGCTTCTTTAGCAAGGCAGCAGTCATCTTGGAGGTGTGTTTGGGGTCATTATCATGTTGGAATACTTCCCTGTGGCCCAGGCTCCAAAGGGAGGGGATCATGCTCTGCTTCAGTATGTCACAGTACATGTTGGCATTCATGGTTCCCTTAATAAACTTTAGCTTCCCAGTGCCAGCAACACTCATGCAGCCCCAGATCATGACACTCCCACTACCATGCTTGACTGTAGGCAAGACACACTTGTCTTTGTACTTCCTCGCCTTGTTTCCTCCACGCACGCTTGACACCATCTGAACCAAATATGTTTATCTTGGTCTCATCAGACCACAGGACATGGTTTCTTGTCTTCAGCAAACTGTTTGCAGGCTTTATTGTGCATCATCTTTGGAAGAGGCTTCCTTCTGAGGTGACAGCCATGCAGACCAATTTGATGCAGTGTGCAGAGTATGGTCTGAGCACTGACAGGCTGATCCTCCACCCCTTCCACCTCTGCAGCAATGCTGGCAGCACTCATATATCTATTTCCCAAAGACAGCCTCTAGATATGACGCTGAGCACGTGCACTCATCTTCTTTGGTCGACCATGGCGATACCTGTTCTGAGTGGAACTTGTCCTCTTAAACTGCTGTATGGTCTTGGCCACCGTGCTGCAGCTCAGTTTCAGGGCCTTGGCAATCTTCGTATAGCCTAGGCCATTTTTATGTATAGCCACAATTCTTTTTTTCAGATTCTCATAGAGTTCTTTGCCATGAGGTGTCATGTTGAACGTCCAGTGACCAGTATGAGAGAGTGAGAGTGATAACAACAAATTTAACACACCTGCTACCCATTCACCCCTGAGATCTTGTAACACTAATGAGTCACATGACACTGGGGCTAATTGGACCCAATTTGGACATTTTCACTTTGAGGTGTACTCACTTTTGTTGCCAGTGGTTTAGACATTAATGGCTGTGTGTTGAGTTATTTTGAGGGGACAGCAAATTTATACTGTTATACTAGCTGTACACTCACTACTTTACATTGTAGCAAAGTGTCATTTCTTCAGTGTTGTCACATGAAAAGATATATTAAAATATTTACAAAAATGTAAGGGGTGTACTCTCTTTTGTGAGATACTGTACTTGCAGTAAAACACTATGATGGCTTTATTATTTTTTCCTTGATCATTTATTACGGAGCATTATGCGGCAAAAAAGTTTGTATACACATGAGAAGAAAGACATAAAAACCAAAGCAATAAGTTGTATGGAAGCATGGATTCCTACAAGGAGATCTTGTAAGTGGGAGGGTGAGGGAAAACAAGCTCCTTAAAGCACAAGATGCATTTAGATCTATTTCCCTGTAGGTCACATAAATGAGGTAGGTGCATTGTGTGGAAGGTGGTAGGATCACAAGAGGGCACAAGATTGTAGTGTGGAGCACAATACACTAATATGTGAATTGAAATGTTTTAAATTTGTACTTTTTTCACTATGCACATGGTGATGTTGTGTATGCAGGTTTAATGCCTTTTTAGTTGTAAAGAGTGTATAGAGATAAAACAGGAACTGAATTCATTCTGAGAAGAGAAGAGAAGAGAAGAGAAGAGAAGAGAAGAGAAGAGACGAAGGTATGATTAACATGTACAAATACATAAGGGTCCATATAGTGAACTTGCTGTCACTTTAAGGTCATCACAGAGGACAAGGGGGCATGCTTTATGTCTAGAGGAAAAAAGATTTCATCTCCAAATATGGAGAGGTTTCTTCACAGTAATAGGGCGTACACACGGTCGGACATTGATCGGACATTCCAACAACAAAATCCTACAATTTTTTCCGACGGATGTTGGCTCAAACTTGTCTTGCATACACACGGTCACACAAAGTTGTCGGAAAATTCGATCATTCTGAACGCGGTGACGTAAAACACATACGTCGGGACTATAAACGGGGCAGTAGCCAATAGCTTTCATCTCTTTATTTATTCTGAGCATGCGTGGCACTTTGTGCGTCGAATTTGTCTACACACTATCGGAAATTCCGACAACGGATTTTGTTGTCGGAAAATTTTATCTCCTGCTCTCAAACTTTGTGTGTTGGAAAATCCGATGGAAAATGTGTGATGGAGCCAACACACGGTCGGAATTTCCGACAACAAGGTCCTATCACACATTTTCCATCGGAAAATCCGACCGTGTGTACGGGGCATTAGAGCTGTGAAAATGTGGAATAGACTCCCTCCAGAGGTGGTTCCTGCCAGCTCAGTAGATTGCTTTAAAAAAGACCTGGATTCTTTCCTAGGTGTACATGATATAACTGGGTATTACCATTTATAGGTAACGTTGATCCAGGGAATATCTAATTGCCTCTCAGGGGATCCGGAAGGATTTTTTTCCCCTGCTGTAGAAAATTGGATCCTGCTTTTCTGAGGGTTTTTCGCCTTCCTCTGGATCAACTGTGGTTATAGGATTGTGTATATGAGATTGTATGGTTTGTTTGTTTGTTTGTTTTTGGTTGAACTAGATGGACTTGTGTCTTTTTTCAACCTGATTAACTATGTAACTATGTAACTATGTAACTATGTATAAAGTATTTCAAATACACAGATTGATATTTAACAGTAATATTTTTTTGTGCATAATCGGAGAACATTTCCAGCACACAGGATTTTTTTTGTTTAGTTGATTAATATCGAATTTATTGTATGATTTAAGTTTATCACTGTGATTATAGCAGCAATATTTGCAGTGCAGCACTATATGGTTTTTATATATATTAGGAAGAGTGTGTGGACCACTTAAATGCACTAGAGGCTGCAAAGGACATAAATATATATGCAAAAAATAATTGTTGATATCACTTATGGCACAAGAGTTCTTTTAAACAAATACACATTTTTTTGTCATCTTGCTGGAGGATGTTATACAATAAAAGAGACATTCCCCCCCCCCCCCCCAAAAAAAATATAGTGTTTAAATTTCCAGCAAACAACATTTTATTGCCAGCTTTTTTTAAATATAGAAAGACCTCTCCAAAGTTCCCCCTCAATACAAAGTAGACACTTGAGGGTCTACTATGTTTTGTAGAGGACCTTTGGAGGGCAAATATCCTTTGCTGGTATTTTAAAACATTTTTCCATTGAAAATGTCAGTGCTGCTGCATTATTTTCTGTAAATCACAGAGATATAGCTTAGGCATTAGCCCCCCCCCCCCAAACATTTAAAGGAAACAAGCATTTTTCACTGAACCCCACTCAAACCAAACCCAGGGCAGTTTGGCTCATTCCTATTCCTGACCTTTGGCTATGTTCACTGGATTATTCTCTTGTCTATTACCTGTCCTGACCTTTGGTTATATTTTCTGGATTACTTGTTTGTCTGTTGCCTGGCCTGGCCTTTGGCTGCATTCACTGGATTACTTGCTGTTTGCTTCTAGCCCATGCTCCACTGGAGATCTTGCTTCCTTTTCCTGTATTGCCCTACAATATGTTTATTCCTGCTTAAGGGTTTGCTTGCAACATTCTAAATTCAGATTAAATAGTTTAAGTCCTGGGGGGGCATCTGAGTACCGGTAGACTTCATGGCCTGAAGGGAAAGGCAGCTTCTCGCTATTTACATTGACTGAAGTATCTGCACCCAGGCCTGACAGAGTTATACAGTCTAATGCTGGCCATACACATGTATTTTTTTCTTTCATTCTGCCAGTGGGCTGAACAAACACAGATTCCTCTATCCAAACAAACAAGGTAGCTGAAAGAATCCCCTAGTGTCAGGATACACTGATCAGCGGCTGCAGTCAACAAACATTTTCCAGCATGTCCCTTTTATAGAAGTTAATAATTCTTCAGTCTAGCAGGGACAGCCGCACACTGATCACAATTTGGCTAACCCCTGCTGAATCGGCCAAATTTTGATCAGTGTGTGGCCAGCTTAAAATATAACTTTCAGTTTAAAAATAAGGGACATGAAAAACTGTTTTTTATTGCCAAACAGCATTCTAAACAAAAAGACCATACCTCACTTTCTGCAATTCTCTGCCTCAGTTTTAGTCTGGGTTTTTTTACCTGATCAAACTTCCAAACCAAATTCGTCCCTCATTTTTTTCTCTTCTAACATAGGTCTCTTCATACTTGTTACCTTCTTCCCATGTGTCTGCTTATATTCTTCTCTCTTGTGGATTTTTTTTCTATTCTCATCTCTCCTTTTCTTGAATTCATCCTCTCTTTTTTTAATTCCAACTTCTTTGGAATTAAAATACTTACATTCCTTGACAGTTTAACGCACTTATTTAATTAGTCTTATTTAACCCTCTGAAACATGTTACAGTATACGTAACAATAGCAAACCATTGCATGGCACAGTGTTCTTTTATATTGACCTCTATCTTTAAAATGTATAGGTATATGCAGCATTTATGTACTTACCGTAGTTGTGCACACTACTGAGGCTACATTACAGTAACTTTGGATAGTGGCTTCTATAAAATAAAAAAACATTAGTAAAAGTAAAAAAGTAAGGTTTCTATTTATTAATCATATTTGTAGTCATATAGCTATAGTGAAATACTTTTATTATTATAGATTTCATAAGTGTTTGCTTTAGATATAGGGCCTCACTGAGTAAGGCATATGTATTCACCTTCTTTTGGAGGGCTGTACTTATCACATGAAAAGTAAGCAAAGTTGTAATACAGGTGAAAACATCACTGATAAATCTTTCCTGCTAAAAACCATACCATCAAATGTATAGGCAATGGCAAAATGCATTGATTTACCAAAGAAGTAAATAATGTTCACTTTGCAAAGTGAATGCTTACTTAGCTTAACCCCTGCCAATAGCAACAGCATTTAAAGGGGTTCTGAATGCAGAGAGTCACAGACAGGGGATTCTCAATCACATAGTCATTGCAATTGGTTCTAACAGTGGCAGATGAGTTGGGAACCTAAAGCTGGGACCTGGAACTTTCAGTAACAGCTCTGTCACTGAGCTAGGAGTACAAAGTGAACACACTTTTAGAACAGTGGAACTGGCTGTACACAAATGTGCAGCATTGTTAAAGCTCACTTGTTACACTGCCAACCATATGCGTTATGCTGGTGGGATGGAACTAATGAATAAGGTAAATCTATATTCATGTCAATCATCTATTCACGTACAAGCAATTTAAAGGGTACCGAGCTTCCACATAGTAACTCAACTAAGTAAAAAGTCACTTTGCAAAGTGAATATTTTCTATTACTTTAATAAATCCACACAATCATTTGTCTACCAGCCACAAATAGTTGCCAAATATGTTTGCATAAGTAATATATATCCAGATGTGTAGTATGTATATATTCAGTGTACAGGACCTTGCTTTGAATTACTGTGCCAAAAAATGACAGCCAACAAGAAATTTTACTTAAGCTTCACACTGATCTGCTGTGCTTTGGCTGCAGAGCAGCGTACCTGTGTTTTTTGTGGGCGTTAGCTGCACTTTCACATAGACTTCTATTATGTCCCGTGGTTTTGGTGCATTTTGTGAAAGCTCACCAAAAATCTGTGGGACATAATAGAAGTCTATGGAAAAGCACAGCTAACCAGCATGAAAACTGTGGGTACACTGCACTGCGCCTGTACTGTGGTCAAAGTGCACTGGAGCAGTGAGGGTAAAAGCACATTTCAACTGTTGATGTTTTCAATGTATCATAAACCTCTTGTAACTAGCTTGAAAGTGTGGTAATATTAAACAGCATCAAAGCCAGCTGTATTATTTAATTGTCCTAACTACTGAATTTATCTTGATTTCCCTGAGGAACCCCCTGTTTTTTAGTGGCCAGCTGTGCTTTTACTTTACAATATAACTGTACAAATTAGGATTTCATGACCACCATATCATTAGAACCAGCAATTTTATTTTATCAACATTAGAATATTTATGTATTGAATCTGCACTTGCATAAACTGTTTCCTCAGTATTGTAACTATAAACATTGCATTATTTGAATTAACGCCTATGTAATGTTAATTCGATATATCACAAAGTTGGCCTTGCATTATATACTTTTTGTTATTCAATTGTTAAATTCAATTAATTATAGGAGGGTTATAATGATTTTAGGAGAAATTATAGTTATTTAAAGTGTAATTGCTTGAGCTTCAGATTCAGGCCCAATCAGAAAGAACTTGAGTGGCTTTGCAATTTCGTCAGCAACATATCACTGGATCAGGGACATGTGAGTATTAAGCTCATCTTTTTGATATTTCCTCTTATTTCCTGTTGTGGCTCCACAAGAAAGAGTAAAGTGAAATGTCCCCAGCTGGACACAGATAGGAGAAAAATACTACGAAGCAGTTCAAGTTGATTTGTGGAAACAAAGAAGGACAAAAGGAGCATCAGTCATTAATGTACAGTTTATATATTCTTTCTCAGTAGTTATAAATATTAAGAAGCACTTGATGTGTAACCTTCAATATTAAATTTCATTTTTGCTATGTGTTATTTTCAATCATAATAAAAAAAAAAAATTCAGTTGCAGAAAAACAGAATACATAGAGAGTGTTTGAGGACTGCGGTGTTGGGTGACCAGATGGGTTTGATTTTGGTGACTTTAATGCCCTGTACACACGGTCGGACATTGATCGGACATTCCGACAACAAAATCCATGGATTTTTTCCGACGGATGTTGGCTCAAACTTGTCTTGCATACACATGGTCACACAAAGTTGTCGGAAAATCCGATCGTTCTAAACACGGTGACGTAAAACATGTACGTTGGGACTATAAACGGGTCACTAGCCAATAGCTTTCGTCTCTTAATTTATTCTGAGCATGCGTGGCACTTTGTGCGTCGGATTTGTGTACACACGATCGGATTTTGTTGTCGGAAAATTTTATAGCAAGCTCTCAAACTTTGTGTATCGGAAATTCCTATGGAAAATGTGTGATGGAGCCCACACATGGTCGGAATTTCCGACAACAAGGTCCTATCACACATTTTTCATCGGAAAATCCTATTGTGTATACAGGGCATAAGAGTAAAGTGATATAAGTATATTTAACAAGAAAGTACATTTCATTCACATTTTACATCGTAGTACAATATGGTATCTGCCAACCTGATAAATAATCTAATGTATATGTTGTTCAAGAGAATAGGAAATGTTCACATAGCAAAGTGAATGTTTCCTTAGCATAGTGAAAAATGTGAAGCAACAATGAGTTATAAGTGAAATAAAAAAAAAAATGTTTTGCATATGATTGGATGGTAGTTAAACATAGAGTAACCATGCTCACTAAGCTAAGTGTACATTTTCTACCCCTAGCATATAACTCTCATAGCACTGATGTATGTGTAAGCAAAGCTAAGTGCTCTAGTGAAAGCTAAGGACGAGCACATAACAAAAAATCAAGTGTACCTGCAATTCAACTAATCGTCAATTATTATTCTGTCTGCTGGGATTGCAGTTATTTCAGCTGATTTTGTTTAACTTTCCTTTTAATAGTTATTCACATTTATACCACACCCTCCTCTCACTTAAACATATTACCCTGGCACATCAGGCATATGGGTTGGTATCTCCATGACTGGAGGGCTGTAAAATTGACTTAAAGTGACTGTATCACAAACATATTAAGATAAGCCTTGTTACATGTAAAGCAAGGCAGAAAATATGAATCTGTCCCTATGCCTATACGACCAAACACCAATCCATTTACTAGAACTGGTCACCCGAAGGGAAAATCCCCTGCTAGAAAACCAACATGTATGGGAGTGTTGATCTCCTGGATCCCCACAGCTATCACTGGTTCCACCCTTTAACCATATGTCACTGTAGGCTACAGTGGTGAGGTCACAGGGAGGAATCAGTTAGAGCTTGCAGAGACCCAGGAGACTGACATTCCCAGAAGTGATCGGGGAGGCGTTGGGCAGCATGGACACAGTAAAGGTGAGTATTTACCACCTTATTTTATAGGTAACAGGGGTTATAATTATATTTATTTAGCAGCATAGTCACTTCAGGGCCCCACATCTCAAAAACTGGCCCAATGCAATGTTGATCGGTATGGGGCTTTTCTTTACCATTTGGTGCCCCTGGTAATATTGAATCTGATAGCTGTTTACTTTTAACTAACCTACCAACCCTCCTCTTTGTAAGTTGCTACCCAAACACCCATGAACTGATAAAGCGATCAATTAGACCCCGTATCTGTTTACCAGGACAGGGCACAGACAACAATGAATAAACAGCTTTATTAAAACATCTCTAACTTGCTATTTTCCTAAGAAGGTAAAATATTCCTTAGAGGAATTTCTGTCTTCATCAATCAAAAGTTAAACATTGTTGAAGCAAAATTGCTCATGTCTTTACACTGGAGTTACCAGCTCATGTGTGACAACGTCTAATTGAGATTTAGCACAGTAACTCAACTTTAGAATTCTGGAAGATTCTGGAAGATTCTGATCTGTTCATTTTTTATTCAGTAAATAAAAACAAAAAGATTGGACTATATTTGCAAACTTCCACACTGCTTGTTATCTTGTCAGTCAAAGCCAGATGCATTTAGGCTTCTCTGCTGACCCTTTTTTTAATTTTAAAACCTGCATCACAAAATGGCAAATTCAATTTTTTCAGTATAATTAAAGTGTACTGTATGCTCAGCCAAATTTTTTTTATAATCCTTAGTTTTCAATAGAAGATTGAAAGGTCAGAACCTTTTCCAAGTTTTTACCATTATCCGGGGGCGCTAGAAAAAATAACCTTCACTTTCTGTCCTGCTGATAACATTTTATCAAATAGAAGATGAGTTCAATTCTTCAACAGCAACACAGGCCAAAGTTTTTTGGCTTAACATACACTTAAATTATGTCACAAAATGCATCTTTTCATGTTGAATTTCTGTTGGTGTATTTGAAAGTTTGCTGCTGCTAATTTATCTGTAGATGCCGTCAGTGTAATACCCAAATAGGGAATACTATCTCTTGTCCACATGTAGGGCAATTAAGTGGAGAGATGCTTGCGGGTAGTTGCGTGAACTCCCAGGTCTAATATTAACGATTTTGCAAAGTTCACCTTGTAGTAAGATATGGAACTAAAGTCTGTTAGAACTTGGATTAGTCAGGAGAAGAGTCACATCATCTGCAAAAAGATTTATTATATGTGATTTACAATTATGTTGGAATCCCGTTATGTGAGGGTGGGTACAAATGTTTTCAGCTAGGGGTTCAATCATCAGATTAAATATTGAGGGTGATAAGGGGCATCCCTGTCTTGTTCTGTTGGATATTTGAAAGGACTTAGACATCAGACCAGAAGTTTATATCGAAGCTGAGGCAGAGGAATATAGCGCTAAAATTGATAATATCATACCCCTAAATCCAAATTTGGAGGGGACTGCTGACATATAGCCCCAGGGGACCCAATCAAATGCCTTGTCCACACCAATTGATAGAAGCAGTGAAGGCGTTCGACCGGCCTAGGCATGGTGCATGAGATCGATGGTGTGCCTTGTGGCATCAGAGGCTTGTCTGCCTTTTGTAAAGCCTGATTGGTCTGGATGAACAAGTGTAGGAAGAATATCAAGACACCTAGCGAGGAGTTTTGCATATACTTTTACATCAGTGTTCAGTAATGAGATTGGACGAAAATTTGCTGGTATTTTCCAATACAATCAGTGATCCTGACCAGTTAAACAAAGAAAAACTATATCAAAAAAGTTTTAGGCCCAGCAAGCCAGCTCTCCTCATTAGCATGACCATTCATCCAAGTCTATGAGCCCATATGTGTCAGCAGCTAGGCACCAAGAAACATCAACAGGTAATAATAAATATTAATTAACAGTACAGTAAGCTGGTGATCACCCATAGTGCCCGACTATGGGAGATATAAAAGCAATGTCAACTAGGGCCTGTGTACGCCATTTAAAGGAAAAAGGTGGGCGTATAGAATTTAGGACTATGTCTGGGAGATTTATATTCAGTGCCTCAGATTTTAGTTGATTTAGCCTTAACCTGGAGATGGCTCCGAAATCAGACAGTAATACAAATAATTTGGGCAGGGTCGTAAAAGAATCCGTTATGAATAGCAGCATGTCATCGGCAAATAGGCTGCATTTATGCGTTTTGCCACCACTTTCAATGCCATGGATATTGGGATTGGATCTAACAGCTATTGCCAATGTCTCGATAGCTATCACGAAAAGGAGTGGTGAGAGAGGACATCCCTGCCTAGTTCCCCTCCAGATTTGCAGAAGGTCCGATGTCCGACCATGCCCAATAATGTTAGCCAACAGAGTTGAATATAGAGAGCTTAGAAGATTAAGAAATTTCGGTCCACAGTTCCATTTCCTCAATATATGAAACAGGAAAGGCCAGGATAGAGAGTCAAAGGCCTTGTATAGGTTCAGTGACAAGAACATACACCGCCGGGCATCTGCACCATCCCAGTTAGAATGCAATACAGAGATCAAATCTATGGCCCAATGAATCTGATCCATGGCCTGTCTCCCTGGTACGAATCCCACCTGATCAATGTGAATATATTGTGTCAGGAATTTATTAAACTGATTTGCATATATTTTGGTTAGGAGTTTTGAAGTTTATTATTGATCAGGGATATTGGGCGATAATTGGCAACATCAGTATGGTCCTTATCCGGTTTAGGTATTAAACATATATTAGCTCTGTTAGAGTCTGCGTCAAGATCCGCGCTGTCCTGTATCACCATGAAAAACTGGAGGAAGTGGGGTGCTAACTGGGTGGCGAATTTCTTAATAATATACAGAGGAGAAGCCATCTGGGCCCAGAGTCTTATGCCGCGTACACACGAGCGTACTTTCCGGCAGACTTGGTCTGGCGGACCGGACTCCGTTGGACAATTCCATCGCGTGGGGGCTCCAGCTGACTTTTTTCCCAGAGGTCTGATGGACTGAGAAATAAAACATGTTTTAAATATTTCTGACGGACTCGAGTCCGGTCTAAAAATCCGCTCGTCTGTATGTCAGTCCAACGGACTAAAACCAACGCTAGGGCAGTTATTGGCTACTGGCTATCAACTTCCTTATTTTAGTCTGGTCGTACATCATCACATACGAATCCGTCAGACTTTGGTGTGATCGTGTGTGTCCAAGTCCGTTCGTTTGAAAGTCCGACGGACCTACGCTGCAAAGTCTGTCGGAAAGACTGTCAGACCTAGTCCGTCGAAAAGTCCGCTCATGTGTACGTGGCATTAGAAGTCTTAGCTTGTTTGATTACTGCCAATACCTTTTCTATTATGATTTCCTTCTCCAAAATCTCTTGATGAAAGGCTGAGAGAGAAGGGATTGTGAGATCTTTAAGTACATTTTCTATGGCTCCAGTTGATGGAGTCTCCCGCTCACCATATAATGAACAATAATAGGCAAGAATTAGATCCATTACCGTCTGTGGATTCTGAGTCAGTGAGCTGGTCGCTTGCCTAATTTTATGGAGTACCGTTTGGCAAAATCGAAGCGTTAGTTTACCGGTCAACCATGGTACCTGGTTTATCCTTTACTGTTTAAAAGGAGGCCTCTAAGACTCTTTTCTGCCTTGGTCATCAGGCAACGATTCAGTTCCAGCCAGAGTCTATTTTGTCTCTAAGGTCCAAGTTTGGGTTTTGTTTGTGTCGGGTCAGTATGTCAGACAACTCTTTTTCTTTATCGCGTATAAGATAGTCTGAGTTCTTCTTAAAACAGGACGCTATTTGAATCAGATAAACCCTGATCGTGGCTTTGTGAGCCGCCCAGTTAATCATTGGAGAAGTGTCCTATTTATAGGCAAAATATTCCTTAAGATGTTGTTCTAAATCAAAACAGACAGATGGATAACTCAGAGGTGAGTCATTCAGTCTCCATGGGGCAGGGCCCCTTTTCACTGTTAAAGTGTCACACGATGTCCAAAGCAAAGAGTGGTCTGACCAGGTCACATCTACTATTTTGCTAGCCCGGAAGAGGGGCACCACATCAGGGTGAGATAAGCTTTTTGAATGACTTGTGTTTGTTAGTAATGCCATCAGTACCCGGAGACTTATTATTGGGCAGGGAGTCAATAATTTTTTCTTTTTCTGCTTCTGTAAATTGGGCATTTGGGAGTTCTAATTGTAAAGTGGATAGAGTCGAGTTGAATTTTGGATAAGACAGATATGACTGAATATCTTCCTCAGAGGGTTGTAGAGTGGTAGGATCATTCTTTAAGTTTCATAATAGTCTGTAAAGGTGTCTGCTATGGATTGTGGGTTTATGAGCTTTTATTTGGTGAAAGGGTGTAATAGGAATGGGAATGGCCCGTAGAGTTTTCAATCTATTTGCCAGGAGTTTACCCACTCTGTTGTTGTGGGCATTGTAGCTCAACTTTAGTTGACATAGGTATTTTTTGTGGCATTCACATGACAACCTTCACAGATTATTCCTGAGTGTCAATAAAGCCGTTATCTTGTCCTGGGAAGGTGAGATTTTGTTTTGGGCATCTAGTGTGCAGATCTCTGATACGAGAGAGTCAAATTTAGCAGTGTAACACTTCTTAGCTCTGGAGCTATATTGTAGCAAGATGCCTCTTATGAACGCCTTATGGGCGTTACATGAGGTAAAAGCTAGGGTTTCAGGAAGGTTGTTGTGTGTGAAATATTCCTGTGTATGCCTGGCTATAGGGTCTTGGTATTCAGGGTTGTGTAGTAATGAGTTGTTGCAATGCCAAATAATGGTTGGCAGGCAGGAATTCTCCTTCTCTATGGTCACAGAAACAGCAGCGTGGTCTGACCAAGTTATATCATGTATAGAGAAAGAGGACACCTGCTGCAGCAATCACAAGGACCAGAATGAGAATTGTGTCTGGGGGAGTAGTAGGTGAAATCCTTTTCATTTGCATGTAGGCATTGCCACACCTCGTGGAGGTCTTCCTTGAGCAAGAGGTTACCAAGGGGGGGCACAGCTTTTCTGTTTCATGGAAAAGTCCATCTGTAGGTCTATCATAAGATTAAAATCTCCACACAGTAACAACCGCCCTTGTCGCACCTTTGATATTTTCAGAAACAATTTTGGCAAGAATCTCAACTGGTGTGAGTTGGGGGAATACACAGTGACTAAAGTATACAAACAATTATTAATAGTGTATAGCAAGATGATATATCTACCTTATAGATCTATAATAGATTATTTCAAATTGAAGGCTAATGAGTCCCTTATGGCGATCAATACACCTTTCTCCTTCGCCTTGTATGAGGGCTGAAAAATGTGTAGTGTCTATTAGAACATTGCGGTGTCTATAAGAAAATGAGTCTCTTGTACAATGACGATATCGGCATGGCAGGAAAGGGCCTCTTTCCATAGTGAGTGATGTTTTGCTGGGTGGTTGAGACAGCAGATATTGAGGGATATCAGCTTAAGTCCCATGGAGCTTAGAGTCAAGGATTGTGAGGTGGCTGACTGTAGCATAGAAGAGGCCTGCTTGCAAGACACCAGTTGGCTTAGGAGTTAAAGAAGCAACCATGGGAGAGTCTGGGGATGATTCAGATACAGAGTGGACCAAGGAGTGCAACTCGTTGGAAATAGTCAGAAAGTCTTGAGAAGGCCTTTGTAAAATAAAAAGTAGAACAGGGGTGTGCATATTCATATACTGAGAGGATAACACCCTAGTGGCAAGAACAGAATAACAACTGCTTATCAGGAAAACAATTACCAATGGCAATAAAAAGATTGGGAGGCCCCCAAGGGACCAACTTGAGCAGTGTACACTGCAATACAAATTGGCGGTCAGAGTACAATGACAGGTATTTCTTACTGACTCCTGGGTCGGCACTCAAGAGAGACTAGGGTAGATCAGTCGCCTGAAGTTCCTAGGCTTTCCTAGAAAACGAGGACGAGGGTGGCTTCTTAGTCACCACCTGCCAGTCCAAGGAGACATGGGTAGGCCCTGATTTCACAGAGGGCCCTTTGAACGGAGTGGCTTTAGGGAAGATATCCCATGATCAAAGAAGTTTGAGACCTGCCTCCAAAGACGTAATAAGGTGGGATGAGCCTTTGTGTGTGACACCTAATTTGGCTGGATACTTCCATTTGTATGCCACGTTATGGTTCCTTAATGCCTTAGTAATTGAATTAAAGTTTCTTCTAAATTGCAAGGTGTATTGTGAAAAGTGAAGGACCCGAAGGTTGACAGATTGAGGAGGCCTTTTGGTTGATTTTAAAATGTTGTTCTACATTGGCTGTGTATTTTAAACAGAATAATAATAAAAATCCCATAAATGATTGTTATTCAAAAAATTATTGTTTTTGTCAGCAGACTGATAACATAGTGTCAGAAGTATGATTTTACGACATATGGGAATTTGATTTTGTTTACATATTTAAATATATACGCTACAGATGGTGTAAAATTGATCAAGTTATGACAAACAGGAATTTCAAGTATTTTTTTGGAGGAGTCAAGTTGATGTTTTAATCATACAAATATTACTGCTGCTAAAATAAACACGACTCTTCAGACAACAATGACAGTGATTGGAAAATGACATGCTTTATGTGACAATTTATTTAATTAGTGCAAGGGAACATAATCAAATTACAATATTATTGCTGCTGACAAATCTGTGTCAGCTTTGATATATTTTTCATGAAAAATAATTGAAAAAGTTTGGGAAAAAACAATGAAATGTTGATATGATAATATTGATTAGCTAATCAGTTAGCCCAAATCAGGAAGCAACTGGTATCAGGCAGGCACTCATCCATTCGCTATACTCATCGTGGTACGTCAAAGGTTAATTTTTTCAAGGGTACAGATTCAATAGAAATTTACTATTTATGTTAATGGATGAAAACGTGGGGAATCCTGTGGGAAATGTATTTCATATTGAGTAAATGATCTGATTATAAGTGATAGCTTAGAAATCTGCTATTATGCAGTGGGAAGTAAGCTTATTAATTAAGAATGACAATGCTGGAATCCCAAATTACACCATAGGATGTACGACTAATATAGAGTGGATAATTTGCTCATCCCCATAGGGCTGTAGTTAAAAATATATGTATAATAGGAATGTAGTGTTACTTTTCCTGATGCCTGTATTTTGTATCTGATGTTATCAGCTAAAAAGGTATGTGGCACCGTGGTTGTATATTATCTATTAGTACTGCTTGAACCTTGAAGAAGGGAACATACCCTGAAAGCCTTGAAAAATTGTATGTTAGTGCAAATAAAAAAGTGTCATGGACATTACTCAACTGTGATTCTAAAAGATCGGGATTTGTTTAACTTGTGGTTTTGATTGCGCATTCTTAGCCTATTGGACCCACAAGAGTGCCTTCTCTCAGTGTTGTACAGATGTAGATTTAGCATTTAGCTGGTAATTTTACAATTCTATCTACTGTAAATCTGGACTGGTTTAATCATGGTATAGCCTTTCTAGATAAGTGGTCATTTACACACATGGTATTTGATTCCAATCTTAATATGTGAGTAAAAAACATGGCAACTAAATCCAGTGACCATGCCTCTAAAGTTTACTTAAATTTCTGTGTTACTGTGTCTGTGCAAATTTAAACTATACTCCCAAAAAACTGCACTTAAACAAACTGAATATGTCACCTTCCAACATAGCCAAAGTATCAGTGCAGATAATCAAATAAACACAGAAAAAGAAAACAGCTCTAAAATATATCTAGATCCTTGTTAAATAATATAAATATATGTAAACAAACCCTATATAATAAATATAACTAATATTACCTATAAAGGTTAAGTATGAAAATATTGTGCATTTTAGTACATACAATCTCCAAAGATCAATAAATACACATTTCTTTCTGCAACAAAAATATATGTCAACAAAACCCACCATACTTTAGCCTCTAGGGAATGGCCTCACCTAGTTTAGGCTCCTATCAATGTGTTTTATCATTAGACGTCATCAGGAGCAGTATACCACTCCTGACGAAATTAGTACATTGGTACATCATTCCTGACAATGTCTGGTAATGAAACACAATAGATGGAACCAAAACTGGGGTCACATGAGTGGCCTCTAGGGACAGACAACACCCTGTTTAGGCACTACCCAACACATTTCATCATTAGGCATCCTCTGGGGCAGTGTATCTAGTGGGAGAATTCTGCTGTTATTTGGCTAATTTGTTTCCAGTGCTGTGAATCAGCACTATGTTATGTGAGTGTATTCTTTTATATGCTTTTAATGCTTTGAATAAAAATGTTGCACTAAGAACCTTTTGCATTAATCTCCTTCTTATAATGTTTGATAGGTATTGTTAAGTGGACCCTGTGATTCATCTGTGGATTCAATGCATACCAACTAATTACAATATAAGATGTGTTGTTTGACCATCTTACTGAATTAATAGGTAAAAATCTGAGAAAAGATCAAGTGAACTGCACAGAGGAGGGTGTATTCAATATTCTATTGTGGAGTGAAGTCAATCCTTTGCTTCAATCGTATGGATTGTGCCTTCATTTTTTTCTTTATGGAGTGGATAGATTCACACTTAGGAGTGTGGCAGACTTTATTGGTACATGTTTTTTGTTGCACATTTTTTTGAGAACCTGGACTTTGAATTTGGACTATGAATTTGTGATATACAGTGTTTCACTGAAGGACTATCATTATATTATAAATATAATGTTCATGGGCAAAGAAACTGAATTAGATGGCATCAATTCATAAAGGCCCAATGTTGCTTGATAGAATAATGAGATTATATATATTTACATTATTTAAAAGTTTCATTAGGTTCTGAGACTCTCATTTTAAAATTGTCAAATTAAAAAATAATAGGGTGTTTAATTACTTTTAAAATATATGCATAAAACTTAAGTCATAGTATTTATTGGTTAAATGACATACTGAAAATACGAGGATCTAAAAATAATATATTTATACACAAAACTAGGGATACAAATGTTATCTTCTGGCACATGAGTGATATTAGCTGTTGTAAAGTTTAAGGGATTTACAGATAGTGATCAGGATTTAGGAAGGTTATTGAGGAAATGACACATGGTTCACAGATAAGAAGTCTTGCCACACTTCATACCAAAGTACGAGGTGGCAAGAGTAGAAATCTTTTGAAATGTCTGTATAACTTTGATCATAGCCTTGAAATGAGACAGACCTCTCTGGCAGAGATAACAAATTCAATTAAATGTGTAGTGGCACATAAAATTAATTTTGAAGCCATACACTTTTACCTTTCTTAAGTATGAAACTGTGGCATAAATTGGTTTTATAATAAATTGCTTAGAAGGAGGACAAATTATAGAACTGTTGTGGTAAAATAATGTAACATAAACTAGAGCTTGTTACCATGATCAAACAAAAAACATTTATTTATTTATCATTGTACTCGGAGTCAATCTGTGATAGTGTAACAAGGAACAAAAAGCAACAAGAACATAGACCTGAGTTGTGCCCTGGTCAAATGGTCAGCATGCCTAAAAGGGGGCATACCCAAGTATGAATTGAAATAAAATAAAAAATAGAAAAGAAAAAGGGAATGGGTGGGTGGGACACGAAATCCTACGACCACAAGCAAGGAGAAGAAGGAGGGCAGGCTTTATGCAGCCTGACTCCTCCTACAATAACAGGCTGACCTGCGGTCAGCCTTACACTTGTACTCGGAGTCAATCTGTGATAGTGTAACAAGGAACAAAAAGCAACAAGAACATAGACCTGAGTTGTGCCCTGGTCAAATGGTCAGCATGCCTAAAAGGGGGCAAAAATGACCAGTAGGATGAATATGATGCCAAATTATAGCCTACTGAAAATTACGTATAAACTATCAAATAACAAACACTTATGGTATCTCAAAAAATGGCTCTGGGCCAAACCCAGAGAAACAAGATGACCTCCACCTACCCAACGGGCTGGGGTCCCTGGCACAAATACACCGAACCTGCTCCTATCACTAATGACCCAAACTGGGTATAAGCCTGCCCTGAGCACCTAGCTGGTACCCAACATGAAGGAGACCATGAGAATGTGATAGATACCACACAGAAAAATTTTACCCATGGTGAGAAGTCCGCTGATCACAGCAGGAGGGCTACTCTTCAAGAACCCTGAGGATTGATAATAGAATGCGCAGCAAATAAAGAAAGTCTGTCAGGGTCTCCAACAACATAAAAGCTGAGCCCAACCGAAACGCCCTGACAATGCCATGCCGATACGTGATAAAAGGGCCAAAAACCGAACCAAGTAGGAAACCTACTGATCCTGACCTAGAGACTTGAGAAAATTCAGAATCCACTAACCCCCTGAGCCTGTAAAAGCTGCTGGAGCTGCCATGCTGACTTACCATAGTTCCATGCTTCCGCCAATCCTAGCCAAAAGTAACTATGAAATAAAAGGTCGTGTGCATACCAGAGGGAAAAACCAGTCCCCTGGGTAACCTACTCTGCGTAAGTGGCATGCCACTGGGACAGCAACATGAACTACGAAAGAACGTGAGCATGCTGAGAACCTGCATCAGGAACGTAGCTGCATGAAAGAACAAAACACATGTCTTGTGCGAGCTACCAACCGTAAGCAGCCTAAACACCGAAGCTGCAAGAAACCACAAACTACATGAAAAAAACCCCGGTAGCGTGAATGATGAACAGCGTGAGAAACATGAGAACGAGAGTAACCTTGGGAAAACATGAGAAAACCTAGAAGAACAAGAGAAACAAAAGTGAGATTATCATAGAAACAACAAATTGCAAAAAAAAAAAATAAAAAACACGTAAATTGCGTGAGACACGTAGACTGCATGAGACACGTAAATTGCATGAGAAACGTAAATTGCATGAGAAACGTAAATTGCATGAGAAACGTAAATTGCATGAGAAACGTAAATTGCCTGAGAAACGTGAGTTTGTATGAAATACATAAACAGCGTAAGAACAGATGAGGAGACTTGCCACTGAACAAGCCAATTAAAAACGATCACCTCAATCTGTCAACCCATAGACGTGATGGGTATTCAACAGTGGTAGAACATGAACAACCCAGCTGTTTGACAGCAACCAAAAAACATACATGCAAGCAGCCCCAAGACATAATACCCCTGGTACCTGACAATGATGATGTGGGTGCAGGAATGGCAAGACCAATAGCGCAAGAATGTGAACCTAATGATGACACCCCCCTACTGTATGCAGTACGTGAGCCCGAGCAACCTGCAGCGCCTGGACAGGAAATTAAAAACGAACACTCAGGGCTAAGATACCCACAGACAGAGGTGGGTAAAAGTAAAAGTGTAATGGTGAACGTGCACGTATGACGTATGGAAACAGGCGAGAGGATTGTGGGACAACAATCAATTAAAAACGAAACCTCAGCCTGTACCGATCTGTAGACGTGACAGACCCTGAATGTGAGCACTAGCTAACAGAAATGCAGCGAACGAAAACTGTGACAAACATATGACATAAACGTAAAATACATGGGAAACCGAGGGAAGCATGGAAAGCGAGAGAAGCAATGGAAAGCGAGAAAAGCAATGGAAAGCGAGAACAGCAATGGAAAACGAGAACAGCAATGGAAAACGAGAACAGCAATGGAAAACGAGAACAGCAATGGAAAACGAGAGAGGCAATGGAAAACGAGAGAGGCAATGGAAAACGAGAACAGCAATGGAAAACGAGAACAGCAATGGAAAACGAGAACAGCAATGGAAAACGAGAACAGCAATGGAAAACGAGAGAGGCAATGGAAAACGAGAGAGGCAATGGAAAACGAGAGACGCAATGGAAAACGAGAGATGCAATGGAAAACGAGAGACGCAATGGAAAACGAAAGAAGCAATGGAAAACGAGAGAAGCAATGGAAAACGAGAGAAGCAATGGGAACCGAGAGAAGCCAAGGAAAATGAGAGAAGCCAGGGAAAATGAGAATCAAAGGAAAACGTGAGAATCAAGGAAACACGAGAGAAACAAACGTGAGCACCAAGGGAAAAAACGTGAAAACATACGAAAAGTAAAACATGATAAATGTAAGAAACATGAAAAGGCATGAGAAGTGACACATAGCACGAGAAACCTTAAATGCATGAAAAACACTGTAAAATTTGCATGAAAATATTGTAACAATTGCATGAAAACACTGTAACTGCATGAAAACACCCAAAAGCAATATGGAAAACAAGAGAACATGGGAAAACGTGAGAGACATGGGATAACGTGAGAAAAAAAATGGGAAACGTGAGAAAAAAAAATGGGAAACGTGAGAAAAAATGGGAAACGTGAGAAAAAAAAATGGGAAACGTGAGAAAAAAATGGGAAACGTGGGAAAAAATGGGAAACGTGAAAAAAAAAAATGGGAAACGTGAGAAAAAAAAAAAAAAAAGGGAAACGTGAGAACATGGGAAGACGTAAGCCTGAACAAATGTGCGAGGCATGGAAAACGTGGGAAGCGAAAGAAACATGGAAAACGTGCGAACCAAGAGCATACGTAAGAACCATGTAAGGCGTGAGTAACATGGGAAACACGAGAAATGTAAGAACATGAATAGACAAGAGAAATGACAAATTGCATAAGAAAATGAACATTGCATGAGAACACCGTAAATTACATGATAACGTAAATAACATGAGAAACATACATTGCATAAGAAAATGTAAATTGACCATGACAAAGCATGAGAGATTGAAAAATATGCATAAGAAACCACAATTTATAAAACCGTGAAATGCCTTAAACGTGTAAAATGCATGAGAAACCGTAAAATGCATGAGAACCGTAAAAACCTGAGAAACCGTAAAAAGCACAAGAAACCGTAAATTTTACTGAAACCGTAAAAAACATGCACTGTAAAATGCATGAGAACCCATAAATTATATGAGAACCATAACTCGCATGAGAAACCGTAAAATGCATGATAACCGTAAAATGCATGAGAATCGTAATTGTATGCGAAACTAAACATGCATGCGAACCGTAAAAAAAAATAAGAAATCGCCTGAATTATCCCCTGAACCCTATACTTACACATGTCTTACCGTAAATTCTCATGAAACCGTCCTGCATCAAACCAGGAAAAAAAAAAAAAAAAAAAAACATGAGAAACCGTAATTTGTATGAGAACCGTAAAATGCGTGAGAAACCGTAAAAAGCATGAGGAAACCGAAAAAACGCATGAAAAACCGCAAAATTCATGAGAAAACCGCAAAAACGCATGTGCCAACCCGCAAAATGCACGAGCAACCAAAAAAACACCTGCACAACTGCAACATGCATAAGAAACCGCAAATTGAAAGAAAACGCAAGAATGAAAGGGAAATCGCAAATAGCAAGAAACCATGAAATGCATACGAAACCGCCACCGATCAGTAGGAGGCATGATTCCACACTCCACACCATCACCAGGACAGGGGTGAATGGGGAGCGCCAGCCCATGCAACCACCAATGACCCCCTGCCGCAGACAGGAAGTGAAGGGAATCCTGTGGCAGGGGACACAAATGGTCAACAAACAATCAAAATTAGCTGGAGGTGATGATCTGGGAGGGGGGAGGGCGATCACGCGCCTGGACGACAGCGACGCGCCGCACACAGCACACACTGGCAGCCCCCCCACACAGGAGGAACTGCGAAGCGAGGAACCCCAGACACCACGAATTGTTAGCTCACGGCTTCTTTCCTAGAGGAAAACAGGTTGATGGTATGATCCAATCAGCCAATCAGATATTTCAGAACAACAGGCATCTCATGCACAGAACTCCTGATCCGATCACACTGTTCCTGAGGGTAAGGATTTTTTTTTTTTTTGATTCACAATCATTTAACTGTTATAAAATGATCCATCTTACAATTTCGATGAACTCTGCAAACCTCCTAAATAAAGAGCAAATCTAAGCATGTTGTGAGCATCTTATAGGACCTATTTCCTATGTTTGCTAGGCTACATTACACAGAGCAGAGGAGGGGGCGAGGCCGGAGGCAGCCCCAGCAACAGGTCCCCGGCGACGGAGGAAGGGAGAGAGAGAGAGAGCGACCAAGAGCCTCCCGCAGCGCACATACCGCCTCTCACCAGCCGGAGACAAGCCGCGCGAGGAGGATAGAGGCGAGCGTGCGCGTGCGGACACCAGCACGGCCGCCCACGACGGAGGCCGGAACCCAGAGGGCCGCCCGTGCCGCTCCGAGTCTGCAGCGCCACATGAGGGAGAGCGGTCACAGCGAGCGGTGCCCCCCTTCCCCAAACCTGTAACTCCGCCGCCGAAATAGGGAGATTTGCTCCTAGCAGCCGCACATCTTCCTGCTGAACCTGAAACCCGGAAGTGACGTCAGACGCAAACGAAATCCTACGACCACAAGCAAGGAGAAGAAGGAGGGCAGGCTTTATGCAGCCTGACTCCTCCTACAATAACAGGCTGACCTGCGGTCAGCCTTACACTAATACATAAGGAGGTCTCCTTTGTATCATTTCTAAGAAAGGCTCAGATTATTTCATATAATATATGGGGTATATACAGTAAATAACATATACATTCACATAATTAATAGACAACTAATATTATAAATACCGTATTTATCGGCGTATAACATGCACCGGCGTATAACACGCACCACAATTTAGGAGGGAATTTTAAGGAAAAAAAACTTTTAGGAGGGAAGTTGAAGGGAAAAAAACTTACATTTAAATGCCCTTCATTGCAGCCTTGTCAGTGCAGCCTTGTCAGTGCAGCCTTCCCCAGTGCAGCCTTGTCAGTGCAGCCTTCCCCAGTGCAGCCTTGTCAGTGCAGCCTTCCCCAGTGCAGCCTTGTCAGCCTTGTCAGTGCAGCCTTGTCAGTGCAGCCTTCCCCAGTGCAGCCTTCCCCAGTGCAGCCTTCCCCAGTGCAGCCTTCCCCAGTGCAGCCTTGCCCCAGTGCAGCCTGGTATCCCCTGTCCCTGCTTCTAGGGCTTCAAAATCGCGGTCCGCGATTTGAAAATGGCGCCGCCGGCGCCAAAGTACACAGAGCCGGTCCTCGGCTCTTTCCGGCGGCTCTCGTTTACTTTCGGTTCCACTCGTAGTCCGGAGCGGAGCTATCCGAGTAGGTTCGGATAGCTCCGCTCGGGACTACGAGTGGAGCCGAAAGTAAACGAGAGCCGCCGGAAAGAGCCGAGGACCGGCTCTGTGTACTTCGGCTCCGGCGGCGCCATTTTCAAATCGCGGACCGCGATTTTGACATTTAGACAGATCGGGATCGGCGGGGATCGGCGTATAACACGCACCTACAACTTTCCCCTGATTTTAAGGGGAAAAAAGTGCGTGTTATACGCCGATAAATACGGTATATAGTAATATTTTGTACATGCAGTATTCTGTATATAATGAAATAAAAACTTCAGATATATAATTATAAAAATATATATTATATATTAATATAAAAACAAGCACATATTTGTTTTTGTTTAAATAAACACTAAACTGTTTAAATAAAAAAAAAATTAAAACCCAACACCATTAATGCCCCGTACACACGGTCGGACTTTGTTCGGACATTCCGACAACAAAATCCTCGGATTTTTTCAGACGGATGTTGGCTCAAACTTGTTTTGCCTACACACGGTCGCACAAAGTTGTCGGAATTTCCGATCGACAACCACGCGGTCACGTACACCACGTACGACGAGACTAGAAAAGGCTGGTTCAGAACCAAGCGCGGCACCCTTTGGGCTCCTTTTGCTAATCTCGCGTTAGTAAAAGTTTGGTGAGAGACGATTCGCGCTTTTTCAGACTCGTGGCTTTCAGATCGTTTTCTGCCGTTCAGTTTGTGCTTGTGGGTTTGTATCTGCTCTTCAGTGCGTGCAGTCAGTTCGTATCTGAGTTTTCTGTGTGATCTTGCCTGCTCGTTGCTGTTTTTCAGGTCGCTCTTCACAGCCCTTGCTGTTCTTCAGTGCGTTCTGTTACTTCGTTCTGAGCAGCCGACCGTTTTCTAGTCATGTTTTGTATGCGTACTTCTCGTACAGTTCGTGCTGTGCGGGGGCTTGGTGTTGGGGTCCTGACCTTGACACAAGTCCAGTCCATGAACAGGGTGGGGAGGAGTTCATGGACCAAGAATTGGTTGCTTCAGCGTGACCAGTTCTCTCATATGCCTTTGCTCCGTGAGATCCGTGAGAATAATCCTAATGATTTCAGGAACTTTCTCCAGATGACGGACCCCGTGTTTCACCGTTTGTTGGCTTCGCTGACCCCCTATATCAGCAGGCAGGATACCTGCATGAGGCAAGCCATCACTCCGGAGCAGAGGTTGATCGCTACCCTGCGGTATTTGGCCACAGTGAGAAGCCTGCAGGACCTCAAGTTCTCGACAGGCATCTCCCCCCAGGCTCTTCTTTGTGGACATTTACTGCTTGTGTTTGTTTGAGCTGACCCTGACAGAAATGTGTTGAGTGCAGACAATGGCGTGATTGTGTAACCTTATACAAAGCACTGTTGGCTGTTATTTACTAAATGCAAAGACACTTTTCACTACAAGTGCACTTGCAACTGCACTGAAACTGCACTTGTAGTGCAAAGAGGATTTGCCCTCAGGAAATAACCCCCATTTTCTCATAAAACAACAATTACATCACCCCAAAAGTGTTGTAGCGTTGAGACAATAATCCACACATTCTTAAAGAACAATCTTTTTAATACCTGCACAATCACATGTGCATTTACCAAAGGTTTTTCTGACAAACCGACATGTTTGTTGTATAACAATTTTTGTGGTGTCATTATCCAAAATCAAAATGTGCATTTTATAGAAAACAGGCCTGTGTAAAACCAACAAGAAAGACACAAATCTTGATCTTACAAAGTTCACCTTTGGTAGAACTGGAAGGCAATATCAGACATGAGTATTTAGGAACTGTGTTTGATATTGCGTTCAGATGGGGGGAAATCACCCCTGGAAAAGCCAAATTTGGAAGATGCACACAAATTTCACAATGTCAACATGTGCTACCTGCCATCACGGGGGATCAAAGGATGTGTTTTGGGGGAGAAAGCCCTTCCTCACCGCTACTTTATTATTGAGGAAGGGGTTGCACCCCCAAAACGCGTTAATTGATCTCCCGTGATGGCAGATAGCACATGTTGGCACACTGTGTGCATCTTCCAAATTTGGCTTTGGGAAAAATCACAAAAACATTTCGCACATTGTAGCACACAAAAGAAGAAAGTGATTTGGAGGGGTTTTAAACTCGCCCCAAAACATCAATGATGTTTTTATATTTTGGAATAACATCATTGATGTTTTGCTTAAAGTTTTCCAATTGTAAATTACACCCCATGATCTCCCCGATCAGGATCTGGGCACTTTCGGATGTGAAAGGATCTGGATCCACAACATCACAATCACCTAAAAAGAGAGGAAACCCAAAATAAATTAGGTCTAAAAAAAATGCCGCCATCCATCTCTTATCTGAGCCTGTGGTTGCAGACACTCACCTGTTGTGGTGACTAGTTCCACCATGTCTTCTTCCTCCTGCTCATCTTGTGTTGGGGGGATTTCCCCTTCTTCCAGAGGGGGGGGGGGGCTCTGGTCTCCTCGGATGAGGGGTGTCCTCCGAGTCTTTTCTCCCCTATGTAAAACAAAAATGGTATAATTAGCACACAGATATTTGATGGCAGAACTATAAAGATGAAACATTGCTTGGAAGTGGGGTACAATTGTCTGTTTTAGCAGAGTTCCAAGATGTAGCTTTTTTATTGCCCTTTGTCAAGCTGCAATACTTTACCTGTTTAGTACAAGCTTCACAGATGTAACCCCCCTTTAGTATACACTGGAGCACCTGTGTGCCCCCCCTAATAAAAATGGTGTTCTGGGGTCCCACAATAGTGCTCTAGTGTCCAGATGTGAAAACAGCTGCTCAGTGTCCTCTCCTTACACACAATCTAGTTTGCATTTCATTCTAGTAACAAAGCCATCTACACAACCCAATTCTTTGAAGACAAGTATAGGGCCTCAAAATGGTGGCCAAATGCATATGGGCTAAACAATGGTATTTTATAGTCCGAAAAAAAAATGTGTGATCCGAACGAATAATGTGCCCATGAACATGAAAGTTGCCATTTTAAACTGTACAACAGTTCCTAAAAGCACCTGGAGCAGCACGAACGTAATAAACACAAGAACAATAGGAACACAGCACAACTACTTACTTTTTTGCAGCACTCTCCGGATCTTTCTGTACTGCTCATGTTCTCGTAATTTCAGGTCCGACCACCGCTTCCTGAGCTGATCTTTCGATCGCCGTACCCCGAAATTCCGGTGCAGACTCCTGACCACTTTCGCCATGATCTTGGCCTTTCGGACATTGGGGTTGGGGTAAGGCCCATACTTTCCATCATAGTCGGCCTTCTTCAGGATGTCCACCATTTGCAACATCTCCCCAAAGGACATATTTGAGTCCTTCAATCTCCCTCTGGATCGGGACGTTTCAGGCTCCGGCCTTTCCTCCTCCTCGTTGCTGTAATTAGCACGATCCTGCTGTCTATCCGCCATGTGCTCTTCCTCCACTGCGCCGAACAAAAAGGGGCGGGGAATAGAATAGAAAGAACGTCAGGGGTGGGCGGAGTTACACGCATGCGCAGTGTGTATAAATCGTAACGCGCGTGTCTTACGTCCGATCTGTGAGCGGAGGAAGGAGCATCGGAGACGCCGATCGTGCTAACGAAGGTAGGATCTAAACTTGGGCCTATACTGCTTCGAAATTGAAGCCTATATTGTAACAAGATTAGGGGAGTTTGGCCTGACATTAGGGTTTGTCTTGTGTTGTGTCTTGCAGAGAAAATGGATGGGTTCAACGACCACAATTTCCTGCCCCTGTTTATTGACAAGTACAGGGAGCTGCCCTGTCTGTGGCAAGTGGGACACCCCCACTATAACCACAAACAGAAGAGGCAGACAGCGCTGGAGAAACTGCTGGAGTTGGTGAAGCCGGTGGTCCCCACAGCAACCATCCCTTATTTAAAAGCTAAAATTGGTGGCCTGAGGAGCACATATCTTAGGGAGCGCAAGAAGGTCACAGATTCCCAGAGGTCCGGAGCTGCAGCACATGACGTTTATGTCCCCAGGCTGTGGTACTATGAGAGACTGCGATTTCTGTCAGACCACACTGAAGTCAGGGAATCCCTCTCCACTCTTCCTTCCACTCTTCCTTCCACCCCAGCTGAGGCTTCTGATGTCCAACCTGGGCCTTCCAGCCAGGAAGAAGTGGAGGAGCCCAGCTGGAGTCAGGTATAGCATTGTTCTACTGATTTCTGGGCAATAAAGAAATGATGTTTACTAGATGTTATTATTGATCACTAATTGCTGCTTGAAAGTGTTTTACATATCAATAGACAGTAGTGGGCACCCAAAATTGGGACAAGAATGAAAAATGCTGGGCTCAGAATGATAGTCTGTTATATTTGTTAACATTCAATTTGCAGCAGTCAGGAGGTGAAAATTGTGTGTGATTGATGTAAAAAATACTAAAACTATGTCCCTTTTTCATACACAGGAAGACCTCAGCCAGGAGGAGGTTGTGGAATGTGACAGCCAGGAGGAGGCGGGGATTAGTGGCAGCCAGGAGTATGCGGGGCTAAGTGTCAGCCAAGAGAAGCCTGGGACAAGTCGCAGCCTGACTGAGTCTCAGGTTCCTCCCCTCCGCCTTCCATACAAAAGGGCCAGGAAGGCCACTCCCAGTCCTGTGCAGGATTCAGCATACAGGCTGATCCAGGAGGCTTCGGCGTCCCTCAGAGCCTTCCCCAGTCCTGAAGAGGCCTTTGCCTGCATGGCTGCCACCAAATTGCAGGGCATGCAGGAGGGCCAACGCAAGATCTCTGAGGACCTGATTTATAAAGTCCTTCGTAAGGGGGAGAGTGGGGAACTGACACACAAGACGGATGTCATTGAGATCGACGATTCTCTTCCTCCTCCTCCTCTTGCTGCCACATCTAGACCACCACAGCCAAAGCCTGTAAAGAAGCGTGGAAGGAAGACCAAAGAGTGATGACCCTGGGTTCAGTCTGGTCTGACAGAAGATGCAGTCTCTCGTATGACCACAGCCTGGGGACACAGATGTCATCTGCTGCTTTCTGGATCTCTGGGACTTCTGAACCAGTCTGCCCTCCCTTAGATATGGACTCCTCAGGCCACCAATTTTGCTTTTAAATAATTGATGTCTGCCCTGGGGGTCCAAGGCTTCGCCCACTTCTGCAGTTTCTCCAGCGTTGCCTCCCTCTTTGTTTATAGTTGTGACCCCTTAATAAAATATTTTTAGGTAAATTCTACTCTCCTGTGTGTGTTTTCATCCAAAAAGGACAGTTTGTTGGTGACGATTCAGGTACATTTCTAAAAACATAAAATGTGAAATTAACAAGGGACAACAACACCAAACAATCTCCTACAGATTAAATAGAATGGTGTTGTGGGAACTTGTCACAAAAAACACACAAACATTTTCGGGAGTACAAATCAAAATCACCAAAAAATAAAAAAATAAAAGAGAAACACAAAAAAAGATTCTACATTAAAGTAAAAAAAAAAAAAAAAAAATATGTTGTCAGATGTGAGAAATCAAAATATATTGAGGGAATCCCGATAAATAGTAACGAAATAAGTTTGTGAGAAGTGTGTGTGAATATGAGCAGCAAAACGACTTAATTCTTGTCACATTATAAAGAAGAAGAGAGTGCGCTGTATTAAACCATTTTGAACATTGCAGCGTGACGAAAGTGCTGTATCCATTATGAACGCTAAGTTTACCAGAACGAGCTGTCCCGTGTCGGAATTTATTCTGAGCATGCGTGGCACTTTGTGCGTCGGAACAGGCCACACACGGTCGGAATTGACACGATCGGATTTTGTTGTCGGAAAATTTTATCTCCTGCTGTCCAACTTTGTGTGTCGGAAAATCCGATGGAAAATGTCCGATGGCGCCCACACACAGTCGGAATTTCCGACAACACGCTCCGATCGGACATTGTCCATCGGAAAATCCGACCGTGTGTACGGGGCATAACACTGGAAGTGGAACAGATACAAAGTTATGCACATTATGAAGACTATTTAATAAAACCATGTAAAAATTTGGAAAAAGAAAATGACTATGAAGTAAAATTAGTATTTACGATAACCAATAATGTTTTCTTATTTTTTCTTATTATTTCTTCTTATATATATATATATATATATATATATATATATATATATATATATATATATATATATATATATATATATATATATATATATATATATATAATCTATATTTATGTATTTAAAAAACAAAACAATAGGCTTAAATGCCACTTTGTTGCAGTGCAGTGTGACATAGGAAAATGTACATATCATATCACAATTTGTCACAGAGAAGCTTAACATACAGTACATCTGTTACAGTACAAAGAAAAAGGGAAAAAAGAAAAAGAGGGAAACAACTACCCCCACCCCAGAAAGGAGAGTTATTACATTCCTCAGGCTCAGGTCGATGTGGGTCCATAGAACCAAGAAACAGTGTGTGAGGGGACTGAAGTAAGGATCAATTGACTCTCACAGGTCACATAACTATAAGTGAACAAATAAGTGAACTATAACAAAAGAGAACAAATATAGGTAACTAAGAGAATCTAACTGGACACATACCCAGCAAGCTACAATATTTACTCATATCCTATAACCTTCAGGCTCCATTCACATCTAGGCATTGCTATTTTTACAGGCGTTTATCTAGCGTTTTGCAGCATTTTTTCAGCGTTTGTGCAGCATTTTTGCTAAGTTTTTGTGCAGGCGTTTTGAGTTGACAAATGACCAATGAAAAGCAGTAAAACACCTGTAATCTGCCAAAAAAGCTCATGTACTTTTTTGAGCATGGGCATTTTGCTTAAGGCAACAGAATTCTCAGATGTGAATAGGGGCCATTAAAAGGAATAGGATTTGTCTTGTTAGGCCTTTTTAGAGCTGAGGCCTAAAGCAGAAAATCGTCCAAAAATGCCTAGATGTGAACGGAGCCTCAAAGGTAGATAAGATTGGAATTACAAGGTGACCTGAAGTCACCGAGTCACCTACAAGGGTCGCAAATTTGCGTTTTCCTTTAGAGTCGAGCAAGGTGGCATAGACTCGATGGTACAATGTCTGACCCTGAGGTATAAGCCTCCAAGTAGCCTTTATCTTATTAAAATTCACATGTGCCTCTGGTATTCAGAATCCATTCCTTAGCTTTCATTATCTCAGTTACTTTCCTGATATGGTCCCTTCAGCTTAGGACTTGATTGCAATAAATCGGCATGAGGCACTTGGCTGTTTTAGGCAGGTGTGGGAGAAAAACTGCATCTATAGTGCAGTCTGGGTAAAATGAGAGGTGGTCCCCTCAAAGTACAGCTTATTTTGCATACGTTGCATTACGTGCTCTTTAATGGTAGATTTGTGCAGCTTACATATAAAGTTTTTACATATAAAGTGGAAGAATGGTCAAACATTCGTATAGACACACTCCTAAACCTTGTGGACAACCTTCCCAGAAGAGTTGAAGCTGTTATAGCTGCAAAGGGTGGGTCAACTCAATATTGAACCCTACGAACTAAGACTGGGATGCCATTAAAATTCATGTGCGTGTAAAGGCAGGTGTCCTAATACTTTTGGTAATATATTGTATATCAGCCCGCTATTCCGGCTGTGGTTTTCATAATCACCTAGCCGACAAAGGAGGGATTCAATCCTTTAATCTTAAAGTTTGCCAATGGATTGAGAGTTAGATGATTATTATAACTAGGGATGAGCTCGATGTTAGCCCGTTCGACAAACAGCGAATATTATGGGGCATTCGCTGGAAATTCAAGCACCGCGGAATTTCCCATAATGCTCTGCGAGATTGCTGTATGAGGATTGGCCAAAGCATGCACCTGACCTGCATGCTTTGGCCAATCACAGCACAGCGTGCTCTGCTGAGAGAGCCATCATTGGCCAAAGGCAGGGGGCCTTTGTATTTGGTCATACAATGCCAGTGCTCGGCTGGCTGACATTCAAAGGGAATGCAACCTGCCCACCAACCGCCTCATTTGTGACATGCCCACCAGGTGAAACTCAACTTTGGCAATGCTGCAGTGGCTGCACACACAGCAGAGGGCCATCAATGAGTACCTGTGCAAGTATGGCACCAGGACAGGGTCAGGGGAGCTTGGCTTCTTTTCGTTACGCCAGTGGCTACTGATCAAGGATGCATGCACTGTCCTATCACCATTTGAGGAGGCCACAAGGATGGTGAGCAGCCTAAATGCATGCATCAGTGACACTGTCCCACTAGTCTTCCTGCTGGAGCACACGCTTCGTGGAATCATGGACAGGGCACTTGAGGCAGAACAGCGGGAGGAAGAGGAGGACTTCCTTTCCTCTCAAAGCCCCCTTTATCCAGGTAGCATTCCTGCAGGCCTGCCAAACACACAGGAAGAAGAGGAGGAGGTGGAGGAGGGTTGTGACAGTATGAATGTAGAGGATAACACGTAGCAGTCTTCGAGGGATTGTTTTCAGTCCCCAGAAATCCAAGGAGTTGTACTGTACATGGCTGGGAGGAGATAGTTACAGACAATGTGATCCTTAGTGACCCAGAGGACTCAGAATCAAATTCCTCTGCAAACTTACGCTGCATGGCCTCCTTGTTTCTACAAAGCCTGCGAAAGAATCCTAGGATTCGTGGTATCGCGGAGAGAGATCATTGCTGGCTGCCAACCCTTCTTGATCCATTATAAGAAAGGAAGTTGGGACTTTATATGAAGCAATGGAGTAGTGGAGGTAAATTAATATAAACACATTTATTTGGTAGCATAGATATGCATACATAAAAATATTTCATATCCTATATGCACAAGAAGCGTACACAAGGGCTGAGTGTATAGAGTGGAAAATACCTGCATAACATCATGTAGTCAGAAATGAACATATATATACACATAAAAATGACATATCTATGCCAATAGCAGCAGGCTTGACACCGGCACATGCACCTGCGTGGTACAACTGTATCCACCAGATGGTATAAAAAATAGAATATCTTAATGGTCAAAAAGTAATTAAATAAATAAATCACAATCCGTATAAGGTGTGTGGCTGTGGCATCAAAATAGAGCTCTACGCGTTTCGTGGGTTTACCCACTCGTCAGGAGCGGATGCGTCAGACATTTCTATAGGATAAAAAGATTTAAAAAAATATATATATACTTATCAAAGGAATTCAAAAAATGTTGTTTCTAGAACTATAGATAGTTAACCATTAGCACTCACCAACCCAGGCATAGACCGCGGAGTGGGATGATCGGTGCAGGGTCGGCCGAGAAACATTGCCTCAACGCGGGAGCTGAGGCGGCATAAAACAAGGATGCAGCATCGAAAAGGGGGCTTGAGGGGTGGATGGAAACTCCCTGTGGCCAGAAGATAGTGTATAACTTCATGGAGCAAAAATGTCTGGGAACAACATATTAAGTATGTGTGTGAATAATAAAATAAAATAAAATAATAAAGTAATGAATGGTGTTAATCATAATAATGATATATGGTATAGGATAGTAACACCAATGAATGTACCCAGTGTAGCTCCGTAAAAGAAGTGTGTAGATGATGTGAAGAAGAAGAAAGGTACGAATAATGCCCAAGAATGTGAAAAGTGTCTGTGTATAAGAATGATGAGAGTGACCTACAGCAAATTATAATATAAATGCTGGAGGGAATACCACGTGCAGTAAAGGGCAAATAGTGTGAACAGAAGATTAATCCACCCAAAGAGAAAGGGAGAAGATGAGGGTGGGAGAAGCCAAAAAAAGGAAACACAAGTGCCTACCCTTATGCTGCAACAAAAGACCCCCAGTGGATCAAATAGCTGGTATGTAGAGACCTCAAGGTGAGACTGGTCAGATTGAACAGCTCACTTAGAAAGGGGGGATGTAATTATGCCGCCAACGCCACGTCAATGAGCCAATGGAGGGGAGGGAGCCGCACCGGAGGTGAGTGTGGCACTCCTCAACAGTCGCGGAGACCTCCCCATGCCGGGACAGAAGATGTTATGGCTGAACGCCGGCGCCATGACGTCATTACTGACGTCACACGCACGGAGTGAAGCCGTCACACATGCAGCGTGACAAGCGTGGCGCCGATGCGCAAAGTGGTAAGCGCCCGCCCTCCCAAACGCCAGGTGTGCAGGGGGAGAGAAGGGGGAGGATCCAATAAGCGCATCGCAGCTCCTGCGATAGAGGTGGAGCCCAGCCATCCCCAAACAACGACCTATCCACACCTGTCAGGTCATGACCGGGCAAGGGGAGTGCTCATGGAGCATATGAATGGAGACAGTCCGTGCGGATGCATGGAACTGGTGGGAATATTGCTGCCTATAAAGAATATCATATGTATAGAACACACAAACATGGATATTGATGAACGATATGAATAAACATTTGTAATGGCAAAATTACAACCTTAAAAAGGATACCCTATGATTGAGGGTGAACCTCACACTGGGATGGCAGGGGAACACTGCCACTCCAATTACTCAACTGCTTCCATCCCGATATGTTGTGTATAGAAATGGGGGGAGAGAGTTTGGGACTTTATATGAAACACCCTAAGGTGCCTCCATCCCGCGGGACTTTCGATGAAGCACCCTAAGGTGCCTCCATCCCTTATGGCATTATAAGAAAGGAAGGAAGTTTTCCAATTGTAAATTACACCCCATGATCTCCCCGATCAGGATCTGGGCACTTTCGGATGTGAAAGGATCTGGATCCACAACATCACAATCACCTAAAAAGAGAGGAAACCCAAAATAAATTAGGTCTAAAAAAAATGCCGCCATCCATCTCTTATCTGAGCCTGTGGTTGCAGACACTCACCTGTTGTGGTGACTAGTTCCACCATGTCTTCTTCCTCCTGCTCATCTTGTGTTGGGGGGATTTCCCCTTCTTCCAGAGGGGGGGGGGGGCTCTGGTCTCCTCGGATGAGGGGTGTCCTCCGAGTCTTTTCTCCCCTATGTAAAACAAAAATGGTATAATTAGCACACAGATATTTGATGGCAGAACTATAAAGATGAAACATTGCTTGGAAGTGGGGTACAATTGTCTGTTTTAGCAGAGTTCCAAGATGTAGCTTTTTTATTGCCCTTTGTCAAGCTGCAATACTTTACCTGTTTAGTACAAGCTTCACAGATGTAACCCCCCTTTAGTATACACTGGAGCACCTGTGTGCCCCCCCTAATAAAAATGGTGTTCTGGGGTCCCACAATAGTGCTCTAGTGTCCAGATGTGAAAACAGCTGCTCAGTGTCCTCTCCTTACACACAATCTAGTTTGCATTTCATTCTAGTAACAAAGCCATCTACACAACCCAATTCTTTGAAGACAAGTATAGGGCCTCAAAATGGTGGCCAAATGCATATGGGCTAAACAATGGTATTTTATAGTCCGAAAAAAAAATGTGTGATCCGAACGAATAATGTGCCCATGAACATGAAAGTTGCCATTTTAAACTGTACAACAGTTCCTAAAAGCACCTGGAGCAGCACGAACGTAATAAACACAAGAACAATAGGAACACAGCACAACTACTTACTTTTTTGCAGCACTCTCCGGATCTTTCTGTACTGCTCATGTTCTCGTAATTTCAGGTCCGACCACCGCTTCCTGAGCTGATCTTTCGATCGCCGTACCCCGAAATTCCGGTGCAGACTCCTGACCACTTTCGCCATGATCTTGGCCTTTCGGACATTGGGGTTGGGGTAAGGCCCATACTTTCCATCATAGTCGGCCTTCTTCAGGATGTCCACCATTTGCAACATCTCCCCAAAGGACATATTTGAGTCCTTCAATCTCCCTCTGGATCGGGACGTTTCAGGCTCCGGCCTTTCCTCCTCCTCGTTGCTGTAATTAGCACGATCCTGCTGTCTATCCGCCATGTGCTCTTCCTCCACTGCGCCGAACAAAAAGGGGCGGGGAATAGAATAGAAAGAACGTCAGGGGTGGGCGGAGTTACACGCATGCGCAGTGTGTATAAATCGTAACGCGCGTGTCTTACGTCCGATCTGTGAGCGGAGGAAGGAGCATCGGAGACGCCGATCGTGCTAACGAAGGTAGGATCTAAACTTGGGCCTATACTGCTTCGAAATTGAAGCCTATATTGTAACAAGATTAGGGGAGTTTGGCCTGACATTAGGGTTTGTCTTGTGTTGTGTCTTGCAGAGAAAATGGATGGGTTCAACGACCACAATTTCCTGCCCCTGTTTATTGACAAGTACAGGGAGCTGCCCTGTCTGTGGCAAGTGGGACACCCCCACTATAACCACAAACAGAAGAGGCAGACAGCGCTGGAGAAACTGCTGGAGTTGGTGAAGCCGGTGGTCCCCACAGCAACCATCCCTTATTTAAAAGCTAAAATTGGTGGCCTGAGGAGCACATATCTTAGGGAGCGCAAGAAGGTCACAGATTCCCAGAGGTCCGGAGCTGCAGCACATGACGTTTATGTCCCCAGGCTGTGGTACTATGAGAGACTGCGATTTCTGTCAGACCACACTGAAGTCAGGGAATCCCTCTCCACTCTTCCTTCCACTCTTCCTTCCACCCCAGCTGAGGCTTCTGATGTCCAACCTGGGCCTTCCAGCCAGGAAGAAGTGGAGGAGCCCAGCTGGAGTCAGGTATAGCATTGTTCTACTGATTTCTGGGCAATAAAGAAATGATGTTTACTAGATGTTATTATTGATCACTAATTGCTGCTTGAAAGTGTTTTACATATCAATAGACAGTAGTGGGCACCCAAAATTGGGACAAGAATGAAAAATGCTGGGCTCAGAATGATAGTCTGTTATATTTGTTAACATTCAATTTGCAGCAGTCAGGAGGTGAAAATTGTGTGTGATTGATGTAAAAAATACTAAAACTATGTCCCTTTTTCATACACAGGAAGACCTCAGCCAGGAGGAGGTTGTGGAATGTGACAGCCAGGAGGAGGCGGGGATTAGTGGCAGCCAGGAGTATGCGGGGCTAAGTGTCAGCCAAGAGAAGCCTGGGACAAGTCGCAGCCTGACTGAGTCTCAGGTTCCTCCCCTCCGCCTTCCATACAAAAGGGCCAGGAAGGCCACTCCCAGTCCTGTGCAGGATTCAGCATACAGGCTGATCCAGGAGGCTTCGGCGTCCCTCAGAGCCTTCCCCAGTCCTGAAGAGGCCTTTGCCTGCATGGCTGCCACCAAATTGCAGGGCATGCAGGAGGGCCAACGCAAGATCTCTGAGGACCTGATTTATAAAGTCCTTCGTAAGGGGGAGAGTGGGGAACTGACACACAAGACGGATGTCATTGAGATCGACGATTCTCTTCCTCCTCCTCCTCTTGCTGCCACATCTAGACCACCACAGCCAAAGCCTGTAAAGAAGCGTGGAAGGAAGACCAAAGAGTGATGACCCTGGGTTCAGTCTGGTCTGACAGAAGATGCAGTCTCTCGTATGACCACAGCCTGGGGACACAGATGTCATCTGCTGCTTTCTGGATCTCTGGGACTTCTGAACCAGTCTGCCCTCCCTTAGATATGGACTCCTCAGGCCACCAATTTTGCTTTTAAATAATTGATGTCTGCCCTGGGGGTCCAAGGCTTCGCCCACTTCTGCAGTTTCTCCAGCGTTGCCTCCCTCTTTGTTTATAGTTGTGACCCCTTAATAAAATATTTTTAGGTAAATTCTACTCTCCTGTGTGTGTTTTCATCCAAAAAGGACAGTTTGTTGGTGACGATTCAGGTACATTTCTAAAAACATAAAATGTGAAATTAACAAGGGACAACAACACCAAACAATCTCCTACAGATTAAATAGAATGGTGTTGTGGGAACTTGTCACAAAAAACACACAAACATTTTCGGGAGTACAAATCAAAATCACCAAAAAATAAAAAAATAAAAGAGAAACACAAAAAAAGATTCTACATTAAAGTAAAAAAAAAAAAAAAAAAATATGTTGTCAGATGTGAGAAATCAAAATATATTGAGGGAATCCCGATAAATAGTAACGAAATAAGTTTGTGAGAAGTGTGTGTGAATATGAGCAGCAAAACGACTTAATTCTTGTCACATTATAAAGAAGAAGAGAGTGCGCTGTATTAAACCATTTTGAACATTGCAGCGTGACGAAAGTGCTGTATCCATTATGAACGCTAAGTTTACCAGAACGAGCTGTCCCGTGTCGGAATTTATTCTGAGCATGCGTGGCACTTTGTGCGTCGGAACAGGCCACACACGGTCGGAATTGACACGATCGGATTTTGTTGTCGGAAAATTTTATCTCCTGCTGTCCAACTTTGTGTGTCGGAAAATCCGATGGAAAATGTCCGATGGCGCCCACACACAGTCGGAATTTCCGACAACACGCTCCGATCGGACATTGTCCATCGGAAAATCCGACCGTGTGTACGGGGCATAACACTGGAAGTGGAACAGATACAAAGTTATGCACATTATGAAGACTATTTAATAAAACCATGTAAAAATTTGGAAAAAGAAAATGACTATGAAGTAAAATTAGTATTTACGATAACCAATAATGTTTTCTTATTTTTTCTTATTATTTCTTCTTATATATATATATATATTATATATATATATATATATATATATATATATATATATATATATATATATATATATATATATATATATATATATAATCTATATTTATGTATTTAAAAAACAAAACAATAGGCTTAAATGCCACTTTGTTGCAGTGCAGTGTGACATAGGAAAATGTACATATCATATCACAATTTGTCACAGAGAAGCTTAACATACAGTACATCTGTTACAGTACAAAGAAAAAGGGAAAAAAGAAAAAGAGGGAAACAACTACCCCCACCCCAGAAAGGAGAGTTATTACATTCCTCAGGCTCAGGTCGATGTGGGTCCATAGAACCAAGAAACAGTGTGTGAGGGGACTGAAGTAAGGATCAATTGACTCTCACAGGTCACATAACTATAAGTGAACAAATAAGTGAACTATAACAAAAGAGAACAAATATAGGTAACTAAGAGAATCTAACTGGACACATACCCAGCAAGCTACAATATTTACTCATATCCTATAACCTTCAGGCTCCATTCACATCTAGGCATTGCTATTTTTACAGGCGTTTATCTAGCGTTTTGCAGCATTTTTTCAGCGTTTGTGCAGCATTTTTGCTAAGTTTTTGTGCAGGCGTTTTGAGTTGACAAATGACCAATGAAAAGCAGTAAAACACCTGTAATCTGCCAAAAAAGCTCATGTACTTTTTTGAGCATGGGCATTTTGCTTAAGGCAACAGAATTCTCAGATGTGAATAGGGGCCATTAAAAGGAATAGGATTTGTCTTGTTAGGCCTTTTTAGAGCTGAGGCCTAAAGCAGAAAATCGTCCAAAAATGCCTAGATGTGAACGGAGCCTCAAAGGTAGATAAGATTGGAATTACAAGGTGACCTGAAGTCACCGAGTCACCTACAAGGGTCGCAAATTTGCGTTTTCCTTTAGAGTCGAGCAAGGTGGCATAGACTCGATGGTACAATGTCTGACCCTGAGGTATAAGCCTCCAAGTAGCCTTTATCTTATTAAAATTCACATGTGCCTCTGGTATTCAGAATCCATTCCTTAGCTTTCATTATCTCAGTTACTTTCCTGATATGGTCCCTTCAGCTTAGGACTTGATTGCAATAAATCGGCATGAGGCACTTGGCTGTTTTAGGCAGGTGTGGGAGAAAAACTGCATCTATAGTGCAGTCTGGGTAAAATGAGAGGTGGTCCCCTCAAAGTACAGCTTATTTTGCATACGTTGCATTACGTGCTCTTTAATGGTAGATTTGTGCAGCTTACATATAAAGTTTTTACATATAAAGTGGAAGAATGGTCAAACATTCGTATAGACACACTCCTAAACCTTGTGGACAACCTTCCCAGAAGAGTTGAAGCTGTTATAGCTGCAAAGGGTGGGTCAACTCAATATTGAACCCTACGAACTAAGACTGGGATGCCATTAAAATTCATGTGCGTGTAAAGGCAGGTGTCCTAATACTTTTGGTAATATATTGTATATCAGCCCGCTATTCCGGCTGTGGTTTTCATAATCACCTAGCCGACAAAGGAGGGATTCAATCCTTTAATCTTAAAGTTTGCCAATGGATTGAGAGTTAGATGATTATTATAACTAGGGATGAGCTCGATGTTAGCCCGTTCGACAAACAGCGAATATTATGGGGCATTCGCTGGAAATTCAAGCACCGCGGAATTTCCCATAATGCTCTGCGAGATTGCTGTATGAGGATTGGCCAAAGCATGCACCTGACCTGCATGCTTTGGCCAATCACAGCACAGCGTGCTCTGCTGAGAGAGCCATCATTGGCCAAAGGCAGGGGGCCTTTGTATTTGGTCATACAATGCCAGTGCTCGGCTGGCTGACATTCAAAGGGAATGCAACCTGCCCACCAACCGCCTCATTTGTGACATGCCCACCAGGTGAAACTCAACTTTGGCAATGCTGCAGTGGCTGCACACACAGCAGAGGGCCATCAATGAGTACCTGTGCAAGTATGGCACCAGGACAGGGTCAGGGGAGCTTGGCTTCTTTTCGTTACGCCAGTGGCTACTGATCAAGGATGCATGCACTGTCCTATCACCATTTGAGGAGGCCACAAGGATGGTGAGCAGCCTAAATGCATGCATCAGTGACACTGTCCCACTAGTCTTCCTGCTGGAGCACACGCTTCGTGGAATCATGGACAGGGCACTTGAGGCAGAACAGCGGGAGGAAGAGGAGGACTTCCTTTCCTCTCAAAGCCCCCTTTATCCAGGTAGCATTCCTGCAGGCCTGCCAAACACACAGGAAGAAGAGGAGGAGGTGGAGGAGGGTTGTGACAGTATGAATGTAGAGGATAACACGTAGCAGTCTTCGAGGGATTGTTTTCAGTCCCCAGAAATCCAAGGAGTTGTACTGTACATGGCTGGGAGGAGATAGTTACAGACAATGTGATCCTTAGTGACCCAGAGGACTCAGAATCAAATTCCTCTGCAAACTTACGCTGCATGGCCTCCTTGTTTCTACAAAGCCTGCGAAAGAATCCTAGGATTCGTGGTATCGCGGAGAGAGATCATTGCTGGCTGCCAACCCTTCTTGATCCATTATAAGAAAGGAAGTTGGGACTTTATATGAAGCAATGGAGTAGTGGAGGTAAATTAATATAAACACATTTATTTGGTAGCATAGATATGCATACATAAAAATATTTCATATCCTATATGCACAAGAAGCGTACACAAGGGCTGAGTGTATAGAGTGGAAAATACCTGCATAACATCATGTAGTCAGAAATGAACATATATATACACATAAAAATGACATATCTATGCCAATAGCAGCAGGCTTGACACCGGCACATGCACCTGCGTGGTACAACTGTATCCACCAGATGGTATAAAAAATAGAATATATTAATGGTCAAAAAGTAATTAAATAAATAAATCACAATCCGTATAAGGTGTGTGGCTGTGGCATCAAAATAGAGCTCTACGCGTTTCGTGGGTTTACCCACTCGTCAGGAGCGGATGCGTCAGACATTTCTATAGGATAAAAAGATTTAAAAAAATATATATATACTTATCAAAGGAATTCAAAAAATGTTGTTTCTAGAACTATAGATAGTTAACCATTAGCACTCACCAACCCAGGCATAGACCGCGGAGTGGGATGATCGGTGCAGGGTCGGCCGAGAAACATTGCCTCAACGCGGGAGCTGAGGCGGCATAAAACAAGGATGCAGCATCGAAAAGGGGGCTTGAGGGGTGGATGGAAACTCCCTGTGGCCAGAAGATAGTGTATAACTTCATGGAGCAAAAATGTCTGGGAACAACATATTAAGTATGTGTGTGAATAATAAAATAAAATAAAATAATAAAGTAATGAATGGTGTTAATCATAATAATGATATATGGTATAGGATAGTAACACCAATGAATGTACCCAGTGTAGCTCCGTAAAAGAAGTGTGTAGATGATGTGAAGAAGAAGAAAGGTACGAATAATGCCCAAGAATGTGAAAAGTGTCTGTGTATAAGAATGATGAGAGTGACCTACAGCAAATTATAATATAAATGCTGGAGGGAATACCACGTGCAGTAAAGGGCAAATAGTGTGAACAGAAGATTAATCCACCCAAAGAGAAAGGGAGAAGATGAGGGTGGGAGAAGCCAAAAAAAGGAAACACAAGTGCCTACCCTTATGCTGCAACAAAAGACCCCCAGTGGATCAAATAGCTGGTATGTAGAGACCTCAAGGTGAGACTGGTCAGATTGAACAGCTCACTTAGAAAGGGGGGATGTAATTATGCCGCCAACGCCACGTCAATGAGCCAATGGAGGGGAGGGAGCCGCACCGGAGGTGAGTGTGGCACTCCTCAACAGTCGCGGAGACCTCCCCATGCCGGGACAGAAGATGTTATGGCTGAACGCCGGCGCCATGACGTCATTACTGACGTCACACGCACGGAGTGAAGCCGTCACACATGCAGCGTGACAAGCGTGGCGCCGATGCGCAAAGTGGTAAGCGCCCGCCCTCCCAAACGCCAGGTGTGCAGGGGGAGAGAAGGGGGAGGATCCAATAAGCGCATCGCAGCTCCTGCGATAGAGGTGGAGCCCAGCCATCCCCAAACAACGACCTATCCACACCTGTCAGGTCATGACCGGGCAAGGGGAGTGCTCATGGAGCATATGAATGGAGACAGTCCGTGCGGATGCATGGAACTGGTGGGAATATTGCTGCCTATAAAGAATATCATATGTATAGAACACACAAACATGGATATTGATGAACGATATGAATAAACATTTGTAATGGCAAAATTACAACCTTAAAAAGGATACCCTATGATTGAGGGTGAACCTCACACTGGGATGGCAGGGGAACACTGCCACTCCAATTACTCAACTGCTTCCATCCCGATATGTTGTGTATAGAAATGGGGGGAGAGAGTTTGGGACTTTATATGAAACACCCTAAGGTGCCTCCATCCCGCGGGACTTTCGATGAAGCACCCTAAGGTGCCTCCATCCCTTATGGCATTATAAGAAAGGAAGTTGGGACTTTATATGAAGCAATGGAGTAGTGGAGGTAAATTAATATAAACACATTTATTTGGTAGCATAGATATGCATACATAAAAATATTTCATATCCTATGTACACAAGAAGCGTACACAAGGGCTGAGTGTATAGAGTGGAAAATACCTGCATAACATCATGTAGTCAGAAATGAACATATATATACACATAAAAATGACATATCTATGCCAATAGCAGCAGGCTTGACACCGGCACATGCACCCGCGTGGTACAACTGTATCCACCAGATGGTATAAAAAATAGAATATATTAATGGTCAAAAAGTAATTAAATAAATAAATCACAATCCGTATAAGGTATGTGGCTGTGGCATCAAAATAAAGCTCTACGCGTTTCGTGGGTTTACCCACTCGTCAGGAGCGGATGCGTCAGACATTTCTATAGGATAAAAAGATTAAAAAAAAATATATATACTTATCAAAGGAATTCAAAAAATGTTGTTTCTAGAACTATAGATAGTTAACCATTAGCACTCACCAACCCAGGCATAGACCGCGGAGTGGGATGATCGGTGCAGGGTCGGCCGAGAAACATTGCCTCAACGCGGGAGCTGAGGCGGCATAAAACAATGCCATAAGGGATGGAGGCACCTTAGGGTGCTTCATCGAAAGTCCCGCGGGATGGAGGCACCTTAGGGTGTTTCATATAAAGTCCCAAACTCTCTCCCCCCATTTCTATACACCTTCTTGATCAATGTTACAAGGGTAAAGTTGCAGAACTCATCCTGCCTTCGCAGAGCGAGCAGAGGATGAAACATCTTCAGGACATCTTGAAGAAAAGTTTGTGTAACGCATTTCCAGACCCTGGGAGGTTACCATTTCTGGGAGCTGGACAATGTGTTGCTGATGCTTTGTTCGGTTAGAGGAAGAGCGGTGGAGAAGGTGGCCGGCTGACCGATGCCTGTAAATGATTTTTCAGTCCTCAGCACCAAGGTCTGATAGGTTCAAGCAACCATCACCAGTGTCTGCATTATATGGTGCAGGAATATCTAGGGGCAAGAGCAGACTTGGAGACCTTTCCAACAGAGCATCCACTGGGTTACTGGGTCTTAAGGATGGACCACTGGCCACAACTTGCTCAATATGCAATTGAGCTACTGGCCTGTCCTGCAGCCAGTGTGCTTCCAACAATATTTTTGGTTTAGGGCACCACCACCACCCAAGGCCCGATTTTTCTGCCCCTGTTTAACAGGGGCATGTAATAATGATTTTTGATATAATATTTCACAGCAGGGCCCGTTCCTGCACCCAACAAGAGTAACTGTGAAGGGTTACAGTGTTGTGGCACCACCACCACAACCCAAGGCCCAATTTTTCTGCCCCTGTTTAACAGGGGCATGTAGTTACAATTTTTGATATAATATTTCACAGCAGGGCCCATTCCTGCACCCAACAAGAGTAACTGTGAGGGGCTACAGTGTTGTGGCACCACCACCAAGGCCAAATGTTTGTGTCCCTGTCTAACAGGGGCATGTAATTAACATTTTTGAAATAATATTTAACAGCAGGGCACGTTCCTCCACCCAACAAGAGTAACTGTGAGGGTTTACAGTTTGTGGCACCACCACCACCACCCAAGGCCCAATTTTTCTGCCCCTGTTTAACAGGGGCATATAATTACAATTTTTTAAATAATATTTAACAGCAGGGCCTGTTCCTGTACCCAACAAGAGTAACTTTGAGGGGTTACAGTGTTGTGGCAATAGCACCACCACTCAAGGCCAAATGTTTCTGCCCCTGTCTAACGGGCATGTAATTACAATTTTTGAAATAATATTTAACAGCAGGGCCTGTTCCTGCGCCCAACAAGAGTAACTGTGAGGGGTTACAGTGTTGTGTCATCACCACCACCCAAGGCCAAATGTTTCTGCCCCTGTCTAACAGGGGCATGTAATTACAATTTTTGAAATAATAATTAACAGCAGGGCTGTCAGAAACCATGAACCAGAGTGAGACAGAAGTCCAGTAAAATCACGCTTGTTTATTAATAAAATTAAAAAGGTAAATAGAGTAATCGTAGTCAAAGCATAGCCAGAGTCCAGTAACCGGATCGGGTAGTCAGCCAAGCCAGAGTTCAGTAACCCGATCCGGTAATCAGCCAAGCCAGAGTTCAGTAACCAGATCGAGTAATCAGCCAGGCCAGAAGTCAGGGATCCAAGTAGAGGAACAGCAAGCAGGATAAGGATCCAGAAGGGATGTCAGCAAAACCAGTCCAAGGATGAGACCCAATAGCGTTCCTCTGTACCATACCCCTTCCAATGCACCAGGTACTGTATGCGCCCTTGGAACCTACGGGAGTCAACAATGGATTGTACTTCATACTCCTCATGGTTCTCAACCTATATAGGGTGAGGACTTGGCACCGAGGTGGTAAAGCGGTTGCAGACCAAAGGTTTCAATAAGGAGACATGAAACACAATTGAGATGCGCATACTAGGAGGAAGGTCCAATACGTAAGTCACTGGGTTAATCCTGCGAAGGATACGGAAAGGACCAATAAACCAAGGTGCGAACTTCAGTGAGGGAACACTAAGTCGGAGGTTGCGAGATGACAGTCAGACCCTGTCCCCAACCTGGTAGGAAGGCACAGGCAGGCGGTTAGCATGGAGTCTGTACCTATCATTAGCATGGCACAAAGCCTCCTGGACTTGTGCCCAAGTGGAACGAAGACCACGGAACAAACGAGTCAAGCAACACAGAAGGTTGGAAACCATAATTCGCCATAAACGGAGACAATCGACAAATTCTGCCCATGGTATTAGGTCTGACCAGTTGTTGTGATGGTCAGAAATATAGCATTGTTGGAATTGCTCCAAGGACTGATTGGCTCATTCTGTGGCCCCATTAGACTGTGGGTGATACGCAGACGAGAAAGCAAGCTGAATTTCCAGCTGTGCACAAAAGGCTCACCAGAACCGGGACACAAACTGACTACCTCTGTCCGAGGCAATCACCTTGGGTAGCCCATATAAGCGAAAGATCTCCTGAGCAAAAATGGAAGCCAGTTCCTAGAAGTGGGCAACTTCTTAAGTGGAATACAATGACACATCTTTGAGAAGCGCTCAACCACCATAAGGATAACTGTGTTGCTTTGGGATTTGGGCAACTCCACAATGAAATCCATAGACAGGTGAGTCCAGGGCCTCTCTCCATTGGGTATGGGTTGTAGGAGGCCCACTGGAAGGTGTCGTGGAGTCTTACTCTGAGCACACATGGAACAGGCAGCTACGAAGGCAGTTACATCAGCACGTAGACTAGGCCACCAGAATTGTTGGGAAATGGCCAAAACGAGTTGATTCTTACCAGGGTGGCCAGCTGCCTTGGGAGAATGGTAAGTCTGGAGCACGGCAGTATGGAGACACTCTGGGACAAAGCAGCGGTCACAAGGTTTCTCAGGAGCAGCATCGACCTGAGCAGCAAGAATTTTGTCACCCAAAGGAGAAGTAAGACTGGTGCGAACCGTAGCCTGAATACGTTCAGGAGGAATCATAGGAACTGGAACCGACTCCAACTTGGAAGTGGAGGAAAATTGTCGTGACAAGGCGTCAGCCCTTACATTCTTAGTACCAGGTAAGAATGAGACAATGTAATTGAAACTTGACAAGTAAAGAGCCCATTGCGCCCTTCTGGGAGAGAGGCATTTAGCCTCAGACAAGAATGTGAGATTCTTATGGTCAGTAAGAATGAGAACCAGCACAGTGGTACCTTTGAGGAGCTGTCTCCATTCTTTCAGGGCTAAAATGATTGCCAACAGTTCTCTGTCACCAATCTCGTAATTGCACTCGGCAGGTGACAATTTTTTGGAAAAGTAGCCACAAGGATGCATAGCACTCTCAGAGGTAGGACAGTGAGACAGAAGGGCGCCAACACCAGTCTCAGAAGCATCAACCTAAAGGATAAAAGGTAACGTAGGATTAGGATGTACCAACACAGGAGCAAGAACAAAAGCAGCCTTGAGACTTTCAAAGGCCTTAATGGACTCCGGAGACCAACTCTGTGGGTTATCGTTCTTTCTGGTCATATTGGTCAGGGGCTTGACCAGAGACGAGAAGTTACGAATAAACTTCCGATAATAGTTGGCAAAGCCCAGGAAATGCTGCAGAGGACATAACCCCATGGGTCAAGGCTACTGTAGGACTGCTGAAAGTTTCACTGGTCCATCGAAAAACCAACAGTGGAAATGACATAGCCCAGGAATTCAACCTGTTCTCGATGGAACTCATACTTCTCCAGTTTACAATAGAGATTGTTCTCTCTTAATTTCTGAAGCACACGACAGACATCTGTGTGGTGGATCTCCAGGGACTTGGAAAATATGAGGATATCATTGAGATAAACCAAGGATATCATTGAGATAAACTGCAGCAAATCTCGGACATCGTTAATAAATTCCTGGAAAACTGCCGGGGCGTTACAAAGGCCAAAAGGCATTACGAGATACTCATAATGTCCTGTTCTGGTATTAAACGCAGTTTTCCAATCCTTAATCCTCACGAGATTGTAAGCCCCTCTCAGATCAAGCTTAGTGAAAACCGTTGCTCCCTTGAGGCGATCAAATAACTCTGTAATCAATGGGATCGGGTAGGCATTCTGAATCGTGAAATGATTGAGACCCCTATAATCAATACAAGGTCTCAGTTCACCGCTCTTCTTCTTCACAAAGAAGAAACCAGCACCAGCAGGAGACGAGGATTTGCGGATGAAACCCTGAGAAAGTGCATCTGTAACATACTCCTCCATGGCTTTATCCCCCAAAACCGACAAAGGGTAAACCCGGCCACAAGGGGGAGTGGCACCAGGTTGAAGGTCAATTGCACAATCATGCGACCGGTGTGGAGGCAAACTACCTGCTTGAACTTTGTCAAAGACATCGCTAAAATCATGGTACTCCTCTGGCAGGGAGGAGAGTGAAGAGGTACACAGGACCTTGGCTACCTTCCGGAAGCATGTTTCACTGCATTGTGGTGACCAATAGAGAACCTCAGCATGGAGCCAATCAAAAGAGGGATTGTGCCTCTGTAACCAAGAATAACCAATAACCAGCAGAAACTTAGGAGAGGAAATCACTTGGAATTGGATTATCTCATGGTAAAGAGCCCCTACGGCCATGGACAACGGAACCGTCTCAGGCTGTAGAGGTCTCCCATCAAGTGCCTCAATGGCAAGTGGAGTGTCACGCGAATCGAGTGGTGCGATACAAAGGCAGCATCAATGAACAGGCCAGCAGCCCCAGAGTCAATTAGAGACTGTATCTCGATAGACGACCTAGCCCAAGAAAGGGTGACCAAAACCAGGGGCTTATCCTTCTGGATAACTGGGGACGACACAATGCCACCTAAGGCCTGTCTATGACAGGACCTCAAGTTCGGGTGTTCCCAGGACGGGTAGGACAAGACTTCAGAAAGTGACCTACCTGGCCGCAATAAAGGCACAACCTCTCCCTCCTCCTAAAGGCTCTCTCATCCGCAAAAAGACGCGTGAAGCCCAAGTGCATGGGTTCATCTTGACTGACCGACTCTGTACCAGGAGGCATGGGAGGTGAGGGAGGCTTGGGTGGGACTGCAAAGCTCTGAGGCAAACATACATGAGGCTTCCACAAGCGCTCCTTAAAAGAAAGTCTTTCTCTTAGTCTGAAGTCAATGAGGATGGCAAACGAGATCAAGCTCTCCAGCTCAGTGGGTATATCTCGGGCTGCCATCTCATCCTTGATGGAATCCGAGAGACCATGAGAAAAAGCAGCCACAAGGGCCCTTATTGTTCCAAGCAACCTTTGCTGCCAGAGTACAGAACTCAATGGCGTAGTCGGCAACAGTTCTCGTACTCTGTTTGATGGACATGAGACACTTGGCAGCAGAAGCGGAGCGTGCGGAAACGTCAAATACCCTTTTAAAGAAGGCCACAAACTCAGGGTAACTCAAGACAACAGGTTTTTGTGTCTCCCATAGAGGGTTAGCCCAGATCAAGGCTCTCTCAGAAAGCAAAGATATCACGAACCCTACTTTGCTTCTGTCCATGGGAAACGCCTGGGACAGCATCTCAAAGTATATCTCAACTTGGTTGAGAAACCCTCTGCATTGAACTGGATTGCCCCCAAATCACTGGGGAAGCGGGGTGGAACCAGGTATACTTCTTATAGAGCTAATACTCAAGGTGGGTGCCTGCACAGAGACTGCAGCAGGGATGGCCTGCAATGCAGGTTGTACCGGAGCAGCCACTGTGGGGGATTCCAGGTGAGTCACGCAACTCAGAAGCGTTTGTAATGCCATGGCAAACTGATCCATGCGGTGGTCTTGCTCATCCAATCTGGAAAAAATATTACCAACAAGTGGATTGACTGTATCTTCTGAATTCATGGCCTTCGCCTACTGTCAGAAACCATGAACCAGACCGAGACAGAAGTACAGTAAAATCAGACTTGTTTATTAAAAAAAATAAAAAGGTATATAGAGTAAGCGTAGTCAAAGCATAGCCAGAGTCCAGTAACTGGATTGGGTAGTCAGCCAAGCCAGAGTTCAGTAACCAGATCGGGTAATCAGCCAAGCCAGAGTTCAGTAACCATATTGGGTAATCAGCCAGGTCAGAAGTCAGGGATCCAAGTAGAGGAACAGCAAGCAGGATAAAGATCCAGAAGGGATGTCAGCAAAACCAGTCCAAGGATGAGACCCAATAGCGTTCCTCTGTACCATACCCCTTCCAATGCACCAGGTACTGTATGCGCCCTTGGAACCTACGGGAGTCAACAATGGATTGTACTTCATACTCCTCATGGTTCTCAACCTGTATAGGGTGAGGACGTGGCACTGAGGTGGTAAAGCGGTTGCAGACCAAAGGTTTCAATAAGGAGACATGAAACACAACTGAGATGCGCATACTAGGAGGAAGGTCCAATACGTAAGTCACTGGGTTAATCCTGCGAAGGATACGGAAAGGACCAATAAACCAAGGTGCGAACTTCAGTGAGGGAACACTAAGTCGGAGGTTGCGAGATGACAGTCAGACCCTGTCCCTAACCTGGTAGGAAGGCACAGGCAGGCGGTCAGCATGGAGTCTGTACCTATCATTAGCATGGCACAAAGCCTCCTGGACTTGTGCCCAAGTGGAACGAAGACCACGGAACAAACGAGTCAAGCAACACAGAAGGTTGGAAACCATAATTCGCCATAAACGGAGACAATCGACAAACTCTGCCCATGGTATTAGGTCTGACCAGTTGTTGTGATGGTCAGAAATATAGCATTGTAGGAATTGCTCCAAGGACTGATTGGCTCATTCTGTGGCCCCATTAGACTGTGGGTGATACGCAGAGGAGAAAGCAAGCTGAATTTCCAGCTGTGCACAAAAGGCTCACCAGAACCGGGACACAAACTGACTACCCCTGTCCGAGACAATCACCTTGGGTAGCCCATATAAGCGAAAGATCTCCTGAGCAAAAATGGAAGCCAGTTCCTAGAAGTGGGCAACTTCTTAAGTGGAATACAATGACACATCTTTGAGAACCGGTCAACCACCATAAGGATAACTGTGTTGCTTTGGGAGTTGGGCAACTCCACAATGAAATCCATAGACAGGTGAGTCCAGGGCTTCTCTCCATTGGGTATGGGTTGTAGGAGGCCCACTGGAAGGTGTCGTGGAGTCTTACTCTGAGCACACACGGAACAGGCAGCTACGAAGGCAGTTACATCAGCACGTAGACTAGGCCACCAGAATTGTTGAGAAATGGCCAAAACGAGTTGATTCTTACCAGGGTGGCCAGCTTCCTTGGGAGAATGCTAAGTCTGGAGCACGGCAGTATGGAGACACTCTGGGACAAAGCAGCGGTCACAAGGTTTCTCAGGAACCGAAGGCCCAATTTTTTCTGCCCCTACTTAACAGGGGCATGTAATTATAATTTTTGAAATAATATTTAACAGCAGGGCCCTTTCCTGTACCCAACAAGAGTAACTATGAGGGGTTACAATGTTCTGGCACCACCAACAATATTTATGCAGAGTATATAGTGCAGTCCGTATAGTATACATACTGCAGTTCAGAGTATATAGTGCCTGGGGGACCCCCACAACATTATTTTTTTGGCACGGGGTTCCTCTTAATATCTATACCAGACCTGAAAGGCATGGTATGGATTTTGGGGGGGACCCCACTCCATTTTTTGTTTAATTTTGACGTGGGGTTCCCCTGGCAATGGACTGGGGGGGCGGCAATACATTACAGCCGCGAGCAATTTTAAATGACATTTTTTCCTTTATAAATTTCTTACTTTACAGGCAGACTAAGGGGACCCTCAGGCATAATATTTAAAGGAATATTTCATTTTTATTGATTCACTTTCAGCATTATTAAAATCACTGCTCTGGAAAAAACGTAATTTGTTAAAACTTTTTTCCAATGATACATGTCCCCTGGGATAGTACCTAAGTCCCCATACACTTTTTATGGCAATAACTTGCATATAACCCTTTAAAATTAGCACTTTTGATTTTTCACCTTCGTATCCCATAGACTTTAACGGTGTTCGTGTGTTGGCACAAATTTTTTGCCTGTTCGCATGTTCTGCTGCGAACCAAACCAGGGGGTGTTCGGCTCATCCCTAATTATAACCTTTACCTTCTGGATAAATAAACTTAATGTGGATAATCCTGTTGGTTTTTAAATCAGGGCATCAAAATGTTATCTCATGCAGCAAATATTTATAATCATTCACTTTTATTCACAATAATCATTCACAAACAATCTAGTGTTAATGTTTCTTCAGCAAGGCCAGTAAACCATGTTATTCCAGGAGGCACAGTTCTTTTTTTTTTTTTTAAAGTTTTGTGTTTAAGCAGCCAAAGGAATAATTGTTAAATAGAAGTGTAGAGAGGTAGACTAAAAGGACAGAAGAGAAAACATGCAAACTAAAAGACTGACAGGCAGACAGATAGGCAAAACATTATATGCAGATTTTCAGGGGGACTGACAAAGATGGATATACAGAGAGGACAATAGATAGTATACATATGATTATCATTCTTTAAAGTGTAACTCCAAACCAAATGTTTCTGACTTTGAATTTCAGTACATTTATTGAAAAAGGACTGGTGAAAACATGACCTGGTAAAGCCTGAAAATAAAACTAAGCATCCAAGATGTTGCCTTGTGGCTTCACATGGCTTAATCTAGAGTTAATGACTAATGCACACAGCAGAATGTTTTTACTTTTGGAGTGGACAGCTCTCCTGAGCTTTTATACTTTGGAGTTCATGTTCTTGCTTGTAATTCAGTATTACTGAAGAGAATTGGAATTGTTATACAGCTCAATAAGAGCAATAAGTAAGAGCATTTTCAACGCTCATTTTCTAAGCTTACTATCCAACTGCAAGTGGTGTTTATTCTATTTGAAGAGGAGTGGACCTTTAATTTGAATGAAACAAAACATAGGAGTGTGGGTAATCCATATGATTTGTGCAGTAAAAACTTGACAAATGTTCTCACGGGTGGCTGGATCTACCTTAGGAATATTTAATAAAGCATTTTAAAAAGATATGCATTTGTGTTCTGTAATTTCTCTGTAAAAAGAAAATATCAACAAAACAAAGTTCATGTATTAATACAGGAAATATGCAAAACTTTGTTAATACCTACATTTATATTTCATTTTACTCAGTTTTGTCACACACATCAAATAATTTCAATTTGCCAAATATGGCTACATTAATGTGCATATTTTCCCTGTCTACTTTAGCTTCTGTAGTTATTATGGGGGAATGAGGGATGGCATCTTCTATACTTCCTTCAAAGGCAAGGAATGAATCTACATTCTGTAGGCTAGCTACTGCTGCCCCAGCACCACTGATAAATCTGGTTTGTTATGTTGCTGGAAGAGAAGCAGCTAACACTGTCCAGGGGCTTTTCCAAAGTGTTTTTGTTACAGCAGGATTCTGAATATTAGAAATTGGTACAAAATTTCCCCGTAAGGGTGGGACTTTATAGGCATAGACTGTGAGACATACAATTTTGTAAAAAAGAATAAAGTAATTGTATTTAACATTTATCAAAAACAGTGAAGTAATACTCATACAAACATGTATTTAGAAATATCTGTACAATTTGCTTTCGAGTGCGTAATATTCCCAAAAGATCACAGAAATCTATGCACTCAAAATATGAACATGTAACAAATGGTCATATGCATTCGATATTTCCTACGTGTTACGGAGTATCATGCAGTCCTTCTTCAGGGATAATCCGATATGCATTTTATTCTAAATGTAGCAATCTCAAATATAAAAAAACGATATTTTCAACAACAACATACACTAGATCAGTATTTATATCCATCCGATGGCAACAGATGGATTCAGGCAAAGACAGAGATATATATATATGTGTTGCTCATATACTCACATGTCCAACAGAACATCAGAGTCCAAAAAAGTCGTGAAGAAATGGCCGGGTGGGCCGGAAAAGCACAAAAAAAGTACAGCGAGAGGATTTAAAAGAAAAACTTCCTGATTGATGAGAGAGGTGGGCGCAATGATCACCTGAGCGCAACAGCAGGAGGCTAGCACTTCAACTGCTGCCTTTCAGTTGGTAGACTCTGCCCCCTTCCGTGAGTTTGTGGAATGTGTGGTTTCTCAGTGGCAGGTACCCAAACGCCACTTTTTCTCACGGAAGGCGATTCCGGCTCTCCACCGGCATGTGGAAGGCAACGTCCATGCCTCGCTGGACAGGGTGGTCAGCGGTAAGGTGCATATTACCGCTGACTCATGGTCCAGCAGGCATGGACAGGGACGTTACCTAAGTTTCACGGCGCATTGGGTGACTCTGCTGGCAGCTGGGAAGGATGCAGGACAAGGTGCAGTAGTGTTGGAGGTTGTTCCGCCACCACGCCTCCAAAATGCTAATGATTGTGACACACCTCTCTCCTCCACCCCCTCCTCTTCTTCTTCCTCCATGGCCTCTTCCTCGGAACCAGCAGTGCTTCGTAGTCGTTCAAGGGGCTACGCAAGTACGCAGGCCAAAAGATGCCATGCGGTGCTTGAGCTGGTGTGCTTGGGGGACAGGAGCCACACTGGGGCAAAGGTTCTGTCAACTCTGCAGGGGCAGGTTCAGAGGTGGTTGACGCCACGCCAACTTAAGGCAGGAATGGTGGTTTGCGACAATGGCACAAACCTCCTCTCTGCCCTCGGACAGGGAAAAACGACCCATGTGCCCTGTTTGGCTCACGTCCCAAACTTGGTGGTGCAGCGGTTCTTGGGCAGGTACCCGGGCTTACAGGATGTCCTGAGGCAGGCCAGGAAAGTCTGTGTGCATTTCCGCCGGTCATATAATGCCAGTGCTCGGCTGACGGACCTCCAAAAGGAGTTTAACCTGCCCAAGAACCGCCTAATCTGTGACATGCCCACCAGGTGGAACTCAACGTTGGCCATGCTGCAGCGGCTGCACACGCAGCAGAGGGCCATCAATGAGTACCTGTGCGACTATGGCACCAGGACAGGGTCAGGGGAGCTTGTTTTTTTTCCCCACACCAGTGGGCCATGATCAGGGATGCATGCACTGTCCTGTCACCATTTGAGGAGGCCACGAGGATGGTGAGCAGTGACAGTGCATGCATCAGTGACACTGTCCCCCTTGTCCACCTGTTGGAGCACACGCTGCGTGGAATAATGGACAGGGCACTTGAGGCAGAACAGAGGCAGGAAGAGGAGGACTTCCTTAGCTCTCAAGGCCCCCTTTATCCAGACAGTGTTCCTGCGTGCCCGCCGATCACACAGGAAGAGGACGAGGAGGAGGAGGAGGAGGAAGATCGTGTCAGTATGGAGGTGGAGCCTAGCATTTAGCATCAGCAGCAGTCTTTAAGGGATCATTACCAAGAAACACATGGACTTGTACGTGGCTGGGAGGAGGTGGCTGCGGACCATGTCATCCTTAGTGACCCAGAGGACTCCGGACCGAATGCCTCAGCAAACCTACGCTGCATGGCCTCCCTGATCCTGCAAAGCCTGCGTAAGGATCCTCGTATTCGTGGTATCAAGGAGAAGGACCAATACTGGCTGGCAACCCTCCTTGATCCACGTTACAAGGGTAAGGTTGCGGACCTTATCTTGCCATCGCAGAGGGAGCAGAGGATGAAACATCTTTGGGAGGCCTTGCAGAAAGGTCTGTGCAACGCGTTCCCAGAGACTGGGAGGTTACAAACTCCTGTTTCTGGACAACATGTTGCTGAGGCTTCGGTCAGTCAAAGAAGTGGAGAAGGTGGCCGTCTGACCGATGCGTTCAGACAATTTTTTGGTCCGCAGCCCCAAGGTATGATCGATTCCAGCAACCATCGCCAGCGTCTGTTTTACATGGTGCAGGAATACCTAGTGGCAAGATCAGACTTGGACACCTTTCCCACCGAAAATCCTCTGGGTTACTGGGTCTTGAGGATGGATCACTGGCCAGAGCTTGCACAGTATGCAATTGAGCTACTGGCCTGTCCTGCATCCAGCGTTCTTTCGGAACGCACATTCAGTGCTGCTGGAGGTGTAGTAACCGATCACAGGGTGCGTCTGTCCACCGACTCGGTCGATCGACTGACCTTCATAAAAATGAATCAGTCTTGGATCACCACCAGCTACCAAGCACCTAATGCTGATGTAACCGAATAATTTTTTTTGAAATCTCAGATGCCTTCAAAGACTGCCTATGCTGATGCTGAGTGACTATCCCTGAGTAGTTATCCTCTTCCTCCTCAATCATCACGCTGATAGCTTGTAAGAACATTTTTGGTTCTGGGCGCCACCACCAGTGCCTAAGGCACAATTTTTCAGCCCCTGTTTAACAGGGGCGTGTAATTACAATTTTTGATGTAATACTTTGCAGCAGGGCTCGTTCCTGCATTCCGACTAGAGTGTCTGTGAGGGGTTGCAGTGTTGTGGCACCAGCACCAGTGCCTAAGGCCCATTTTTTCTGCCCCTGTTTAACAGGGGCGTGTAATTACAATTTTTGATGCAATACTTTGCAGCAGGGCTCGTTCCTGCGTTCCAACTAGAGTGTCTGTGAGGGGTTGCAGTGTTGTGGCACCAGCACCAGTGCCTAAGGCCCAATTTTTCAGCCCTTGTTTAACAGGGGCGTGTAATTACAATTTTTGATGCAATACTTTGCAGCAGGGCTCGTTCCTGCATTCCAACTAGAGTGTCTGTGAGGGGTTGCAGTGTTGTGGCACCAGCACCAGTGCCTAAGGCCTAATTTTTCAGCTCCTGTTCAACAGGGGCATGTAATTACAATTCTTGATCTAATATTTCACAGCAGGGCCCTGTGAGGGCTTACAGTGTTGTGGCCACAGCAACACCTAAGGCCCAAATTTCTGCTGAGTATATAGGGCAGGACCCTACTTTCAAACATCTAACTTACAAACGACTCCTACTTGCAAACGGAAGGAGACAACAGGAAGTGAGATGAAATCTACCCCTAGGAAGGGAAATTCTCTCCTGTAAGAGTCAATATGGGAAAAACATTTCTCCTTTCCACTGATGCTTTCCAATCCTTGTTCCACAAAAAAACCCAAATTTTCAAAAAACATTTTTCATTGGGACAAAAAGTGAGGTGAAATCTTCTGAAGAGGAGGAAAGACAGCAAAACAAATGTCAAAGGGGTGATAACCCTTCCCTATGTTTTCCAAAAAGCTTAAAAAAGATTTTTTGGCTGGAGCTAAACACGTTAAAAATGTACCCGTTCAAAATTACAAAGAGATTCTACTTAACAACAAACCTACAGTCCCTGTCTTGTTTGCACCACCTGTATACTGCTGTTCAGAGTATATAGGGCCTGGTGGCTCCACACCTTTCCTTATTTTAATTTGGGTGCGGGGTTCCCCTTAATATCCATACAAGACCCAAAGGGCCTGGTAATGGACTGGGGGGTACCCATGCCGTTTGTCTCACTGATTTTCATCCATATTGCCAGGACCCGACATTACATTAAACCCGCAAGCAGTTTTAAATGAGATTTTTTCCTTTAAAAATGACATTTGGTGCAGGGACTGTTCTAAACACGGGAAACACGCGTCACTTTACAGGCATACTATAGACACCCCCAGGTACGATATTTAAAGGAATATTTCACTTTTTTTTTTACTTTAAGCATCATTAAAATCACTGCTCCCGAAAAAACGGCCGTTTTTAAAAGTTTTTTTTGCATTGATACATGTCCCCTGGGGTAGGACCCGGGTCCCCAAACCCTTTTTAGGACAATACCATGCAAATTAGCCTTTAAAATGAGCACTTTTGATTTCGAACGTTCGAGTCCCATAGACGTCAATGGGGTTCTAACGTTCGTGCGAACTTTCGGTCCGTTCGCAGGTTCTGGTGCGACCCGAACCGGGGGGTGTTCGGCTCATCCCTAGCCCCGGAGCTCATATGGAATGGTTCCTTATACCCAAACAGCCGGCGGCATCAACCCCAGATCCAACCAAGATGGCATCAGTGTCAGCCACGAGGACGGAGCCTGGTTCGCCTGCAGGAGGAGGAGAGAGACATGACAGTCTACATGCTACCGTTCACCCCATCTAGCGACCTCTCCCCCTGCCTTCCCCGCTCTCTGTCACTTTCATCTCTTGGCAGCCCGGAAGTGGAACCCAGCAGCTCTTTACAGTGGGTCTCACAGGGTACTCAGCCCTCCCAGCAACAGAACTTAACACTCGGTGTGCCTCTGCCCCTCTCACTACAAGCTTCAATGAGTGCCGCTCCACTGACTCTGCCCTTACATGAGCCCCCATCCATATTTAATGGAGAGCAGGCACTATGGGCGCTCTTACAAAAACTGCCCACCAGAGATGACCTAGACTCTGTAGCAACCAGAATGGAGGCAGCACTCTGTGGGAAAATCGCGGGAATTAAACAAACAGTGGTAGAAGTGACCACACGAGTCACCTCTTTGGAATCTGACACTGAAACCCTCCACCAAGATGTCACTGCCTTGCAAGTTACACATGGGGAAGTAACAGACACAAATCGCACAGCTACACTTATTAATGGACGATCCGGAAAATAGCAATCGTAAGCGTAGTATCAGGATTCGCAGTTTGCCAGAGGCCACCCGGCAAGCAGACCTCAAGATGACAGTGACTGCCATATTTGATGACTGCTTGGAGCGCCCGACGGAGACACCTATTGCCATTGACAGAGTTCACAGAACCCTCGGCCCCAGAAACACAGCGGAAGACAGACCTAAAGATGCCCTTTGCTGCTTGCACAACTACTCTTTCAAAAAGGACATTCTTCACCGGGCCTGGTATAGAGGGCACATTGACTTTGACAGAGCGCAGGTTACTCTCCTGCCAGATGTCTCTCGGAGGACCCTACAGATGCGCCGCTGCATGAAAACTTTACTGGAGAAATTCGGCGAACAGGGAATCACATACAAGTGGGGTCATCCTTTCCATTTGATCGCACGTAAGGGAGGCCATACATAAACCCTTCGACACCCCAAAGATGTTTCCGCCTTCCTCAATTCCCTAGGGCTGCCATTGAGACCTCAAAGGCCTTGACGCAACCGCCGGTCTCAACGCAGAAGACCACAGGCTCCTTAGGACAACGAACCATGAACCCTTGGAGTGGAGTTGCTCTCAAGTGGGAAAACTGTTCAAAAATTTCTGTTCCCCTACACATGTAAGTGTTGCCTCTCATTGTTTTGGTTGTATTACCCATTTGACCGGTGGACCTGAAGACTCTCCTAGAAAATCATCCCTGGCCCTCCTAGATTGATTGTCTTGAGCCCCCCTGGCCCGTTGGCCTCATGGAAATATCTCGCATTTCCACTAATCTGGATTGGTTTTATACAGGTGAGGGGCAGGGGGAGGGCATACGGACCTAACCATTGGACTTACATGGAGGTTTATTTTGGGGAGGGTCAGACCCCCTTAGTCCTATCGCTATAGACTGAAGGTAGAAGACAATATGAACATTTATTTAGGGACCTCCTACCCGTTGGGTCCTTATACTCTATGTGGGTCTGCGCTACAACGAAATAAACATTGCTGCGCCTAGGTCATGGTACCTCTCATCACTGGTGCTCACTGCTAGTGTGGGGGTGGCCTCCAGGGTGAGATTCAGAGAGGCTGGGCAGCAGCAGGCTGGGGACAGGTGGAGGTCCCCCTGTTTCTGGCTCAGAACTGGATCCCCAGATGCCCCCCCTTCCACCTGCCTAGAGTTCTAGTACAATGACCAATATATGATTTTTCAGTTATAATAAAATCTAGAGATATGTGACTGTCTGGAAATGGTGTTTTGCTGCATTTGGTCCCCTCTTTCCTCTTCCCCCTCCCCCCTACCCCATCTTCTTCTTTTTTTTGTGTTAGGGACCCTTGTGACAGAGAAGTTGTTTTTCAACACAAATACCCCGCCTTGGGATCCGAAGGCTGTCCTAGCTGGAACTTAATCCTTTCAGGAGTATTGGTTTGGGGGTGGGGTTGCGGCTCACTCTCATTGGGCTTAGGCCCGGGGGGAGTGAGCGGTCTCTCCTTTAGACAGAGCTAATGATAGTATTGCGTGGTTGTTGGAGACTGTTATAGTTTTACTAATACTCAAGGCACTACTGAATGTTAAATTACTGGATGTTAAAATTCTATATTTTGTGTTTCCTCCTGGAGCTATTTCTGTAATAAGAAGCCTAGTGTAATAATGCGGTTCCTGATAGGACCGCTTCCAGGGCTCCGTAGTTGGGGGGCCCGACCTCTGAAGTGCCTTACCTCTTCCCCCTCCTAGCTGCCCAAATAGGCAGTAGCTCTCCATTTGGAGATTTAGTTTACTCCCATCTTTTCCTTCTCGTCCTCCATTTCTCTCTCTTCCTCTTTCTCTGCCCCCCTCTGTGTCCCTTTCCACTTTTTATCCTCAGCTATCCTAACCTAGTCCGTTATCCCCTCCCCCCCACACTACCTACCATTCTAGTTCCTGGCGAGGTCCGACGACCCGTCCCCACCCTACCTGAAATGTTTTTGAAATTTGTGTCCTGGAATGTGAAGGGCTTAAATGTCCCAGAAAAATGAACCAGTTTCCCTACTGATATTTGGAGACAAAGACCTCAGGTAGTATTTTTGCAAGAGACCCATTTTCAGGCGGATAGGATAGTGCGTCGCCCTCCTCAAAATCAAAGGGCACAAGTATCCTCCTGGCCAAAACTTTGCCCTGGCAGCTGAGAGACATCCACGCTGATCCTGAAGGTAGATACCTTTTTTTTAAAGGTACACTTCAGTCACAAACATTCACCTTCCCGAACCTGTACTTGCCGAATGTAGACCAGCTTCTGGTGCTCGAATCATGCTTGACCTCCCTGGCTTCCTTCACAGAGGGAACACTAGTGTTACGAGGAGATCTTAATCTTACCATTGATCCTCGCAAAGACTCATCGACGGGCTCCTCGACCCTGTCCCTGAGATCCCGGAACCAATTCAGGGAACTGTTACACTCGCATTGATTAATTGACATTTGGCGTATCCTTCATCCGCAGGAGAGGGACTACACCTTTTTCTAAGCAGTACATGGCTCATACTCTAAGATAGACCTCTTCTTGGTCTCCCACGCTATGATCCCACTTGTCCCTGGGGCTCAGATTGGGCACATCGCGCTCTCAGACCATGCTCCGATCTCCATAACCTTAGCCATGCTGCGCTCGACACCCAAAACAGGAACACGGCGACTAAACGAATCCAATTATTCAAGTTCCTGAGGTTAGAGCGGACATTTTAAGAGAGTAGGGAGGGACTCTTCTTTGAGAGTAACAAGGATTCTGTCCCTAATCCTCTATCTATTTGGTCAGCGCATAAGTGCTACATGAGAGGAATATTCATTAAACATGGTCGTCTGCTGAGCTCTGATGAAGAAGGGACGTGCCCTTCGAAACGCGTTAGCGGGTAGTGATGCCTATATGTTCCTCTAAGACCTTTGGAAGGCCTCGCTCATCATTATAACCACTTGCTTTTAGTTGATGCTCGAGTTTTACGGCACCTGATTTTACTACTGCTTGTGGGTAATTTCTTTTATCATTTTATTCAACAAATGTTTTACAAAAGATAATGCACATGGCTGGTGCGCCTCTCTCTCCTTTTATTTCTTTGTCTGCTAGGATTCCCCACCCTTGAGGGCAGCAAGGCCTGTGTCGTTTTTTCATCTATCTGGTTGACCACTTGTGCGCAGGAGTCATTTTCTTTTTCTGTATCGGTTGCTCACAAAACTCCATGATTGTGAAAAACGCCATAAAATTCACCCAGACAGGGCCCTGGAGGCAGAAGTAACTAGACTCCGGCAACAAATCAGAGAGCACTCTCTATTCCTTTCTAAGAATAGTCTATTGAAGGTACGCAGAACCTTTTATGAGTTTGAAGATAAATGCAGCAGAGCATTAGCGAATGCCATACGAACCCAACGCAACCTATCCTACATCCCTGCCTTATCTACCTCCACAGGAGCCAAAATTCATGACTCTGCAGAAATGGCAGAGTCCTTCCGTGTATTCTATGAAGCTCTCTATAATCTGCATTCCTACCTTTTGGGAGAACGGCCCCAGAATAGTTTGGAGGCCATAGAGACTTACCTTGTGGCGGCGAACCTGCCTTCTCTCAACAAAGGGGAGGTGGGCTTGCTCTCACAGCCTATAACTATGGACGAACTCAAGAAAGCCCTGGCTGGAACCCCGAGGGGGAAAGGGCCCGGCCCCGGCGGCTTCACAATTTCTTATTATAAAACTTTCCAAACTCAACTGGCAACTCGCTTTGTTACTGCCTTTAACGCAATACTAGATAATCACGCCATACCTCCAGACCTCCTGCAAGCCAGCATCTCTGTCATCCCTAAGCCTGAGAAGGATCTGCTTCTTTGTGCAAGTTATAGGCCTATCTCCCTACTTAATTGTGACTTGAAATTATATACAAAAATCTTGGCCGAGTGAATAGGCTCTGTCCTCCAACGCATAATCCCTCTAGATCAGGTTGGCTTTGTCCGCAACAGAGAGGCGTTGGACAACACTATTAGGATGATAGATGTGGTGGCAAGGGCCAAACGCCTTAATGTTCCACTCATCTTGTTGTCCACAGATGCCGAAAAGGCATTTGACAGGGTGAATTGGACTTTCCTCCTGGCCACCCTGCGATGACTTGGAATGCCGGCCTCCATCCTGTCCTGGATATCTGCCATCTATTCTTCCCCTATCGCATTGGTTAGAGTAAACAGTGTGTCCTCCAACCCCTTTAAGATAAGTAACGGTATGAGACAGGGGTGCCCACTTTCCCGGCTCCTTTTTTTATAATTTTCCTAGAACCCCTATTACAACACATTAGGCTTAACCCGGACATTGGAGGAATTGAAACAAGCACATACCACCATTAAATTGCTGCTTATGCGGATGACCTGCTATTTTACATCTCGGACCCGCATACTTCCCTCCCAATCTTATTATCGGCAATGCGCCAATACGGGGAGCTATCAGATTTTAAAAATAACCTGCAAAAGTCAGAGACGCTGAACATCTCTCTTACCCCTGGCTCCTGGGCTTCCCTTAGCGGCAATTTTCCCTTCCAGTGGACTCCTCAAGCCATCCAATATTTAGGCACTAAAATCCCCTATGATTTGCACCTCATTTACCAACTCAACTTTCAACCACTCCTGAGCGTTTTCTCCTCAGACCTAGACAGATGGAAGAGCCTGGCGGTTTCTTGGTTTGGTAGATGCAATGTCTTAAAGATGAATATCATGCCAAGACTGCTTTACCTCTTACAAGCACTACAGGTTAGGATACCACAGAACTTCTTTCGTAACATTTTTTATTAGATACAGTATGTCTGGCAGGGAAAACCCTCATGGTTCAAGAGATCTCTATTACAACGGCCAAAATCGAGAAGAGGGGTTGTTCTCCCAGACCCAGCCTTGTACTACACAGCAGTCCACATGAACAGAGTGGTGGACTGGTGCAGGCATTCATCACATAAGTTATGGGTTGGTCTAGAACAGGAAACAGTACTGTTTCCCCTTGAGGGCCTACCCTGGAGTGGAATTCGTTCTTCCAGATTCTCCTCTTCCCACCCATAATTGATTCCACCCTACAGGAGCTTCACAGATACTTTAGGATAGCGGAGACGCCCAGTTTTCCCTCCCCGTTGACACCCATAATTGGACACCCGGACTTTTTACCAGGCCTTTCTGATAGGTCCTTTCGTCTCCACTTAGATCAGAGCCTAGTTAGAGCCTCCTCCTTTTGCGGACCATCTGAATGGAGCGACCCCAATTCCTCCATATTGGGCAGATGGAAGATCTTGCAACTGTCACACTTTCTCAGATCCCTTCAGCAGACAACCTACACCCTTTGAAGAACTATGCCTGGGAGAGGAACCAATACAGAAATCCCTTTCTTACTCTTACAATATCTTACTGACCCACACGTCCCAACATGATCCCCCGTACCTGAGGAAGTGGGAGAGAGATCTTAATACTACGTTTACAGAAGACCAAAAAAATTGAATCCTCTTTTTTGCGCATAAGTCCTCCTTATGTAGCAAATACCAAGAAATCACCTACAAAGTTCTGACACGTTGGTAGAGGACCCCCTCTGTGTTATCATCCATATTCCCGGGACATAGTCCCCTGTGTTGGAGATGTCGCACATAGAATGGCACATTACTTCACATCTTCTGGGAGTGCCCAGTCTTGACCCCTTTTTGGAGACAGGTATTAGGAATCATTCACAAACTTACTGATGTTGCTCTTCAGGACAACCCAGCAGCAATACTCCTAAATCTGACTCCAATGTCCAGTAAGCGTTATCGTAAATTCCTATTGAAACATCTCTTGAATGCTGCCAGGGCATGTGTCCCCAGCATGTGGAAGCAGCAGTCCCCACCGACAGTGACACAGTGGTTTGTTAGGGTTCGTGATATTCAGCGGATGGAATGCCTTACAGCTGCTTTGAGGGAAAGGGAGGAGGAACACAACACACGTTGGACACATTGGGATCTGTTTCAATTCTCAGACGAATACAAGTCCTACACTTAGGCATCCTGTCCTTGGATAATTTAGGGTCATGGGTCGTCGGCCTCGCCAGAACTTCATACCCACCCCCCCTTCCTTCTTATTTCCCCACTTTTGCTCCTCTTTATCTCTATCCCTTCCTTTCTCCAATGACACCACTGGTGTCACTCACCCTTTTTTCCAATAATTAAGAAAATCCCCCTGGTTTGCGGTGTCCCATTTTGGTACCACTCCTATGTCCCTAGGATTGAGAACCATATCTTAAAAAAAAATATGATGTTTAGAGTCAGATCACTAAACTATATTAGCTTGATACTTGGCCAATAGGGATAAGCTAGTCTTACCCCCTGGGGGGTCACTTTTCCCCCAGTTGGTCTTACTAAATAATCCGCGCAGGTCCTTTGGAACTGTTTAGTTTATTTTTCTTTTTCTCTCTGGTTAGAAGGTTTCCAATACCGTCACGGTTGTACTGATGGATAAAATTGGTTGAACTCTTTAAACCACAATTTCCTGCTTCACCAGCATGTTCCAATGGAACCTTGACTGCTATCACATCAACGCACATTGACTTGTTTGAGTTTTTATAAATAACTATTACCAGATACAGATGATTGCCATGTTGTATTCCTTGCTTACTTGTATAATCCGCATTCCTTAAATAAAGGATTAAAAAAAAAAAACATGTACAGCAAGAATTTCGGTTCAAGCACACAGCTGAGTAAAGAGGAAGATAGGGCCATAAACCAGCTTAACTCCCTTTTTGAGGAAAATGATCAATCAGACCTCATTGACTGCGTTGACATTGAAAAACTTTTGGCCGATGCAGAACCCAATGAGAAGTTAGTCAAATCTAAATCTATGCTTAAGAAAAGGTCAGATCAGTTCCCAGCACCTAGCTCTAATCCAAATGTAGCAACATTTTTAAAGCTTGTATCCCGAGATTTGAATAAGATGTCATTAAAAGTTAATCCTAAAGAGAACATGACCTAGTTGGAAAATCAGGCCTTGAAAGATCTATCTAAAAATTGCTCATTGGTGGTCAAACCATCTGATAAAGGTGGAAACAGCGTTATCATGGATAATGATCAGTACACTGACATGTGTAGAAAAATTCTCAAAAATAAGAATTGGTACTGTTTTATCCCTATCCACATGATTGAAACGTTTAATGCTAAATTTTATGACCTAGTAGACACTGCAGGCAAAAGGGGTATTATAACAGCTACAACTTGGAAATACATATGCACCGAGCATCCTAGAATCCAGACGTTTTATTCGCTCCCAAAGATCCATAAGGGCAGAAATGATCCACCTGGCCATCCGATTATTTCGGGAAATGGCTCCATTTCTGAAAGACTTAGTCGATTAATCGATGAACACCTTAGGCTTTTTGTAATCAGCCTCCCATCCTATGTAAAGGATACGATCCACTTTCTTAAAATTTTAGATGGCCTTTTCCTTTCAGAGCATGCAACGTTAGTGATGATTGATGGCTATAGTTCCATTCCGCACACGCTGGGTTTTGCTGCGATCCATCATATTCTATCCAAACAAATAGATAATGAATGGCCATATAGCGATTTCATCAATCAATCTTTGGATTTTATTCTCAACCACAATATTTTCTCTTTTGATGGCTCCCGCTACCTCCAGGTACAGGGCTTTGCGATGGGGACATGTTGTGCCCCATCGTACGCCAATCTGTACCTGGGGGAGTGGGAGCGATCTTTGATGACAGATGAGCAATTGACAATGTATACCGACCACATTACGATGTGGGTAACGTACATCGATGACATGTTTTTAATCTGGGACAGCCCAGTAGAGATGCTATCTGCCTTTCTAGCTAGGGTCAACAAGAATCAATTCATCTAACTTTTATAATGTCTCATCACTCCGATGAGGTGACCTTTTTGGATGTCACGGTCCTCCGTGGGAAGGACAGTGCCATCTAGACTCATCTCTTCAGGAAGCTGACAGCTGGAAATTCTATACTCCATGTGTCCAGTTTCCATCCACGTCCACTCATAACTTCCATACCTTTTAGCCAGTACTTACGTACTAGAAGAAATTGCTCCGATGAGAAAATTTTTCAAATCGAAGCAAAAAAGCTACAGACTCGACTATTGGAGAGAGGATACACAAAAACATGCCTCAAGAAGGCCTACAGAAAATCCTTGGAAAAAAACAGATATGAACTTCTATATCTCAAAAACAAAAGAGTGGTGGGATAGAATGGTGTATCCTATTCTAACCAACATAACAAAATTTGCAATATAGTGCAAAAGTATTGGCACCTTCTGTCCATGGACTCAAATTTGGGCAGATTTGTGCCAACCAAACCACTTATCACTTTCAAACATGCTACATCAATTAGGAATTGCATTGTTCAAAGTGTGTTTAGAGGTGAGAATCAGGGTGACCCCTGTAAAACCAAAGGTACATATACATGTGGGGGTTGCACCATTTGCCAGTTCATACAGGTGGGACCCACATGTGTGTTGCCGAATGGAAGGCCCTTTAAAGCAGGGCACTTTGCTAACTGTAAGTCCAAGGGGGTGGTATACTTGCTAGTCTGTGATTGCGGCTCTTTTTATGTGGGCAAAACCAAGGTTGAACTACGTTCCAGGATGTCCAAATATATCTGGAGCATGAAGAAATGTATTCCAGATCTCCCCCTGGGGAGACATGTTTTATCCCTGCACAATGCCACCTTTCCGAAGATCAAAGTTTTGGTCTTTGATAGAGTGCATCCCAGTTCAAGAGGTGGGACTGGAATAAAATTATATTACAAAAGGAACTAAAATGGATTTTCTTGCTCCAGGCTACAACCTTTCCAGGCCTTAATGAGGCTGCCAATTATAGGCCCTTTCTTGAGGGGTTTGCATCTGGAGGGATGGAAAAATAGTTCGATTTATACACATTTCCTTGCTGTTCATTGGACCTTGAAGGGGCTACCTTTATGGGACAATGTAGCCATTGTTTTGCTTGCGTCTATCTAGCAAAGTTCCTCTGTGGTATAAGCAAGGAAGCTGAGATGTCTGCAGTGTCTAAATGTGCTTTACTATACAAAGACGCTGTACATACAAAACTATTACAATCTTGGGAATACAATACAAGACTGACAGATATCTATAACAAGCAAAAATGCCTAGCAAATGAACAGCCTACGGTCTAACAGTACAAATACACTTAAAAGTTACTTATCTTCTGTTACTGTATGTTTGTGTTCTCCATTGGCAACGATGCTTCTTGGACACCAGGCAGTGTTCTTGTATCATGAGTGGCGGCTTCTGATCTTCAAAGCATGATGGTGTGTGTGTGTGTCTCCCTACTCACCCCTTTTATGTGTCACGCTGTTTTCCATAGTTACCAAACATCAGAAAACATGCCTGTTTACTGTAGCTGTAGAAACAATGGACTGTTGAAAACTGTATCTACATACCCATTGTCTAATCAAGCCAACACCTGACAGTAATCTAACAGTCATTCTTTCAGTTTGAGAGCTGAAAAAAACCTTAAACAAGTAAATCTCTTTCTTGTGTACTGTAGCTGTAGAGACAATAGCCTGTTGAAAACTGTAACAATACAACAATACCCATTGTATCCAGCATTTGTTTGAAAAAGTCTGTCTCTGTGACACCAGAATGCTATAAGTCTTATAGAAAAATTATATTTTATATCAAACGCAACACATTCTCCCCTTGATTTTTCTCTCAGACTCATAGCATTCTGGACCAGCTAGCAGTTGCTTCAGAGTGTGTGCGTTCAACTGCTAGTCGAGCTGATGATTTGCAAGAGTGGTGTGCAGCCCTCATGACCAAATCAATTAATGCCTTAAGGAAAAGGAAGAGCCATAAACCTGTTAGTAAAGCCAGGGTACGTGCCATTGTCACATCCCAAAATTGGGATTGTGAGGATGTGCTCTCCTCAAATGATAGTGAGGATGAGGAGATAAAGTTTGATATTTCGCATGATGATCTGCTAGTGCAAAAGAAAAAGTATGCCAGACCTCTCACTACTAAGCATAGAAAATGGCAACATGATAGAGAGGATATGGCAGATGGGGAGGTGCATTATCGCAACCCCAGAGATGTTGAATTTGAAGAATTTACACAAACTGAACTCCATGAGCTGGCAAAACAATACAAACAAAGGTCTGGGGAGCCCCTATTGACCTGGCTCCTACGCTTATGGGATGAAGGGGTGGACAGTGTTGTTTTGTCAGGTAAAGAAGCAGTGACTATGGGAGTGTTAACCCATGATCCACAATTGCGTCAGGCAATGCGAAAAGCTCGAGAGTTTAGCGTGAATTTTTCACTGTTAGACCTCGTGAGAGATGGAATAGTCCGAGTATACGCTAGTCCTACTGACCTGGAAAATACCTACTCATGGAGAGCAATAGGAGAGGGTATTTCCAGGTTACGTGAGATGGGTTGTATAACCGGATTAAATACATTTCCAGAATGGATGGGTCCAGATATGGAACCCTTTACGTCTGCTCTGCGCTCTAAGCTGATGAAGTCTGCGCCATTTAATCTCAGGGCTCCATTATTGTCCTTGTTGGGAGGCCTGGGATTAAACAGCAAGATTCATGAAGCCACAACCCTTTTAAGCCATTTGATGGAGCTAGAGGAGACTAAAACAAAACCTGTCAGGGCAGTAGATAAGGTCAAGGCCAGACAGGAAGAATACAAGCAGAAAAGAACAGAGGAATGGGGTAGAGAAGACAAGAGGTGAAGAGAAAACCAGGCTAGTTATTTCTAGGAAACGAATGTGGGTGGACCTATTAAAGGCAGCAGTACCTAAAGATGAGATAGATGGCATTTCTACTGCAGAAATGCTGAAGAGGCGGAAACATTTAGTAGGGAAAACTGTCAGGGTTAGAAACACTACTCCTAGTGAAGATAACATTAGCCTGGACTTAGAGAAAACAGAACAGACCCCTCCTGTTAGCCCCAAACCAAGTCCCAAAACTGAACATGAACCCAAATCCCTTTATCCTGGGGAGGAGTTAGAGAGAATCAGAAAAGGGGATTGGAAGGTTCCTTATCTTTTATGAAGGGAAGGTGAGTCTCCTGTAATAGCCGTGAGGGCAGTGACAGCAGGAGACCGACGCCCATATGCACCTGTCACTGTATGGTGGGGGAAGTCATCTTCTCCTACACAGGTAATGGCTTTAGTTGATAGCGGAGCTGAAGTTGCACTTTTGCAAGGTAATCCTTCCCATCACAAAGGAGAATTGATTTATGTAGAAGGTTTGGGAGGGCAAACCACACCAGCAGTTAGGATACGGGTGAAATTGGCTATTGGCAAGGGATCAGGATTTATGACAAATGTTTTGGTATCAGAGTTACCCGAAAATATTCTTGGGATGGATGTACTTCAAGGTCAGTCAATTCAGACTGAAAGAGGTACATTCACATTCGGGTATCCTGATAAAGCGTATCTGGTTAGGGCAGTGAAGGCTGTGGTCAGAGGTCATGCAAAATAGACCCCTGTCTACATTCCTCCCCCAGAGAAGCCAGTCTGTCTCAAGCAGTACAGGCTTCCTGGAGGCCACAAAGAAATTGGGGAGACTATTTAAGAACTGTTGAGAGTAGGGATCCTTAGACCTGCTGTAAGTCCTTTCTCATCTCCGGTGTTCTCAGTAAAGCAACCTGATGGGACATATAGAATGACTGTGGATTACAGAGGTCTAAACAAAGTGGCACCTCCATTGAAGTCAGCGGTACCAGATATGATCTCAATTGTTGAGAAAATTGCTAAAGATGCAGGAGAATATCATGCTGTGACAGACCTGGCTAGTGCTTTCTTTTCGATTTTAATAGACCCAGAGTGTCAAGTTTGCTTTTGTGTGGGACGGCCGCCAGTACACTTTCACTGTCCTTCCTCAAGACTATGTTTATTCTCCAACGATTTGTCATGGACTGATTGCCCAAGAGTTTGAAAGTCGCTGTGTTTCACTACATTGATGACATCATGATCTCTGGAACAAAAGAAGATGTAACTGAAGCACTGCACCTGCTGATAGAGCACTTGGAGAACAGAGGGTGGGCTATCAACAGAGACAAAGTCCAAGGACCTGCCACAGAAGTGAAATTTCTGGGAATGATGTGGACTGGGCTGCAGAGGAAAGTTCCAGAGATAGTTGTGCAAACTATCCAGGCTCTGTCGCCCCTTACTACCAAAGAGGAGGCACAGAAGTTCATTGGAGTTGTGGGGTTCTGGAGATCATTCATCCCACATCTTGGACTGATTCTGAGGCCTATATATAATGTCACCAGAAAAAAGACTGAGTTCTTATGGGGTTCAGAGCAGCGGACTGCATTCCTGGCTGCTAAAGAAGCTAATTTGCAGCATCAGGAATTAGGACCCGTGAGACAAGGAGCCAGGAATGCAGTCCGCTGCTCTGAACCCCATAAGAACTCAGTCTTTTTTCTGGTGACATTATATATAGGCCTCAGAATCAGTCCAAGATGTGGGATGAATGATTTCAGCTGGATGTAGTGGAGCAGAATGGTACCATATCTTGGAGTCTATGGCAGCCAAATGAAAAGATAGGACTGAGAGCAATACCCATTGGATTTTGGTCCAAACAACTGACAGGGGCACAGAAGAGATACACGCCCCTAGAGAAGTACCTGTTTGGGGCCTACACAGCACTTCAACATATAGAGACCATTACAGGAAAGGACACTGTCACCATCCATACTGCTTTGCCAATAGCAGGATGGGTGAGAGATAATGGACTGACCACTAGGGCAGCTGTAGCCCAGAACCAGACACTGATGAAATGGAAGTGGTACCTTCAAGAAAGAGAGGGTATTGCAGCTGGGGATGTTAGAGACATTTCAAAACAGTTGGCCGGGCTTGTCACTTTTACCAGCACCCGGCCAGAAGAAGAAATTCCTGTGCTGCAGTCATCCCCCATTCAAGAGGCTCCACCATTGGAGTCTCTGTCAGAAGACATGAAGGAGTCAGCGTCTTTCACTGATGGTTCAGCTATAGTCACCTCGTCTGGATGTAAATGGACAGCAGCAGCCTACAACCCAAGTATAGACACAGTCCTGCAGGAGACCAGAATTGGAGGGTCCAGTCAGGATGCAGAGTTGAAAGCTGTGGTGATGACTCCTCAGGAGGATCCTTCTTCCAATGTCACTATCTACCCTTACAGCTGGGAGGTTTTTAAAGGACTGTCAACTTGGATGCCCATGTGGAAGTCCAATGAATGGATGATTCATGGAAAGGTGGTGTGGGGAGGCAAGGAACTCTGGGACTACATCTGGAAGGAAGCTCACTCCCGCACCATAAAAGTGGGGCATGTTGATGCACATGTGCCCCTAGTCCCAGACTTTGAGAACTTAGCAGAGTTGCAGATGAAATCACCAAAGTGAAGGCAGTTGTGCCAATTGATCCTGTCTTGATGAACTTGGCCAACTGGGCCCACAAGCAATCTGGACATTTGGGGCAGAAAGCAACATATAAATGGGCACAGCAGAGAGGATTGCCTATATCCATGGACATGATAAAGACTGTAATGGGGAACTGTACAGTGTGTGGAGAAGTGTGACAATGGCCATTGCAAAAGTACTCCACTGGGTCGATTAAGAGGGGTGAGAGGCCTGCAGAGATCTGGCAGATCGATTTCATCGGTCCCCTGCCCCGGGGAAACAAAGGACTGAGATATTGTTGCACTGCAGTGGACACCTATTCAGGACTTATACTTGTTCATCCTTGCAAACGTGCAGATCAAGCCGCAACGCTTCAACTGCTCCACAAACTTGTCGTTGCTTATGGTTGTCCCAAACAAGTCCAAAGTGATAATGGCTCACACTTCACTGGATAAACGGTACAGCAGTGGGCCAAAGATTATGGAGTGTACTGGTTGTGCCACATCCCATACCATCCACAGGCAGCTGGTTTGATTGAAAGATACAACGGGCTATTGAAGGACCAGATATGCAAACTTACACCCAAACATACACTAAGGGGGTGGGATTGAGTCCTCACACAGGCAGTCATGTTGTTAAATTCTAGGCCAATAGCCAAAAGCACACCATATGAGAGGATGGTAGGGGCTGGGGCACAGATTCCACAGCTGGAGTGCAGAGTTCAGTATTTATGTAATGTTCCTGAAAGAACAGGGCTTAACAGATACCATGTTACTGCTTCCCATGACACAGAAAGCAAGAGTGACGTATCTGAAGCTGAAGCCTATCTAGGAATGAGAGGGAATCTGGCAGGAAGGTTTGAAGTTACATTTGCATTGGCAGATGAGCTTCAAGACAGTGGCTGGGACTCTGACTGATTAGTGGATACTTCTCAGCAAGAGTGGAAAGTGAGGCTACATAACATCAAACCTTCCAAAATAAACAGCAGAAATCTTCTGGGAAATATATTTCCTCTCCTCTCTATTGATGTTCTTTGGGAGGGTCAGAAGTGGGTACAGGCAGGGAGCAAAGTGTTAGCCAGATATCCAGGCAATAAGCCATTTAGAGGAGAGATTTTAGCTGAAGGGCCTGGATCTACTGTTTATGTATTATTAGAAGGAACAGATAATCCGCTTTGTTTTCCACTCCACAGGCTGTCTCCGATTTGATCCATAGGACATGATGGAAAGAATGACGAAAGATCGCAAGAGCTGTGGAGAGCAAGGTCTTTGATGAATTACAAGCCTGGACTTTCTAAAGTACTTTAGAATGGACTTTCTAATGAATTTTTAAAGACTGAAACGCGTTCTCAATGACAGAAATATGGGAGGTGTTGCATTCAAGGAAAATGAATGTTTAAAATGCGTTTTCATAGTAATGAAGTGATTTTCTGCATGGAGTCTGAAAGGAAAAAAAAATCTAGGGCGGAATGTGTTGCATTTGTTACAATATGATTTTTTTTATTAATCAGACATAAGATACATGGGACATAATATTACAATAGTGGTTGGTCATAGAGATATTGTCAGTTTTTTGGCTTGAGTAGATTTCTCAAACAAATGCGGGTTCATACAATAGGGTTAGATACCATTGTTGTATTACAGTTTGAACAGGCTATTGTCTCTATAGCTACAGTACACAAGAAAGAGAGTTAGTTGTTTGAGGTTCTTTCAGCTTTCAAACTGAAAGAATGACTGTTAGATTACTGTCAGGTGTTGGCTCGATTAGACAATGGGTACATAGATGCAGTTTTCAACAGTCCATTGTTTCTACAGCTACAGTAAACAGGCATGTTCTGTTGTTTGGTAACTATGGCAAACAGCCTGACACATAAAAGGGGGTGAGTAGGGACACACACACACACACCATCATGCTGTAACATCTGAAACCACTCATGATAGAAGAAACTTGCCTGATGCTCCAGGAGAAACATTGCCAATGGAGGTCATGAACATACAGTAACAGAAGATAAGTAACCTTTAGGTGTATTTGTACTTTTATAGACCATAGGCTGTTCAGTTTGCTAGGCATTTTGCTTGTTATAGATATCTGTCAGTCTTGTATTGTATTCCTAATATTGTAATAGTTTTTGTATGTACAGCATCTTTGTATAGTAAAGCACATTTACACATTGCAGAAATCTCAGCTTCCTTGCTTATACCACAGAGTAACCTTGCTAGATAGACGCAAGCAAAACAGCCATCCTGTTCACTTGCTCTATCTTTCCATCTTATATATATGGGGTATCATTTGCATATACAATTTACAAACTCATCAATATGGGGATATATGTTGTGATTGTGATTGAGATGTGTATATCCATGTTTCTTCCTTTGATTGTACATTGACTTATATGTATGTTGCTGTATGCATATGTCTCATATGCCTTCAGAGCTTTGGGTAACGAATCAGTCCTGCTTTTCCCTCCATTACTTTTTAATTTCCTTTCTGATAGTGGGATGTTCAGTGGGTTACATGATTCATCTGCTTGCACTCCCGGCACTTGCGGGCCGTTCTGGACGGAGTTATTTAGATCGAGTGAAATCCTCACCGATCTGCTTTTCTTGTCCGCTCGGCAATCCCCCTGCGATCTCCCATGCCATTGGTGGGAATTCATCAACCCGATGTCCTTGGGGTTGATGATCCTCTTTCCCCTTTCATCTATGTCCCACCTTCAACAGTAATGAGACCGTCAGTACGGCTGTCAGTTTTTGCGCAGGCTCAGGAGCCGCACCCTGCTAGGAGGGTGAGGTTTGTTCTAATTAGCTCCTATACATAGTGAGCTTTATCAACGGTGCATTAGTGCTGTGGCTCTCGATGAGGCAACATATCAGCGGTGCATATCAGTTTAGGTAAAGGCTTTTTTTGATACATAGTTTACTCTTTTAACATCTGTAGCCGCCTAAATTATGTTTGGCTATATAGACACCAGTCTTACCCAATTCAATTTCTCTGCTATTTACAAACTGCATTTCCTCTGGATGTGTGCATCTGTGGGTCGTTCTAGGGTTCGGCTTTGACTTTTTCAAGCCACTGAACTGCATCTGTAATATGGATTATTGATTTACATATATTCACCATTTTATATTGCTCGATATTGGGGATTAAACCATCATATCCTCCTGACCCAATATTATTTAGTCCTATGTTCCTATGTTGTCCTCATCTGTGTATACACAGCACCATTTTGAGATATATACTTGTGGGTTTGTATCTGCTCTTCAGTGCGTGCAGCAAGTTCCGCGTGACTTTAATTAGTCATTGTATTCTTGTTCGTTCGTTACTGTTTTTCAGGTCGCTCTTCACAGGCCTTGCTGTTCTTCAGTGCGTTCTGTTACTTCGTTCTGAGCAGCCGACCGTTTTCTAGCCATGTTGCATACTCCTCGTAGAGTTCGTGCTGTGCGGGGGCTTGGTGTTGGGGTCCTGACCTTGACACAAGTCAAGTCCATGAACAGGGTGGGGAGGAGTTTGTGGACCAAGAATTGGTTTCTTCAGCGTGACCAGTTCTGTCATATGCCTTTGCTCCGTGAGATCCGTGAGAATAATCCTGATGATTTCAGGAACTTTCCCCAGATGACGGACCCCGTATTTCACCGCTTGTTGGCTTTGCTGACCCCTTATATTAGCAGGCAGGATCCATGCATGAGGCAAGCCATCACTCCGGAGCAGAGGTTGGTCGCTACCCTGCGGTATTTGGCCACAGGGAGAAGCCTGCAGGACTTGAAGTTCTCGACAGGCATCTCCCCCCAGGCTCTGGGGATCATTATAGGCCTACAATATGTGGGGAGAACATCTAGGTCCCTGCACATTCGTATTGGTGAACATATCACCAATATTAAGAAAGGCCTGGATTCCCACAATGTCTCCAAACATTTTAAACTCTTTCATAAACGGAGTCCTGTTAAACTAAAGTTCTGGGGAGTCGAAAAAGTAACACCCCATTGGAGGGGCGGCAATTTTATAAGACAATTGAGCCGCCGAGAGTCTTTCTGGGTATATGAAACACATGTGGGAGTACCTACGGGGCTCAATGTCGAGTTTGATTTGAATTGTTTTATTTCTGACCGGTAGTTTATTTATTTATTTTTTTTTTTTTATTAATTTCTTATCTTTAGACTTATTTCTATATTATTTTTTATATTTTATTTTTTATTTTATATTTTATTTATTATTATTTTTTATTATTTATTTTTTATTTTTATTTTTATTTTTATTTTTATTTTGTGTTGATTAATGTTATTGGTGATTGTGTACTCTTTTGGGCGATTGTAAAAGGTGGCTGCAGTGACCAATATATTTTGTAATAATATATTTTTTTATTAATAAAATTTTTATTGAAGGATGTCTGTGATTGACATCAGTTTAGGTATTTTTAATTTGACTGCTTTGGGGACCACTACTTTATTACATTATGGTCTCCTTCCTGTTTTTTACTTTGAGGTTTAATATTTATTTATGGTGCTGGTTTTTGGGTGACCATAGGTGACCACAGACTTTGCAGACATTAAAATTGACCTCTTAGTTATAGGGATCTTGAGTTTTAAGTTAGGCTAGTTCCCATGGTGCCCCCTCTATAATGTAGGTTGGTTGCCTGTATGCCTAGTTACATTTTAAATATATTTAGAATGGCATTTGATTATCAATAGCGATGTGGTGTGTGCCCAGCCTCCCTCTGGTTGCTGTGACAACCACACACACTTGAGGCTGCATGTTTCCTCCGTCCCAGGAGGGCGGTATGTTGTGACGCAGACTGTCATGTGACCTGCCGCCGTGTTGACACGACGCCAGATCACCATGGTAATAAGTAAACATCTTCTATGCGTAGCTCATTCTTGTCCGAGGTGGGAGGTGCCCTCTGACGCGGACTGCCAAGTGATCCGCCGTCACGGCGTAGTGATCACTATGGAGCCACAGCCTATCAAACACCTCCCACGTCTGAGCGGTGCACTCCGATTGGATGCTTACCGCTCGGTTTTCTCAAATCACATAGACAGATTATCAGGTATTTCCCCTGCTGCTTGACGTGCTCTGGGATCACCATGGTAACCATACCAGATGTACACTTCCTACGTTTGAGTGGTGCATCCTGATTGGATGCTTACCGCTTGTTTTTTTAATTACACAGATGATTGTGATAAGGGGCTATTTATAAAAGACACAGTGGCATCATTGGACTCCATCACCGCTGAGGAAGTCCTTTGGACGATACACGTGCGGGAGTTCCCCTGAATGTCACTGCAGCCACCTTACCAGCTTTGTTGTTACCAGTCACCATATGTTTTTATATCCTAGCACTTGGACTAAGTGCTATTGTTGTGAGTATCTGTCTTTTTAATAAATGATACCTGTTTCAAGTTATACAGAGAGCAATAGATATTTTCTTTGTATTTTATGTTGTCACGGGAGAGATACAAGTTCTATCTGCGGAGTTTAAGAGGTGCCCAGCTTCTATCTACAAGTTTACCTTAACCACCAGTGGTGGTGATTGCCCTTATGACCTTCCTGTTAGCTCAGGGGTCCATTATGCAAGGTGGGCAGTTTGGCTAACAAATGGTGTGAGCAAGGACTAAGGAGCACTTCAGACTTTGCATGAAGCACCCTTTATCACCGCTGACGTCTTTGGTTTTCTATCTACAAGTGTGTTTTTACATACAAGCTTATGGACTTTTCATTCATTGATTATTTTAGTAGTTTATTATTTTAGCGCTGCACTGTTCAGTATATGGTGTCTATAGTATGCCTGTAAAGTGGCACGTGTTTCCCGTGCTTAGAACAGTCCCTGCACAAAATGACATTTTTAAAGGAAAAAAAGTCATTTAAAACTGCTTGCGGCTTTAATGTAATTTCGGGTCCTGGCAATATGGATGAAAATCAGTGAGACAAACGGCATGGGTACCCTTCAGTCCATTACCAGGCCCTTTGGGTCCTGTATGGATATTAAGGGGAACCCTGCACCCAAATTAAAAAAAGGAAAGGCGTGGGGCCCCCAGGCCCTATATACTCTGAACAGCAGTATACAGGCGGTGCAAACAAGACAGGGACTGTAGGTTTGTTGTTAAGTAGAATCTGTTTGTAATTTTGAACTGGTACATTTTTAAAGTGTAGCTCCAGCCAAAAAAACAGTTTTTAAGCTTTTTGGAAAACATAGGGAAGGGTTATCACCCCTGTGACATTTGTTTTGCTGTCTGTGCTCCCCTTCAGAAGATTTCACCTCACTTTTTGTCCCAATGACAAATGTCTTATGAAAATTTGGGGTTTTTAGTGAAACAAGGATTCGTGATAAAGCATCAGTGGAAAGGAGAAAAGTTTTTCCCATATTAACTCTTACAGGAGAGAATTTCCCTTCCTATGGGGTAGATTTCATCTCACTTCCTGTTGTCTCCTTCCGTTTGCAAGTAGGAGTCGTTTGTAAGTTGGATGTTTGAAAGTAGGGGCCTGCCCTATATACTCAGCAGACATTTGGGCCTTAGTTGTGGCCTCAACACTGTAAGCCCTCACAGGGCCCTGCTGTGAAATATTAGATCAAGAATTGTAATTACATGCCCCTGTTGAACAGGGCCAGAAAAATTGGGCCTTTGGTGATGGTGGTGGTGGTGCTGGTGCCACAACACTGTAAGTCCTCACAGTTACTCTTGGTGGGCGCTGGAATTGGCCCTGCTGTGAAATATTAGATCAAGAATTGTAATTATATGCCCCTGTTGAACAGGGACTGAAAAATTGGGCCTTTGGTGGTGGTGGTGGTGCTGGTGGCACAACACTGTAAGTCCTTACAGTTAATCTTGGTGAGCGCAGAAATGGGCCCTGCTGTGAAATATTAGATCAAGAATTGTAATTACATGCCCCTGTTGAACAGGGGCTGAAAAATTGGGCCTTTGGTGGTGGTGGTGGTGCTGGTGGCACAACACTGTAAGTCCTTACAGTTAATCTTGGTGGGCGCAGAAACGGGCCCTGCTGTGAAATATTAGATCAAGAATTCTAATTACATGTTCCTGTTGAACAGGGGCTGAAAAATTGACCTTAGGCACTGGTGCTGTTGCCACAACACTGCAACCCCTCACAGATACTCTAGTTGGAATGCAGGAACGAGCCCTGCTACAAAGTATTGCATCAAAAACTGTAATTACACGCCCCTGTTAAACAGGGGCTGAAAAATTGGGCATTAGGCACTGGTGCTGGTGCCACAACACTGCAACCCCTCACAGATACTCTAGTTGGAACACAGGAACGAGCCCTGCTGCAAAGTATTGCATCAAAAATTGTAATTACACGCCCCTGTTAAACAGGGGCTGAAAAATTGGGCCTTAGGCACTGGTGGCGGCGCCCAGAACCAAAAATGTTCTTACAAGCTATCAGCATGATCATTGAGGAGGAAGAGGATAATTACTCAGCATAACAGGATAGTCACTTAGCATCAGCATAGGCAGTCTTTGAAGGGATCTGACATTTCAAAAAAAATTATTCGGTTACATCAGCATCAGGTGCTTGGTAGCTGGTGGTGATCCAAGACTGATTTATTTTTATGAAGGTCAGTCGATCGACCGAGTCGGTGGACAGACGCACACTGTGATCGGTTACAAAGCCTCCAGCAGCACTGAATGTGCGTTCCGAAAGAACACTGGATGCAGGACAGGCCAGTAGCTCAATTGCATACTGTACAAGCTCTGGCCAGTGATCCATCCTCAAGACCCAGTAACCCAGAGGATTTTCGGTGGGAAAGGTGTCCAAGTCAGATCTTGCCCCTAGGTATTCCTGCACCATGTAAAACAGACGCTGGCGATGGTTGCTGGAACCGATCATACCTTGGGGCTGCGGACTAAAAAATTGTCTGAACGCATCGGTCAGACGGCCACCTTCTCCACCGCTCCTTCTTTGACTGACCGAAGCCTCAGCAACACGTTGTCCAGAAACAGGAGTTTGTAACCTCCCAGTCTCTGGGAACGCGTTGCACAGACCTTTCTGCAAGGCCCCCTGAAGATGTTTCATCCTCTGCTCCCTCTGCGACGGCAAGATAAGGTCCACAACCTTACCCTTGTAACGTGGATCAAGGAAGGTTGCCAGCCAGTATTGGTCCTTCTCCTTGATACCACGAATATGAGGATCCTTACGCAGGCTTTGCAGGATCAGGGAGGCCATGCAGCACAGGTTTGCCGAGGCATTCGGTCCAGAGTCCTCTGGGTCACTAAGGACATCATGGTCCACAGCCACCTCCTCCCAGCCACGTACAAGTCCATGTGTTTCTTGGGACTGATCCCTTAAAGACTGCTGCTGATGCTGAGTGCCAGGCTCCACCTTCATACTGACACAATCCTCCTCCTCCTCTTCCTGTGTAATCGGCGGGCACGCAGGAACACTGTCTAGATAAAGGGGGCCTTGAGAGCTAAGGAAGTCCTCCTCTTCCTGCCTCTGTTCTGCCTCAAGTGCCCTGTCCATTATTCCATGCAGCATGTGCTCCAACAGGTGGCCAAGGGGGACAGTGTCACTGATGCATGCACTGTCACTACTCACCATCCTCGTGGCTTCCTCAAATGGTGACAGGACAGTGCATGCATCCCTGATCATGGCCCACTGGCGTGGGAAAAAAAAACAAGCTCCCCTGACCCTGTCCTGGTGCCATAGTCGC